>CM064870.1:22430377-23661197 GCA_032719365.1 Prinsepia uniflora | reverse complement strand
GGCATCACCAAGAACTCATAATGCCCATACCTCGTTCGAAAAGCTGTTTTCTGAACATCCCCCTCGGCTATTCTCAGTTGATGATATCCTGACCTCAGATCTATCTTGGAGAAATATGGTGCTCCTCGTAACTGATCGAACAAATCATTGATCCTGGGTAAGGGATACTGATTCCTTACCGTAGCTTTGTTCAACTGCCGATAGTCCACACACAACCGCAAACTACCCTCCTTCTTTTTCACAAATAAGACCGGCGCTCCCCATGGTGATGTACTGGGTCGGATAAACCCTAGATCCACCAGTTCCTGTAATTGGATTTTCAATTCCCGTAGCTCTGCCGGTGCCATACGATACGGTGCTTGTGAAATCGGTCGAGTCCCGGGGAGTAACTCGATCGTAAAGTCGATCTCCCTGGGTGGTGGTAATCCAGGTAAATCTCCTGGAAAGACATCAGGAAATTCCCGCACAATCGGAATATCCTCAATACTCAAAGATTCATCCGTAGACTCTACCACATAAGCAAGATAACCTTGACACCCCTTCTGTAAAAGTTTAGTAGATGTGAGTGCAGATATTACCTTGGGTGATGCGTCTCCACACTCCCCCTGAAATATCACTTCCGGTAATCCCAAACCTCTCAAAGTCAACCGCATGTTACTACAGTCGATGAGTGAATTGTACTCCGACAACCAATCAACTCCAAGTATCACGTCGAAATCGTGAACATTCATCAGAATTAAATCCGCTGGAAATTCGACTCCCTCAATCTCCACAGGACAAGCTCGTATCTCCTGGTTCACTTGGTAGGTCACACCCATCGGTGTCCCCACTCCCATCTCGTGCTCAAGTGCGGTCACCTCACGGCCCAACAGACTCGCACAACGCGGTGAAATAAAAGAATGAGTTGCCCCCGAATCCATCAATGCACGAACAACCATACCATAAATATGTACAGTACCTGTCAACACTCCCGGAATGGATCTGGCCTGCTGCTGGGTAACAGCATAAACACGAGCCATAGACTCTGCAGGTCGTCCCCGTCCTCTAGCTCCTCGATCACGGCCACGCACAACACCGCGTGTCCGGCTGCTGTCAGTCTGGGATGCTGAGCTCTGTGCTGGCGTAGTACTGCCTCGAATCAGTGGACACACAGAAGCATAGTGCCCCAGCTCACCACAAGCGAAGCATGTGACCTCCCTAGGTCGACCCGAGTATCCTCCCGGTGAGATGCTCATCGGTGAGTACGACCGCTGCCAAGCTCCAGAACGCTGTCCAGACCGCTGAGGACTCCTGAACTGACCAGAACGTCCTCGGCTACCAGAAGACGAAGATCCACCAGAATGTCCTCCCTTCGAGCCACGACGGCCCGAGAATCCCAAGTGTGGGCGATCACGTCGCCGTGTCTCCCCCTCAGCTCGCTGACGAGCCAGGATACTGTTCTCAACCCTGGTCGCCGCATCAGTCAGATCCCTCATGGAAGCAAAGGGCGTTGCAGTCACCATCGCCTGAATCTCAGGTCGCAGGCCCCACTCAAATCTGCGACATCGATCTGCCTCGGTGATCACGAAGTTCTCAGCAAAGCGAGACAACATCCAGAAGGTCTCCTCGTACTCTGCTACAGTCTGATCTCCCTGCCGGAGTTGCAGAAACTCTGCCTCACGGGCGTTGCGGAACGACCGTGGATATAACTGGTTGAGAAACCGCTCTCGGAAGGTCTCCCATGGAATGGTGTGAACAGTCCAGCCGGCCAAGACAAGGTTATGCCACCATCGATAGGCGCTCCCATCCAGTAGGAAAGTCGCCAGTACGACACGCTCCTCCGGTGGACAGTGCATGCCCTCGAAAATCCTCTCCCAGCGGTCAATCCACTGGTGTGCTTCCTCGGGGTCGGTTCCCCCACTGAAATGCGTAGCACCCAGGCGCTGAGCCCGCTCAATGCTCGCAGTGTCTCCATTTCCTCCATTGCCCTCGTCAACACGTGCACGGGGTTCACGTCGGGGAGGTATATCCAACTGTTAAGAGGCAAACAGGTTAAAAGACATCGAAAGCGACCATGTACAAAGTACAAACCGCTAACCTAGTACTCTGACTACTAATCCTAATGCTCTGATACCAAGCTGACAGGACCCGTCCCAATCCCACTGGGACCACCCGGGGACGTGCCCCGCTCCCGTCTGACAATGACTCTAAACATACCAAAATTACCCTTAAATAAAAATCGAATACTTAAATAGATAGATAACGTACAACTACAGTGTTTAAAGCGATACTGTCAGACAAGGGAAAGTAAAATACAACATGTGAGCACACTAGTCAGAGTACATTTATTCGGTGCTCAACCTACCCACAAGTGGGTGTTCAGGTGCACAGCTAGGCAAACTAAACCTCTGCCTCCTCCTCCGGGTCCTCCCCCTCTATTTCCGTGTCAGGGTCTGGAGGGGTCAGTAAAACAAGGGTGAGTGGGCCAAAAATAACAGTTTAGAAATCAATTTAATAATGAAATAATCATAAGGTTTTACCCCTCCGTTTTCCAAATCTTGCATGCAGTGAAAATATAATATTATAATAAAATCATAGCATATAAACCACAATAATAATCGAAAGGTGAAACTAACATATCAGTGCACTGTAAAACCCAACCCAAATGATGTCACGGTTCTAAGGCTACGCGTTGCCACTCAGGGTCTCACACCCGAGACTCTCTAGGTACATCAGCTCCCGGTATCCCGGTCACTGCCTGAGGTATATAAACATGCCTTCCTGCGAGTAAGCAGCCCAACGGGGGTCAACTCCACTCAGTCAGAGCCCCGTGACTACTCCAGGGTCCACCCAGGCCAACGACCCTCCCTGGAGGAGACAATATACACAGGTAGGAAAGTACAGTACAATAACAGTTTAGTTTAACCTATGTCCCCCGGACATCCCAAACAAAATCCACATATAATCCAGACGGGTCTCATGCCCAAAACATTGTAATCGCATATATAAACAGTTCATAAGACTCATCGAAACCATAAGTGGAAATAGTAAAACAGTTTATGCATGCAAGCCTTTTATAAATCAAACAGCCCACTCACACTCAGTCCTTGCTGCTCAACGATCTCTAAAAACTTGTATTATTATTCCTGAGGGTTACTTAAGGACCCTATAACATTAATACCAAGACCCTAGAACAGATCCGCCTCAAAGTGCTTCAAAGTGCTTCCAAGGAAGAGAATTTGATGGGTGCTTCATGAGCCCGTCTTTTGAACATTCAGCCACATGCCATCTCATAAGTTCTGCGGTATACCTTGATAAATATAACCTCTTCAATCTTGATATTAGCAGAAAATATCGAAGATTTTTTTTGGCACTTTGGTACTTTCATCCCCACTTTTATTGACTTTATATCTTGAAGCACAACAATGCGAGTACACATTCATGTTCACTTTATCTCCCCAAAATAACATGTAGTCAATCGGGCACGCATCAATCTTTTCATATGGCATGCTTAAATCATTGATGATTTTTTGGCTTGGTAAAAGGAATTTTGCAAGCAATTATCATCTGGAGATATCTTTAAACAACCCCAAAACATTGAGAAAGTTGTATTACTCACATTTCCCAAACACTTGATTTGATAAAATTTCATAACGACATCCAATTTTTTGTACTTCTTACAACCATGATACAATTCCTTATCAGCTTCTTCAAGAAACTTATTGAAATGTTCTGCCTCAGGAGTTTACTTCTCAAAAATAGGTTGATGCCTTAATGACCCCGCATTCTTTCTAATCAATGGTTACACAAATGTTTCACCCCTCGCTTCTTTGCCATTTAAATCCATTTGCCCATTATTATTCAAATCAGTATTGACGTCCCCTTCATCCATCAAATCATTATAAGAATCCTCATGATGCGTCCAACTAGCCATCATATAAAGGAGAACCATTCCATGCCAAAGAAGATGTCTTCTAACAATCACTTTATCATTATAATAATGATTGCAACATATCTTACAAGGACATATGATCCTATCTTTACGTATAGATTTTTCAAAGGATTCATACAATTTTTTTTTTTCACATTATCTCTTTATTCTGTTGCATAACAATCCAAATGTATCCAAATTTTATCCATACTTTTCCCTATTAAGCAAAACGACGACTCAAATTCAGATTTGAATCCACGCCATTTTGTTTCGATTGCATATTTTTTAAAACTTTATTAGGAAATACGTGTTAATAGATTTTAATGACCTAGATAAAAAGGAAAGGAAGCGAATGTAAATGACAGGACCTGTCGCAATCCCCCTGGATTATCGTGGGACGTGTCTGCTCCTGTCTAACCCGTTCCAATCCGCCTGGATTATAGTGGGACGTGCTTACTGTTAGACCAAGGATAAACTCGTCACCCGCTCGGGGTCCATCAGAGTACGTCTAGATCGGTGGTGGTATGTGATGTCTCGATCTCTACTACCACCCTCATCCGTTATCAACATGAAGGGTATTAAAACCATAAAAGTTGTCAGTGGACAAAACAACAGTTTATAAAAATCATTTATCGAAAAGACATTTGTACTCTTCACGTAAAAGCATGCATGCATCATAAAACATTTATTTCAATTACTTCCTCGAAAGCAAGACGTATTGCTTCCTAAATCAAAACACAGTGAAAAATGCTTCTCAATCGAATCCAGTACCTCGGTAGGGTCTCAGCCCAAAACCAGATCATAGAAGACAAGTAAGGATCTCAGCCCATGTAACAGCCCGTCCTGGAAATCGGGATTAGATATGTTTATATTTTTTCTATACGTGATTTTCATATTTGTGAATTGATCTTGATGATTTATAATTTTGCACGGATTTCGAGATAAGTATGTATTTGTACGTTTTACGAGATTTCGATCGATGTTGTGATTTGACCATGGTTTTAATGATTTGGTTTTGGGATTTGAAGTACGATTTGATTTCAAAGATTTCAAATGGATTTCGGAAAAGTTATTTCAGGCTTAAAGCCCAGTTCATAAAAGTGTTCTTGAGAAACGTGATTTCGGGTTTTGGAAGCGGATTCTAGGATGACGATTCTGAATTCGGTTTCGAAACTTGAAAGTGGATTTCTGGATTTGGGTTCAGAATGGTTATTCCGGATGCCGTCTTACAGAATGATGGTTTTAGACTCGGATTTGGAAACAGTTATGGATATGAGTTCTGAGTTTGGATTCGGGATTCTGATGAGATTGCGGATTCGGATTCGGAATTGGAAAATGGTTTTCAGATTGAATTTACTGGATCTGGTTATTGGGTTTAAAGACCCGGATATGATTATGACGGGGGCGGGCCCGAATTAGGTTTAAAGACCCTGATTGAGTTTAAAGACTCGGATTATATTGAGGCCTGGATTGAGTTTAAAGACTCAGGAGTTTAAAGACTCGGATAGATCCAGCAGGTTCGATTGGTTGAATTGGATGACAAATGTGTTTTGTATTTCAATGAGAACTTGACAATGGTAGTTTCAATAATGGTTTTCCGATGTTTTGGGCAATGACCCGGATGTTATGGATTTTGATGGTTTTGGGCTGAGGCCCAGGATTTGAGAAAAGGAAAATGAGTTTGGTTTTTCTTAAATGGTTTGAATAACTTGAGTATAGAATGGTTTTATGAAATTAGTTAGATATGCATGCATTGGTTATTAAATGGAGGGTATAAATGTAATTGTTTTTGAACTTATACTTTATTTTTGTCCACTCACAGTCTTTTCATGTTTTCGATACCCTCCAGGTTGTTGCGGTGCGGGCTGTTGGTCGAGAGAGACAGAGACATCACACACGCGATCCACAGTAGAGTCTGCGCGCTCTGGGAAGTTCGGTACGGTTGAACGGTTCATTTTGGAAATCCTTTGTCTGACTTACGTGTCACATGGACGAAAGCAGGACTTAGCCCTTAATCTAGGGGGATTGGGGGTGGGTCCTGTCAAATTGGTATCAGAGTAGGTTTTGTGCGCTCTGCGTGGGGTTTGGCTCCCAGAGTCGTTGGTTTGTTGACTTGTGTGCTGGAATGCTACTGTGAATGTGATGTCTCGACGCGAAACAACCCGTCATCAACCTGGATACGATAGTGACAGTACGCTCATTAGTGGTGAGTTAGCGGCGCTTGTTATTGTTAGGATGATAGTCGCTCGATAAGCGGTGCAGAGTATGATGTATGTAGACTTGGGGCTAGAATAGTTAGCGTGTTTGGCGCTGGATTTGCTCAAGGGTTGGACCATAGGGTCGGAGATATGCCAGTGGGATTAACCTAGATGGTAGCCGTCGAGCTACAATTAATTAGGCTAGTCGGCATGTGGGGCCCGATAGTAGCCTGTTGAGCTGGTGGTATATGTGGGCCGAGGAGGTCTATTGAAGATGGCTTGTTGGGGCCGGATGGCAATCGGATGACGATAGTATGGATTGGTGACCTTTTGGTCAGTTGGGTTGAGCTTGGATTTGTGCAGCTACGAGTAACCGGATGCCTGGAGTGGCGGGGTATAGGAAGATACTTTGTGGATTTTAGGGAATTCCCCTAAGTGATGGTTACTGGTTGACATTGGTGTGTAGACAGTCGTAGCCTGGTGTGACGACCCGAGTGGAGGGTGTTGTGAGTTGGCCGAGGTCGTGGGCCTCGATAACCTGTATGACGGGGATGATTTGAGGAACTACGTGGGATGACGGGTTGGGAACTGTGAGTTGAGTGTTTGTGGTTAGATAGTTGTTGTGGTTGGGCTGACTCACGGCTGGACTGGAGATGTTGCTGCTAGGTGCAGCCGAGGTAGTGGATGATTAATAGATGACTCTGGACGAGTCTAGTGAGATTGCGGCGTTGGTTGAGTATTTGGTTGCGTAGAGTTGGGAATGATGAGGGATGTCAGTTCCCTGACCCGAGTGTAGATTGAGGGTTTTGGCTTGGTAGGAGCATGGACTCGGGACTAGTGTGTAATGAGCCCAAGATAGGAGACGATGTGCCACGAGCTAGGATGCCCGTAGTGGTACGATGGGCACAACGTGAGTTGAGGTTGTGACCAAGCATGAGATGCTGGTGTTTGGACGGAACCATGAACAGAGCTTGAAGATGTGATGATCATGGGTTTGAGACGAACGGTTAGGATACCGTTAGTTGATCAGAGTAGCATAGTGGAAGCGCAGTGGACCTATGCTTCGTGTTGGAGTGGGCTAGGTTGGTATGGTCAGGTTGATCATGAGTGAGATTAGTTTTTGTGGTCTCATACTGTTGTGTTGGAGATGTCTGGTGTGCTGGACTATGTCGGTAGATGCCGAAGCTAGTATTTAGTAATTGACGACTCCCAAGATAGTGACTTAGGAGTCTGAGGTGAGTGATCGTTGATTTTGATCCCGAGAATTGATTACTCGTTCGATAGTGATGCTCGGGGTTGAACCTCAGAAAGGTTGGGCCGCGAACATCAAAAGGAGTAATGTTTGACATTCTTTTGGATATGTATAAACAGTGAGAACCGACAGGTGAGTTGGCTGGAAATTCGGTTTGATTACGGGCACGTGGTTGTGATCCGTAGGAGTTGAGGATCGTCTACGTATAATGGAGATGACGTTTGGATGGTTTTTCCAATGGTGGTATTTGTGTTACCGATTGAGTTCCATGGTTGGACAGGGTGAACATACTTCCAACCTGATTTGAATCTCGGACTCAGGAGATGATGAGATACTGTGGTTGGTTCTGAGTTGGTGATTAGGTTGTGTGGTGGATACTCTAGAGTTGAGTTGGGAAACTCGTTGTTGGGATGTCAGGATTTGTGACCCCCCTTGATATTGGACATGTGTGGAGGTGTTCCTAGTACTTGGTGACGCCGAGTGTGGCCTGTATGTTGAATGTTGGGCAATGGTGTTACGGTAGTTGTGTTGGCATGGTTGAGGACCATTGTGAGTTTCGTTGTAGGATGACGGAAGGAATCTGAGAAAGAGTGATCGATATGAGGCTATTGAAGAGAACCCACAATCTAGACGTGTGGTATTTTTGGATCAATGTCATGGTTTGATGCTAAGAGTTGTATGGATGAGAAGTGGGATCCACTTAAGACTGAGTGGATCAGGATGGGATTGTTTCTGGCTCAGGTTTTAGCTGTTGTGGATCAGAAGGATCGTATGTGAGACATAAGTTGGATATCTTGACTATCTTGGAGGTGTGTAGGACGCGTGTGGTCCGTCTCGTATACGTATGGGTTTTGGTTTTGGATCTAGTACTGGGTCTGCCCTGTGTACATAATGGAAATGTGATTCGATTTCATATTGGTCGGGAAACCCAGGAGACCGGGCAACTCGGACGGGACTCGAGTTGGATTTCCCCGGAAGATGTGTAATTCAGCCTAGAGGTCGAATAGGACCAACGGACTGCAAAAGTGAAACGTGATTGGCTCATCGTCAGGTGGTAATCAGTATGATTACGAGGACATTTTGTGTACCCTGGTGGACATTGGATGTCATGGTGTGTGGCTGATGCCGCTGTAGTTGATTAGTGGAAGTACGTGAAGATATAAGCTACGAGCTGGGCTTGAGGTATTCTAAAATATCTTTGTTATACTCAAAGTTTGTAGGGTAGTCTTTGCGTGTGTTTGGTGGTATGTACCGTGATTCTGGTTTGTTGTGATTGGTGCATGTATTTGAGATGTGTCCCGATGCTTTTGGATGTGCATTGTGATGTTTTGGTGGAAATGTTGGTGATCGGCTGGGTACCGAGGGATGTTATTGGTTGTCTTGGTGAATCAGAACATTTTTGACGTGATTGAATTATTAAGATGTGGACTGGATCAAGGTGATCCTAAGTGATTGATTGGTTGTGGCAGGATTTAGTGGTGATGTGAGCTGGATGCTTAGAGCCATGAGAGGCTGGTGGGACCCCGACATTGAGATGTCTAATCACGGTTAAACAGGTTTGTAATAGGGTCCAGTTACAGAGAAATAGTCTGGATTGTGTTTCCACAAGATTAACCGTGTTGGTGGTTAGAGGAACCGCTGGTGAGACGATTGGTTGAATTAGGGGTGTAGACGAGTACCTTGTGACTCTGGTGAGGTCGGCGCGGATCGCTGACAGAAGTAGTATGGACCGTTGTACGAATCTTGATGCATTGGCATATCAAGGGTAGTAGATGTCGTCGTGTGAATGAGTGTACTTGAGATTTGTGGTTGTTGACGGTAGCCTCGTATGATGTACTGGGATGTTGGTACAAGGTACGCACGACTCGAGACTGAATCGAGGTTGCTATGACTGGTTGTCGTGTGTCACAATCGAGTGTTAGTAGAGTTGTGAGTGTCGGCTGGTACAATGATCGAGGTAACGCGGTTACGAGTTGAATAGTGTGGAACTCGGAGGAAAGCAATGGAGTACGAAATGGACTGACAGTTAGTTAAGTTGGCTTGCTTGGCAGAGATGTGGTGACAGTCTGGGAACTGTCAGGATAAGCTGTAGTGGCAGGTGCTAGACATCGAGTAGGAAACCCAGATGTGAGATCAGTTGGATTCCCCCAGTTGCTTACGGAAGTACGAGATGCGGAATTTCGGGGACGAAATTCTTTAAGGGGGTAGATTGTAACAGCCCGTCCCGGAAATCGGGATTAGATTAGTGATTAATGACGAATTAGTGAAGTTAATCAGTAATTAGTTGGACGATTTCGGACGGACGGTGCAAAATGACGATTTTGCCCCTAGAATGGGAAAAAAATTTAGCTTTTTAATTGACTTTGACCGATGACCGTGACGTAGTTCGGGACATCACGATTTCATAGACATGTGGCACGTCCGATTCCGACATTTGAGGTCAAAGTTATGACGTACGAAAGTTTGAGGAGAATTTGATAATTTCGTTAAAAATGGACAATTTGTTGACTTTTCCAACGACATGGACTTTTCACGTAATTCGAGGACCGTTAGGTAGGTCCCGATTCCCTGAGTACAACGACAGGCAGTACGCTATCAAAGGACGTCGGATGGTTCGGATCTTGGTCTAAAAATCTTAGGAACAAAACCGTAATTACGTGGCATCCGGGGGTAAAAAGGTCTTTTACCTGTTTTTGCTGCTGACTCTTGGGATGAGAACACCTGTCCTTAAGGGAATGGATATTTTTAGCCTAGACCAGAGGGATGGGGACACCTGTTCCTTTTCTGGTTGGTTCCAGCCTCTTCCCTCCCATTTAGATCGATTAAAAACAGGAGAGGTAGTCGTGTTGTGTCTTCGATTTTAGTCGACAGGGAAGGGAGGGGGGGGGACTGAGAGAGTGTGTGTGTGTTTAGAGTGAAAAGCCAGAGTGTAAATCGTGTTGAGGGGTGGAAACAGAGTGAAGGCAGAGACGAGGAAGAGAAAGGTCGAGTTGAAAAACCCATAAAAACTATGTCTGCAGACCCGTAGACCCCAAGTCTCCACAAGTGGCCTCCAACTTTACTGGATGGTACTAGAGGCTGAAGGAACATGATCAGGACGTTGAGGGGCTTATGACAGTAAAGATGACAAGGTTTGTAATGGCAAGGTAAGGAAGGAACCGTGAGCTTAGTTATGTGGTTATGCTTTTGAACTAAACCTTTACTGCTTATTCTGATGCTTGAAACTTGGTCCTGGAGATGCTACGAGCTTTCTGAGATCAAGAGCACAATTAGGAATGGTCGGACTCGTGAGGGTTCACTGGAGGAAAATCGGCCGATTTTTTTTTTTTTTTGCAGAAACTAGAAGATAAGTATTTAGCAGAATTTTCACGTATGTGGGGTTATAAATCGATAGGAAAAATTTAGAAGACAGTATAGGACGGATTAGAATTGGAATTGGACCAAAAACGAAGGAATTACAGGGTCAAACTGCCCATGTCGGTTCGGGTTGGACCGGTCTGAACTGGACTGGTCTGGACTGGTTTAACAGAGGTTGAAGATGAACAGTGCAGGCGCGTGAGGCCCATGCACATCCGCTTTGTACGGCTCGTATGGGCGCGTGGCACAGATTTCGAGGAAGATTCCAACATGAATTTTAAAGTATTCGATGTAACAAACATTTTAAGACTAGTTTCGAGTCCATCGGACATCGTCTCGATAGTTTTCGGGATGTCCGAAGGTTTTAGGCCTCGTTTAAAAATAGTTAAAAATTTGGGAAAATTACGGGGTTTCAATAGGAGCTTAATGAAGTAGTTAGTGACCTTATTATGGGATTCGAACAGGTTTGGGAAAGCCGGTGATAGTGGATTAGCCAAGAAAACATAAGTGCACGCGTATCAAGGCGACGACGCTAATGGTCTATGAGTGGACTTTACTTTCTAACTTATGATGCATGCATATATGTTTTATATGTTTTCTATACGTGATTTCCAAATTTTTGAATTGATGTTGATGATTTATGATTTTGCACAGATTTCGAGATAAGTACGTATTTGCAAGTTTTACGAGATTTCAATCGATGTTGTGATTTGACCATGGTTTTAATGATTTGGCTTTAGGATTTGAAGTGCGATTTGATTTCAAATGGATTTCGGAAAAGTTATTTTGGACATGAAGCCCAGGTCATAAAAGTATTTTTGAGAAACGTGATTTCGGGTTTTGAAAACGGATTCCAGGATGACGATTCTAGATTCGGTTTCGAAACTTGAAAGTGGATTTCCTGATTTGGGTTCGAAATGGTTATTCCGGATGCCGGCTTACAGAATGATGGTTTCGGACTCAGATTTGGAAACAGTTATGGATATGAGTTCTGGGTTTGGATTCGAGATCCTGATGAGATTGCGGATTCGGATTCGGAATTGGAAAATGGTTTTCGGATTAGATTTGCTGGATCTGGTTATTGGGTTTAAAAACCCGGATATGATTATGACGAGGGCGGGCTCGGATTGGGTTTAAAGACCCGGATTAAGTTTAAAGACTCGAGAGTTTAAAGACTCGGATATTGATGTTTCCCCCGTAGGCCTATTGAGTTTAAAAACTCGGGAGTTTAAAGACTCGGATTATATTGAGGCCTGGATTGAGTTTAAAGACTCGGGAGTTTAAAGACTCGGATAGATCCAGCTGGTTCGATTGGTTGAATTGGATGACAAATGTGTTTTGGATTTCGATGAGAACTTGACAATGATAGTTTCAATAATGGTTTTCCGATGTTTTGGGCAATGACCCGGATGTTATGGATTTTGATGGATTTGGGCTGAGGCCCAGGATTTGAGAAAAGGAAAATGAGTACGATTTTTCTTAAATGGTTTGAATAACTTGAGTATATAATGTTTTTATGACATGGGTTTGATATGCATGCATGGGTTTGATATGCATGCATTGGTTTTTAAATGGAGGGTATAAATGTAATTGTTTTTATGAACTGTTTTTGAACTTATACTTTATTTTTGTCCACTCACAGTCTTTTCATGTTTTCGATACCCTCCAGGTTGTTGCGGTGCGTGCTGTTGGCGACAGAGACGGAGACATCACACATGCGATCCACAGTAGAGTTTGCGCGCTCTGCGAAGTTCGGTACGGTTGAACAATTCGTTTTGGAAATCCTTTGTTTGACTTACGTGTCACATGGAGGTTGGACATCGATTTAGCCTTCGTGTCACGCGTAAGTTAGACGGGAGCAGGACTTAGCCCTTAATCTAGGGGTATTAGGGGTGGGTCCTGTCAGCCCAAACAGAAAACACATACAGAACCTCGGCCCAAATCATAGAACACGTGGGAACACATCCCATCCTCAATGTTAGTCACGATTCTAATCCTAGCACATGTGTATATAGATCAGGACCGCTCACAATCCCAGCATGTCTTCGTGAACACATCACTCGCTGCGACCGTTTCTAGATCATCATGAACACATCGTCGATCGATCTCAGAGGATAACATCAGCACTCCTTAGTCGAGCCTCCCTCAGTCCTTGCTTCTCACGGCTGCTCGACAACAGGTAGTGCATCGTGACCTCTCCAGAATGAACACATCTGCAGTCTGGAGGCGAGCGTCATATCATCCGAGACTCAAACCCGAATGCCATCATCAATAGGGCCTCAAGCACCGAACTTCACCAAAAGGGTCACAACCCGAAACCCAGTGTCACATGACACTTCATATCTCAGAATTCCTCGAATCCTATAAAATCCACAACTGGGCATCATGCCCGAAATATCTTTCGTAAAACTCATAACTGGATCATCCCCCGACTTGCCTCACGTTTGACTATTCTCTAAGTCAAATCTCAAATCAACTGGGTCATATGCCCGAAAGATATTTCCAAAGCTGAAAACCATTTCTCATTTCCTAAATACTTTCAAAATCATCCTTGACTTCAATCAATTCAAGGTCACTCAACTGGGACTCATGCTTGAATCTCAATTTCACGTCTCTCCATGAAATCTCGAAATCACATAAAACACAAGCACGTAGTATACTCGGCTGACGCCCAAACATCATATAAAATAGAAATCTCGAACTACGCGCAATAATGCATTTTCCTCCAAAAATGCCAAACAATTCATATTTAAATCACATGCACTCATGGCATCTCAAAACATGTTCATAAACACATATAAAACATTTATACATGCATCATATTTATAAAATAAAGTCCACTCACAGACCGTCCATGCTGCGCCGCAATACATGTGCCATAAGCCTCTCCGGGCTAATACGACCTCTTCAGGTCATCCGAACTTGTCCAAAACATACTCAAAGGTTACAAACAACCTAGAAAAGTCCATATCAAGAACCTCTAACATTCTCGAAAAAGTCAACGTGTCCCGAACACCCTTCCCTAGGCTTTAACTTCAATTTGACCAACCTAATAATCTCTGATCGACTCAAAACTACCACCATTGGATTCGTATCATCGAAACCTTTAAAATGGTCCTAGTCCCACCTCGAATTACGTTCCATGCACCCTCATACGAGGGTCAAAGTGGTTGGTCAACGTTGGCCAAAAAGTTAACGCTGACGGCAACGGTCAACAGTCAAAGTCAACGCTGACGTCATCTCTTGCGTTAGCAGTGACGTCATCACTAACATCTGACATCTGACACATGTCAGCTGACATCTCAGACCTAACATGATGACATCATCGATGACTTCATCATCCCTGTCCTCTGTCTGGGTCGACCCAGATCTCTGCAACTGGGTCACGCAGACCCACAGACCCAACCCGGTCCGTTCTTCCAACTCCGACCACCATTTTCGAAGTTGTTGCTTGCACCATGATCCTCTAGTCCTAAGCAATCAATCTCTGTGAACAAAACTTAGAAAAACAGCCTAGAAACTACCTGATCGATTTGATCTTCATGGCCTAGTTTTTCCTCCGTCGATAGCCCTTGCTTCCGGCCATCTCTTGCCTTGAAAACCAGCCCATTGAACTCGTCTCAACCCCTAGAACCTACTAGGATCAACCAAATCGATCAACACACGCCCAAACCCCATTTTCAATTTTGAACCAAAACGGGCTTACGGTTTACCTTTTTCCCGCGACTCCACTGCGGTCCTGCCACCTCCTTGCCGTCACCATCTCACCCTCAGCCTCACTCTCAGTCCCATAGTGATCCTCAAGAGATGAAGGCTTGTGAAGGTTGGGGTGGGTTATGGTGTTTGGGTTTCGGGTGAGATCAAATGAAACAGAGAAGTGAGTGCGTGCATGTATGTGTGTTTGTGGGAAATGGATGAGTGACACTTGTCACTCATCCATTGGGCCTGGAAAAATACTTGGGTCCCACTGAGTGACAAATGGCACTCGTTTCGTAAAACGTGCAATAGTACCAAAAACCTTCTGTGACCCGTAACTTTTCCGTCGAATGTTCGATTTTGACGGGTTGCATGTTTGCGGACTTGTATTGGTTCAAAAGTCAACTTTTTATCCTCGTTTAGGGGCAAAATCGTAATTTCATCCCGAACATCCGATGATCCTCGACTAATCCCCGATTAGCCTCACAAATCCTCGATTTTATCTTAATTAATCCCAAAAATTTGGAACGGGTAGTTAGCGTAAATTTGTTCAAACGATATATCATGTTGTAATATCAAAATAATTCATGCTTATGTGGTCAAACATTGTATCTGTTACTAGTAAAAAAAACCCATGGTCATCTAATTCAACACCAGTTAATATCAGCCTACCACTAAAAACACAACTTAAGTTTTCAATTTTTCCAACCCCAGCATAGCGTCTCAATCAAATTTCGATAAACCAAAGAATAATAAGTTTAGCAAAGTAAATCCATATCAATCAATGTTTCATCTTCACTACACAAACAAAAACCAAATTTCTAAAAGAAAATCAAAACTTGAGAAAGATAAAGAAGACAAACTCAAAATGAATAAAAAAAACCCATGGTCATCCAAACAAACTTCAAAAAAATAAAATAAAGTAATATGTTTATATGAAGAAAGAAAAAGAGAGAAATAGATATATATCTCCATCACAACATAAATCACAATCTACACCTTGATTCAATACCGCACCCTACAAAATATACCAAGAACCACACCTATTTCAGCAATGTCACACATTAAATTACAAAAAAAAGAGAACCTTAACACTTCGTCTTTTGGTCTTAATTTTTACTGTGGAAAAAAAACAAACACTATTTGACAACTTAAAACACTACAATTCTATTGCATAAAGCATTCAAATTACACTTTTCCATATAATCCATGGATTGGAATCGATTGACATAGGATGTGATAGGGGATAGAACAGACAAGTGGTGGCTAGGGTCGAATTGAGAGAGACAATTTAGTTGATGCTATGTTTAAATATGCTGATGCTGGACTAACCACTTTTGATGTGGTCGATATTGTACTTGCAATATTATGCGTACTGTAAAGAATGTTGTGTCAATTTCCATATTAATATGTGAATTTAATCTAGAGGGAGTGTCATAACAGGAAAATGACACCTCATAATCATTCTACACACAACAAGACATGGCTTCATATTCCTTCTTTTTTGCCCGATATATGTTGATGCTTGACTCACCACATGTGGGGGCTTTTAGATCTAACAAAAACAAAATAGAATAATGGAGGAAAACGATGACCACGAACTACGAACCTAAATAAGAATTGACAAATTGAGGTCGAATTATTCAGTTTTCATTATTCATAGCTACAAGTTTCCAGGACTACAAAGTAGCACTCAACCCTAATTTCCCACATCTAATTCAAAAAAAAAAAAAAAAAACTTTAAGTAAAAACGAGAACGAGAACTGCATATCAAATCAAACAAGAACGAAAGCTAGAGCGAGAGCTTGTTCTTCTATGGTTCCCTGTAAAAGCCACCTGCCACCACCTCTACTTCGGCTCCCTTTGCTCGCATTCGTTGCACTCCTTGAAACCGTAAAGCATTAGAATAAAAAAAAATAAGATTTAAAAGAAAACACAAAATTTAAATTCAAAAGATTCATTAGTTCAATACCTTTAGAACTAACAAAGAAGAATAAATTATGGTGAAAAGGAGGAAGGAGAAGAAAAGGAGAGGACTCGGGAAAACGGCATCAATGTTGTGGGGAAGAGAATAGTAGAATAAGGTTTTAGTTTTACCTTTCACTGTGTAAGAAAAGAAACTTAAACAAAAAAGTCAATTTTTTTCTTCTCACAAATCAAATTAAATGAAGGCAACTTTGGCACTTTTCTTTTCCGCCATTCCTCTAATAATTCCTTCCACCCCTAATGTATATTCTTTTCCAACTATCTACTCCTAATTATTTGATAGAGGTGTTTGGTTCCGCCCTTACTATTTTCTTGTTCTGCCCCTACTACTTTGATTAGGGGCCATTAATTATTAAAGGTCTTCAAAATCATCCCTAATATTTCTACTAGGGGCCAATGTTTTTTCGGCTCCTAATCAAATATTAACAGGGGTGTTTAGCTTTTTATGCCCCTAATTGACCGCCCCTAATAATCATTTTTTTAGTCGTGAAGAGAATCAACATTGCCAACCAAAATAAAGGGCCCAACATCCACACTCCCATCCACCATCCAAGAGGGATTTGAAATAGTTAACTACTTTGGCTTTGGGAACTCACACGCAATTTCCCAGTAGATCGCCCATCACGAGATTGCTATAGCTCAAACTCGCTTAACTTGAGTTCCAAAGAAATCTACGGCCAGTGAGCTCCCAAAAGGGCTCGTGCTAGAAAGAGAAGTGTCCACCCATATAAGACACTTCACCTTTCTCTCCCCGAGGGATGTAGGATTGCTCACCGATTTCGCTTTCCCAAGCTCATAGGTCTTGCTCACCGGTCTTACTTCCTAAGCTCACCGGTCTTGCTCACCGGTCTTGTTTCCCAAGCTCACGGGTCTTACAATCCACCAACCTTGGGGCCCAGCGTCCTCACTAGCATACTCTCTGGCTGGGGTCTAACTTTGATACCATTCTGTCACGACTTGACTCCCCTAACATGATATTGTCCACTTTGGGCCCACGCCCTCACGACTTTGCTTATGAGAGCTCACATGTAATTTCCTAGTGTGTCACTCATCTTGGGATTGCTCCAATCCAACCTTGCTTAATTTTGGAGTTCCAAAGGAATCGAAAGTAGTGAGCTCCCAAAAAACCTTGTTGCTAGGAAGACATCGTCCATATATATAAGGCACTTAACCTTTCCCTCCCCGAGTAATGTGGGATTGCTCACCGTTCTTGCTTCTAAGCTCATGGGTTTTACTCACCATTCTTGCTTCCCAAAATTACGGGTCTTACTTGCTGATCTTGCTTTCCAAGCTCACCGGTCTTACATAATTCCTTATTCCTCAATGTCTCAATCTCTTGGATGGTTTTTCATGGATGAATTCTTCCTAGCTCTAACAACCTTTGTCTACCAAAATGTATATAAAAGTATGAAAAATTGAATCTTAGCTACTGAAAATGGACTCCAAAATGAAAGGTTATCGAACGAATGATCTTATGCTAGAAATAGAGAAAGATAGGATCCTTCCCAAAATCATCTCGATATACGTTAAAGGGTCTGCTCTTGTCTAATACAAAAATTTTAAATCTCAAAAGTACCATCAATCCAAGAATAAATATGAAAATAGTGTCAGACAAAGGATAAACTCCATGTGTCAACTATACGAAAGTACATAAATTAACGGCTTTACAGAGCACTAGACAAGAAATAAACAACCAGGGCCCTACTCTAGTTAACGAGAGCGCGCAGTACAAGGTAATAAGCCTAAGACTCAAAATAGCCCTCATCAAAAAATTAGCCTAGAAGGTACGAAAGCCATTAAAAACTGTGAGCAGACAAAAATAAAATCTTTTGGAACACATTTCTGAAATAATCATTTTCCCCTCCAGTTTATAAAAAAAAAAATGCATGCATAGACAAATAAACACATGATTTTAGATAAAAAAAATTCTATATATAAAATTGTGGGACCAACATAAATCATGTAAAACATATAAATGCTATGGGTCCACATTTCTCTAAAATCCCTAATTATAAGCAATTCGAAAATATTTTGGACACCACAACCAATAATAGTTAAACCTCGAAGCTTGAACTAGCTAATCCTCTGTACTACGAGTAGAAAATCATAGAATTTGTGGAGTCCGACTCCGTCGGAATGTGTGGAGTCTAACTCCGACTACGTCTGAGTCATTATCCGGGAACCCTCGTAGTCCAACTCTAGAATACCGATCTAATCACATAAGGATAACTATACTGGGAAAAACAATTTACAAAAATACCTTTTAACTTACTTTTGAAATAACCACAAAAGACCCACACAATTATAAGCTGGGCACAAGTCTAAAATCCGTAACAACTTGTGTCCAGAAAATATCATCCCGAATATATATTCTAAAACTAAGTAATTATCCAAAAAGCATTTATAATCATATATTCCATGCATTGCAAACCATGCCATGCAATAAACCCATAGAAATATGTAAATAGCATGTAGTTCAGCTTACAAACAAACAGTCCACTCACAGTCCAACTGGTAGCTCACTCTTGAGCTGTGCTGACAGGACCTAACCTTGAGAATGCCCTGTAAGGCGTACCTGGGCACTGCTCCTGTCTAACAAGAATCAACTTATACGCACGAAACCTTGTCAAACAAGGGATACACAAAAGTTTCTATAGTTCATGCATCTGCCTCTCGAACCTCGATTCCCGTGAAACACCCCTTTAGGGTCACGAAACCAAGAAAATGTGTGAGTGGACAAAAAGAAATAGTTTAAAAACATACTTTTAAAACAACCAGCATTTACCCTCCATTTTAGCAAACCATGCATGCATACAAAAACCATTTCAAAAGCCATTTCACTTCAAATAAAACGAAACAAAGTTTGTAACCTCGAAATCCACGAAAACATCCGTAAAGCAATTAACTGAAAATCAATCTTTAACCACAAATCAACTTAACCATGAAACACCAATACGTCACAGACATAATATTCATTCACATCAATGCCACATAATCGAACAATATCCACTGTCACATCAATCCATACATTTCACAGTCAACCTATCATCGATGCACAATGTCAAACATCAAACCACTTCCCCACATGCAGGCACACCACAAACTCACTCGGGAACTGGAGCCAAACTCGACGTCTGAGTCACCACAACACAATCTCGGGAACTGGAGCCCTGCTCGATGTCTGAGACTACCACATCCGTCAACATACATCTCGAGGAAGTTTACTCATCACAAATCATATCAGCAATACCCAATCAATCCATATCCAACATTATCACATAATTCACACAAAATCAACTCAACTCAACATTATTACACAAGCACAACATCAATCATCACATCACAAGAGCATTGGACATATCTTACCATTCAGGATTTGGAGCCCTGCTCGACATCTAAGTGAAACCCGACTCAGGATACAGAGCCCTCAGCTTGACGTCCGAGTCACCACCACAATACTAGTCTCAGGATTTGGAGCCCCTAGCTCAACATCTAAGACTAACATCTAATCAACACAATCAATACAACATTTCACACGTCACGAGTACTGAGAAACATATACTCACATCATATCTCAAACACACATCAAATCCACAATCAGAACCTCGGACCTAAGTCAAAAACCACAATCAACATCATTCTCGTAAAACGTGCTATTAATGTAACTTCCGTGAAAACCGTCCGAAAATCAAATGAAAATTGTAAATATTCCAAAATCACATTATTTCATGCCACATACTATATTCAATTCAAAACCCACAGTCAAAACGATATCTGAATATTGTTTACGGAAAACCTCAAAAATGCGTAATAAAATATAATTAAATATTCATAAAATCACCAAAATTCATATAAAATCTCAATCACTCCAATATCATCAAAATCACATGGAAACACATTTAAATTAGGTAAATATGCATGCATAATAGTTTAGGGAAAAGAAATTCCACTCACACACACCATCCGTATAATCGAATCCCGCTTTGCAAGCATTTTCATAATTTCTAGGAATCGCAAAACCTATCATAAATCACATCTAAAGGTCACTAATCATCCCATATATCTTCTATTTTAATCCCACAATTTTTTGGGATTTTTAAACGAATTTAATACTAACCCTAAACCGTCGGACAACCCAAACTACCCCCAGATGATATCTGATCGCCTCGAAAGTTATACTGTTGAACTCATAACATCGAAAGGATGAACTTTCATGTTGACTAATTTTCTAGATGACGTGGGACATATCACCTAAAATGGTTGTGTGTGGGACTCACACGCCATCTACTATTTATCATCTTCTTCAGGGTGCCAGACCTTTTTTCCTGCAAAACGGGTCGTCCAATCCAGTTTCATGACTCGGTTTGAATTCCTTCAATTTCAATCCATTTCCACAAATCCAGTCATCAATCTACTCAGAATTAACTCAGGAACATGTTTCTAAGTCCAATTTGAGGATCAAGTCACCTTAAATCATTGAACTCGATCAAGCTTCAAAACTCAATTTTCAAACTCATTTCCAAGTCCATCCTTGAGTAAATATCTTTGGTTTTTTCGATGATTCTACTCGAAATGGTTTGAGGAAGGGACTTACAATATCAATTCGAGCAATTGAAGTCTAATTCCTTAAATTCAATTCAAGCGCACGAGCAAAAATTCTAGGCGTACACTCACGGGTCCACTTGTTTTTCGACTCTACTTTCATTCGTTCAGTCTTTTCCCCTTTCTATTCCTCTCCTCTAAGTCTATTTCTCCCTTAGTTTCCTCACTGTTTCACCAAGATCACCCACACAAATAAACTCAAACTCACAACATAAATAAAACTATATAAACACCATATAAACAAGCGCACACGTACACATACACACACACACACACACACACAAGTCGACACAAATTTCCCTAAGGGATAGGGACACTTGTCACTTCCCATTCACTCACAAGAAAAATCTCACAAGTAAATTACAAAAATGCCCCCCCCCCTTAACTAAATTACCAAAATGTCCTTATGCCTTCTAGACCCGGATCGAAATTTTCCAAACTCCGTTTCTGGCATGTCACCTACCAACGTACTTGGGTGATTGAGACCTTCATAACGGTCTTTATGAAAAATCCAAACATCATCCCGATCAAAAAGTCATTATTTTAACTTTTAAGGGCAAAATGGTAAATTTCGTTCGACTTTTTCAATTTTACCCTTGTTGAAAGTCTGGGTCGTTACATGTGAGCTCCTTGGAAGTCCCCAGAGCATCATTTATTGTCAAAGTAACAATCAGGGGTCACCAATAATACACATAACCTTGTACATAAACCCCCAATAAATCTAAGGATAGTACATGCGTCCCAAACACGCAACCAACGAACTTCGATCGACCTAAAACCACCATTATTGGATTCAACTCATCGAAATAGTTTGAAAAAGCATTGTTGTGCCTCAAGATTCCTCCCCATGCGCTGCCACGTGCCAATGGAAGGCTGACGACCTTTCTACTTGCCGCCTAGGGGCGCTAACGTGGCATGGTGATATTAGCTGCTGACGTGGCAAACTGACTTTAGCCCCTGTTGATGTGGCACCTACTGACGTCACTCTTCGTTGTTGATGTGGCTCTAACACGTGGCACCTACTGACGTGGTAGCTACTGATATCACTATTTCTACTGACGTGGTAGCTACTGATATCATTAGTTCTACTGACGTGGCAGCTGACGTCATCATGATGTTATGCTGATGTCACTTGATGATGTCATCATGATGTCATGTTGATGTCACCCCCTCGCTGGAGAAGATGGATGTACTGCTATGGCCGCCGCTAAGCCGTTGTCTGGAATCCGTCATTTTTGTCCCATTTTTCAAACCTTCATAAATCCCTCAAAAATCAACCAAATCGGGCAAGGTTTATGTGGAATTCATCTACTCAGCCCCACAAAATACCTAGATTTCATGATATTATCCTTGGAAGTTTCATATATCTTCCTCCTCGTGTACCGGCCGTATCCACGAAATTCCACCTTCAAAGTTAGGCTGTTTTTTATCGTGAGGGTCCAAAGATGATGATCCCGGCCAAGGTGTAACGCCCCAAACTTTCATTAATTTGTAATTTCAGAAATTTAATGTAAAATTATCATTTTCCCATAGAAAGGGGAAAATTTTGACTTTTGACCCGAGACACTTTTTGGACTTTGACCAATATTCCTTACTCGAGACGTCACAAGTCCGTAGACAAGTGGCACGTCGAAATCGAACGCTCGGCGAAAAGGTTACTGGTCACAGAAACAAGTTGGCACTATTCATATTTCCGGGGATTTGTATAGTTGGCAGGATTTGATTGATACAAATATCCAAGTTGGACCAACTGATGAATGACAAGTGTCACTTATCTGATTGGCCTAAGACCCTAGGATTTTGGGTTCAATGTATTACCTTCACCCTTTGTCTTCTTCATTTCATCTGTGTAACCCGAAAGCCAAAAACCTCCCAAAACACAAACAAACACTCATACCACCCCATTATACCATCATCTTCTGTGTGTTTAACTAAGAGAGTGAAAGAGAATGGACGTGGAGAGACGATGGAGACGGTTGAGCACAGCGGAAGGCACACGGGAAAGGTAAACCCAAAAGCCCATTTTTGGACCCAAAATCTAAACTTGAATTTCTAAGGTTTGTTGAGGATTCTAATGACCCTAACATGTTTTTAGGTCCTGTACGAACTCGTGGGTGTTTGTTTCTAGGATTGAGAAAGCCAAGATCGACGGGAAACCGATTTGGAAAATCGAAGGTTACTGTTCATCATTAGAAGATAATTTCTAGCTTGTTTTTTCTTGATTTTGAATCGATAGATCTCTTCTAGGAACCCAGACGATCTTGTAGGACCAAACGGGATTGAAAATATGCTAGGAATGAAGGAATTAGAATGGGGTCAGGTCGCGGGTCTAGGCGACTTGTTACAGTGAAAACGAGTGATCCTTCGAGAGGTTGAAGATGATGACGTCAGTAGGGTGACGTCATCACCTGCAGGCTATCAGTCCATGTGGCCAATAGGATGCTACCACATGGCAGTTGTTAGGGTCTAGTCAGTACTGACGTGTGAGACACGTGTCATATCTAACAGGTGTCAGACCTGTTAGGCTGACGTCAGCGATGGCGTCAGGATTGACTTGGATGACGTCAGCGTTGACCGTTGACCGTGACGTTAGCGTTGACTTTTGACTAGCATTGACTAGGACTTTGGCTTGTGCATGGGGGCTCGTGGGCATATATTTCGAGATGAGATCGATCATTTTAAAGGTTTCGATGATCCAGATCCAATGGTGGTCATTTCGGGTCGATCGAAGATCATTTGATAGGTCATTTAGCGGTTTAAAGCTTTGGGATGCACGTTTGGGACGTGTTCCCAGTATCAAAATTTTTGGAGGTTTTGAGTATGAACTTGTAGATTCCGTTAATGATTGGACCGGCCTGGAGACTGTGGTTTAGCTTCGAGACAGTTACAACGCAGTTTGTTAGCGCAACAAGGACCGTGTGTGAGTGAACCTTTGGATTGTAAAATGAATGCACGCATAACTATTTTTAACTTATTATATGATTTGAATTGGATTACTTTGGTATCTTTCATTTATGGTCTTATGGATTTTAAATGTCGATTATGGACTATTTTATGCATTAAGATGTTTTGGGCTTGAGACCCGTCTGGATTATTTATTGACTAGTTTTGGAGTCAAACAAGGAATTTGAGAAATGGTTTAAACGGGATTTTCACTGGCTTTACTATTACACTGTACGTACCACCCTTATTGGTTATTGTCTTCTCCAGACGTCTCTTAGTATCTTGGAGTAGTCATGGTGAATTGCCTGAGAGGGGCCGCTCCGAGGAGAGACTCAGGATCAGGATTGCGAGATATGGATATCACCTAGGATAGTGTCCAGTGATATCACCTGAACACTGGTGGATCCTGGGGAGGACTCGGGATTGAGACCCCGGGTGGCACGCGTAGCCTTAGGACTGTGACATTTTGACATCTGGGATGCCGGGGATTGGTTATACAGTGTATTATTACTATTTTACATATCCTATTTTATATTAATTTATATTGCTTATTGATTCGATTACATTTCTTGTGATATGACTTGAATGCATGCATGTTTGAAAATGGAGGGGGATATCCTTTATTTGTTTCCTTAAATGGTTTTGGAAATATTCATTCTTTTGGGTCCACTCACTCTTTAAATGTTTTCTTGACCCCTACAGGCTATGACACTGAGGTAAGCGTTGATCTAGAGGCTGAGGCATATATATTTGTGTTGTGCACCTGTGCGCTCGTTTAGGTAGGTTGAGCACCATTTTTGTACACTGACATATGTGCTCACTTTTGTGTAAAATATTTATCCCTGGTCTGACAATGTAGAGCTCGAACTGGTTGTTTTATTTATTAAACTTTAATCCCATTAAGGGTATTCTCAGCAGTCTAGGGTAATTGTCAGATGGGAGTAGGGCACATTCCAGGGTGGTCCCCGGGGATCGGGATGGGTCCTGTCACATGGTTTAAGCTAAAAATGTCCTAAAATCAAGTTGGAAATAATGGTTTGTATGGTTTGTTTTGGGGCACACGGGTGAAGGAGAGAGAGATGAATGTGATGATAATTGATGGAAAGGAAGAGTGGCTCCTAGCCACACAAAGTAACTAACTTTCCCAAAATATCCCATTTCTCATTTTAACTAAAATACCCTTCCCCAAAATAGAAACCTAATAAGCACCCAACGTAGTCTCATGTCTGTCATATCCTAGATCTGAACAAATCGTTCACCAAGCTCAAAATCCTCTCCCAGTTTGTCTAGTCCCCCAAAAAACATGTGACACTCGTCAAACATGTACTCATGGAAAATAGAAACCTGAAATCACTCACGAACCCTGAAGAAATCCAGAGATAAAGCCATCCTATACACTATCGAGCATATCCTCTCGATAAACTTCAAAGTCACAACCAACCAACGTCTACCAAAATGTACAATCTCGGATCACCATGCTCACTACTAACATAGCACCAGTCAAGGTACCAATACTCATGCCCCAACCAAGTGGGGTCAACTCTCGATCAACAAAAAGCATATATCCTCGAGAAATAAAAAAAATATGTGTTGCCCAAGAATCCATTAGCACTCGAGCAATATGACTAAAGAGAGAAAAAGTATCTGTCACCATTCCTAATACAATGCGAGCCTCTTGATGCGTAACAACAAACACACTTGCTCGTCCACCTTTGGGTCGATCGCGTCCCTTCTGGGTGCCACCTACCCTACCGGCCCCATGAGTAGTTGCCTGACTCTCAGATGCTATGGTCAGTAAATGCGTCGTCATATACTGACCTTGCTTTGTAGTATCCTGATTGGTAGCACCGCCGTTTGGATGCTAAGGACACTCCAGCTTGAAATGCCTAAACTCCCCACAAAAAGAAACAACCATCCCTACTACTCTGAGCAGCTCGTCTACCTTGTCCTAACCCTCAGTTTCCATAACCCCCACGATTACTGCTCGAACAATCCGAACTAGAAGTACCCCCCTCCCCCCCTTTTAAAGCTCCTTGAGTAAAAGACTTATTATCCTGACGCTCTTGGCATCGTCCATAACCTTCATACTATTGATGTTACTGGGGTTCCTCTAAACTCATCTCTACATGAGAAGCCACATCCAAAAAGGACCGAAAATTGGTGAATGCTCTAGATAGCATTGATGCCAGAATCTCGCTCTGAAGACTAAGCAAGGACTGACATAGCCTACTCACCTCGGTTGCCACCAAATCATATGCATACTAGGATGGATCCAAAAACCTCTTTTCAGACTAAGAAACTGTCATGTCACCCCACTCCAGTCGCTGGAACTCCGTCTCCATCCTATCTGGATAAGACTGGGGATAGAACTAATGCATAAGACGTTACCTGAATGTCACCCAAGTCATAATAGCTTCATCCAAGCCCATTGACAGCAAAGTCTGCCACCACCTCTATGCGTAACCACTAAAAAAAAAAGGCAGTTGGTTGCACTATAAACTCAGGAGGACAGTGCATCACTCTTAATTTCCGTTTGAAGTGTGTGATCCACTCATTGACCACCCCGGGATCTGACACGCTCGTAAACTCTCCAAGTCCAAGATACTAGGCCTTCTTGATATTCGCCCCCCTCCCCCATAGACCCTTCTCCCCTGAAAAACAGCACCCAATGCATGATCAAATCGATCCATGGTGTGGCTGGTGACGGGGCTCACATCATGGAGGCATGATGTCTGATAAGAGGCATGTTGGTAGAAATAGAAGATAAGATAATGTAATCTACTTCTAAAATTTAAAACCTTTCAAGTGCACAAATCAATTAAGATAGTATAGTAGGATAGTAAGGATCGATCCCTCAAGGACTTGTATCAACGTTTTATCCACTTTATAATTTAGATTCAGTTAATTCAGATTAAGACTCAAAACATAAAATAAAACAACAACAAAAATCCAAAGACAGACTCGACACTAAATAAGATATGTGAGGCACACATGGAACAAATAAGAAACAAAGAAAGGCAACAAGGAACAAGCTTAAGCGAAAATGACTTGGGGTTATTGAGTTGGTTTTTAAAGATGGAAATCAAGTGCTTGGTGAGAATGCCACTCTAAAATTTTCGATGCATCATGTCGGAAGGCATAAGCAACACAAAAAGGAGCATACCGATGAGAACATACTTTATCTGGAAAGAGATTGAGAAGTGATTTCCATGAGAGTATTTTTTGTCTATTCTCAAATATCTTCCATCGAAAATTATTGTGGTGGAAAGGCTTAGGTTTTTCCTTATACGCCTTAGAAGTCTTCCTTGGTACTTTTTGTTTTCTTTTTCCCGTAGAAATTAAAGAGGGATACTAAGTTGAGGACCTTCATCACCTTCTTTTTATTTTTGTTGTGGAACATTCGAGAGATAGGTGGAACAAGGTGGAACAACATAAGTAAAGTGATCAGAACTTAAATCCAAATTCAAAGCAGAATAATTAGATTTTAGTGTTTCAGAATTAAGTTTAGAATTCTCACTGTGTTCCAAAACTATGCCCTTGTCCTCAAGTTGACTTGTGGGTTGGGCCAGCAAGGTGGGTAGTGAATTTAAGCATGTAGCCTCCTCCTATGATGATTTGTTCCCAATTGCACCCCTTTGAGAAGGTGTGGGGAGTTCAAATTCAAGGGTGTCTTTGAAGCACAACTTTTCCAGCACTTGAGGCATCAAATCAGCCTCTTCCAAATTTGAAAAAAAAATGCCCTTTTCATTATTCTCCTTCTCTTTCTCTTCCTCCCATTCTTCTTCCATTTTTAGTTCCCATCTATGAGTGCAAGTTAAAGTATTATAGTTAGGTATTGAATCAACCTCAGAAACATTAGAAAACAAAGGACATACTTGAAGGACAGAATTGGGGTTGTCCCATTGCTCAATCTGAACGGATTAGAGAAGCCATGTCCTGTCATGATGTTGGATGGGAGCCATGGCCTCTATGGTAGGCTGTTGAGATGCTAACATGTTGATATCCTTATCCTCATCATCATCATCATCATTTGGTCGGGAAGGTGCCATATCTTCAATTTGACTCATGTAGAACAAAAACTTCCTCGATGCCTTTCATCCATGTTGTCAATCATTTCTCGAACTTCTTGAGTACTAGCCGCAACTTCTTGATTACAAACCTTAATGAACTCTATCATGGCAAGCAATGAAGTTTCAACCTCAAAGATGTTGAGGCAAGAAGTTATTTGAGTGGTATTCTATGGGACATAGCGCTGATCGCGCCATCCTAAATTGTACAAACTTAAGTATTCTTCATTACTGAATCTAGGATGTTTCCTCCACCCTTGATTGAATCGACTTGAATATGAATCATTCCAAGTTCCCATATCCAAGTCAAAGTTATCCAAATGTACAAAAGAAAAAAAAAGTACAAACTGAATTACTATATAATCGAAATTAAATGGACAACGTTGAGAGACAAGACCCCGGCAACGGTGCCAAAAACTTGTTGGTAGAAATAGAAGACAAAATTATGCAATCTACTTCTGAAAGTTAAAACCGTACAAGTGCACAAATCAATTAAGATAGTATAGTAGGAAAGCAAGGATTGATCCCTCATGGACTTGTATCAACGTTTTATCCACTTTATAATTTAGATTCAATTAATTCAAATTAAGACTCAAAATATAAAATAAAACAGCAACAAAAATCCAAAGACAGACTCAACACTAGATAAGATATGTAAGGCACACAAGGAACAAATAAGGAACAAAGAAAGACAACAAGGAACAAGCTTAAGCGAAAATGACTTGGGGGTATTGAGTTGGTTTTGGAAGACGGAAATCAAAACAGAAAATAAAAAATAGAATTGAAAGAACTAAAAGCTAGAAGACAAATGCAATACAGTTTCTATATTAATCTATGAACTAGAATGAGTTAAGGCAAGCAATCCGCTCTAAAAAATCATGAATCAACGCTATGAATGTCTAATTTACCAATTTCAATCCACAATTAAGATGTTCACAGATTTAGCATGGCATATAACTAGACTGTATGAACTCTCTCTTACTTAGCATGTTAGATGCATGGCATATACATCAAACATATATTTGTAGGTGCAACCTAGCATGTCATATACTCAGCTTTAGTACCTAGAAACTCATTAAGAATAAAGAGAATTATGAACATCACATGAACCATAGAACATGGCATATATCCTAAATCTTCATGAAATCAGTTTACATGATTAGTTCTTAACCTAACCACATGTTGCTAATGAATGAAAGCAGATACGGCAATCATCCTAACATTCCCAACGACAAGCAAACATAAACAAGGTAGCTAATCTTGTAAACAAAAGCTTGAAAACAATAGGGACAAAAACTGATTTTAATTGCGAAGAGGAATTGAAAAACAAAACTGAATCATAACAATGATTTAATCATGTCTAGGGCTTCAATGCAGCCCTAACTACGATAAGACTATGATACGTAAAAATTAAGTATTAAAGTAAACACAAAATCACACTCAACACTTAAGGAAACGTATGCAATTAAAAATATTTTTTTGTAGATTGTAGTATTGGTAAATAGAGATCGTTCTGGACCAGAGATTGAGGGTACCTAAGCATGATTGTCGTTTGATTGGTTAATTGGGGGTAACAATTGATTTTAAAGTCCTAAGTAATTAAACTAAACCTAAACTAACCTAATCTATTATTTACACGTGGTCAGCTCATTCTTTATGCCTACTCATTCATAAATTATGCTAATTGCAAAATCTACGAAATTCCATAACCTTAGTTCTACAAAATACAAGCATATTATCTCAATTACATGCCAGGAATTTCCCTAAACACTTTCAATGATCTATACTCGGGAATTTCCCTAGAGATCCAATCAAGTATTAAGCGCAACATACAAGTATAAGAAAAAACCATGATATTGAAACACATGGAAGATTATTGAAATTCTTATAAGATATAAAACCAGAATTATATTAAAGATCAATCCAATAAAACAATATTCAATAGAAATAGACAATTACAGGGTAAGGGGATCGTATTATAGTTTTTATCTCGGGAATTGCCCTAGGGATGCAAAGTAGCTCCACACTCCTTGTTGAGACAACCGGGAATTGCCCTAGATTGTCGCAGATAAAGGTGTTTGTGGTGGAGTATCGTGTAATTAGTTATTACTAAAGAAATCTCGAATTATTGAAGAGGGAAATTTGGTTAAGCAGAGTTTTGATACAAAAATGGGCTACCCTTTACAAATAACCTAAACCTCTCTATTTGTAGGAGAAAAATAATCCCCAAATAAATAGGAATTTACAATTTAAATTCTAAAAGGAAAAGGATTAAACTAATTAAATTAAAGTCCTAAAGGAAAAAAGTAATAAAAATCCTAATTAAAAAGGTTTCCTAAATAAAAAGGAAACAAATTCAAGCTTGAATTGGATAATTTTCCACAAGAAAGAAGAAAAATAGGTGTTGGAAGTGAACATGAGAGATGTTGGTGGGCGGCGACTGAAACTTAGGAGGATTTTGGTGGTCAACGACGTGATCAACGCAGCAAGGAAAGCTGAAGGGCGTTCGACAGGCGCTGGCCGAACTAGCTTCAGGAATTTCAGGAGAAGCGCGCCGAGGAAGGAGGAGTCGTCTTCGGTACACATGCGTCGAGCTAGTGTCCAGGTATTCGAAGCGCGTGCTCCGAACAGATCATAAGGCAGTTCAGCAGGTGGTTGTCGACACTGTTCTTGGGCTGTTGGGACTAGTTCGGTAGCCCCCTACCAAATTCCTGAGTGATTTTTGGTGGTTTCATTTCATTCTATCATAACTTTTTCGTGACAACTCCGATTGAGGTGATTCTTTCGTCTAAATTCTCATAATTCCGTGCTCTATCCAATTCTGCACATTTCTCATAAAATATGTTATTTTCTCCTATTGTTTGGTATTTAAACATTAAAAGATAATCATAAAGGGTATAAAATTATAATTAATTCAAGGCTTATCAGACTACTATATAGAAGAATTCAAAAACTTAAACAAATACATAGAAAGTTGAAAGGCTAAACACAGAAGAATGCACGAAGCCAAGGCTCTTGCTCTCACTCCAAGCTTGGAACAGCTCAAACTTTGCACCAAATGTGTTCTTTTGTTTTTGTGTGTTGTGTTTGTACAATGAGACCTCTATTTATAGGTGTAGATAGCTACAACAGCTATATTCTAAGAGTTTAATGTTATTTAACAACCCTGATTGATTCTCATTATAACCAGCATTTAGTCTAGGATTGAAACTGAAAAGCTGCTGTTTTGAAACTAAACAACATCCCTTTATGATTAGATAACTCTCTGTAGAAACGTCCAAATAGCAAGATGTCAAAGCCATATGAAACTAGACTTCCAGGCCTTTAGATAACTCTTTGTAGAAAGGTTCAAATTGCAAGCTTTCAAAGTCATCTGAAACTAGACTTCCAGACCTTTCCAACCATATAAGGCCCATTTTCTAATTCGTTTTGAGCTCTTCGGGGCAAAGCCCACAAGTATGTTGTTCTGCAGAGAACTCTCTAGGCTGATCTTGGGCTACTTGTGAGCTAGGGACTCATCTTGAATTTCTTGGGCTTCAAGTAATCCATTCTTAGCCCCTCAAGTCTTTATGATTCATCAAAAATTAAGTTGATTTCGTTAAACCCTTACTTTTATCCTGAAAACACCAAAAACAACAAAATACCTTGTATTGCATAGAGATTTCAATAAAAAACTAAAGTAAAAGCGGATGTAAAAATATAGATTTATGCACTCAACAAGGCATACATTAGAAACGAAAACTACCCTGCAAGACAAATGTGCAGCCCATAGGAAATAATCTAGTGCTCTGATACAAAATTAACAGGACCCTCCTCGGAATCACCTCGATATTTCTGAAAGGGTCTGCTCCCTTCTGACACAAAAATTATAAATCCCAAAAATACCTCAGACTAAGAATAAATACGAAAATGACGTCAAATAAGGGATAAACTCCACGTGCCAACCGTAAAAAAGTCCAGAAGTTAACTGTTATAAATAGCACTAGACAAGAAATAAACAACTAGAATTATATTTTAGTTAATGAGAGCAAATAGCATGAGGTAATAAGCCTCAGCCTCAAAATAGCTCTCATCACAAAATCAGCCTGGTGGGCACTTAGCCTGAGCACGCAACCTATTATTTTGAACGTCCAAAACTACCTCCAAACAAACTTTGATCGACCTAAAACCACTACCATTTGATTAAACTCGTCGAGACCTTTCAAAAAAGAATCATTGTGCCTCAAGATTCCCACCCACACGCCACCACGTGCCAGTGGAAGGCTGATGGTCTTCCCACGCGCAGCTTACGCGTGCCTACATGGCATGTTGACGTCATCAACTAACGTGGCATGCTGACATCACCCACTAATATGGCATGCTAACGTCACCACTGACGTGGCACGCTGACGTCATTCATCCATGTTGACATGGCTCTAACATCTGGAAATTGTTGAAGTCACTCCTCCCTACTGACGTGGCCCTAACACATGGCACCTATTGATGTGGCAGTTGACGTCAGCCCTTGTTAACGTGACAACTGATGTCATTGTGTTGACGTTAGCATGATGTCATGCTAATGTCATTATGATGTCATGTGGATGTCATGATGACATTACTTGATGATATCATCATGACATCAAGATGATGTCACCCCTTGCCAGAGAAGACTAATGCACACAGATAAGACTAATGTGCCTCTGTGTGCAGCCGCGGCGTCGTAAGATGGAATCCACCATTTTTGTCCCATTTTTCAAACCTTCATAACTCGCTCAAAAATGAACCAAATTAGGCAAACTTTATATGGAAATTTATCTACTATCCCCAGGAAATCCAAATCCAAGCCCAAAATTAAGAAGAAAAACAAACCTGAATTTCACGATATCAGCCTTGGAAATTTCAGATTTCTTCCTCCTCACATACTGACCATGTTTACGCAATTTCACCTTTAAACTTGGGTTGTTTCTAATCGTGAGTGCCCAAGGAACATGATCTCAGCCATGGTTCAGGCTAAAAACGTCCTAAAATCATGATGGAATTAAGAAAAATATACTCGAATTTCACGATATTAGCCTTGGAAGTTTCAGATTTCTTCCTCCTCGCATACTGGCCATGTCCACGCAATTCCACCTTCAAACTTGGGTTGTTTCTAATCGTGAATGTTCATGGAACATGATCCCATCCATGGTTTAGGCTAAAAACGTCCTAAAATCAAGATGAAAATAATGGTTTTGTATGGGTTTGTTTTGGGGCTTACGGGTGAGGGAGGGAGAGATGAATGTGATAATAATTGATGGAAAGGAAAAGTGGCTCTTAGCAACACAAAGTAACTAACTTGCCCAAAATATCTCATTTCCCATTTTAACCAATATACCCTTCCCCAAAATAGAAACCTAATAAGCATCCAAGGATAAAATTGTCCAAACATACATACAAATCTCAAAAAAAAAAAAAAAACCCCCATAAAATTCATATTTAAAAATTCTGGTCATTACAAACTTCATTGCAATTGAACATGACATATGCTTGGCATTGCTCCGGAATTTTTTGTTTCAACTTCTACCTTTGTGGAATTGCCTAAGCAATGACCCAAGTCACTAAATATAGCCAAACCTCCCACCACATCACGGGCCAAAGAAAGATCATGATTACGACCATGTTAAGTGTGACAAATCTCAACATCTTTAAAGTACATTGAGAAAAATGAAACACATTCATCCACAAGGTATCCTATGGCTATGCATCCTTCTGGATAACTTTTATTTCAAATATATCTCTTTAATGTGTGTATGTACCTTAAATAAAAATAACAATGGATAGATTAGTGAGGAACTTAAAAATGAATAGACAAATAAAAATATCTAAGAAAATTATGACAACATTTTATTACCCTTTAATAGGATACATCCAACAATATTGAATTGTCCTTCGAATGCAGCCTCGTCCGATAAATGAACAATTAAGTGAACCATTATAGTAAAGAACGAAGGAGGAAACATTTTTTTCCATGTGGCACAAGGCTAAAGCAGTTCAGTTTCCTTTTTACTGCATAACCCCCTAAATATAGCACTCAACTCAAGAAAAATAAGGGTTAAAGGCTTAGGTAAAGCTCGTCATATTGCAAGAGAAAGCAATTATTGCATTATTACATGATGATCATGACTTTTCAAACCTTGTATCTTCCTATCCATTACATTCACACATTAAGCCATATTTGTCGAATATCCATCAGGAACACGCACTTTTGACAACACTTTGCAAAATATCCTTTTTTCTTCATTAGTCATGAAGAAAATTGCAGGAGGTATGCATGTCTTATCTCCTTCAGGAATAGAATGAAGTGCTCCTTATTTTCAAATGTACAAGATCAGCATGGGGTTCAAGCCCATCCTTCATTTTATTTGGGAGCCCTTGTAATGTCCCCAAAATATATTTTCGCACAAATATTTCTCAAGAATAATTACATCTATATTATGTCATATCAAAAGATGTTGCCAGTAAGGTAAAGTAAAAAATATGCTTTTCTTTTTTCGTTGTGACTTTGCACCAACTCTTGTTCTAGCTCCAGTTCTTTTCCTTTTTCTTCTAGCACTAGGTTCTAGAGGTTCTGGATATGGTGCTTTGCCAAAGGTAAATGTTAAATTAGACAAATGCCTTAAACACTCAATTCTAGTAAATGGAGTTGGTGCTGGACCATTCTCATGTTTTCCATTAAATAAGACTTTATCATTTCAAAATCTATGCATCATGGGAAAAAAAATTTGATGACCCAAATAGCACTGCTTTTTACTATTTGGTAAGTGCACTGAATACGTTTTGTGATTGCATTCTAGACATACAAGCTTCCCACTCGTATTCCATCCTCACAGCTTAGTGTACCCAGGAAAGTCAGTAATAGTCCACAAAACTGCAGCTTTCATGTTGAATGTTGATTCAAAAACACATTGTTCGTGCGAGATTTCACCTCGCACTTGGCCCGGGCCTAAGTCCAATACGAAGCCCATATTGTAAAAAAAAAAAGCCCTAGCCTTTACCTATTTAAGGAGGGCATCCCCCTCATTTGTACATAAGCTCACAACTCCACAACACATGTGGAGACATCCCCTCCACATCTGCCTCAATGACTCAATGCCACAAATATGTAAACACTATTATTATCAGTAATAATCATCTCAAAAAGTTTATCTCGTGGACGTAGCTTGATTCGGGTGAACCACGTACGTGCTTGTGTCTTAATATTCATGCGTTGTCTTCTCGGTCACATTGGTGCCATTTTTGGCATCAAAAGTTTGGCGCCGTATGTGGGAATCGCAACAAAAATCCATGTCGGCTCCCTTCTTCTCTTCACTTGCTAAAACACCATCAATATTCAAGAACACCAAGCTTTAAAACCCAGATATTCGTCCCGGAAATCGGGATTAGATTAGTGTTTATTGACGAATTAGTGACGTTAATAAGGTGATTAGTTGGGTGATTTCGGACGGACAGTGCGAAATGACGACTTTACCCCTGGAATGGGCAAAAATGTTGACTTTTAGTTCGGGTGGTCAAATGGACTTTGGCCAATGACTGTGACGTAGTTCCGGATGTCAAGAGTTCATAGACAGGTGGCACGTCCTATTCCGAGATTCGAGGAGGAAGTTATGATGTTCGGAAGTTTCAAGGTAATTTGGTTGAAAAAGGGGCAAACAGTTGACTTTTCATACGACATAGAATTTTCACGTATTTCGAGGACCAGTAGGTAGGTCTCACTCCCTTGAGTACAACGACAGGTGGCACGCTGTCATTGGATTTCAGTTAGTTCGAACTTTGGTCTAATTAGGCTAGAGCAAAATGGTAATTTGCCATGTAAGGGGCATTTTGGTCTTTTTGGTATGCCCAGTTACACTTAGACAGGTGGCTGTCTTGGGATTGATGTTCAACCAGATGGGGACACTTGCCCCATCTCTAGAGGTTTGTGGAAACCTCCTAAGCCGCCTTACAATGAATTGAAAAGGGAAGGATATTGGTTGCACGGGTGAGGGGGAAAACAGAGGAACCAGAGATGAAAAATGAGTGATATTGAACCTAAACCGTCCTTAAAAATGATCTCCTGACCCATGAATGATGAAGCAAAGATGGAAAGGGAGTCGAGACGATCATCGTGCCATGATCACCGTGAGCTGCCGTGGACAGTGGTTCTCAGCCCGTGGAAAACAGAGACTCAGTGTAACTGTGGGATCCAAGTTTCCCAATTTCCCTCAAATCTCATCCTTTGCCTTTGTTGTGTGAACAAAAGATGAAAAAGGAAGTATAGAGTCTTCTAGTGGCCACAGCGAGGCACAGCGGTGGAGGTAAAGTAGAGTTCTCGAAGAAATTCAGTTAAGTTCAAAAAATGGGGAATTGAGATTTAACGTTTGTTTTGTGGTTTTGACGATCGGATATTGTCTCTAAAGGTCCTAGAGACTGATTGGGGTCAAAACCAAGGACGATGGTGCCGAAATCAAGGAAATATGATGAAGGAACAGTGGCTGGTTCAGTCTTTGACTTAAGGAGGTAAGATATAGCGCTTAAGATCATGGCTTTAGGTTTTAAATTGATTTCAAAGAAGGAGACGCGCAGTTAGGAATAAAAAAGATTAAAGTTGGATTGAAAAATGATGAAAAACAGCGTCGATTTGCCCACGCCGCTTCAGTTGAACAGGCCGGACTGCTAGACCGGTCTGAACCAGTCGATCGCGGGTTGAAGATGATGAACAATGGGCGCGTGGAGCCCCTTTCAAGGAAGTCTTCAACACGACTTTTAAAGTATTCGATGCAACGAACATTTTGGCACTGGTTTCGAGTCGATCGGACATCGTCTCGATATGTTTCGAGATGTCCGAAGATTTTAGAGTTCGATTAAAAATAGTTAAAAATTCGGGAAAATTACGAGACTTTAGTATAACCTTTATGAAGTAGTTAGTGACTTTATTATGGGATTTGGACAGATTCAGGAAAGTCGATGATAGTGGATTTGCCGAGAAAGCGTATTTGCACGTGTATAGAGGCGGCGATGCGAATGGTCTTAGAGAAGACTTTGCTTTCAAACTTATGATGCATGCATATATGTTTTATATGCTTTCTATACGTGATTTCTATGTTTATGGTATGATTTTGATGATTTACGATTTTGCACGTATTTCGATATAATTACGTATTTACACGTTTTACGATATACGATTTTCTGCTATGGTTTGATGATGGTTTTGATGATTTGATTTTGAGATTTGAAATATGATTTGATTTCTAATGGATTTCGGAAAAGTGATTTCAGGCTTGAAGCCCTATTCATAAAAAGGGATTTTCGATAAACGTGATTTCGGAAATGATGGTTCCTGATTTGGTTTTGAAACTTGGAAATGAATTTCTGGATTTGGGTTTAGAATGATTATTCCGGATGCCAACTTATGGAATGATGGTTTCGGATTCGAATTTGGAAATGGATTATGGATTTGGATTCGGGGATGATGATTTCAGATTCGGCTTGGAATTCGAAATGGTGATTTCGAATTGGGATTTGGACATGGTTTTGGTAATGGTTTTAAAATAGTTTTGGATTGGATTTGCTGGATCTGGTTATTGGGTCTAAAGACCCGGATATGATTGTGACAGGGGCGGGCTCAGATTGAATTTAAAGACTAGGATATTATGATTTTCCCCCGAAGGCCTATTGAGTTTAAAGACTCGGGAGTTTAAAGACTCAGATTATATTGATGCCTGGATTGAGTTTAAAGACTCGGATTACTATTGAGTTTAAAGACTCGGATAGATCCAGCAGGTTCGATTGGTTGAAATGGATTTCAAATGTGTTTTGGATTTCGATGATAACTTGATAATGATGGTTTTTCAAATAATGGTTTTCCAATGTTTTGGGCTATGCCCCGGATGATATGGATTTCGATGATTTTAAACTGAGGCCCGGGATTTGAGAAGATGAAATGACTTCTGGCTTTTGGTTTTATGAATGGTTATAATAAATGGTTTTATGACATAAGTTTTATATGCATGCATTGGTTTTTAAATGGAGGGTATTAATGTCTTTCTGATAAACTGTTTTCTAAACTTATCCTTTATTTTCGTCAACTCATAGTCTTTTGTATTTTTTATACCCTCCAGGTTTGATACGGTGCGGGCTGTTATGAGAGAGAGAGACAGATACATCACACACGCGATCCAAAGTAGGTTATGCGCACTCTATGAAGCTTGGAAGTTTTGGACGGTTAGTTTGGGAATCCCTTGTCCGGCTTACGTGTTACATAGAGATTGGACGTCGGTTTAGTCTTTATGTCGCACGTAAATTAGACGGGAGCATGACTTATCCCTTAATCCCGGGGGATTGGCGGTAGGTCGTGTCAGATATCCTCACTGCCAAAGTGACCCATTTTCCTCCCTCACATCAATCCCACACTAATTAATTGAGAAGACCATCGATATTCCTCTTTTTTTTTTTATCTTCAAAGTTGGCTTTTTGACTTTTCAACTTTGGCTTTTGTTCAAAGAATGATGGAGATTTGTGAAAAAAAAGATGTTTCTTTCTTTTTCCTCATCATTTCCAGCCCGGACAACATTTACTTGCTATTTTTTCACCCTTATCCTATGTATTCATCTTTTTGCTGCACACCACCCATGGGAGATGGAAAGGAGAAGAGCTGCAAAACCAAGGAACCTCTCTGCCATCTCCAGCGTCGTAGCATCATTATGCCTCCGTCGAAGATGCGATCGCCGACGTCATCATGGTGAGAAGGGGACGACCTGCAACATCCTTGTAGGGTCATCGCGCCTCCACCGAGCGCTAGCTCCACAACCCACCAGAACATCATGACCATGTCAAACACCCTTTTCTCTCTGCTCCGGCGTTTCAAAGGCTCACCTGGCTCCACTGCATTCGATCACCAACGTTCCGCTCAAAGGGCTCGATGGCCATCATTGAAAAGGTGTACAAACCACACCTTACAAACTTCTCTTTGTGACACTACCATCACCATTGGCACAGGGGGACTCAGATCGACCAACCCCCCATCTTTTTTGGGTTTCACCACTGTCAACCACCGCTGGCTGTCGGTTATCTCTAATCCTCTCTGCCGAAGGGATGAGCAAATAAGTGTTTCAACCTTCTTCATTTTATTACTTAATGCTTTATTATTATTATTATGGTGTTTGTGATGTGAGTTAGTATCATTTGTTGGAAACCAAACCACCAAACCACATTATTGTATTATTATTAAAATAACCAAACTACATTGTACTTTGGAAACCATTTGTTGAATGGAAAAATGCATACTTTCGTGCATAATCCACTTGTTTGATGTGATGTTCATTGCATTAATTAATCTGTTTTAATGCCTTACTATATTTGACAACATAATTTCAACACGCCACATGCATCCTTCACACTTTGAATGCTCTCTCTCACATAACTTTCTTATTAATTGGATCTTGACTTTTGAATAGCTCTTTTGATGATTGATGTAATACACCACTCTTTAATTCTAACCATCACACACTCTTGTTTATTGACTTTCCACCATGACTTTCGTGGGGATGTAAGGGCATCCAATGCCATTTATATGTGAATCACTCCAAATTTTCCACAACTATATTATGTTTTGACATTAGACCCACTTTTTATTATCTAATACTTAAACTTGTATCACATTTATTTGTTAGTCAATATGTAACACATGCTTATAAATTAAATATGTATCATTAGAAATTTAATTATATTTACTAACCGATAAAATTATATCCTATTATCAGGAACAATCGAGTTAGTTATTCAAATGCCAATCAACACGAGTGATTTGTCTATTTTTGCCCATGGAAATTTTTGCACCCATGAGCCCCTCGGTAATTCAGGTTGAATGCCCACTTCATGATGAGTTAATACTCACGATGAGCAGTGCCTGTAGTCGAGCTACTTTGCAATAGGAAATATCTCTGGTCGAGCCATCTCCATGAGTGATTGCCTCTAACCGAGCCGCCTCGCATGGAGTAACCGCCTTCTAGTCGAGCATCCTCGCACGGAACAATCGCCTCCAGCCAAGCATCCTCACATCGAGCAACCTTGTACAAAGCAATCACCTTAAGTTGAGCAGCCTCTGATGAGTGTCTTCCCTTGCTGGGTAGCCCCACGATGAGCATAACCTCTAGTTGAGTATTGCCTCATACTGAATGCCGCTTCATATTGGGTTTCGAGCCAGATCAACTACTACTTAGTTCGACTCATATTTGATCTGCTGTTTCAAGTCCCCAAGCAAGACACTATCTTGACTGAAGACTTGGGAGACTACTATTCGTGCAAGATTTCACCCCTCACTTCGCCCGGTCCTAAGTCCAATACGAAACTCATATTGTAAAAGAAACCCTAGACTTTTCCTATTTAAGGATGGCATCCCCCTCATTTGTACATAAGCTCACAACTCCACAACACATGTGGAGACATCCCCTCCATATCTACCTCAATGGCTCAAGGCCACAAATATGTAAACACTATTATTATCAATAATAACCATCTAGGAAAGTTTATCCCGTGGACGTAATCCGATTCGGGTGGACCACATACGTGTTTGTGTCTTAATATTCATGTGTTGTCTTCTCGATCTCGTTGGTGTCATTTTTGGCATTAACACACATCATATGTGTTGCTACCAACTTTCCACAACTCATTCAACTCATCAATCAAAGGTTTCAAATACACATCAATGTCATTTCTAGGTTCATCAAGCCTCAAAATCAACAAAGGTATAAACATATAAGTCGGATTCATACACATCTACAAAGGCAAATTATTAACTGTAACTATGACAGGCCAAATTCTATAAGACTTATGCATGTTTGCAAAAGGATTGAGGCCATCACTTGCAAGTCCTAAATGTACACTACGAATTTCTGAGCTAAAATCAGAGTATAAAGCATCAAAGTGCTTCCAAGAAAGAGAATTTGATGGGTGCTTCATGAGTCCGTCTTTAGGACATTCAGTCACATGCCATCTCATATGTGATGCAGTATACTTTGACAGATATAACCTCTTCAATCTTGGTATAAATGGAAAATACAGAAGAATTTTTTCTAGCACCTTGGTACATTCATCTCCACTTTTATTGACTTTATATCTTGAAACAACTCAATGCGAGCACACAACCAAGTTCACAATCTTCCCAAAATAACATGCAATCATTCGGACACGCATCAATTTTTTCATAAGCTAGGCTTAAATCATCGATTATTTTTTTTTTTGGCTTGGTGAAAGGATTTTGGCAAGCAATTATCATCCGGGAACATATCTTTAAACAACTCCAAAAATATTGAGGAAATAGTATTACTCATATTTCCCAAACAGTTGATTTGATAAAATTTCATAACGACATCCAATTTTTCGTACTTCTTTCAACCATGATACAATTCCTTATCATCTTCTTCAAGGAACTTATAGAATTGTTCTGTGTCATGTGCTTGTTTCTCAAAATTAGGTTGATATCTTGATCACCCCACAATCCCTCTAATTAATGGTTGCACAAATATTTCATTAAGAGTTCATACATTTCACCGCTCACTTATTTGCCATTTAAACCCATTTTCCCATCATTATTAAAATCAATATTGATGTCCCCTTCATCCATCAAATCAATATAAGACTCCCCATGATACGTCCAACGGTCCAACGGGCCGTCCTGTAAAGGATCCATTCCATGCTAGAGAAGATGCCCTCCACATTTACTTTATCATTATAATAACTATTGCAACACATCTTACAAGAACATATGATCTTATCTTTATGTGTTGATTTTTCAAAGAATTCGTCCAAAAACCTTTTTCACATTATCTCTATATTTTGTTGTGTTACGATCCAAATGTATCCAACTTTTATCCATATTTTTCCCTATTAAGGAAAACAACCACTCAAATTCAGATTTGAATCCACATTTTTTTTATTGCATATTTTTTGAACTATAGTAAGAAATATGTTTTGGCAGATTTTAATGACCGAGATAAAAAAATAAATGAAGGGGATATAATCTTTTCAAACAATATATCAGGTTGTGATATTAAAATATTTCATGTTAATGTAGTCAAACATTGTATTTGTTATAGTAAAAAAAAAAAAACCCATGGCCATCTAAGTTTAACAGTGTCACTATCAGCCCACCACTACAAAACACAACTTAAGCTTTCAATGTTTCCAACCCCACCAAAGCATCTTAGTCAAATCTCGATAAACCAAAGAATAACAAGTTTAGCAGGCAAAAACAAAAACCAAATTTCTAAAAAAAAAAAAAAAAAATCAAAATTTGAGAAAGATAAAGAAGAACTCAAAATGAATAAGGAAAAAACCCATGGTCATTCAAACAAACTTCAAACCAAAATAAAGCCATCTATACATTTCACATACCTTTAGCCGTCACAACATAATTTGAAATCTAAACCTCGATTCAATATCGCACCCTACAAAATATACCAAGAACCACACCTATTTCAGCAATGTCACAGATTAAATTGCAAAAAGAGAACCTTATCACTTTGCCTTTTGGTCTTACTTTTTATTTTTTTAAAAAAAAATCAAGCAATATTTGATGACTTAGAACACTACAATTCTATAAGCTTAAACCATTCAAATTACACTTATATATATATATATATATAATCCATGGATTGAAATCATTCAACCAATCAAATTTTCGTGAACTTGTGGCAATCAAATCAAACCAAGACTAATAGGCAGGAAAAAGATTGGCATAACATGTGATGGGGGATGGGGCAGACGAGCGATGGCTAGGGTTGAATTGAGAGAGACAATGCAATTGACGCTATGTTTAAATATGCTGATGCTGGACTAACTAATTGCGATATGACTAATATTGTACCTGCAATATTATGTGTGGTGCAAAGAAGGTTGTGTCAATTTCCATACATCTACCACCACTTTTTCCATAACCGCAATCTAGGATTGTCCCACTTGTAAGATTATTCAAATAGGGAACTGTTTCATTCTGAGTGTTTTGCTGCCTGAGCGCCTCAATTGTGATAAAAGATTCCTGCTTCTGCGGTTAAGAGTTTGGAGTAGGCATTCATTATATTCGCACTGCATCCTCTAATGGAAAAATGTAAAAACTATGTCTCATGACAATGCGCTTTAAAAAGACATGTATTCTCAGCTGGGACAACTGTGGAAGGCACCTTATAAGTACATCTTTACGTGCGTTTGAGATGTCCGCTTAAAACTTCTTTATGAAATTTATACACTCCAAGAGTATATCTTGGTCTACAGGCATATTGTAAGCCCGGGACGAGGGAATAATAATAAAAAAATCACAGGGCTTGGTCTTGACTGCGTTGAGGGGTCGTGAATTTAATCAAAAGAGAGTGTCAATTTCTCATATTGTACGACATTAATTCTTTCACCCTGCACTCTGATCCATAACAGAAAAAAGACACCTCACAATCATTCTACAAACAACAAGACATAGCTTCATATTCATTCTTTTTTGGCTAGTATATGTTGATGTTGGACTCACCACACGCGTGGGCTTTTAGATCTAACAAAAACAAAACAAAATAATGGAGGAAAATTATGAACACGAACCACGAACCAGAATAATAATCAACAAATCGGGGTCGAATTATTCTGTTTTCATTATTCTTAGCCCCAAGTCCCCATGACTACAAAGTAGCACTTAACCTAAATTTCCCACATCTAATTCAACAAAATTTTTAAGTAAAAACGAGAGCGAGAACTGCATACCTGATCGAACGAGAATGAAAGCTAGAGCAAGAGTTTGTTCTTCTCTGGTTCCCTGTATAAGCCACATGCCATCACCTCTATTTCGACCCCCTTTGCTTGCCTTCGATGCACCCTTTGAAACCGTGAACGCTGAAGGCTGAAGAATAAACAAATAAGATTTGAAAGAAAAGACAAAATTTAAATTCTCAAGATTCATTAGTTTAATACTTTAGGACTAACAAAAAAGAATAAATTATGGTGAAAAGGAGGAAGAAGCAGACAGGGAAAAGAAGGAAAGGAGAGGGATCGGGCAAACGGCAACAATGTTATAGGGAAAAGATTGGTAGAATAGAGTTTTAGTGTTACCTTTCATTGCTTAAAAAAAAAAAAAAACTAAAAAAACGTCAAATTTAATTTATTCTTACAAAACAAATTAAATGGAGGCAACTTTGGCGCATTTGTTTCCGCCAATTACGGGAGGCGTTTTCCACTGCCTCTAATAATTCCTTCCACCCCTAATATTATATATATATATATATAAATTCAGCTATATGTCCCTAATTATTTGATAGAGGCGTTTGGTTTTGCCCCAACTATCTTCTTGCTCCACCTCTAGTCCTCTACTACTTTGATTATGGTCAATATAATTTCTGCTTCTATTAATAATATTAGAGGCCTTTTAATTTGCCCATAATAATTCTCTTAGGAGCCAATGCGTTTTCTGCCCATAATCAAATATTAACAAAGGCGTTTAGCTTTTCTTATCCCTAATTGGCTGCCTTTAATAATTATTATTTTTATTAGTACGACAGAGAAAATTGGCCGTTAATAACAACTCATGAAAAAATGGACTGAAATAAAAATTAAATGAACGATTGGCAAGGAGTACAGATTAAATATCAGCCAATCAATTATCATAATCTCGTTATATCGGGGAAAAAAAAGGGTCTCAACATGAATTTGGAAGCAAAATGAAGAGAACTGACTCGTGTTAGCATTTGATTGGGTGGAAGTTATGATTCTATGTAGGTGCGGTGCTCGAATTCAAAAGCTGCGCGATATATCGCCAAAGGAACCCCAAAAAAAAGGGTAACAAATAAAAAAATGAAAATAAAAATCCGGAAAAAAAATAAGAGAACGAGAAGAGAGAGGATAAAGAAGAAAGACTGAAAACACACTGGGAGCGAAACAAAAAGGAACAATAGACCTCTAAAATATCGCGATAAATAAAGAACCCTAAAATTTCTGCCGCCCTCCGGTTTTTTCTCCGTCGAGAAGACGGATCTCTCTTTCTCTCTGTAAGTTGCTTATATTCTCGCAATTTCTCTTTTTAATTGCTTCCTTAATTCTCCCAAGGCTTCAATTTCTGGCTTTCTGCAATTGCTTCTCAACAAATTTTAAATATCTGCATTTCGCTCGGTTTGTTTGCTTATCGACGAATTGTATCGTAGATTTGTAGTTGTGAATTTTCTATTTTGGTTACTGAGTTATGGAGATGAGCAGAAATACTCAGAAAATGATGTTAGTCTGTTCGAATTACAGTCCAACATACGAATTTGAACTCATTCATTTGGTGCTGTTTTCGGACATTGGATCTGGAATTTGTAAAACGATTATCGGAAGTTGTGAGGTGGATGGATTTCTCAGCTGAATTTTCTCTTTTAGTTGAAGGAGCTAAGAAATCAAAATTTAATTCTTGAAAATGTTGATCCCAAACAAATAAGAGTGCTTGATATCTAAACGAATGAAATAATGAAGAGTTGGATAATTGTGTGAACTGTTTGAGGGTTGATATGACTTACGAGAGTTTTTTTTTTTTTTTTTTTGGAGGGGTTAAAGGTTACACATTTATGTGCTGGAAATAGGAATAAATGAATCCTTAACTTGTAATGCAAATTGTATTCACTGTTGGAATTAATTGCTACATGGCTTGTTGTTGCAATGCTGCTTCTGCTCATATCTAAGCTGCTACATTATCACTTGAAAATGGCATGTTCATAGCTTCTTACCACGATCTAATAATCCATCCACAAATCGCCTTTTTTGTTGTTGACATTTTATAAATTTATATGATTGAACAGATGCGTGCACACACAGAGCACAGACACCTGAGTTTTGCTTTGCTCCACCTGTAGGTTGACATAATTCGCCAAAGAAGTAAGTTGAGGGTATTATTCTGCTGTCATATATCTTTTAGAATGTAGTCTGTTCAGCTTTTGTTTTATTGATTATATTTATATCATTAAATGCTAACTCACTACACTTTCAGTTGTTAAAACAACTTCATTGGGATCACTTCTTTCTCAACGGTGATTATGTTGCACTTTGCACATTTTTATATGAAATCAGATGTTATTGCTTTTCAAATTGAGTGCGTCCACCCTACTTGTTAACTTTGCTTTCATGTAAAATGATCGAGAAACCACTGTCATATAGATGAACTAGTTTTCTTCTTGTCTTGTTGCAGTGGTTAGAGAAAAAGATGCTTGTTGGGAATATGCCGAGAAATTAGATGGAAACAAGGTGAAATGCAAGTTTTGCCAGAGAGTTTTGAACGGTGGCATTAGTAGATTGAAGCATCATCTATCTCGACTCCCAAGTAAGGGTGTAAATCCATGTAGCAAGGTAAGAGATGATGTTACTGATAAGGTGAGGACCATCATAACTTCAAAGGAGGAGGTCAAAGAAACTTCTAGTGGTAAAAAGCAAAAGTCAGTAGAAGTGAAATCTCCCGGAAATGTCTCTGCTAGTAAACCTCTCATGTTGTTGGACGCACCATCTCCACTCCAAAAAGTTTTTCCTAATGTCACTCCAGTGGTCCTTTCCCCGTTGAACGACCAGGAGAATGCAGAGAGAACTATTGCTTTGTTCTTTTTCGAGAACAGGCTTGACTTCAGTATAGCCCGGTTCCCATCCTATCAGCTAATGATTGATGCCATTGCAAAGTGCGGTCCTGGATTTAGAGGTCCATCTGTAGAAACTCTAAAGACTACATGGTTGGAGAGGATCAAATCTGAAACAAGCCTACAGTCGAAGGATATTGAAAAGGAGTGGAATACCACAGGTTGCACCATCATTGCTGACACATGGACGGACAACAAGTCAAGAGCTTTAATTAACTTTCTGGTTTCATCGCCCACACAGACTTTTTTCCATAAGTCTGTAGATGCATCTGCATATTTCAAGAACATAAAATGCCTTGCTGATTTGTTTGATTCTGTCATACAAGATTTTGGCCCGGAAAATGTTGTGCAGATCATCATGGATAGTAGTTTCAACTATACCGGGGTTGCAAACCATATCCTGCAGAATTACTCAACCATTTTCGTGTCTCCTTGTGCCTCTCAATGCTTAAATTTTATTTTAGAGGAGTTCTCAAAGGTGGATTGGGTGAATAGAAGTATCCAACAAGCACAAACCATTTCAAAGCTCATATACAACAATGCCTCAATGCTTGATCTAATGAAGAAGTTCATAGGAGGGCAGGAACTCGTTAGAACTGGCATCACAAAGTCGGTTTCCAACTTCCTTTCCTTGCAGTCTATGTTGAAGCAAAGGTCAAGGTTGAAGCACATGTTCAATAGCCCCGAGTACTGTACTAACTCCTCTTACGCGAATAAAACACAGAGCATCTCATGTATTGCCATTATTGAGGACAATGATTTCTGGCGGGCAGTGGAAGAGGCTGTTGCCATCTCCGAGCCATTTCTCAAAGTGTTGAGGGAAGTATCCAGAGGGAAGCCTTCTGTCGGTTTTATATATGAGCTGATGACCAGAGCCAAGGAATCGATAAGAACATACTATATCATGGATGAGAATAAGTGCAAGACATTTTTAGATATAGTAGATCGTAAGTGGCGGGATCAGCTTCATTCACCTCTACATGCAGCAGCAGCATTTTTGAACCCTAGCATCCAGTATAATCCAGAAATTAAGTTTCTTTCATCTATAAAGGAGGACTTTTATAAAGTTGTAGAGAAGCTACTGCCTGTGCCCGAATCTAGACGCGACATTACTAGTCAATTCTTTACGTTTACGAAGGCAACTGGGATGTTTGGTTGTAGCCTTGCAATGGAAGCAAGGGATGTAGTTCCACCTGGTATGTATACAATTCAAAACCACTACAAACTCTTGAGCATCATTTGGTTGTGTTTGTTGCTTTATATAACTATCTTCGAATCAATGTAGGGCTTTGGTGGGAACAATACGGAGATTCAGCGCCTGCGTTGCAACGAATTGCCATCAGAATATTGAGCCAAGTTTGCAGCACATTCACTTTCGAGAGGCATTGGAGTGCATTCCAGCAAATTCACTCAGAGAGGCGAAACAAAATCGATAGAGAAATGCTTAACGACCTTGTATACATAAGTTACAACCTCAAATTAGCAAAGCAGACAAGAAGCAAGGGTTTAGAAGCGGATCCTCTTCAATTTGAGGACATTGACATGACGTCGGAGTGGGTAGAGGAGTGTGATAATCCAAGCCCTTCTACCCAATGGCTTGATCGCTTTAGTACTGCTCTAGATGGGAGTGACCTGAATACAAGACAGTTTAATGCTTCCATATTTGGTTCAAATGACCATATATTTGTTTTATAAGTGCATGCCAACTCCTTGCCCCTCAGTGTTTGTAAGTTAGTAGTTTGGTTAGTTGTGGCATAGTCTCTAGGGTCTAGTCACAGATTGTAGGTGTCTGTCACTGTTCACATCCCAACCTAGTGTAGTCAGAGATGTGAGCAAGGACAACCTGATGTCGTCTGCTCATGGGGATCATATTGTTTATGTAGTTCAATATTAGTTCAATGTTCAAAATTAGGGTTGAAAAATTCGGTACAAATTCATGTTTGATTATCAGTAAATTTATTAGAAAGTTGTATATTTGCTTATCCCGTTATTCATATGTGAGCATGTCATGTATTGCCATTATTGAGGACAATGATTTTTGCAGTGGAAGAGGCTATTGCTATCTCCGAGCCATTTCTTTTTAAGTGTTGAGGGAAGCATTGGGAGGGAAGCCTATTGTCAGTTTTATGTATGAGCTGATGGCCAGAGCCAAGGAGTCGATAAGGACATACCAGATCATGGATGATGAGATTTTAAGTGTAAGACATTTTTAGATATAGCAGATCGAAAGTGGTGGGATCAGCTCCATTCACCTCTCCATGCAGCAGCAGCATTTTTGAACCCTAACATCCAGCAAAATTCAGAAATTAAGTTTCTTTCATCTATAAAGGAGGATTTTTTTAAAGCAAGACGCGAAATTACTAGTCAATTCTTTACGTTTAGAAGGGCAACTGGGATGTTTGGTTGTAGCCTTGCAATGGAAGCAAGGGATGCAGTTCCACCTAGTAAGTAAACACTTCAGAACCATTACCAACTTTTGAGCATCGTTTGGTTGTGTTTGTTGCTTGATATAACTATCTTAAACTATAATTACGTTTCATATATGTGGAACCCAAAAGCGCCTGAAAATTGTGAGATACCACGTGACCCATAATTTTCAAAATGTCCAAATTATCCATGTTAATGACATTAATGACTTACAGGCACACGCACAATAAATAATGTATTTCTAATCAAGTATATTATTAAAACGGATTAATGCCTCGATAATATTGATATTCTCCGAAAAATACATGATATTCATAATAATAAACAATTGTTATTAATATTAATTATCATTATTATCATAATTACTATTAATGTTAATAATAATTATTATCATTATTATCATAATTACTATTAATGTTGATTATCATTATTATCATAATTATTATTAACATTAATTATCATTATTATCATAATGATCAATTATTATGATTATTAAATAATATTTAAATATATTATTTAATTATAAATTCAACCGACTAATCAGAACGCTACGAGACTCTCAAGACTTCCCTATAAATAACGGAGCTCATTTCATTTCCAAGGTATTTCGGTTCAACGTTACTTAAACTCTTGAGGTTTCTCTTTCAAAGCTAACTTAACCATTTGAGCGTTCTTGGTCGAACAATCCCCGGGGTCTCGATCTCGAACGAACGATAGCTTACTGTTTTCTGTTTGCAGGGATCTTGGAGACTTTTGAGTGTAAATGACGAATTCTACTTCAACAACTAGTGCTTTCATTGAGAGCCGATAGAGAAATATTCAAGAAGAGCTCTCACGATTGTTTATCGTTCATCTTACTTCGTTAATCGTTCATCAAATGTTCTTCGAAGATCTTGAACGTTGTTCATCGTTCGACAAAGAACTTTCCGCTCAATTCTCGCGATTCAACATGGCTAGGGTTCGTCCATCCGTTTGATCAACCGAAGATGGTGTTTCAGTTTCAACAACACAGATGAGGAATGGAGCTCACATAGAGACGACGTAGGTGGGCCCAATTCGCCCTCGACATGTATCCATCGAAGCTCCTATGTAGACGCAAGGGCAGATTCCAACTTTCAGTTTCGGAACCTTTCCCTCTCCAATAACTCAAGTATCTGCGCTAGGGGAAATAACTTTAGCCTTGCAACAAGCAAGTGGGCAGTTGATGGGAGGAGCATCAAGGCAGAGTCAGCTCAATGCAAACATGGATCTGTGGCATTTCCTAGATGGATGCCACAACATCACAGGGAGGAACCACCACTAAGCTCCTTAAGACAACTTGGCTCAGCAAGTCGAAAGGTTGAACAGTCAAGTTCAAATGCAGTCAGAGCTTTTGTAATGGCTCTTGACGAGAAGAAAAACTTGAGAACCTGAGAGACACTCCACCTCGCGTGAAAAACAAGAAGACGTACCAAAGCGGCCAAGAAAGAAAACAGTCAAATGACGAACGTTGTCTCAAGATACCTCGCTAAGTGACTCTGGAGAAGAAAGTCACACTGGCAGAGCAATGAGCCTACAATGTCCAAGGCCATCAGTGCATGAGCGACTTGGAAAGAGAGTAAGGCATCATTTCAAACAGAACAAACACATGGGAGTGGGAGGCAGCACACAACTTCCAACACTCTAGGATGCGCTGGCCATCAAGGCGAGGAATGAGATGAGTCATACCCACTCATACGTCCTCAGAAATCAAAAGCTGAGATTCGAGATGGATAACGACGGTTGGCATGTCATGGCTCACAACCTCACCAAGGCGAGCTGTAAATGGGCGATGTCCAAAAAATGTTGGATTGGTACCTTTGTATCCAACTAGACAGCGATCTGGAAGATGATCTACATCGCCGAATCCAATCATCCTCACCTTTTGTGAGAGACATCGAGGAGAAGTCATTCCCTCAAAGGTTCGTAACTCCAAGCTTTAATTAGTTTAAAGGAACGTCCGACCCAATGAAGTATATCGACTATTATCGAGGAGTCATGGTTCCTCATTGACACCATGTGCAAAGTGTTCCAAACTTCCCTACAAGGCCAAGCAATGATTTGGTTCAACCATCTCCCCCACTAGTCCATCACTTCTTTTGAAGAGCTAGTTTTAGCATTTGTGAAAGAATACTCACAACTTTGCATTATCGAAGTGAAGAAAGATCATCTATTTTCCATTAGAAAGATATCAAAAGAGACCCTGTGACAATACATCTGGAGGTACTGTGAGGAAAAATCTCAGATAGTTGGATGTAGTTGTAGTGATCTGGTCGCAGCAATGGCATTTAACCAAGGGCTTCCCCGGGATAACCAACTTTACGGAGACATAGTAATGAACAATGCATGTAGCCTCACCAAGATTCTCTCCTTAGCAAAGCGAAATGCATGCTGGGAGGATGAAAAGAATGCTACCAATGCGACAGATCATGTCGGGACAAGCGAGAAAGCCTCCAACCCATCATCACCATGCAAGGAGGATGTTGACAACAAATTTTCGAATGAGGGGTCTAACAAGCGCAAGGCGAACCAAGCTTCTAGTACCTCAGTCATTGGGAAGCCAAATCTGCAATTCTCAGTACCAATGCACCACATTCATAACGAGATTAAAGACAAAGTTTGGTTCAAAAAACCAGGACCCGTTATAGGAGACCAGGAGAAGGCTGATAAAACCAAATGGTGTTCCTATCATGAATGATACGGTCACAACATCAGCACATGCATGTCTTTCAAAGGATATCTCCAAAATCTCGTGAAAGAAGGAAAATGTACTGAATACATCAAAAAGAAGACTGCAGATCATCTGGAGAGCAAAAAACTCAAGGAGCCTGCATCGAAGGTGATCCGCATCAACAAGCTGCATGTCAATGGAATTGATCCTATCTTCGTTTTCCACAAGCTGCATGTCAAAATTTAAGAGACATAGAAGTCTATGAAAGTTTCAATTTTGCATTTCATGTTGTCTTATAAATTCAAGTACCATGCATTTGAATTATCAATAAGATTGACAATTTGTTCTAAATTCATACAAACATATGGGTACGTCATATACAATTTTCAAAACTTCGTCCAAGAAGTACTTAAAACAAATCCAAGCATTCCTTCGAGAAGTATCATGAACCTTCCTCTAGGAAGCACTAAATCATCTCACTAGGCATCACTTCAAACCTTTCTCTAGAGAGCGTTCAAGTCTTCCTTTGGTGAGCAACTAAGAATTCCTTCTGGAATCAAAGCCTTTGCCATGCAAAGCATCAAATTCTTCACCCCCGCGAGGCGTCAAAGCCTTCGCCTTATGAAGCATCCAAGCCTTCGCCTAGCGAAGCACTCAAGTCTTCGCTTTGTGAAGCATCAAAGTATTCGCCATGCGAAGCATCAAAGCCTTCACGAAGCATCACAACATTCGTCATGTGAAGCATCCAAGCCTTTTTCATACGAAGCATCCAAGCCTTCGCCATGTGAAGCATTGAAATCCAAAGCCTTCCTACGAGAAGCACTTAAAAGCATTCCTTTCAGAATCGAAGCCTTTGCCATGCAGAGCATCCAAGCCTTCATCATACGAAGCATCCAAGCATTCGTCATGCGAATCATCAAAACTTTCACCATGTAGAGCATCAAAGCCTTCACGGCGCATCAAAGCCTTCTCCATGCAAAGCATCCAAGTCTTCGCTATGAGAAGCATTAAAGTCTTCGCCATGCGAAGTATTCAAGCCTTCGTCATGCGAAGCATCCAAGCCTTCGACATGCGATGTAACAAGCCATCCTTGATTTTAGGGATTAATTAAGAGTTAATTATGGATTAGCGAGGCTAATCGGGGATTAGCCGAGGATTATCTGACGTTCAGGGTGAAATTATGATTTTAGCCCTAGACGAGGGCAAAAAGTTGACTTTTGACCCAGGAGATCCAGTGCCCGAGGGCCAACGACCGTGGCGTAGATCGGGTCGATACGAGTCCGTAGATAGGCAGCACATAGAAATTGAACGTTCGACGGGAAAGTTACGGTTCACGGAAGTTCCGAGGAACTATTGCAAGAATTACGGTGGAATTTTGTCCTCAGTGGGCCCAGATATTTTACCAGGCCCAATGGATGAGTGACAAGTGTCACTCATCCATTGCTCACCTAACAGAGATACATGCACCACCCATTTTCTTCATTTTCTCATTCGATCGAACAACCTGAAAGCCCCAAACCAAACCCTGCCCCCATTTGAATCTATGTGAGGCCAAGAGAGTGGCTGAGAGTGCAAGGGAGGCTGATGGCGATGGTGAGGGTGGCAGAACCGTCGTGGACGGTAGAGGAAGCCCAGAACCCAAGTAAACCCGATGACCCTTTTGGATTTGAATTTTCAAATTCCATTTTTGGATGTTTAGGGGTCGTTGTAATGATTGGATGATGTTTGTGGGAGTTGTACGAGTTGAGAGGGATTAGGAACGGTGGCTGAGGACGGGCTGAGCGACCCAGACTGACGGCCGAGAGGATTTTCAGTGGCTGGCCACCGAATTCGGTTTTCGGCCAGGTAAGCTTGAATCAAACCCCTAACCATGTTTTTAAGGTTCCTAGAAACTAAATGGGATCATTAGGAGGTAGTTTTGGTCCCTAGATGTGCCTAGAATAGGGAATGGAATTTTGGGCTTAAAATGGATTATTGAACCAATGGGTTTTAAGATTGTTTTCTTCAATTTGATTGCATAGAACAATCATTAGGATAGATTAGAAAGAATTGGTGTAAAGAATGAAGAAAAAGGATGAAAAAATGGGAAGATATGGGCCTGGACCGGTCATGCCGATTCGGTTGGACCAGAAACCAGTGGACCCAGTCTGCGAGAGGTTGAAGGTGACTATGTTGGGCGCGTGAGCTCCACGAGCAACACCTTTGGGCGGTGCGTGGGTGCGCGTGAAGCACTGTTTGGGGAAGTGTTTAACATGTGAAATCATCTATTCGATGTAACGAATATTTTGGGGCAGGTTTCGAGTCGATCGGACACCGTTTCGATATAGTTCGGGATGTCCGAAGGTTTAGGATCAAATTTAAAATATGCTAAAAATCCCGAAAAAATTATGGGGCTTTAATGAGAGGTTATTAAGGTAGTTAGTAACCCTCTAATATGATTTGGACAGGTTTGGGAGTCCCGGAGATGGTGATTGGCCTAGAGAAGCTTATGGCGCGTGTATCGAGGGAGTAGCTAGGACGATCTGTGCGTGGACCTTGTTTTCTAAAATTTGATGCATGCATACCTGTTTTATATGCTTTACATAGATTATTTCTATGATGATGATTGTGATGCATGGTTTTTCATATTTGCACGTATTTCGAGATTTTCAGTTTTATACGGTGCTTATACGTGCTGTGTTTTCTATGATGGTTTTATGATAAGGTTTTGGATTTGGAAAGATTGAATCGAGCATAAGACCCACTTGATTGGAAACCATCGGACTTGGAGTCCATTTGATTTAATGAGAAATCGGGATGGAGGCCCATTTAAGTTATATGATCGGGTCGGGGGCCCCGTTGGTTTACGAATTTGGGCATGAGGCCCAGTTATGACTTATAGATGTGATTTCAGGTCGGGGACCCCAATTGAATTTGGATTTATGATGGTTTTATAGAAAACCCGGGCATAGCCTTTTGAACGAATTGGAGATATTTTGTGAAACGATTTTCCGTATACTATCCTCACGAACGGTTGCCCTCCAGACGTCTCGTAGTATCCTGGAGTGGCGGGTTGTCTCCTCCAAACGTCTTGTAGTATCCTGGAGTAGTCACGGAGCATTGCCTGTGAGGGGTCATTGCACGGAACAACCGGTCTGTATAGTGACTCAGGAGCAGAATTGCCAAAGGTTAAAACCTCCCCCTAGGAAGGGTCATTGATCTGCGGGTCATTGACCTGGGTGGACCCTGGGGAGATTTGGGATTTGAGACCCCGAGTAGCACGCGTAGCTTGGAACCGTGACAGTATGGATTGTGACATATGGGATGTCAGGCATCAGGGATATTGAGGATTAGTTTTGGGCTAAGACCCACTGGTGTTGGTTTTGGGCTGAGTTACCATATACTTTGGTATACAGTTTTGGGCTAAGGCCCTAATGGTTTAATTATTCATAAATGGCTTTGATTGAATTAACTGGTTTTCGAATGCATGCATGCTTTTTAATGAAGGGCATTAATTTCTTTTTATGAAATGCGTTTTATAAATTGTATTTTCGTCCACTCACAACTTTTGATGTTTTTAATGCCCTTCAGGTTGATCGCGGATGCGGGCTGTAATGGAGACCAAGACATCACACATCTTCTCTGATCCTGGCGCACTCTGGAAGCCCCAAACGGGATAAAGTTGGAATTATCCCTTGTCTGACACTTCGTGTCAGATGGGAGCAGGCACGCCCCACGTTAATCTCGGGGGATTTGGGACGGGTCCTGTCAGGTGGTATTAGAGCAGGTTTCTCATGGTATTCTGATACCAAAGTGGTATCAGAGCAAGTTGGCTCATGGTACTCTGATACCAAAGTGGTATCAAAGCACGGTAGCTCTTGAGGTACGCGTAGGTCGAGGATGTGATGTCTCTGCAGTGGTAACAACCCATCATCAACTTGATAGTTAAGGTATGAGTATGAGGATTCAGTGGAATCGAACCCTAGTTAGATTATGTTTGGCACGAGGTGCGATGGTTTAGGGTTCGATTGGCACATGATGCCGTGTGGTTGTGAGGTTGGATCCTATTTAGCACGAGAGGCCATGTTCCAATGTGTCGAATCCCAGAGGGATATCGACTAGTATAGAATGCCACGATATAGTTATTATATGGGTTGGTATGACATGTCGTGGTTAAGTGGTGGTAAACATCGAGGAGGGCCAGTTTCTTGTGGGCCCAGCGGCTGGAGGCCATAGATTTACGTGAGGACGAGGTCCTCGGATTCTGGTTACAGGTTGGTGGTATACCAATGTAGGAATATGATGACTTTTCGGAGTCGAGCGCGATGGATAGCTCAGGATGGTTGTGCTGCAGTGAGCAGCCGGGTTTGTGATAACCCTAGTTAGTGATTGATCGGACAAGTTACCAGGAGAATGGTACTTGTCGATCGGATCCTGAGATAGGCCGATCGGGGGATATTGCGTATTGAATGGTTGGTGCTGACGGTGAGTTGACCGCATGAGTACAGAGTCTCTATAGTGGAGCATTTCTGGATTGATGTGCGTATGGTTGTGGCAGACATTACTATCGATGAGACTCATCCATTGGATTGGTCTTCTTATCAAGCTGGATAGGCTCGTGTTACGATGACGAATGAGATGACGGGATTCGCTAGTCGTGACGACGATACGAAGGTGTGCGAGTGACACACAATACAAGCATAGATTTTGGATTCGACTCGATTACGACTAAGTGCAATCACAGAAGGAGATATTGAGTTTTGGGTGTTGGCGAGTGTACCACGCTACCTCTGTAGAGGTGACTGTGATGAGTGGGATATACTTGGATGAGTGATAGGTGCCCTAGATATCCTTGGATAGATCGCACGAGTGTGAGTGCTGGAGTTGATCCCATAGAGTTGGGACGTGCGAACCAGTATGCCGACAGGAATGGTAGAAGCGCCCTAGAGTGGAAACATGTGAGTTTGGTGGGCACTGAGCGGGGCAGAGAGGATCCCGGGTGGCTCAATGTGAGGTATGGGATGTACTTGGTTTAGTGACAAGTTCACTAGTGATGCTAGATGTGAGACACGAGGGTGTGCTCAGGGGTATAACCATAATGGTGGAAATGTGAGAATCAGGTAGAGAAGGATGTCATACATTCAACATCCTTTTGGATGTGCATAAACGGTCGTAAACGGACATGCGAGTTGGATTGTTTACTGACAGGACCCACCCTGATTATCGCCTCGATAATCGGGAAGCATCCTGCTCCCGTCTGACAGTCGAACACAAAAGACTAGAAAACCAAATTAAATTACATCATACCCACTGTCAGACCAGGGAGATTAAATAATACAACCGACTGGACTTCAACTTCATAGTTTCACAGAGCCATAATATTACAAAACAAGATAAGTTCAAATCCTACTATGTGAACTAACTACTCCGCAACGGAAAACTTTATGCCTCTGCCTCGGCGCTGGCCCCCGAACTTGTACCACGACCTGGAGGGTATTTAAAACAGCAAAGTGTGAGTGGACTAAAACAAAAGTGTACAGAAAAACAGTTTAATGATATCGGGGTTCGCCCTCCAGTTTTATAATACGCATGCATAACCGGATATTCAAAAACAGCATACTAAACATTCGAAATCCCTTTTTCCGTATCATATAGAAAACATTACAGCGAACAGTTATAAACTCGTATGAAATAATATGATATCATCAAAAACCAGAAATCGTCTTTTCGAAACATTAATCAAACCAAATCATGTAAAACTGAATTAATAATCACAATCAAGCCGTTGGATCCATCCGAGTCTTTAAACTCAATATCAGGCCTTCCCGGGATATCAACGAGTTTTTAAACTCAAAACAAAATTAATAGGCCTCGGGGGTATCTCATTAACTGAGTTTTTAAACTCACGAGTCTTTAAACTCAATCTGGGTCTTTAAACCCAATTCCGGGCCCGCCCCCGTCATCAATTAACCGGGTCTTTAAACCCAAAACCAGATCCAACAATCATATCAGGTCTTTAAACCCAAAACCATTTTATAAAGCACAATAAACCAGGATCCCTCGTGATCCGTTTTCCAAAACCATTTCGAAATCACATATCGTCATAATAGGATTTATGTCCAGATTTCACATGCAATTTCCGAAAATTACTTCACAATTATAATCAAAACATCATAAATACGTAACATGCATAATCATCTCAAATTACTTCATCAAACCATCATTCATGCATAGGAGAAAACTGTAACCTCGAAATGCGTAAAATATGATAATTACCTTGAAAAACGTGAAATTACGTAAAATCGAAATATCATAATCATCATCATAAAGTCATATATGAAATCATAAAACAAATGAGTAAAAACAGTCTTGCATGCACGGTTGAAAATCAAAAGTCCACTCACGGTTTTCGGACGCGTCAATCGCGGCCCGTGCTTTCCTCGGTAGCTTCGGAAATATCCGGGCCTGTAAAAAGGTGCAAGAAGGGTTACTAACATTCCCAGAAAGCTCATATTAATTTCCCTAATTTTTCTGGATTTTTCGACGTAATTAAACTTAAAGTCTAAACCTTCCGAACCCTCGAAACTATCCCGAACGACACCCGATCAACTTGAACTTTAAATAAAAAATGTTCAGAATGAGGAGAGGATAAAAATTCATGTTGATCGTGATCAGAGATGAGGCCACATGCGCCGTCACGCGCTGCCCAAAGTGGCTGCGCGTGAAGGCCACGCGCCTGCTACAGTGTCGTCTCCTTCACCCGACTGGCCTACTAAACGGGCTTTCAACCCGCGACTCGAACCGGCTAATTACCCTTCAATTCCAACTCGATTCCCTTCGTTTTTGATCCTAACATCTTTCCTAACCAATTAATTTCAGTTCTGTGTCCTTGATTAACCTCGACATGCCCTAAATCGATCCATACAAACTAGAACAATCGAACGGGTCGACGCATGTAACTTACCCAACTTAGTCCCATTCCCAAATTAATTCAGACATGAGCTTAAGGGGACCTAGACGAACACTCTAACACAACCAATTGAACAAGAACTCACCTGGAAGTCGTCGACCACATCACTGTGATTTTCCAGAAACTAGAACTTGAGTTCCTGGACAACCCGTGATCAACCTCCTTCAATTCCTTCGTGGTTGAGTTCGTAGTGAACCTAGAAGACTAACACGATCCTTGGTTTCGTTCAAATGGCCTCACAAATTGATCTTCGAATTTCCCTCCATTTTCTGGTTTTTCTTTCCCGACTCAGTCCCTCTCACTCTCAACTCTCTCCAACTCCGAAATGAACCCTCTCTCATCTCCCCTACTCGGTTAATCGATCAAAATGGACGACAACCCGTGGGAATCCATCTGATTCCTCTGTGAAGTTGTTTCCCCCAAACAGACCCCAACATGAATTTTTTAAACTTGCCTGTGCTCTGTGTGGTTTCAGTCTATTCAAAAATGTTTCCCACTGCCTCAAATGACTTAAACAAATCACCCCACACAGCCACTACAACAATTAAACAATAGAATTTCTCAGGGCACTCACGGCATGGCCGTGCACACTCTGTTCCACGGTGATGAACAGTAACCGCCGTACAAATTACCAAAATACCCTCAGTTGACAAATTACCAAAATGCCCCTCATCTTCCGTGACCCGTAACTTGGTCATTCGATGTCCGTTTGACGCGTGCCGCTCGTCGTTGTACTTGGGGCATCGAGACCTACCTAACGGTCCTTGAGTCGTGTGAAAATCCATTGTATTTCAAAAAGTCAACTTTTTCCCCCTTTTCGTCCAAATTATGAAAATGCCCTTGGACTTCTGAACGTCATAACTTTTTCCCTGAACGTCAGAATTGGACGTGCCACCTGTCTATGGACTCGTAACGTCCTGAACTACGTCACGGTCATCGGTCAACATCCGTTCGACCTTCCAATCAAAAAGTCAACAAATTAACCACACTATTTACAGGGGTAAAAATGTCATTTTATTCATTATCTTACAAAATTACATTTTTCGAATTTCCGGGGCGTTACATTTACGGAGACGTGGATGATGTCCGAGTGAGTTGAGGGCCTCAAAGCATATCCAAGTTGGTCCCAACATGGTTGGAACTTCAAAATCAAGAGAGGTTGCGATTAAGACAATGAGAGGAGTACTTGATTCCGCATTAGCGATGGATACTCCGGGCTCACTGAGTGTGACTTCTCATTTTCTGCTCGTTAGCAACTGGTGCTTGGTGGCATCCGATGGGGTGAATTGCCTTGCTGATTATGCTAAGCTGGGAGCATAGGAGAATCGTCTTGTATGACAGTTAAAGAATGACAGGACCCGTCCCAAATCCCTCAGAATTAGCGTAGGACGTGCCTACTCCCATATAACACAAAGTGTCAGACTAGAGATATTTCAGTCCTTTGCCCAACCGAGATTATCAGAGTACGCTAGGATCCGAAGGAAAAATGTGATGTCTCGTCTCTGCTACTGCCCGCATCCGCGATCAACCTGAAGGGCATTCAAAATACAAAAGTTGTGAGTGGACAAAACAAATAATTTATAAAAACATTTTCATAAAAAAAGACCTTTAAACCTTTCACGAAAAACATATGATGCGCATTCGAAAACCATTTCTCAAACATAGAATAAGGGGCCTTACCCCAAAATCATCTCAAAGTACCTGGGATCTCAACCCAAACCAAAACACGTGGGAACTCATCCCAACTCGAGCTCATATGGGTCTCAGCCCAAAACCAATACGAGTAGGTCTCAGCCCAACGTCGTCTCAGTGAAAACTTGTATACATATATACATATATACATATATACATATATAACCCATCATAGGCACTTCCGAGAAGATGCCAACTCGGGGCACACAACCCATAGGGAACAAATCCCCGATATATGTCACGATTTCTCTATATATATAAGTATGCATACTACTCGGGGTCTCACTCTGACTCATCTCCCAGGAATTCTCCATCTGGGAGGCTCTATCATCGAATGCAGTCCGTGCATCTCTCCGGATCTGGTCCGGAACCACATCATAACGCCCACTCCTGGAACGGGATCCCTATGGGGATACCCACTCTGGTCTGTGGATCGTGACTCTCCAGGTCGACGACTGGAGGAGACCAATCAATAAGCTCGTAAGGAGGGTATATACATACTAGTATAGCAAACCATAAAACGGGACTCATGCCCGATAACATAAAGCAACTGGGCCTCTAGCCCAAACATAGGACTCAACAGGGCCTCTAGCTCGATTTCACAGTAACTGGGCATCGGGCCCAAACTCGTAAATCAAAGGGGCATCCAGCCCGATATCTTAGGGTCAGTCATTATTCCGATCATAGCGATGCGTGCAACCATCAATCCAGAACTGCTCTCAATCCTAGTATGTCGCCGTGAACACATCACTGCAACGACCATCTCGAGACCATGGTGCACATGTCGTCGATCGATCTCCTATACCGTTAGCACTCTGAAGTCGAGCCTCTAGTGGCTGCTTGAAAGCGGGACGTGCATCGTGACCGCTCCGGAGGGAACGCATCCCAATCTGGAGACGAGCGTCACGTCGTCCATCGCCGTGCACACAGCACCCGTCGCGACCATGACTCATACTCGTAGGTCGTCAATAGGGCCTCATGCCTAATTCAAAACCAAATCCAATTGGGTCTCACGCCGGTTTTACCTTTTCGAAACCATTTCATGAAAACCGAAAGCGTACGTGCCAATATGTAAACACACACAAAAATGCACTCAAGGCATCACAAAACATATATTAAAACACGTATAAAACATTTATGCATGCATCGATTTCAAAAAGAAAGTCCACTCACAGACCGTCCGCGCTGCCGCCTCGATACGCTCATCGTACTCCTTCCCGGGTCAATCGTCGGCTCCGGGATTCCCAAATCTGTCTAAATGACTTTAAAGGGTTACTAACTACTTAATTAACCCCTCACTAAAGCCCCATAATTTTTCGAGATTTTTAACTATTTTTAAACGTGCTCTGAAACCTTCAGAAAGCCTGAACTATATCGAGACGATGTCCGATCGACTCGAAACCAGTCCCAAAATATTCGTTAAATCGAATAGATGATTTCACATGTTGGAAGTTTCCCTAGAATCCCCAGTACGCGCTGCCATGCGCCGCCTGAAGTGGCTGCGTGTGGGAGCCACGCGCCAGTACTGTAGACCGTCTCCTACCTTCAGCCGACCGATCCGACCGGTCGGTCCTGTTTTCTTCTGCAACTTGGATCGGCGTGACCGGTCCAGGTCCCTACACTGTTCAATTTTCATCATTTCTCTTCCTACTCGATTCTAAACTTCCTATTTTGGTCCTATAATCCTATTTGTGAAATAAAAACAACCTAAAACTCACAAAATCAAACCAATCCAATTTTTCCTCACCATTCAAAACTTCCCTCTCCCAGGGCTTCCTCAACCTCTAACCATCCTCGAAATCATCCTATTACCTTCCTAATAACCCACTAAGCCCATTCTAATCACAAAAAAGGACTCATAATGCTTGAAATCGAAATTGAAGGAAATCGAGCAAAAACTGATACCTTTGCACGATAGCTCCCCCGCCGTCCATGGCGGCGCTGCTCCTGGCCGGCCAGCAACATCTTCAAGACCTCACTTCATCCTCTTGGTCTCTCATTCATGATTAGAAAGGGAAAGGTTTTGGATGGGATGAAGGGTTAATCAATTTGGTGGATGGGAAATTATCGAACAATGAAAGGGGAAGGATATGCATAAGTTGGTTTGGATGGGCAGTGGATGGGTGACATTTGTCACTCATCCATTGGGTCTGTCTAGAAATATCTAGGCCCCACTTGCTGCCAAATAGCTCCCGTCTCGTAAAACGTGCAATAGTACGTTCGAACTTCCGTGAACGGTAACTTCTCCGTCGAATGTCCGAATTCGACGTGCCGCCTGTCTATGGATTCGTATCATCTCGATCTATATAACGGTCCTCGAACCTCAGCCATCTGACCTCCTGGGTCAAAATTCAATTGTTGGCCATTTTTCAACCAAATTATCAAAATACCCCCGAACTTCCGAACGTGATAACTTCTTCTTCGAATGTCAGAATGGGACTGACACCTGTCTATGAACTCATGACGTCCCGAACTACGCCACAGTCATCGGCCAAGGTCTATTTGACTGCCTGAACGAAGAGTCAACGTTTCGCCCATTCTAGGGGCAAAATCGTCATTTCGCCCATTAAGTCTTAATTAATCCCGATAATTCGGGACGTGTCGTTACAAAGAATCTTTGGAATAATTGGTGAGATGACAAGACAAAAGTTGGATATGGGAATGTATGATCTGTCTTGGATATGAGACTAGAGATCGTGATGCATTGATGTTCGCCGGTGACAAACTGTTGAGGTCCGAGCCATGTTTGGAGTGCGGACGGCAGTATGTGGTTGGACGTTGCTAGAGTGCAGTACTTGAGCAGGTCGAGTAGTACCTTTATGATTGACATGATGGAGGTGCGCCGGTGCATAGTGCACGTTGGACGATGGGATTGACCATGTGACGACCCGGAAATTCGAAAAAGGAAAAGTTGGAAAATTGGAAGGAAAAGACGAATTTTCCCTTAGTTATGGGGGGCAAAAGTTAACTTTTTGTTCGGTACACTTTTTGGATGTTCCGGAAGGACCGTTGGATGGGTCTCGAGACACTGAGTCCGTAGACAAGCGACACGCGGAAATCGGAGGTCGGATGTGAAAGTTACGGACCTTCTAACGCTAGGGGCATTTTGGTCATTTGTTAAAGCAAGGGTAAAAATGTAATTTGATGAATAATTGGCTGATTCAGCTGTCTAATGACTCAGTTATTTGGTTAGGTGACATTTGTGAATATCAAATTAGTGGCAAGTTGTCGCTTGAAACTCAAACAAAAACCCATCTATAAATGGATTTGAATAACAACAATTTGAGTTGATCAGTAGAGGAGCTACTCGACCAGAGACACAGAGAGATTATGAGGGAACTCTAGAGTGAAAAATAAGAAGGAAAAGAGAGAATACCGAAAGGAAACCCACAAATCGGAAGAGAAAACCCGAAATTGTTCTTGAGGAAATTGAGATTCAATTTCAAGTTTCAACCCAACCCAAGTCGAAGTAAGGTTCGAATAAGTCTTCTGGGACTCAGGCGAGTTGAACCACTTCAAAAACAAAGAGAATTGATGATGTTTTGCCTTCGAACAGAGGAAATGGAACATTCGGATTTTCGAATCTAATTGGTGTAAGTGAAGGTAAGTGAAGAAGAAATTGAGGCTGAGTCTGGATGTACCACTCGGATGCGTCTGATTCTGGGGATGTGAGTTGTTTTTAATGTAAGTTGGCTTCTCGGATGCGACTGAGCCTGGATCTACCACTCGGATGTGTATGATACTGGGGATGTGTTTGCCCAGATGTGACTGATCCCGAGGGTTGAGCCCAGATGTGTCTGATCCCAAAAATATGGTTGGATGGTTACCTACGCGTAGTGCAGATGTGGCTGTATAATTGATTTTGCAATTGTAAGTAGTGCATGTATTATGATCTTGTGATCGATGTCTATGTACTTGTGAGTAGTACTGTGTGACTGTTGTGCTTGATATGTGAACATTGGTGGTGGTGGTCAGTGTGACCAGTTTGATGATGACAGTTGTGACTTGATGGTTCATGTGATTTGGCTTGAAAGCCAGTAGTTCATATGTTTTACTCTATGCATGAGTGGTTTTATAACTGGAGGGGGAAACAGTCTATTTTGAAATGTTTTTTCAAATGATATTATTTTTGTCCACTCACACCTTTTCTGTTTTTGATGACCCTTCAGGCTGTGACACGATGTTCGGGGGCTGATCGAGAGGCGGAGGCATGAGCAGAAATCAATATAGTCATCCCTTTTCTAACAGGTGCTGAGGGGTAGTTTCGGGACTTCAATTGACTTGTCAGACGGGAGCATGACCGGTCACGGTTATCAAAGTCCATTTGGGACGGGTCATGTCAATTTGGTATCAGAGCATTTGGTTACTGATTTCTATTATCACGGCATGCCTCCGAAACGCGAACCCCGTGCGCTGCTTGGTGATGAGATGGGATACGAGGGTCTAGGAAATCCCTAGAGTGACTATGACCCTGAATTGGGGATATCTGATATAAATGGGCATGTTGAGCCCAAGATGAAATTGACCCGAGGATCAGGGGTCAGATGAGTGAGGTTTGGAATTTGGATATCGAATGGGACTCAAAGGGAGTCCGAAGTTGGTTTAGAACTCGGGATGAGTCATGGTGTGATAGAAGGGCTCGAAACGAGTCGGAAAATTGGAACAAGTGATTGTTCTTCAACATAGTGAACGAGGGTTCACGTGGGAACCCGAGATGTCAATGTAAATTTAGTCTCCAGGATTGTTGTTGGAGAGGTACGTTCGAATTTTGAGGACGAAATTATTTTAAGGGGGAAGGTTGTGACGACCCGGAAATTCGAAAAAGGAAAAGTTGAAAAATTGGAAGGAAAGAAATTTTTGCCCTTAGTTATGGGGGTAAAAGTTGATTTTTGGTTCAGGACACTTTTTGGATGTTCCGGAAGGACCGTTGGATGGGTCTCGAGACACTGAGTCCGTAGACAGGCGGCACGCGAAAATCGGAGGTCGGATGTGAAAGTTACGGACCTTGGAACGCTAGGGGCATTTTGGTCATTTCTTAAGGCAAGGGTAAAAATGTAATTTAGTGAATAATTGGTTGATTCAGCCTTCTAATGACTCAGTTATTTGGTTAGGTGACATCTGTCACTTAGAATATCAAATTAGTGGCAAGTTTCCGCTTGAAATTCAAACAAAAACCAATCTACAAATGGATTTAAACAACAACAATTTGAGTTGATCAGTATATGAGCTACTCGACCAGAGACACACAGAGATTATGAGGGAACTCTAGAGTGAAAAACGAGAAGGAAAAAGAGAGAAAACAGAAAAGAAACCCACAAACCCGAAAAGAAAACCCGAAATTGTTCTTGAGGAAATTGAGATTCAATTTCAAGTTTCAGCCCAACCCAAGTCGAAGTAAGGTTCGAATAAGTCTTCTGGGACTCGGGCAAGTTGAACCACTTCAAAAACGAAGGGAATTGAAGTTGTTTTGCCTTCAAACAGAGGAAATGGAACGTTCAGATTTTTGAATCCAATTCAAGTAATTGAAGGTAAGTGAAGAAGAAATTGAGACTTAAAATAAAATTAGAAGGATCCCACTAAACTTCCTGATGATTTAATTGAAAGCAAACGGATGTAATTGAGGGACTTCGTATTCGGGTGTTCTTCGACAAATAGAGTTCAAAGTGAATGATTGAGGTAAGTTTTCAAGTCATTAAGATTACAGAACCATAATTCGACTCATAAAAGATGCTCTGGGACGAATCAAATAAAGAAATAGATGACTAATTGACGGAGAACTGAACGGGTCATGTCGCGGGTTGCAGGAATCTATTTGCAGGGAATCGGGCGAGGATGATGAATAGTGATCTCTATAGCAGGCGCGTGAGGGCGTGTGGAGCTTCATCCTCGTGTCGGATCGAGCTAGGTTTGTATGGTCAGGTTTGACCATTCGTCAGGTTGGTTTTAGTGGACTTTCCCTGATGTGTTGGCATATGTCGGTAGATGCCGAGGTTGGCACTTGGTGGGTGGCGACTTCGAGGAAGGTAACTGGGGAGTCCGAGGTTAGTGATTGTTGATTAAGGATTCCGAAGATTCCGAGAAGTGGTGACCTGTATCTTAGCAGGTGTTCAGAGTCGGAGTTGAACCTCGGAAAAGGTGAGATGCGATCATCAGAAGGGGTGATGATTGACATCCTTTTGGATGTGCATAAACATGGATAACCGACAAGCGAGTGGTCGGTGAGTTGATTTGATTACAGATACGTGGTTATGATCTGTAGGAGTTGTGACGTTTGGACAGGTAGTCCAGATGTGGTATACTAGAGGATGAAGTACCGTGATTGGAATCTCGGAATTAGGAGATATTGTGGTTTAGACGTTGAGTTGATGTGTTGATTCCGAGTTGGTGTTACGTGTTAAGGGATGGATACTCTGAAGACGAATTGGGAGACTTATTGAAGGGACTTCAGGAACTAGGAACCCCCCCTTAATTGTGGACTGTGTTCGGGAGTAGGAAGAGTACTTGGTGACGCCGGGAGTGGCCTGTGTGGCGAGTGTCAGGGGATGGTGTTAAGATGAATTAAGGTAGAATGACTTGTGACCACATGTTCAGCACCATGGTGTGTTCCGTTGAAGGATGACAGAAGGAAATGGAAAAAGGAGTGACTATGATTAATCGGTATGAGGTTATTGAATAGAACCCACAACCTAGACATGCCGTAGATGTGTTGATTACTCTATCGATTTGTTCCAACGTGGTGATCTGATCCTTTGTGGGAAGTAAAGGTGAAGTAGTGAGCTAGTAGGTAGGATCCACTTAGGAGTTAGTGGATCGGGACTGGATAGCTTCTGGCTCAGGATTGAAGTATGGTGAATTAGGAAGACAAGATGACAAGACAGAGGTTGGATATGTTGTATATGTAGATGAGGATATTGCTCTGTCTTGTAGTAGTGGAAGTGGCTGAATATCTTGACCATCTTGGAGTTGTACAGAACTCGGGTGGCCCGTCTCGCATACCTATGGTATGGGGCTTAGATTTGGTACTGGGTCTGTCTTGTATTCTTAGTTGAAATGTGATTAGATTTCATAATGGTTGGGAGACCCAAGAGACCGGGAGACTCAGACGCGATTCGAGTTGGATTTCCCCGAAAGATGTGTAGTTCCGCCTAGAGGTTGAATAGGACCGACGGACTGCAAAAGTGAAACGTGATTGGCTCGTCGTCAGGTGGTAATCAGTATGGTTACGAGGACATTTCATGTGGCCTGGAGATTTCACTGTGAGGGTGACGGGCACACTATGATGTGTGGTTGGACTTCGGATATCGTAGTGCATAACTGATGCCGCTATGGTTGATTAGTGGACGTACCGTAAAGATGACGTTGGAAGTACGTGAGGCTATACTCTACAAGCTATGTTGAGGTATTCTAAAATATCTTTGTTTTCTTTAAGGTTCGTAGGGTCTTGAGATGTGTACGTACTGATTTGGTAGTGGTCAGCACCATGCCGATGTAATTGGACGTGCAACGTGATGTTCTGGTAAAAATGTTGGTGATCGGCTTAGTGTCGAGTGATGTTGTGGATAGATGGATGATCAGCGTCGTTCCAATATGATGGATTTTGGCCGAGCATGTGGACTGGATCTGGGTGATCCAAAGTGTTCTATTGGTGATTACTGACATGAGTGGCTAGTCGGACCCTGATATTGAGATAGGTAAGCACGATTAACCAGATCTGTAATAGGGTCCGGTTGCAGATAGGTAGTGTGGGACGTGGATGGTGTTCCCACATGTTGACGGTGTTCGTGGTTAGTGAAACCACTGGTACTGGTAAGAGGATTGGCTGAATTAGGGGTATAGACGAGTACGTTGTAACTCCAGTGAGGTCGACGCAGATCGCTGACAAAAGTTGTATGGAATGTTATATGAATCGTGATGCATAGGAGTACCAAGACCAGTAGATGCCGTCTTTTGAATGGGTGTACTTGAGGTTTGTGTTTGTTGATGACGAACTCGCAAGATGTACTAGGACATTGGTGCGAGGTACGCTCGACTCGGAAAGGAGTCGGAAGTGTTGAAATTGGTAGCAATGGCGTTGTGGCGTACCTAGGCTTGGTTGAGCCATGAGGGTTGGTTGGCGTGACATTAGAGGTACCTTAGGTACGAGTTGGGAATGTGTTGACCTCGATGAGGATGAGATGATTCAAACGGGTTGGAAGTCAGATGAGTTGGCTCCCTTGAACGAGTTGGGGTGAAATTTTGGGTACTGTCAGGATAATTTGGATTGGCAGATGATGGATACTAGGTAGGAGACCCAAGTGTAAGATCAGTTGGATTTCCCCCAATTAGATACGGAAGTACGAGATTCAAAATTTCGGGGACGAAATTCTTTAAGAGGGGTAGATTGTAACAGCCCGTCCCAGAAATCGGGATTATATTAGTAGTTAATGACGGATTAGTGAAGTTGATTGGTAATTATTTGGGTGATTTCGGACGGACAGTGCAAAATGACAGTTTTGCCCCTAGAATAGGCAAAAATATTGACTTTTTGTTCGGGCAATCAAATGGACTTTGACCGATGACCGTGACGTAGTTCGGGACGTCACGAGTTCATAGGCAAGTGGCATGTCCGATTCCGACATGTGAGGAAAAAGTTATGACGTTTGGAAGTTCAAGGGCAATTAGGTAATTTAGTTAAAAAGGGGAAAATTGTTGACTTTTCAAACGATATGGACTTTTCACGTAATTCAAGGATCGTTAGGTAGGTCTCGATTCCCTGATTACAACGACCGGCGACAGGCGGCACACTGTCATCGGAGTTCGGATGGCCCAGGTTCGGTCAAGATATGTTAGGGGTAGTTTGGTAATTTTACCTAATAATGGCATTTTGGTCATTTTCCTGCATTAGAATTTGTGCCCAGTGAGAGTGGGACACTTGGATGTATTTGAAATGGATGACCAACAAGTGTTGGACACCTGGCTGGGTCTGGATGGTGGTAGAAGCTTGTACAAACCGCCTCAACGTCTGTTTAAATGGGTTTGGACAAAAACAAAGTAAGCCGCGAGGAACCTACCCTGCCACTCCCATTGATCTTTATCAAGTGCCTTTGAAAGGTGAATGAGAAAGATTGAGGATGATGAGATGCAGCTAACGGCGGTGGCATGGCCGTCTACGATGGCGACAGGCGCTGGAAAAACCCAAAAAACCTGTTAAGTCCCCTGTTTGCGTTTAAAAGTGGTGAAGTTTGGTTGGAAGGGTTAACACACGAATTGGTGAGCAGGATAGTGATTCTGGGGTTGCCAGTAGTTGAGAAAGCTTGGAACGGTGACTCGCCGTGGACAGTGACCGGAGAACTCGATACGATAAGTTTGAATTCAGAAATGGTAAGTTGGTTTTTGGTGCTTATTAACCGATATCACTGATCGAATAATGTTTTGGAGGTTGAAAGGGAATGAATGGACCTGGAAAAAAGGATTTGGATGGCCAGAATCGTGGAACCAAATAGGGGGGACATGTCGAGTTTTACACAACGTTTGGGAGGTTCGGGAAGCCGGTGATAGCGGATTAGCCGGGAATGACAAAAGTGCGCGCGTATCGAGGCAACGACGTTAAGGGTATGTGAGTGGACTTTGCTTTCTAACTTATGATGCATGAATATATGTTTTTATATGTTTTCTATACGTGATTCTATGATTTTGATTATGATCTTGATGATTTACGATTTTTGCACGAATTTCGAGATTATGACGTAATTGCATGTTTTACGAGTTTTCGCTTTATATCGTGATTTGAGCATGATTTTGATGATTGGATTTCGGGATTTGAAATATGTTTAATAATGGGTTTTGGAAAAGTGATTTCGGGCTTGGAGCCCTGTTCATGTGATTTCGATAACGAGATTTCGATTTTGGAATTGGATTTCGGAAATGATATTTCAGATTTGGCTTTGAAACTTCAAAGGAAATCTGGATTTAGGTTCGGGATGATGGTTCTGGATGCTAGCTTACTGAATCATTATTGCGAATTCGGATATGGATTTTCTATGGTTTTCACTTGCTGGAAAAATGGTTTTGGGTTTAAAGACCAGGAAAGAAAAAGAAAAACCGCTGGATCTGGTTTTGAGTTTAAAGACTCGGTTGATTGACAGGAGAAGGCACGAGATTGATATGTTTTGAGTTTAAAGACTCGGTATATGTTTTGAGTTTAAAGACTCGGTTATGATATCCCTCGAGGCCTGTTGATTGTGTTTTTAGCTTAAAGACTCGTTGATATCTCGGGAAGGCCTGATTATGCGCATGGTTTTGAGTTTAAAGACACGGGCGCACTTGAAATCCAGAAACTCGCATGATTGATGTTTTTCACTGGTTTTCAGATGTTTTGGGCAGTGGCCCGAATGATTTGGATTTGATGAGTTTTGGGGATGAGTTCCCGTACTTTGAGATTGATTTGTGATTTTGGGCTGAGACCCTGGATTTGAATGACGGATTTGATTTGGGTTTCCAATAATAGTTTTCATTGATGGTTTTTGGATCTGAAATGGTTTCATAACATGGATTTTATATGCATGCATTAGTTTTGCGTGGAGGGTATAAATTGTGTTTTTTGTTAACCGTTTTCTGGAATTACTATTTATTTTTGTCCACTCATAGTCTTTTCATGTTTTCGATACCCTCCAGGTTGTTGCGGTGCGGGCTGTTGATAGAGAAAAACGAAGACATCACACACGCGATCCACAGTAGAGTCTGCACGTTCTGGGAAGTCCGGACGTTTTGAAAGGTGCGTTTGGAAATCCCTTGTCCGACTTACGTATCACATGGAGGTTGGATGTCGATTTAGCCTTCGTGTCGTACGTAAGTTAGACAGGAGCAGTGACTTAGCCCTTAATCCCGAGAGATTGAGGGTGGGTCATGTCAGAGTTGGTAGGGTTCAGGGATTAATGTGAGCGGGGGCTCGAGTCCGAGGATAACCAAGGGAACCCTACAATGCAGATGTGTTATCTCTACTGAGACAAGTATTCGATTGGGGTCCAGATACAACCAGGATTGGTGAGATATCGAATGTGTTTCGACAGAGTACGTGATGTGACAGTAGAGGGACTCGAGCGCGAGTCGAGATAAGAGTAGTGCAACAAAAGTGCAGTGGAGCCAGGAGTTACCAGCTGGTCACGATGGTTGTGACCTATGGTGGTAATGGATTTAATCGGCATCCGACAGATTCGGATTGATGTGTAGTGATGGGACTCTAGTGAGAGTCAGCATGAGTATGAGAAATGAAGCAGTTGGCTGATATGAGTACCAATGCCGATAAATGAAGCAGAGTGGACCATGGTCTGCGAGGTGTGATTCTTGCCATTGCGATGACAGAATCCAGCGAATGTTGCCTGATCGGAGGCTGAGCAGGTTGTCAGCTCCAATTGTCAGATGAGAAGGATCGTCAGGCTGAAAAGCTGATTTGACGACAACTCAATATAACTGACCTGTCAGAGTGGGTGACAGGCGAGATCGACGAGTGTCGATGCCTCGAGCGAGATCGACCAATGTCGATGCCTCGAGCGAGATCGACGCATGTCGACGAGTGTCGACGTCTCGAGCAGACCTACGAGCCGACGTGTGACTTCTCGAGAGTTGAGTTGGAGCTTTGGAAGCTCCAGTGACAGTGCGCATTGACGCGTGCGGTGGTTATGTCGGACGTGTATGATTACACGAGAGTGCCCGAGTAAGGGGACATGATTGGATTTCCACTATTAGGGTGTGGAATTGGGTCGGTTGGAATTTCAAGTATTAATCTCTTTAAGGACGGAAGTTTTTAACGACACGTCCTTCATTTTAAGGATTAATTAAGAGTTAATTATGGATTATCGGGGTTAATCGGGGATTAGCCGAGGATTATCGGACATTCAGGGTGAAATTATGATTTTGCCCCTAGATGAGGACAAAAAGTTGACTTTTGACCTAGGAGGTCCGATGCCTAAGGGCCGAGGATCGTGATGTAGATCAGGTCGATACGAATCCGTAGACAGACGGCACGTCAAAATTGAACGTTCGACGGAAAAGTTATGGTTCACGGAAGTTTCGAGGAATTATTACACGAATTACTAGACGGTGGACTTTTTTCCTCAATGGGCCAAGATATTTTCCCCAGACTCAATGGATGAGTGAAAAGTGTCACTTATCCATTGCTCACCTAACACAGATACATACACCACTCATCTTCTTCATTTTCTCATTTGATCGAACAACTCGAAAGCCCCAAACCAAACCCTTCCCCATTTGAATCTATGTTTGGCCAAGAGAGTGGCTGAGAGTGCAAGGGAGACTAGACGGCGACGGAAAGGGTGGCAGAACCACCGTGGAAGGCGGAGGAAGCCCAGAACCCAGGTAAACCCGATGACCTTTTTGGATTTGAATTTTCAAATTCAAGTTTTGGATGTTTAAGGGTTGTTCTAATGATTGGATGATCTTTGTGGGAGTTGTAGGAGTTGAGAGGGATCAAGAACGATTGCTGAGGACGGCTGAGCGGCCCGGACTGACGGCCGAGAGGATTTTCAGTGGCTGGCCACCGAATTCAGTTTCCGGCCAAGTAAGCTCGAATCAAACCCCTAACCATGTTTTTAAGGTTTCTAGAAACTAAATGGAATCATTATGATGTAGTTTGGTCCCTAGATGTGCCCAGAACATGGAATGAAATTTTGGGCTTAAAATGGATTATTGAACCAATGGGTTTTAGGATTTTTTTTTCTTCAATTTGATTGCATAGAATAATCCCTAGGATAGATTAGAAAGGATTGGTGGAAAGAAGGAAGAAAAAGGATGAAAAAATGGGAAGATATGGGCCTAGGCTGGTCACGCCGGTTCGGTTGGACCGGAAACCAATGAATCAGACCAAACCGGCTGGTCTGCGAGAGGTTGAAGGTGATTGTGTTGGGCTCGTGAGCTCCACGCGTAGCGCCTTTGGGCGGCGCATGGGGGCGCGTGAAGCACTGTTTGGGGATGTGTTCAACATGTGAAATCATCTATTCGATGTAACGAACATTTTAGGACAGGTTTCGAGTAGATCGGACACCATTTCAATATATTTCGGGATGTCCGAAGGTTTAGGATCGTGTTTAAAATAATCTAAAAATCCTGAAAAATTAGGGGGCTTTAATGAGAGGTTATTAAGGTAGTTAGTAACCCTCTAGTATGATTTGGACAGGTTTGGGAGTCCCAGAGATGGTGATTGGCCCGGAGAGGCTTATAGCGCTCATATCGAGGCGGTAGTTAGAACGGTCTGTGAGTGGACCTTATTTTCTAAACTGTGATGCATGCATAACTGTTTTATATTCTTTACATAAATGATTTCTATGATGATGATTGTGATGTGTGGTTGACAAGACCCATCCCAATCCCCCCGGGATTACCGTGGAATGTGCCCTGCTCCCGTCCAACAAGGGGTGTCAGACAAGGGATAACCAAGAGTCACTGCCTGAATGGGGCTTCCAGAGTGCGCAAGGATCGATGGAGGAGGCGTGCAATGTCCCAGTCTCTGCTGCAGTCGCATCCGTAATCAACCTGAAGGGCATTAAAACCAATAAAAGTTGTGAGTGGACAAAAATCATTAAGTTCATTAAACACAGTTATAAGATATTTATGCCCTCCAATAAAAACGTATGCATGCCACGAAAACCAATAACCAAAACGTTTGTTCAACCAAGCCATTAGGGTCTTAGCCCAAAAACCGTTAACTCAAAACCAAGTGTGGGAACTCAGCCCAAAACTATGGAATACCACATTCAGACATACAAAACCATGTGGGCCACCGCCCAAAGCCATAAACATAAATTCATAATTCCAAAACCATTTAGGGTCCCCGACCCGGAATACCATTTCATAAACCAATAATCCATTTTTACCACTTAAACACAAATCCAACCGAAAAGCTATTTCATAGATTCATTAATCCATATTTACCACATTACCATCACCAGCATCCCAGATGCTTAGCGTCCCAGACGTTTGACGTCCCAGATGTCATATCTCACGGTATAATAAGCGACGCGTGCTGCCCGGGGTCTCTCCGGGTCAATATCTCTGACATACCAGATGTCTGACGTCCCAGACGTCTAATCATAGCAATCCTGCTCCTGAGTCACTATACGGTTCGGCAGCTCCGTACAATGACCCCTCACAGGCAATGCACCGTGACTTCCCCAGTGTCCCAGACACCTGGAGGAGACCATCATATATCCTCGTATCAAGATGGTATATGGAAAACAATTTTATTAAATCATTTCACAACATTGCAACGGGCCCTGCCCGAAATCTCCAATTCCATTTAGGGTCCCTGACCCGAAATCACATTTATAACCCAACTGGGCCTCATGCCCGATTTTGTAAACCATTGGGCCCACGACCCGATTTTATAAACCACTGGGCCCACGACCCTAATTCGTAACTCAACTGGGCCCCTGGCCCGATAATATAACTCAAATGGGTCTCAGCCCGATTTCGTAACAACTGGGCCCCTGGCCCGATTTCATAAGCAACTAGGCCCCCGGCCCGATTTCATTAACTCAAATGGACTCCAAATCCGAGGTTTCCAAAATAATTGGGCCTCAAGCCTGAGTTCATCTTTCCAATTTCAAAACCATTTCATCATATTATATCCAAGTCATAAGTATGGAAAATCCGTGTAAAACCGGAAAAACCTCGATTTACGTGCAAGCACGTAAATCGCCTCGAAATACGTGAAACCGTATAATTTACCCATATCCAAATCAACATCATAAAATCACAATCATAATCCATATCAAACAGTTAAGCATGCATAGAATTTATAAAACCAAAGTCCACTCACAGACCGTTTTACGATACGCCTCGATACTCGTGCCATAGGCCTTCCCGGGCCACACCACTATCACTGGGACTCCCAATCCTGTCCAAATCACATTAGAGGGTAATTAATCTCTTCATTAACCTCCTATTAAAGTCCTGTAATTTTTCTGAATTTTTAACTATTTTTTAACTTGATTTAAAACCTTCGGACGTCCCGAACAATATCGAAACGGTGTCCGATTGACACGAAACCAATCCCAAAATGTTCGTTACATTAAATAGGACAGAAGTCATGTTGACCTCACCTCGATATTCGTGCCCACGCACCGTCAAGAGTCGCCGTGAGTGGTTGTGCGTGAAACCCACGCGCCTGCTATAGTGTCATCGTCCCAACCCGTCTAACTGATAAACAAGTCCTTTTGGCCCGCGAGACAACCCGACTCGTTTCCTATCAATTCGACACCAAATCAATCAATTGAGCATTCAAACAGCTTCTATTTGAATCCAATTAAGGTTCTGTGAAGTCAATTTCACGAACACTCACCTCGAACTAGTCGAATCAAACTCGATTCCTCGAAGAACTGCCGTACACTGTGCAATTATTGAACTTCCGCAATATCCATCGTTTTCCTTCAATTGATCCTTCCAGAAGCATCGTGGGATCCTCAGGAACATAATCCCCAGTTCAATTTCATCAATCAAAGCCTCAAATTCCTCGACTCAAGGTCGAAATTTCAGAGACTTCACTCCTTCTGTTCTTCCTCAATTCGACTCCAATTCTCCTCAATTTTCGTTGGGTTTCATTTGTCTCAATCCCAGGAAGTTAGAATCAAGCTCAATTTGAACTTTCACAGCCCAGAGCTTAGAATTCGAATTTCCCTCCCAAAACTCCTCCCAAAACTCAAATTTCCATTTTTGCTTCCAGCCCCCCACTCTCTGTCTCTCGTGTTTCTCTCAATTATCACAGTCTTCTCAATTACACAATCCTCTCAATTTTCCCCTCACAGCTGGTTGTGAAAGGGAGCTCAATTCTCCCAATTCTGATGCCCAATGCTCACGGTTTGAAGATAATTAGATGATTAATGGAGGATAAGGATAATTAACAATATTAGGACATAATGATGGTGTTCGGAGGGAAACATGGAGCAGATTCTAGGGATTAAATTAGGGGATGGATGACACTTTTCACTCATCCAGGTTTGCACAGTCAACGGTCACTATTCATTATTTTATTATTATTTTAATCGGAGTCTCGGTTTATTCGGTTAATTGAATTCGTTCCCGTGACCATAACTTCGTCGTCGAAACTCCGATTTCGGCATGTCGCCTGTCATTGGATTCATATCGGCGAGACCTACGTAACGGTCCTTGGCCCTCGTCTATCGGACCTCCCGGTCAAAAAGTCAACATTTTGCCCCTAATATGCCAAATTACCAAAATGCCCCTCGACTTCCGAACATCATAACTTTCTCCTCGAAAGTCGGAATCGAACGTGTCACCTGTCTATGAACTCGTGACGTCCCGAACTACGTCACGGTCATCGGTCAAAGTCCATTTGACCGCCTGATCAAAAAGTCAACATTTTGGCCACGACTAGGGGCAAAACGGTCATTTTGCACATTTTGTTCGATTTCGTCCTACTAATCACCGATCAACTCCACTAATCAAGATTAGTCACTAATCTAATCCCGGAATTCGGGACGGGTCGTTACAGTGGCTTTCCGTATTTGCACATATTTCGAGATTTTCGATTTTATACGGTGTTTATATGTGCTGCATTTTTTATGACGATTTTATGGTAAGGTTTTGGATTTGGAAAGATGGAATCGGGCATGAGACCCATTTGATTGGAAACCATCGGACTTGGTGTCCATTTGATTTAATGAGAAATCTAGCTGGAGGCCCATTTCCGTTCTATGATCGGGGCGGGGGCCCTGTTGGTTTACGAATTTGGGTATGAGGCCCAGTTATGACGTATAAATGTGATTTCGGGTCGGGACCCCAATTGAATTTGAATTTATGATGGTTTTATGGAAAACCCGAGCATAGCCCTTTGAACGATTTGGAGATATTTTGTGAAATGGTTTTCCGTATACCATTCTCACGAACGGTTGCCATCTAGAAGTCCCGTAGTATCCTGGAGTGGCGGGTTGTCTCCTCCAGACGTCTTGTAGTATCCTTGAGTAGTCCCGGGGCATTGCCTGCAATGGGTCATTGCATGGAGCGACCAGTCTGTATAGTGACTCAGGAGCAAGATTGTCAGAGGTTAAAACCTCCCCCCCCCCCCCCTCCCCCCCAAGGGAGGGTTATTGATTTGTGGGTCATTGACTTGGGTGGACCTTAGGGAGACTTGGGATTTGAGACCCCGAGTAGCACGCGGAGCTTGGAACCGTGACGGTATGTATTATGACATCTGGGATGTCAAGCATCAGGGATGCCAAAGATTGATTTTGGGCTGAGACCCATTAGTGTTGGTTTTCGGCTGAGGCCCACCGGTGTTTGTTTTCGGCTGAGTTCCCATATACTTTGGTATACGGTTTTGGGCTAAGGCCCTAATGGTTTAATTATTGATAAATGGATTTGATTTAATTAACTGGTTTTCGAATGCATGCATACTTTTTAATGAAGGTCATAAATGTCTTTTAATGAAACTCGTTTTATAAATTGTATTTTTGTCCACTCACAGCTTTTGATGTTTCTAATGCCCTTCAGGTTAATCGCGGATGCGGGCTATAACGGAGACCGAGACATCACACTCCTCCTCCGATCCTGGTGCACTCTGGAAGCCCCGAACGGGCTAAAGTTGGAATTATCCCTTGTCTGACACTTCGTGTCAGACGGGAGCAGACACGTCCCACATTAATCCTGGGGGATTTGGGACGAGTCCTATCTTGCAAAGCATCCAAACTTTCACCATGCGAAGCACCAAAGTCTTCCTTCAAGAAACACATCAAGTCTTCCTCTTAGAAGCAATCCAAAACTCTATCTGGAAGTCGCTCTAAAACCTTCTCTGAAAGGCAACTGGAGTAAAAAAATCTCATAGTGGATGCTCATGGCGGCAATGGGGGCATTTGACAAACCTACAAGTTCGGAAGTTAATAAAATGTTTGCAGAATAAACTTCATACATGAATTCAAAATTCTGTATGAACAAACTTTTTATTTCTTTATTTGAAAAACTGTTGGAAAATCACATATCGATTGCTCAAACCAAGTATTCAATATTATAATGAAAATACAATCATAAAAAATTTCCTACGGCACGGGAGTGAAGAAAAACAAAAAATACCGACAGACATGGAAACGGTAAATCCAAAAAAATGTACATCCCTTAGGATTCCCTAAATTCCTAAGTGAGGCGAGGGCATTTGTGGAATCCAAAATCGCCTGAAAATTGTGGAGCTACCACGTGGTCCATAATTCTCAAAATACCCAAATTACCTCTGGTAATGGCATTAATGACTTACAGATACCCGCACAATAAATAATGTATTTCCAAATAAGTACATTATTAAAACGAGTTAACGTCTCGATAATATTGATATTCTCCGAGAAATACATGATATTCATAATAATAAAAAATTGTTATTAATATTAATTATCATTATTATCATGATTACTATTAATGTTAATTATCATTATTACCATAATAACTATTATCATTAATTATCATTATTATCATAATTAATATCAATGTTGATTATCATTATTATCATAATTATTATTAACATTAATTATCATTATTATCATAATGATCAATTATTATGATTATTAAATAATATTTAAATATATTATTTAATTACAAATTCAACCGACCAATCAGAACTCTCCGAGACTATCAAAATTTCCTTATATATAGCGAAACTCATTTCATTTTCAAGATAATTCGGTTTAACGCTACTTAAACTCTTGAGATTTCTCTTTCAAAGCTAACTTAAGCATTGGAGTGTTTTTAGTCGAACAATCCCCGAGGTCTCGATTTGGAACGAACGATAACTTACTGTTTGATGTCTGCAGAGATCTTGGAGACTTTTGAGTGTAAATGACGAATTCTGCTTCAACAATATATATTTCTCAATTTAACATAATATCTTATTTTAAATATGTTAAACGATCTTTTAAACCTTGTTTACTTATTAAGAAACTTCAAATTCATATTTCCTTAGCAATAAAAACTATGGAGGTTTTAAGGCTATATATATACACATAAGCACGAGCCCAATGTATGGGCTAGGGTAGGGTGGGCTTCAGCCCATCGGAAAATTTTAACCCAATTTTAAAACTTGATAATTGGTCCACTTGAAAAATTGATAGTTTAGCCCATTTGAAAATTTGACAATCTCAGCCTATTCGAAATTTTCTATATTTAGCCCACTACCCACTTATCCCATTACAAGTTACATGGACCCATTTTCTACCACATTAACCCCACAATAAAAAATATATATATAAAAAGAAAGCAAATTAAATAGTTTTAATAAGTATATAAATCACTCTTTTTCTCCAAATACATACAAATTTTGACTCTTCTAGGAAAGAGGAGCAGACAAGTTCTTTGGCTTTTTGGAGGGAAAAGTGCCAAGAGCTAATTAGTTATTTGGAGGCCAATTAATGAATTTTTTTATCCAATTATCTTCTTTAATATTATTAGTAAGTTTGTTTTTTCTTTTTCTTTGTCCTATCTCATTATTAATATTTTTTTTATTTTGTTTCCATATATTAAGGATTTCTATTTAGAAATTTAGATTTAGTGGGTTGCTTGTTAGGATTTTGATGAATTCGAGTAAATTACTTAAGCTTTATGTTTAGTTAATTAATCAAATAAATTACTTAAGCACCTTATTTTGTTGTTAATATTTTTTTATTTTTCTTATATATATTAGGGATTTGCTATTTAAGAATTTAGATTTAGTGAGTTTCTTGTTAGGATTTCGCTGAACTCAAAAAAATTACTTAAACTTTACGTTAAGTTAATTAATCAAAGATAAGGAATTTGTTGAAAACACCAAAATAGATTTGATAATTACTTGATTTAGTGCCTTGAAAACTTGTACGATACAATTTAAGTAGTTTTCTATTCAATTGCATTGCAAATTTTCGAATTTGTTGTTTTTTCTTTGACTTTTTACTTATAACATGTATTTTGAGGAATAAAGCTCATTACTTCTGCATAACTAACTAGTTGTATTTTTTTCCTTCTTATTAATAAAAACACTTGTATCGTCGAATTTTGCTAAAATTTTACATTAAAACTTAGCTCGTGAAAGTCAAATAACAAATGAAAAAGGAAACATGCCTATATATACACACACACATAATATTCACGTATAATTTCTTCTAGGAAAATAAAAGACATCCCAGTCAAATAACAAATGACAAAAGAAACATGCTAGTAATATCCCGTTCTAGGATAAAAAAAAACAACAAAATAAAAACCAAAATGAAACAACCAATTTACAGGGATGAGGCATTCTTCTGACTTCAAAATGTTTTCAGTGAATCCTCAATGTAGGGCTTTGGTGGGAACAATACGAAGATTTAGCGCATGTGTTGCAACGAATTGCCATCAGAGTTTTGAGCCAAGCTGCAGCACGTTCACATTCGAGAGGCACTGGAGTGCATTCGAGCAAATTCACTCGGAGAAGCGAAACAAAATCGATAGAGAAACGCTCAACGACCTTGCGTACATGATTTACAACCTCAAATTAGAAAAGCAGACAAGAAATAGGAGTTTAAAAGTGGACCCTTTTCGATTTGAGGACATTGACATGACATCGGAGTAGGAGGAGGAGTGTGATAATCCAAGCCGGCAAGCTCTTCGACTCAATGGCTTGATATATCGCTCTAGTACTGCTCTAGATGGGAGTGACTTGAATGCAAGACAGTTTTAATGCTTACATATTTTGATTCAAATGACCATATATTTGGTTTATGAGTGGCTGCTTCTGCTCAAATCCTTGCCCCTCGGTGTTTTAACTTTGTAGATTGGTTAGTTGCAGCATAGTCTCTAGTCCTGAGTCAACTCACAGATCGTAGTTGTCTATGTCATTGTTCACATCCCAACCTAGTGTACTCAAAGATGTGAACAAGGACAACTTGATGCCATTTGCTCATAGGATCACGTTGATTTATGTTTAGTGTTCAAAATTAGCAATTGAAAAATTCGGCACAAGTTTATATATGACTTAATAAAACTAGTAGTAAATTATTTATTTTCTTATGTCGTTATTCCCATCTGATATATTTTTAGTGAAATTACTTGATATTGTTCATTATTTTTCATATCTTTTTTAGTTGTATTTAGCTAATTCGATTTATTTTGTATTGGTTTTAATAATTAAGTAGAATGCATTAAGTTATTGATATGGTGATATTTCAATATGCACTCCACTCTTCTTAATTATTTGGCTTGTTTGAACTCTTGTAAGGTGCAAAATCAGTTTTGACTTATTTTAATTTTTATAAAAAGTGAGAACGATAATCAACGTGGATCAACTCCGCTTGGTATAAAAAAAATTAAAAAATCATTTGTGAAACGGCATGTCGTTGGGAACTAGGATTATTCCGAGTAAAAACTGACTTGGTGTCCACCGCGTAATAGAACACGCATCAACCTCTAATCTTTCTTCTAAAAAAATAACAAAAACTTCACTTTTCTTTCCATCTCTGAATTCTGAATCTGTCGTTTCCCGCAATAATGGATTACGATTACAGGACCAGGTCGGGTTCGCAATACGGTGCTCAAATCCCAGCCTACCGTCCTTCCACGTCCTCAACGCCGTCTAGCCATCCGATGTACGGACCTCCATCATCATCGTTGTGTTCTATGTACCCACGGGTGAGTCAACAAGGTCAAACGGTGGCCCCTCCACCGTACGGCCACGCGGGCCGTCCCCTTCCCCACCACAAGACCACAACTCCTCCCTCTTCCTTCTCTTGTAAGTTGTAATTCAATCCCTCATCTAATTTTTCCTCAAACCGATCGAAATTTTTATTTAGGGGTTGTATTCGAATGAGATTTTAATGAGTTTTAATAGATTTTAAATAGAATTATAATATATTTTATATAATTTCATCTTATTTTATATGATTTCACTCAAATTATTTCAAATTTCAATAGATTTTGTAATAAATTTATATAGATTAAAAAGTGTTTCTATGAATTTTATAAATATAAATTATGTCCAACAGGATCAGATGTGCACATTCCCCATTGGTCCATTTCTCCTCTCCCATCACCATAGGTGATAACGGCCACATACTACAATGTATCAGACATGATTTCTTTCAATAGACAAAGATTTGTACCAAAACAAACCGTAGTCACACTCTTCCAAACAAAATTAGCTTAATAAAACGTTTATCATCGTAATTATCATAAAAAAAGGAAAAAACAAAAACCAAAATACATTAAAGTAACCAGTTAAAGTTATAAAAAATTAGGAAAGTAACTGCAAATAGAATGTTCAATTCAATAAATTAAGGGAAAAAGAGGAAATAACAGAAAGAGAGGTAAGAATGAAGTTGATGACGAGAAGTATGAGCTTGTTATAAGTCAAACTTGGATTGTCAATTGGCTCTTAATGATTTTGTATTTCCAGACGGGAATTTGGTCTTGTTCCATATAACGTCTGTTATTAATATATCTTGTTATGTTGTCTTCTCTTTTGAATAACTGTTTCCATGAAGAAAAAAAATTGACAATGGTAGTGGTGCTGTTTCTATTACTGAGAGTGGTGGTGGTGCCGCTTTAGTTAGGATGAGGAAGGGGGACAATGTAAAAATGTTTTGAGAAGGAAGATTTTTTTTTCCTTAAAATCCAATGAAATATTAGGTGAGGTGTGATGATTTTGATGGTGGAGTAATATGTGTATTTTTCCTTAGCAAATATATCAAAATCCACCATTTTAAAAAATAATAAGAAATCATCCAATTTTTGAATACACTTATATTTGTAAATTGTATTTTACAATCTTAATTGAATACACCTAGATTTTAAAGAATTTTAAAACAATCTATTAAAAGATAGATTGAATACACCTTGATTTGTATAAAACCTATTAAAATCCTAATTGAATACGTCTGGATTTGAAAACCCTCTAAAATCATTTAAAAACCAAAATTGAATACACCCCCTTAGGGTTTTTTGATTGAGGCATCTTATCATCAATGCTGTGTTTCTGAAATTATAGCTGGATTGGGAATTCGAGTTACTATAAAACCGTAGTATCGGATCAGTCCGCCGGTAAGCTTCCAGCTTGAATTAATTTTATTAATTGAACTGTGAAATATTCCAAGTTTTCTTTCAAAATGTTATATGCATGTCTGCCTCATTTTTATAATTATTGTATAACTACATGAGCTTCATTCTGAATGCCATTCTATTTTTCAATGAGCAAAATGTTTATTTTAAATCAGCGAATGTTTATGGAAGGTCGAACTTTGTGTTCGTTATTCACTTCTTTGGAAGCTTTGTTTGTAACAATCGGATGTGTTCTTTGTTTAAGCCTCCATTGTCTCAACACGTCGGAGAAATACCTCTGAGCAATTTCCAATTCGATTTTGATTTTGAGAGGAAAGTCTTGGCTGAATTAGAGAAGGAAACCCAGAATTGGACCAAACTTGGAGTGAAAAACCTTCCACAAAGGACTGCGGAATCACCATCTTCATCGGTATGGCATTTTCTCTTTCACATTTGCATTGTGGACTAGCGGATAAATGGTCTTCTTAATCAACTCATTGTGCAAGCCTTGTGTATCTGTCATATCACAAAAGAATGCTTGTGAGTTCATTATTGTCAGCTGAACTTGATCTTAATGGCTCTTGCTTGGATTAGTTTCATGAGATTAGCTTTTTGGATATTGTTTTCAGGGGCCTGTGGGAGATCCCATTGTCAGAAAATACATCGCTTTAGGGCTCAATCGAGAAGCAGTTCCTCTTGCGGTAGTGAATTATGGAGACAACCCTACTAAGGTGCTTTCTTGAGCTCATTTCTTGCACATAAAGCTTGATTTTTATACCTAGACCTAGTAGAGGATAGTAGTTTATGATCATGTTTGCTGTTTTAACTGTTCGAATTACTTTATTTCTGTTCACCAGGTTCGAGAATTTGTCGATGCATTCACCCTTCTTCGAGAGATGGGATTTTCATCAAACAGTGTTGCCGAAGCCCTGCTTATGTATGACAAACGACACGGAAAAGGCACTGGCACATTTTCTCAACACTTCATCGTGAGAAATATTTGTGAAACGCTATTCCTGTATTTACTCCTATTAGAGTGTAATGCTTTATTTCGTGCGAAGTTCTCTTTTAGGTTTGCTTTTTTATCTACTGTTGTGAAAAAAAAATGTTTTTAGGCTTCACCTATATTGGTCATTGTAATACGACCATATCTAAGGAAACCCGAAACATGAGGTAGAGTCAAATTGGGTGGCTTCTCCTTAAGTTTTATCTAAAAACCAGAATGTGTTCTACGCTGGTATTTTGGACACTTTGTTTGCATGCCTTCCAAACTGTGAAAATCCAACACAATCTGAATAACATTGAATGAGAATGGACGGGTGGGTAGTTGTTCTGACGGTCAAACTCAAATAAAGGTAGATCTGTAGATTGTCGGTTAGGGACTAAGGGTAAGGATCGAAAGGTGATGAAAGAGAGATCTGACGGTAAGATATTGTTACGAAGATTATACGAATCGATGATATTGAATATCAACCTCCGGGACATCTCCCTACATATAATTAGAATATTCCTAAAACGCAGAGATATCTCACAATATCCCTAAATCAATTGACAAATTAGCTCTTGCAATGTAAGCAACTTGGTCATATAGAACAATTCATTGGACTGAATCGGGATACGCAACAATCTTCTTGACAACCATTATAAAAAAAAAAAAAAAATTAACTTAAAGAGGGCAGTATTCTTATTATCAATAGGAAAGAGTCACAAAATTTATATTTCTTAGAATAAAGAATAGCAGCCAACCAATTAAGAAGGTAATCTTATTATCAATAGGAAAGAGTCACAAAATTTCTATTTCTGAGAATAAAGAATAACAGCCAACCAAAAGACCAACAACATGATATGCTACAAAAGAAATGCGCGATTGTGTTGCTAAAGCAACACCCTCTCTTACTAATTACTATTCTCTTCGAATTAGTATAAATTGAACCTATACAACTTTACTCTATTCGGCATGGTTTGTCGAAATCCCATCTTCCCTGTCTGCAGTGTACCATGCTGTCGTGAACCAAAGTCTACTCGGCAAGAGGCCTGGAATCAACTACCAATTTGAGGGACGATTTTTCCGCAGCTTCTAACTCATATATGCAGTCTACAAACCATCACCAATGATGAAAAAATATCTTTGGTTCATCTTTCCTCCAACATCTCAAGGAAAATCATATCAAACACCAGCACAAATTGCTCCTGAGAGAGCAAAGGTTTATGTTAGCAAACCACCTTGGACAGGTTATCAAATCAAATTGAAGTGCATTCATGAAGTTTCAAGTGATTGTGTGTTTGTGCGAGAGTAATTTAGAGAGCCAGAGAGAGAGACCTCCCGACCAAGAGGAGCAGCAAAACTTGGTTTCATCAACATGTTTAACATCAAGCCCGATAAACCAAGATCCGACACTAATATCATCATGGGCATAGCTACGTAGCATAGCTCTGCAGATTGATTCAATTCACCAGAATTAAGCCACTGCACTGCATAGTAATTGCGGACAAATGATGGAACCAGTCCATCAGAGAAGAACACTAACCTATTAATGGAAACAAATTTGGCCAAAGCGTGAGATATGACGTACATTTCACCCGAAGCATGGCGGAAATATCTGTTGGAGTGCAGAATGAAATTTTCAATTTAAAGAGGCAAATATTTGGGGAACTTGAAATGCATGACAGGGAATATGGAGTTCATGCTATTAGATGTGGCATGTAACATGATTGTTGTACTTATTTATCAATTAGCAGAAACACTGAAGGTGAAAGAAATCAAGAGCACGTCAGGAACCTCATTCAAATCTTATGGTCGTAGTTTCATATGAGCCTATGAGTACAAAAAAAGTGGGTGTATGAAACAGCGGAGGATTTGTTTGAACGTGCAAGTTTATAAACAGATTGCATATTTGTGCGGCGTGTGCCAGTACAACTTAAAATATCTTCCTGTCTACCAAGAAAACTTGCAAAAACAAATCTTTTCGACAACTGCATATCTTACAATTGATCGGGGAAATGTTAATTATTAGATGGTCAACTCAACCGGATTATATTAATAAATTATTGCATTCTTTTTATCACCTCGAATAATAGTTGTGAGTTTAACATTTGATCATTATTCTTTGATGAGTAATCATTATGAGTGATCAGAATGTGAGTTACTTGATTGCATGATGGAATAAATTGTCGTGCAACTCACGATTTTTTATCACCAAACTTCCACCATTCTGGTTCATACCATTTTTGGCTCCTGAAAAATACCAGCAAGAACATATATGAGACATTGAGAGATCATGAATTCATATTTACTTCTTAAATCGTGAACAGGTTGTCTTTCAACATTAGACAATACTCACGGCTCAGAGAACACTTTGCCTGACTTCATGCACCCCATATAAACACGAGGTTTATCTACATGAGTTGCAAGTGTAGCTTTCAGAACATCTGGCCATAAATGAAAAAATTACAAGTCATGAAGAGTCATCTACAGTGTAAACAAATGCCATCTTGTGCAACTAAGAACATAAACAAATTGAACTTCCTGGTTTGACATAAAGCATCATACAAATGCAAACTTAAAGATAAGTCCATCAAATAAATGATACTAACCAATATTTACATAAACATCATCATTGACTTTGGAGTAAAACTCAGCATCCCATTTTTCAGCAACATGAGCGAAGAACAGTTTAGCCTTCTTTGGGAGCTCTTCCGGCGCCTCTACATGGGTATCCTGCCAATAATGGGAGTGAAAATGATAACATTGCTAAATATATAATATTTCATGTAGCAAACGCACACTTAGGCATGCATGCACACAAAGTCAAGGAATTACTTTTACTTAATTCAATGATTGATAAAACGTACAAGAATAATGAAGTCCTTAGTCTTCCTGTTTTCGTCGTCAATAACTCTGTCCAAACTATCCCCACGATTTGCACTGCTGGACAATACATAGTCAAATGATGGGGCTCTAACCAACTACTATTGTATGCCTCACATGGAGCATTACAGAATTAAATGAACACAATGAAAAGTAACCTTCTTCCAATAACAAATCGTGCAATTATTCCCTTCTCATTCTCCAATTTTTTCAAGTTAGCACCTACAAAAGTTAACATGCAAAACTTTAGAACCTCCAAAAAGAATGATAACTCAGCGTTATTCCTAGAAATAAACAGGAGAATTCACAACATTCCACATGATCTGTCATCATTCAAGAAATTATTTCTTCTTTTTCTGGTTACAATCATTTTATATACAAGACTAAACTATGGTCCACATCAAACTTAAATAGATTGAACTGTAACAGGAAGAGAAAATACGTGATAAAGATTACTGTGTACCTGTTCCCATCCAGGCCTTACGAATTGCCTCTCTATTGTTTTTTCGACCAAAGGTTGTAAGAATGCCAATCACCACCAACGGTCTTGTCTTATAGTGAGTTCCATTGCTCTCTGTTGTGCGTGTTGAAGTAAAACCCTCATGTCTAGCTGCAGCCAACTCCATCTCAAGAGCTGATAACTTCTTATGCTGTTCCCTAACAACATAATTGCCCACATCAGAACCATAGATTAATAAGTAAACTAAGAATCATTGAAACCTCATTCACAAATCTTTAACTAAACCAGGAGAAAAAATGAGTACATCTTACCTGCAGGCTATGATTTTCAATGTGTCATCCACCGATACGACAGATCGCCCCTAAGAATTAGTGAAATGCAAAACGAATTTTCCAGTTGTCAACTCAATTTTTCCGAGTAATTCAACTACGTAAACAAATATAAGTATACCTCTAAGTTTGAACAAGTATACAAAGGCACTTCATTAAGGCCAAATGATAAAGCCATTCATTTTAATTGCAGTTGGGGTGTTAGACAATGAGCTCAAAACAAAATTTCTCATTTGCCTTTAATATATATTGGGAAAAGAACCGATATTTCAACCAGAAGTACAAAACTAAGAAATACCGACCTGCCCAGTGATCCTATCAAGTTCTTTGATCAAATAAACTCTGCTCTCCGAATCCTGCCACAGCCTACATATCGTCATACCACCCAAAAACCAAAATTAGAGAATCCCCTATCAGAGAATAAAAGAAGGGAAACAAATTCATCATATGGGTCCAATTTTCTGCAAAATCAAAGGCGGTAAATGAAGCACGAAAGAGAACAAACCGGCCGGCTACATAAATGGAAGCGAATGTGGCGAACATGGAGACCAGGAGCGTCGGAATTCGGGAACGGATAACCGTACCGGAGAGACGGGGATTCGATCCCCTGCTCTGCATTTTGTCTACCATTGCGGTCCTAAAGCACCTCAATCTGCTGCGAATTTGTGCGCTTGACGGAAGGTTAATAATTTGATGGAACAGTAAACGTAGAGTACAGTGGGTCGGTGAAGATGACGATGGATTCGATTTTGGGATTCACTTGCATTGTCTGAAACGATCTGAAATTTGACTCAAGTCTAGATTTTTAATGCCGAATAATCAGATGGACTGAGACGCTACTATTTTTCCTTCTTTTTTAGGAAGAAGGAAATTGTGGGTACGCTTTGCGTCTGTATGAAGGGAGTGCTTTAAGGTTGGTGACCTTTCTTTGACATAAGAAAGTCGACTCACGGTTTTTGTTTTTTGTTTTTTTTTTTTTCCTGAGACTCACGGTTCTTGTGACACCTATGTGATTTGGTATTTAGTAAAGTTTCCCCAGCTTTTTCAAATAAGAATTTATTTTGGCACTGCACAAAATTACAAATTACTTGTTATATTTCACTTTGTATTTTAATGTTTATTTTTTCATAAATTAAACTTGCAAATTTGTTCATTTTTTTGTTTGAATTTAATATACTTATTTTTTTTTCATTTGGATTTTTTTATTTTAATGTTTACTATTAAGTAACTATTGTTAACATTAAAATAATTGTAAGGAAAGAAAAATGAATAAACGGTAAGCAAAAAAATAAAAATAAAAACAAAAACGAAGACTTCCCTCCCCGTCTTCCTTCTCGATCACATTGGAAGTCATAGAGCTCCGCATGGGAAAAAAAATCCCCAAATTCCTAGAGTTACAGTGAGACTTAAGCTTCAAGCAAGTCTAACATAACTAACAATTTCAAAGTCTACCCAGCCTCAAAACATTTAAAAACGCAATGTTATTTTTTCTAAGTTTAATTTCAATTAAATCTCTTAAAATAAAACACATCTACATAAAATAGTTTGGCTGCTCTTGTTCTAGCCCGTGCTCATTGCCATTTTGTAATTTCATATTTCTGAGTTTGCATTGGATGTAATTGGGGAGGAAGATGAAGTGGAAGGTGGAGGTTTTTTTTTTGGCATAAATATATTTGATATTATTTTTTTTCTTTGCTCTTTAAATTATAATTATTTTAATTTTAACTATGTTTATTTAATACCACACATTAAAATAAAAAAATGTTTTACATTAAAAAATGAAGTATATTAAATTAAAAAGAAAAAGGGGCACGTTTAGAAGTTTGATTTACAAAAGAACAAGAAAATATTAAAATAAAAAAAGTGGAGTGCCAAAATGAGATCTTTCCAAATTTCTTTGCGGTTGGTTAATTTTTTTTTAAAGTTTTTAATTTTTAAGCATCAATTTTCTTTATAAAAAATTATTTTATTTATTTATACTAAAGCTAAACAAAAAAGTATTCCACTTATAAAAGGTGCAGTACTTTTTTTTTCTTTGATGTGAATAGTAAAATTTCGGTTCTGCCCTTATTTTTTTTATTTTTTTTGTAGTGAATAATAAAATTTTAATTTTATCATTAAATATTTATTTACCATTCTTATAATTATTTTATATTATCATATAATTATTATTATTATCATTATAAATAACAAATAATAATTTATTGCTCATTTTGGAAATATTATCTCGACATTATTGTGACGACTTGTAAATTAAAAAAAAATGAATTTTGGAACTTTTAGAAGGGAAATGACGATTTTACTCTTGGTTTAAGTGGTCAAAAGTTGACTTTTTGTTTGAGATATTTTTTGAACTTTCCGTGAAGACCATTGCGTAGGTTTCGGAGTCCTGAGTCAGTATCGGAGTTAAAATGAATTAGTTACGGGCCTAGGAAGCCGAGGTTAAGTCGAGGCTGATGATAGCCACTCCTACTACACAAGCCGAGGGAACGCTTGTGTCGGCTGCGGTGGATGCAGGTACGGAGGAACCTCTACGGCATATCTTCTCAACTCCCCCGGTATCTCCTAGCTCCAAGAAAGCCGAGAAATCTGCCCTAAAGGGTAGTGGTGGTTCGCCGCTTGTCATAGATGTTGATGAGGCAACCGAGGAGCGGCTGAGTATGGTGGTAGTGCCTAGGCTGAGAAAGAAAAGGAAGTTGACCGAGAGGAAGAAGGCGAAGCAGGCTGAGGAGACAGAGGATAGGGCCCTGAAGAAGTAGGCCGAAGTGGAAACCCTTGAAACTGGTCAGGGAGATAATCATGCCTGGGCAGTCGTCCTTGGTGGAAGGCCGAAATAACACGAACCATCCTAATCCCCCCAGGATTAACACTCGATGTGCCATGCTCCCGTTTGACACCATGTGCCAGACAAGGGATAACCTAGACCTTGACCTTCTTGGGGCTTCCAAAGCGCACCAGGATTAGTAGAGGAGTGTGATATCTCGGTCTCTGCTACTACCCGCATCCGCGATCAACCTGAAGGGAATTAAAACCATTAAAAATTGTGAGTGGACAAAAATAAATAGTTTAATAAAACACATTTCAGAAAAGATATTTATACCCTTCACTAAAAAGCATGCATGCATGCATTCGAAAACCAATTAATTCAATCATTCCTCAAATCAAATCAAAGTTAATAAAATCGTTTATCAATCAAAGCCATTTCCTTCCTCAAATCATTAGGGTCTTAGCCCAAAATTGTAAAACCAAATCATATGGGAACTCAGCCCGAAACCAAGTGTATGGGTCACAGCCCAAATCCGTTAATACCAAATAACCAATTTATTGAAATACAGTTTACCAATCCCTGGCATTCCAAATGCCATAATGTCACGGTCTAAGGCTACGCGTGCCCCTCGGTCTCAAGTTCGAGTCTCCCCAAGGTCCACCCAGGTCTATGACCCTCCTTAGGGGGCAGAGGTTTTAACCTCTAGCAATCCTAATCATGAGCCTCTCTACGATCTTTTGCGTAGAGTGGACCCTCTCAAGCAATGCTCTGTGACTACTTCAGTGTCCCTGACACCTGGAGAGAAAATCCACATATAGGATGGTATAAAACATTTTATAAATCATTTCAAAACTTCTCAAAGGGCCCCACGCCCAGAATATAGTTTCATCCATTCCGTTTCCATAAAACCATCGTAAATTCACAACTGGGTCTCATGCCCGAAGTATAACTTTCATAAACCAACTGAGCCTTAAGCCCGATAATATAAACCAAATGGGTCTCCAACCCGATACTTCATTAAATCAAATGGACATCAAGTCCGATTCCATATTCCCAAATCTGAAATCATTCCATTAATCTATTATTAAAACCATAAATCTCGAAATACGTGTAAATACGTAAATATCAAATACCATAATAATATGCACTCAAGGTGACAGGACCCATCCCGATCCTCCGGGGACCACGAGGAGATGCGCCCTGCTCCCGTCTGACACCAACCCAGGAAATGCCTAAAATACCCATAATAGGTTAAATAATGCATAATAAAACGTCTTAAACATCAAATACATCCGAGAATAGGTCCACAGTGCCAGATAAGGGATAGAGAGCACTACTAAATTACGAGCATGTATAACCGTTTTACAAAATAGTGCTCGACCTACCCAACCAGGGTATCAAGTACGCAGCAGTAATGGGACTATGTCTCCACCTCGGGACCTGCCTCTACCTCTGGGTCACGTCCTGGAGGGGTCAAGAAAACAATGAAAGTGTGAGTGGGTCGAAAATAAAGGATATTTCAAAAATCGTTCATAATACATAGTAAAAATATCGTTTTATCCCTCCGTTTTCAAATCATGCATGAATTTGAGTCAAAACATATATATATATATAGTAACACTGAAACATATCATACATCAAAAATTAGGCATCATATCATCACACACACAAAATAGTATAATAATAATAATAATGCATCTACCATAATCATATTGCACCGTATATCCCAACCCTAACATCCCAGATGTCGGACGTCCAAGACGTTTAATAAGGTCACGGTCCTAAGGCTATGCGTGCCGCCCGGGGTCTCAATCCCGAGTCCTATCTATAATGATCCGTCCCGAAAATCGGGATTTGATTAGTTGTCGGTTTAGCCTTCGTGTCATGCGTAAGTTAGACGGGAGCAGGATTCAGCCCTTAATCCCGGGGGATTGGGGGTGGAGCCTGACACTATCCCTGAACCCAGTTCGGGTATGGCATCCCAGATGCGTGACGTCCCTGACGTCTCATACCAGCAATCCTGCTCCTAAGCCACCCTACGGTCTAGTCGCTCCGGAGCATGACTCCTCACATAAGGTACCAATACTGGAAGAGACAGTAATCTATATGGTTAATCTATCCGGTGCAATAGCATGAGCCTGTGACATCCCGGTGTGATTCCACAACTCCCATAATCACTGAACTGTCACATGCCACAAATGTAACATAGATAGGTACATAGTCCATAAATAAGATTCAATACACTTATACACGCAGTCATATACTAGTATAATGAAAACAGTTATGCATGCATTCCATTAGAAATCAAAAGACCCACTCACAGTACTGTCCTACTGCTTAATCAACGTCTAAAACCTGTTCTGTAGCTATATCTCAGTCTCTGACCTGTCCAAACACATTCAAAGGTCACTGGTGATCTCTACAAACCCATATCTAAAACCTAGGAACAGTGCCAGCTCGGAAACGCTTCTTGAACACGCTTCCTGAGGCTATAAACTCCATTTTGACCCACTAAATGATCTCCGATCGACCCAAAACCACTACCATTGGGTCGATCGGAGATCATTTAGTGGGTCAAAATGGAGTTTATAGCCTCAGGAAGCGTGTTCAAGAAGCGTTTCCGAGCTGGCACTGTTCCTAGGTTTTAGATATGGGTTTTAGATAGCGTGTGGGTCTCGAAAAACATGCCCATGTGCCCACACGCTAGGGTCAAAGCCACGGTCAACGTTGACCAAAAAGTCAACACTGACGTCAACAAAGGTCAACCGTCAAAGTCAATGCTGACATCATTTGACAGTGTCAGACTGACATGTGCCACGTGTCAGTTGCGAGTTGGTCCACATCATTAACATGTCAGTGACACGTGGCAGCCACTGATTGGGCCACGTCACTGACATGTTAGTGTTGACTGCCACGTGTCATGTCCTCATTGGCCCTTTCCTGACAGCTGTCCGATGATGACGTCACTTGTTGACATCATTCGCTGACGTCATCATCGTCATCAACCTCTCGACCGGGTCTGCTATTTGGGTCGCATAGACCCGCGATCCAACTCGGATCCAAAACCCAGATTACTCAACCATTTTAAAGGCTATTTCTTCTTATATGATCGTCTCGTCCTAACTAGAAGATCTGTATGATCAAAACTAGAAAATACAGACTCAAAGCTACCTGAAATTCGATGAACAGTGAGCTGTAACTTTTGTTCGTCGATATCTCCTAGCTCCAGCCACCAAAACTCTTCCAAACAAGCCCACTGGAATCATCTCAGTTTCTAGAACATGTTAAGGGCCATTAGATCGATTGACACACGTCCTAAAATTATTTTCCATTTTTAAACAAAATGGGGGTTTCGGGTTTTACCTTCCCATCTTGATCCGTCGTGCACCACCGTCGCCCTTCTTCGTAGTTTTAGTCTCTGTCACTCTCCTAGTCTCACAGTGAGCAAAACAGCTGCTATGGTGTTGATGGGACGTTTTTATGTTTTTGGTCCTTCATGGGTTAAGGGAGTTTGAGAGTTAGAGGAGAATGATGAGGAAGATAGTAGAAAATGAGAAAACTGTTGGTTTTAAGGAACCTTGATCAGATCCAATTGCATGGGGAAACCTACCAATGGGATGAGTGACACTTGTCACTTATCCAAGGGCCCCACTAAGCTATCCTTATCCAATTGGAAACAGCAAAGTGTAACATTCCCAGGGTTTCATGAATAGTACCATTTTTGCGCTCATGACCATAACTCCCTCGTCCGGACTCCGATTTTGGCGTGCCGCTTGTCTTCGGACTCGTGACATCCCGATCTACGTCATGATCATGGGTCAAAGATCGAAATACAATCCGAGTCAAAAGTTAACAAATATCCCCAATCAGGGACAAATCAGTCATTTTACATTAAAATTTCCAACTTTATCAAATTTGAAAAGTCCGGGGTGTTACAAGCCACCCACCTTACAAAAATTTCGTCCTCTAAATTTACTCAAATAAATACATCTGTTGTTTGCTCATTTGAGCCTTAGGCTCCCATGTGGCTTCTTCCACGTTGTGATTCCTCCATAGCACTTTTACCAAGGGGATCGTCTTGTTCCTCAGTACCTTTTCTTTCCAATCCAAAATCTGCACTAGTTGTTCTTCATAGCTCAGGTCGGTCCTCAGTTCCACTAGCTGTTCTGGCAAAATGTGTGATTCATCGAGCACGTACTTTCGTAGCAACAACACGTGGAATACGTCACGTACCCTCGTAAGTTCTAGAGGCAAGGTTAACGGTACACTACTAACCCGACCCTCTCAATGATCTCATATGGTCCAATATAGCGGGGACTCAGCTTTCCCCGTCGACCAAACCGCACGATTCCCTTCCACGGAGATAATTTCAGAAAGACGAAGTCCCCTACTGCAAATTCGAGATCCTTGATCTGCCTATCTACATAACTCTTTTAGTGGTCCTATGTCGCCTTCAGCCTCTCCTTAATGATCTGGACCTTTCTAGGGTCATGTCCATCAACTCTGCGGTTAAAAGGGCGCGTTCACCTACCTTCGTCCAGTAAACGAGTGTCCTTCGCTGTCGACCATACAGTGCCTCGTAGGGTGCCATGCCAATACTTACCTGGTAGCTGTTGTTATACGCAAACTCTATTAGTGGCAAGAACATATCCCAAGACTCTTGAAGCTGTAGCCACACGCGCTCATCATATCTTCCAATGTCTGAATAGTCCACTCTAACTGCCCATCTGTAACGACATGTCCCGAATTCTGGGATTAGATTGGTAACTAATCATGATTAGTGAGGTTAATCGGTGATTAGTTGGGCGAAATCGGACGAACGATGCAAAATGACCGTTTTGCCACTAGCCGTGGGTAAAACGTTGACTTTTCGCTCGGTCCGTCAAATGGACTTTGACCGATGATCGTGACGTAGTTTGGGACGTCACGAGTTCATAGACAAGTGACACGCTCGGTTCCGCAATTCGAGGAAAAAGTTATGACGTTCGGAAGTTTAAGGGCATTTTGGTAATTTTGGTTAAAAGGGGTGAATGTTGACTTTTTGACCGGGAGGTCTGATAGCCGAGGGCCGAAGAGCGTTACGTAGATCATGACAATACAAATCCGTAGACAGGCAGCACGCTGAAATCGAACTTCGGACAGGAAAGTTATAGGTCACGGAAGTTCGATTTCACTATGCATGTACTTCGAGGCGATGATGACATGGCTTATTCTGATTGGGCATATATTTTAGTGGGACCTATGGATGAGTGACAAGTGTCACTCATCCCATTGGTCAATCCCCTAATTTTTGGATCTAGTTAATTAAATAATAATATCCTTATTATTTTATAATTTCCATTTATCTCATCTCTAATCCTAGCCCTCCATTCCATCCCTCAATCAATCATCACCATCCATCTCATCTCTTCCCATCTGATCAAACTCCATCATCTCTCTGTTTTATCACAACCCGAAACCCTATTTTCTTTCCCTCCATACAAACACACATATCCCCCACCTCCATCGTCCATCTTGTGTGTGTGTGTGTTACCTTGAGTGTGACTGAGGGAGTGTGAGGGGCTGAGAGTGGCAAGGAACGGCGGGCCACGACGGCGGTCCACGGTGGAGGAACGGTGAACCCGCGAAGGTGAGCTAAGGAAGATTTCTGGATTATTTTCGAGTGCTTGGACGATCGGGAAGCATGGCGGAGGGAGGTTGTAGCCGCCGTCACCATTGTTGATCTTTGGAGGTACGGTTTTCCTTCAAGTTGGGCGTTTTTAATTGGTAAAATGATAGGAAGTGAACATAGGAAACTTTAGGATTGAAAATGGAACGAAACGGAATTAAAAATGGACAGTATTCTCCATATTGTATAGGGATTTTAGTCCTACTTCCTTTTATATTCTTATTTTGAATTCCTTTACTTATAGGAAAGGTTTTAATTAGATTTCTTAATTATTTAGGAATCATTTTCCTTATAGAATTTAATTAAAAACTCATATTTTAAGAGGATTAATTATTCTCTTATAAATAGGGGCATTAGGGTTTATTGTAGGGGGGGCGAATTTACCTTCCTAGGTCCCAAAATTCTGTCAAAATTCATACTCAATTTATATACATAGTCTAGCCGTATTTTATTATTTTTTTGATGCTTTTGGATTCAAGCTTGTGCTAAGGAGGACGTGAAGCTTGGGAGAAGAAGAGTGTTTGAGCCCCTTTTCCTACTCCTTGCTACTCTTTAGTATTTTTGTTTATTTATTATTTTATCGTTTTATGTTTCTTATGCATTTAATTATGTTATTCGTTAATTCAATAATGTTTGAGTGGTGTAATTAGGGCTAGGGTTACTTGAAGCCCTAGCCATGTTAGTTCTTACTTAGATTTCTGGCTCTTGATTATGATTGTTATGCATGCTTAGATTTGTTGGATTACTGCGCTTCATGAACTCAATTTATGCTTATTAGCTTATCTACCTTATTTGTGTATAATTGTCGATGTAATTGCTTGACGGATCACCTTGATATTTGAGTTCACCCTGCAATTTATGTCATCACGTTTAAGAGGGGGAATCTTATTCGTAATCTAAACTCATGACTTCCTAGGTCTGTACATCACTTTTCTAAGGATAGTGTAGTGTCATTAAAACTTCTTTATGTTTCATGCATTATCACACACCATTTGTAATAGTTGTTTAAAGGTGGGCGCGTCACGCTTAAACATGTAATCTAAGAGAAGATAATATGTGTGGAGTGAGCCTTAGCCAGACCCATGCACGGGCACTTAATTCATATACATGCATAGTAATCTAATCAAGGAAATCTAACGGAACTATAATTGGTATAGGTGGATAGAAACCCTAGCTCGACTTAGTTAGTTAATTTTAGTTAATTTACTTACATTCATTTAACGTGACAACCCTCCCCCCCCCCCCCCCCCCCCATATTTGTATTTTAATTACTCTATTTAAGTCAATTGAGTTAAACGGAATTGGATATCATTGAGCAAGTCTTCGTGGGATCGACCTTTGCTTGCATCTATACTATCTACACGTCTTGTGCGCTTGCAAAGTTTATTACACATAGAGGTTTTTCCTAGTACATCTTTTGTGCTTGGTAAAATTTCTATCAGTGGTCCGTGAAGATTCTGCGCGTTTCCCCATACAAATAGTGCCTCTAGATTTTCAAGGCATGCACCACTGTCGCTAGCTCCAAATCATGGGTGGGGTAGTTCATCTCATGAGGTTTCAATTTACACGAGGCATAAGCGATCACCCTACCATGTTGCATCAAAACACAGCCCAAGCCCTGTCGCGATGCATCGTTGTACACCTCGAACTCTCCACCACTGTCAGGAAGTGCAAGAATCGGTGTCACAGTCAACCGTCTTTTTAGTTCCTAGAAACTCCGTTCACACTGGACATCCCAAACAAACTTAACCCCCTTTCGGGCTAATTGGGCCAAAGGAGCTGCAATAGTATAGAAACCCTTTACGAACCGTCGGTAGTAGCCAGCTAGGCCAATGAAACTCTGAACCTCAGTAACTGTTCTTGGTCTTTACCAGTTGGTTATCGCTTCTGTCTTTTGGTGGTCCACGCTAATTCCCTCAGCTGAAATAATGTGACCCAGAAAACTGATACTGTTTAGCCAGAACTGACACGTGCTAAGTTTAGCATACAACTGGTTCTCCCTCAACCTGCTCAGCACTAACCGCAGATGTTTCTCGTGCGCTCTGAAACTCTTCGAATAGACCAAGATGTCATCAATGAACACAATCACAAACCTGTCCAGATATGCTCGGAACACCTGATTCATCAAATCCATGAATGCAGCCGGTGCATTCGTCAATCCAAACGACATTACCAGAAACTCAATATGCATGTATCTCATCCGAAAGGCAGTCTTCGGAACATCATCTTCTGCAATCCTCAGTTGATGGTAACCAGATCGAAGATCAATCTTGGAGAAATACTTCGCTCCCCGTAACTGGTCAAATAAGTCATCGATCTTGGGTAAAGGGTATTGATTCCTTACCGTTAGCTTACTAAGTTGTCGGTAGTCATAACCGTAGGCTACCCTCATTTTTCTTTACAAACAGCACGGGTGCTCCCCACGACGAAGTACTCGGTCAGATGAATCCCCGATCCAACAACTCATGCCATTGTACCTTTAATTCCCGTAATTCTGCTGGTACCATCCGATACGGCAGCTGCGATATAGGTCCCGTCCCGGGAGTAACTCAATCGTGAACTTGATCTCCCTATGCGGGGGTAATCCCGGCAACTCATCAGGAAATATATCAGGAAGCTCTCACACTAATGGTAATTCCTCATTCCTCAATGGGTCCTCACGTGTCTCAACCACATGCACCAAATATCCCTAACAACCCTTCTGTAGCAATTTTGTAGCAGTAAATGCGGAGATTACCTCTGTCATGACCCGGCCCATCTAGCACAATATTGTCTGCTTTAGGCCCAGCCTTCACGATTTTGTTCTCGGGAGCTCACGTGCAACTTCCCAGTAGGTCACCCATCTTGGGATTGCACCAGCCTCAACTCGCTTAACTTTGGAGTTCCCAAAGAATCGAAAGCCAATGAGCTTCCAAAGGGCCTTGTGGTAGATAGATAGGTGCCCACACATAAAGGCACTTTACTTTCCCTCCTCGAGCAATATGGGATTGTTCACCAATCTTGCATTTCCAAGCTCACGATTCTTGCTCACCGTTCTTACTTCCAAGACCGGGTCTAACAATCTACCCCCTTTGGGGCCCTGCGTCTTCGCTGGCACACTTCCACTCAGGGTCTGGCTCTGATACCAAACTATAAGGACCCAACCCATCTAGTACAATATTGTCTACTTTGGGCCCAGCCCTCACGGTTTTATTCTCGGGAGCTCACGTGCAACTTCCTAGTAGGTTACCCACCCTGGAATTGTACCAGCCTCAACTCGCTTAACTTTGGAGTTCCCAAGGAATCCAAAGCCAATGAGCTCCCAAAATGCCTTGTGTTAGATAGATACATGCCCACACATATAAGACATTTCACCTTTCCCTCCCCGAGCGATGTGGGATTGTTCACCGATCTTGCTTTTCCATGCTCACGGGTCTTGCTCACCGTTCTTACTTCCAAGACCGGGTCTTACAACCTCCGGTGGTGAGACTCCACGCTCCCCCTAAAAAGTCACCTCTGGTAGACCCAGACTCCGCAAGGTCACCAATTTTCTGTAACAATCAATGATTGCCCCGTGGTCTCCCAGCTAGTCCATCCTAAGTATTACATCAAAAGCATGTAGGTCCATAATAATCAAGTCGGCTAACAGCCCCAAGTTCCCAACTCTCGCTGGGAAATCCCTCATCAACTGGTTCACTATGTATATAACTCTCATCGGGGTACTCACCCCCATCTCCTGATCTAACGCTGATACCTCGCGGCCTAATATCGCCGTACAACTCCTCGAGATGAATGAATGTGTAGCCCGAGGGTCCATCAGGACACGAACATGAAGGTCAGATATAGTGAGTGTACCTGTGACAACTCTCGGTGCATTCCTCTCCTCCTGCTGGGTCACTACAAACACTCGAGCCCCTGGCCCCGTCTATCGACCACGATCTCATCCTCGGGCTCCTCCTTAAGCTTCACCTCCAGTGGCATCTGATGTAGTGGTTGCATGATGGGCTGGTCCAACCGAGCTCTTGCCAACCCCACTGCCACCAGCAAGTAGCAAAGGACACTCACTGGCGAAATGTCCTGTCTGGCCACAAGAAAAACATGACAAAGCCCTCGGTCCTAACGACCCCACCGATGCACCACTCGCTGCAGACGGCTGTGGCCAGAAGCTCAATCTCTGTGCCGAACTCTCGGGGCTCCCAAATCTTCCGGATCGCCCACGGGTAGGAGAGTATGACTACCCGCCAGAGTGCCCTCCCTTCGAACCCCTGTGGCTCGAAGGTCCAAGATGCAGTCGGTCTTGGCGTCGTCCCTCACTATGGGAGTGCTGCTGTTGCACTGCTAGGCTGGCCTAATTAGATGCAGTCACAATAGCTCGGATGTCTCCCCGAAGTCCCTGCTCGAAGCGGCGGCACTTGTCCGCTTCAGTCCCCACATATGTCGAGGCGAACCGAGATAGTGTAACATTCCAATTGGAATCAGCCAAGTGTAACATTCCAGGGATTTAGTGAATAGTGTTATTTTCGCGCTCCTGGCCATAACTCCCCCATCCGGACTCCGATTCTGACGTGCCGCTTGTCTATGGACTCTTGACATCTCGATCTACGATAGGGGTGGTAATGGATCATGTCGTGTTGGGTTCGTGTTGTGTCATAAACTCTATTTTACCCATTTATGCCCCACTCGAACCCGACCCGTTTAATAATCGTGTCAAGAATGTCTAACCCGAACCCGACCTGTTAATGACCCACGTAACCCATTTAATAAACAAGTCGTACTCAAAACCCAATTAATCTCATGAGGTTTCAACAAATCGTGACTCAAAACAGGTCGTACTCAAAACCCATTTAATAAACAGGTCGTACTCAAAACCCACGTAACCTATCAAGTTGTGTATCAACAAATCTCCCCAATTAGGGACAAATCAGTCATTTTACATTAAAATTTCAATTTTATCAAATCCGAAAAGTCCGGGGTCTTACACAAGGCATTTCAAATCATAGATATAAAATATATCAAACAATTATGCATGCATCACATTTAGAAAATAAGTGTCCACTCACAGACCGTCCTTGATGCGCCTCGATAACTGTGCCATAAGCCTCTCCAGGCTAATCCAACCTCTTCGGGTCATCTGGACCTGTCCAAATCACACTCAAAGGTCACTAACCATCTATAAAAGTCCCAATCATAAACCTTTAAGACTACCAAAAAATTCAACGTGTCCCAGACACGTTTCCTTAGACTAAAAACTTCAATTTGACCAACCTAACGATCTTCGATACACTCGAAACCACCACTATTCAATCTGGATCGTCGAAACCTTTTAAATGGCACTAGTCCTACCTCGAGATTCGTACTCACACGCCCCACGCACGGGTTAATACAAAAGTCAACGTTGGTCAAAAGTCAACTGCTGACATCGGCAAAGTCAATGTTGACGTCATCTAACAGGTGCCACGTGTTAGTAGCTAGTTGGTCCACATCACTGACATGTTAGTGACACATGCCACCCTCGGATTGGTCCACGTCACTGACATGTCAGTACTGATTGGGCACTGACATGACACATGTCGACTCCTCATTAGGCCACCTAGCCTAACATTTGACAGGTGCTGACATCATCATCTTCAACCTCCCGTCGGGTCAGACTCGGTTAACTGTTTCGGGTCGTGCAGTACCGCGACTTGAACCTACTTTAAAAGCCTTATTTCTGCACCATTTTGGTCCATTATTGTCCCTATACAATCGTCTAATCCCAGAAACAGTTCTATCTAATCAAAAACACCAAAAACATACTAGAAATTACCTATTTCAGGATGGACAATAACGAGGAACTTCCTCCTCTATTTCCAGCCGTCTCAGGCCACCAAGCCTCTCGAAACCAATCCCTACTGAGTCACCTAAGTCCCTAGAACACGTTAGGATCCATCTAATCGATCAACACATGTCATATAACTGTTTTCCAAAAATTGGTTCAAAACGGTTTTCGGTTTGGGGTTACCTTCCTCAGCCGTGGTCTCCATCGTGCTCAGCCATCCCTGGCTGTCCTGCCATCTCTCCCTCACTATTTCTGTTCCTCAATGGTCTCACCTGATGATGAAGTGAAGGTGGAATGATGGTGGGTGGGTGTTCGTGTTTGAAGGAGAAAATAATGAAGATGATATGAATTATGGTGTGTATGTATGTGTATGTTAAATGGGCCATATGGTGGGTGATAAGTGTCACTCATCCTATGGTCCAAACTAAATTTTCAAACCAATCAAAATCAGACATTTAATTCAAATCTCAAAATACGTGAATAGTCCAATTTCGCTCATGTGACCATAACTTTTTCGTCCGACATCTAATTTCGACGTGTCACCTGTCTACGGACTCGTAACGTTTCGATTTACGTAACGGTACTCGATCCTCCTGCTGTGCTGGAGTGGCTTGGTGATATCTAAGACAACCTTACCCGAAGAAAATTTCCCATGTCCTCAAATCTCTTACTTGGTCAGTAAGGATGTATCCTCCTAGGTCATTGTAGATAAGCTTCCACATTTCTCAGGTCATGTATGGCAGTGGTAAGCCACACACCTATACGTAAAACTCATATTGCCACAGTGGGATCTTACCCGGATTTGTAAGAAAATCCGCTTAAGCTAATACCAGTAAATGGCTATTGAAGATATATATTTTATAAATTGATTATATTATATTTATATTAAGAGACCTCGTTAAAACCTTTGTTAGGGGAAAACCTATTGCGACAAAACCCTAAACAAAGGAAAAAGAGTACCTTATGTTCAACACATTACATTTAGTTTTTTTTTTTTTTAATCTTATACTTCTTTGGTGAAGCTAGTAAGCAATCAGCAACTGACAGGACCCACCCCGATTATCACCCCGATAACCGAGGTGAAACCTGCTCCCGTCTGACAACCCAACCCAAAAGACCGAAACAACCTCACGTAAACCCACACATTTCATTGCCAGACCAGGGAGAATTTAAAATCCAACAAGTCAACAGCTATATAGAGCATAGTCCAAAACAAGGTAAGCAGAAATCCTACTAAAAGTGGACTACACGCACATCGAACTCCAGTAAAACCCCGGGATGACTCTATACCTCTGACTCTGCCTCAACGCCAGCCCCAGCGCTAGCACCACGACTTGGAGGGTAGTTAAAACCAGAAAAGTGTCAATGGACTAAAAATAAATAATAGTTTCAAAAACAATTTCATAAGCAAACCAGGGTTTTATCCTCCGTTTTGAAAACATGCATGCATAACTCAACGTCTGAAAACATTTATAAATCATATCATTATCCTCATGGAAACCGCAGTAATATAAACACAGTATGATAAACGTTATAAACCATTAGCAGTAAAGCATAAGATACCAATATCATCATCCGATCAAACCTGCTGGATCTATCAGAGTCTTTAAACTCCCGAGTCTTTAAACTCAATCCAGACCTCAATATAATCCGAGTCTTTAAACTCCCTAGTCTTTAAACTCAACAAGCCTACGGGGAAAATATAATAATATAATATCCTAGTCTTTAAACTCCCGAGTCTTTAAACTCAATCCGGGTCTTTAAACCCAATCCGAGCACGTCCCCCATCAATCATAATCCGGGTCTTTAAACCCAATAACCAGATTCAGCAAATCCAATCCAAACCGTTTGAAAACCGTTTCTAAATCCATATCCAAATCCAAATTTGAAATCACTATCCTGAAGCCATTCCGGTGTTCAGAACCGTCATTCCGAACCCAAATCCGGAATCCCTTTTCCAAGCTTAAAACCAAACCTCGATTTCTGAAATCCGATTCTAAAACCGAAAACCTTGTTTATTGAATCATGTTCCAAAATCCATTTATAATCATTGAAAACCAATTATAGATTGAAATCCCAATAGTATAACATCAGAATCACAAACAAAGCATTTCTCGTAAAACATGCTGAAATACGTAAACGCCTCAAAAAACGTACCATTATGTAAAACAGATATAGAATAATCAATGATCATCAAAGCATACTTAAAAACATAAAACACGTAGATAAAAACAGTTATGCATGCTCGGTTAGAAAGAAAGAGTCCACTCACAGTTCAAGGGCACGTCACTCGCGTCCCGTACGTTCCTTGGTCACCTCGGGGATTTCCCGACCTGTCAAAAGTCACCAAAACGGGTCACTAACACTTCAACTAAGCTTATCCTATTTTTCGCAATTTTCCCGGAATTTTAAACGTAATTAGACGGAACCCTAAACCTTCGAACACCTGAAACTAACCCGAGACGATGTCTGATCGTCTCGAAACTTGTCCCAAAAGGTTCGTTACAACGATTAGACTAAAAATCATGTTGGACACTTCCTCGGAAACCGCCTCACACGTCGCCCAAAAGGGCTGCGCGTGGGCTTCACGCGCCTGAACAGTGAACACTGTTCATCGTCTTCCTCAGCCATTCGACCGGTCTGAACCAGCGAGGGCGGTTCTTCGCCGTTTCCCGTCCGTTTTCGTTCCTCTTAAACCCACCCCATCTCAAAATATCCACTCAACCCTATACATCTGTCCTCATCTGATTGGCACGCTTCCCAAGGTTCAAAAAGACCAAAATACCCCTAATTGTTTAAATTACGATTTTACCCTTTACTTTCTATACCCGTATCTCACTCGTCCGACGTCCGATGAAGGCATGCCGCCTGTCATTGTACTTAGGATGACGAGATCTACCTAACGGTCCTTGGTTTGAGTGAAGAAACCTTGTCGTGCAAAAAGTCAACTTTTTCCCTCTTTTTAACCAAATTACGAAAGTGCCCTCAGCCTTCCGAACATCATAACTTCCTCCTCGGATGTCGAAATCGGGCGTGTCACCTGTCTACTGACTCGTGACTTCCCGAACTACGTCACGGTCATCGGTCAATGCCCAATTGACCATCCGAATCAAAAGTCAACATTTTGCCCATTCTAGAGGCAAAATCGTCATTCTGCCCCAAACATCCAAAAGTAACCAACTAAACACCGATTAATCTAACTAATCCGTTACTAATCCCTTCGCTAATCCTGACTCCCGGGACGGGTCGTTACAATCTACCCTCCTTAAAAGAATTTCGTCCCGAAATTCCACACCTCGTACCCCACACCTGGGTCTCCTACCTAGTGGTCAAAGTATCCTGACGTCAAACTTGTGTACGCCACAACACCCCTACTACCAGTTTCGACACTTCTGACACTCTCTCGAGTCGAACGTAACTTCGCCCAGTACTATCAACTAGAACTTCATGGTGTACGCAAGGGAAACTCTACGAACTTAAAAAACAAAGGTATTCTAGAATACCTCATTTAGAGTACCCAAACAGAGTTCATAGAGTACATCCTCACGTACATCCACCTACACCTTCTGGGAACCAACCCAGAATCCCGGGTCTCCTGGTCGGTAGGAAGTCCTAAGGTAACTCAACTACAAGTCGACCTCCCCGTCGGAACAATCAATAAAGTCCTAAAGGCACACTCAATAACCTCATATCGATCAGTTATAGTCACTCCTTCTCCAATGCCTTCCGTCATCCTTCAACGGAACTCACGGTAGTCCTCAACCTCGTCACTCCAAGTCACCTAGGGGAAAATCCTAAACTCTACCCCGGGATCCAAAAAAAATGTGTACAACACGTTCAAGGATAGTAAAAGTACCTGTCATGGCACCAGGTGCTGACTGAGCCTCCTGCTGAGTTATCGCAAACACTCGGGCCTGGGGTCCTGAAGATCTACCACGTCCCCTCAAACTACTAGTGGCACCACCACCACCTCTAGTGCCTACTGTCCCTGAAGCTGACGCCGTGCTCCGTCCTGGCTCCGCCGCTCCTCGGCCTACGCCACCCTCCTGGGGTAACAACGGACACTCACGTCGGAAGTAACCTCGCTCTCCACAGTAGTAACAAACATCCCGACCAGGTCCACCACTCGGTCTCCCTGTGGATGTAACAGACGTCGCACTGGTTTGCGGAGTCGGCTGTGCTCGGTGTCCACGGGACTCTGAACTCTGGAAACTACCAGGTCTGCCAAAACGGTCATCGCCCGCAGATGATGCTCCACTGTAGTTGCCCCTCTTTAGGGTCCTCTAGCTCGAAGCTCCAAAAAAAGGTGACTCTCGGCGTCGTACCGGCAAGCTAGCCTCTACCCTCACTGCACCATCTGATAACTCTCGGAGGGTCGCAAACGATCCAGCCATCACTATGGCTCGAATCTCACCTCGCAGGCCCAACTCAAACCTACGGCACTTCTCGGCTTCCGTAGCCACAAACGCAGGAGAAAAGCGGGACAACATCTAAAACTTCTGTTCATCCTCAGCCACAGTCATGCTCCCCTGCTGGAGTTGCAGAAACTCAGCCTCCTTAGCATCGAGGAAAGAGCGGGGGTAGTACTGATCCAAAAACCGCTCCCTAAACGTCTCCCAGGTCACTGTGTGGGCGTCCCAGCCTAATAACTCGAGGGTGTACCACCACTCATACGCCACACCGTCCAATAAAAAGGTAGCTAGTAACACTTGGTCCTCTGGTGGGCATCGCATCACTACGAAAATCCGCTCAAGTCTCGTAATCCACCTATGGGCTTCCTCTGGGCCTGCCCCACCACTGAACGTCGTAGCCCTGAGCTGTTGGGCTCGCTCAATCGTAGCACTCTTCGTCCCTCTCTCTGCGACGTCAGCAGGTCGTGGAGGGGGCTCATGTCTCGGAGGCATGATCGATCACACGCTGAAAGAGGCATAGAGTTAGTAAAACAACCGAAACACAACCTCGCAACAGACACAAACCATAAACCTATGCTCTGATACCAATTTATAGGACACACCGCGATTATCACCCCGATAACCGAGGTGAACTCTGCTCTCGTCTGACAACCCAACCCGAAAGACCGAAACAACCTCACGTAAACCCACATATTTCATTGCCAGACCAGGGAGAATTTAAAATCCAACAAGTCAACAGTTATACAGAGCATAGTCCAAAACAAGGTAAGAAAAAATCCTACTAAAAGTGGACTACACGCACATCGAACTCCAGTAAAACCCCGAGATAACTCTATGCCTCTGACTCTACCTCAACGTTAGCCCCAACGCTAGCACCACGACCTAGAGGGTAGTTAAAACCAGAAAAGTGTGAGTGGACTAAAAATAAATAATAGTTTCAAAAACAGTTTCATAAGCAAACCAGGGTTTTGCCCTCCGTTTTGAAAACATGCAGGCATAACTCAGCGTTTGAAAACATTTATAAATCATATCATTATCCTCATGGAAACCGCAGTAATATAAACACAGTATGATAAACGTTATAAACCATTAGCAGTAAAGCATAAGATACCAATATCATTATCCGATCAAACCTGCTGGATCTATCCGAGTCTTTAAACTCCCGAGTCTTTAAACTCAATCCAGGCCTCAATGTAATCCGAGTCTTTAAACTCAACAGGTCTACGGGGGAAATATAATAATATAATATCTGAGTCTTTAAACTCAATCCGGGTCTTTAAACCCAATCCGGGCCCGTCCCCCGTCAATCATAATCCGGGTCTTTAAACCCAATAACCAGATCCAGCAAATCCAATCCAAACTGTTTGAAAACCGTTTCTAAATCCATATCCAAATTCGAAATCACTATCCTGAAGCCATTCCGGCGTTCAGAACCGTCATTCCGAACCCAAATCCGGAATCCCTTTTCCAAGCTTAAAACCTAACCTCGATTTCCGAAATCCGATTCTAAAACCGAAAACCTTTTTTATCGAATCATGTTCCAAAATCCATTTATAATCATTGAAAACCAATTATAGATTGAAATCCCAATAGTATAGCATCAGAATCACAAGCAAAGCATTTCTCGTAAAACGTGCTGAATACGTTAACGCCTCGAAAATTGTACCATTATGTAAAACAGATATAGAATAATCAATGATCATCAAAGTATACTTAAAAACATAAACAAGTAGATAAAAACAGTTATGCATGCTCGGTTAGAAAGAAAGAGTCCACTCACAATTCCCAAGCGCGTCACTCGCGTCCCGTACGTTCCTCGGTCGCCTCGGGGATTTTCCGACCAGTCAAAAGTCACCAAAACGGGTCACTAACACTTCAACTAAGCTTATCCTATTTTCCCCAATTTTCCCGGAATTTTAAACGTAATTAAACGGAACCTTAAACCTTCGAACACCCGAAACTAACCCGAGACGATGTCCGATCGTCTCGAAACTTGTCCCAAAATGTTCGTTACAACGATTAGACTAAAAACCATGTTGGACACTTCCCTAAAAACCGCCGCACGTGCCCTCACGCCCCGTCCAAAAGGGCTGCGCGTGGGCTTCACGCGCCTGAACAGTGAACACTGTTCATCGTCTTCCTCAGCCGTTCGACCGGTCTGAACCGGCGAGTACGGTTCTTCGCCGTTTCCCGTCCGTTTTCGTTCCTTTTAAACCCACCCCATCTCAAAATATCCACTCAACCCTATACACCTATCCTCATCTGATTGGCACACTTCCCAAGGTGCAAAAAGACTAAAATACCCCTAATTATTCAAATTACGATTTTACCCTTTACTTTCTAGACCCGTATCTCACTCGTCTGACGTCAGATGAAGGCATGGCGCCTGTCATTGTACTCAGGATGACGAGATCTACCTAACGGTCCTCGGTTTGCATGAAGAAACCTTGTCGTGCAAAAAGTTAACTTCCTCCTCGAATGTCGGAATCGGGCGTGCCACCTGTCTACGGACTCGTGACGTCCCGAACTACGTCACGGTCATCGGTCAATGCCCAATTGACCGTCTGAATTAAAAGTTAACATTTTTCCCATTCCAAAGGCAAAATCATCATTATGCGCCAAACATCCAAAAGTAACCAACTAAACACCGATTAATCTAACTAATCCGTTACTAATCCCTTCGCTAATCCCGACTCCCGGGACGGGTCGTTACAGAAACTCTATACAAGCTTCCATATTTAAAACAATAATAGTCTTCAATGAAGAGTTCTATCATTTAACCAGCCTAAAATTTAATCGGCAGCAGAAAAACAACACTAGCTAAAGAAGCCTTCAACTTTTGCTTCACATTTTTCTTTAATTGCAATAATGATTAATGTAAATACGTAATATGGATCCTATCTAGTAAAAGACTAAACTTTAGTTAAAGATCATTATATTATCTATTTTGAATAAACAAGAAGAAGCATGTAGAAAGACCAGAGCAGTTGCTTATATGTATCAAACCAAATCAAGCATAAGCATGAAGAAAGAAAGAGAGAAAATTGAGAAAATTGGTAATGGGACTTATAATGGGACTTTATAATGGGTGGAAAAAATCAATTTTCTCATTATATTTCTACTTTGCTTCCCATGATAGGACTTTATAATGGGATTTTGAGAAAATTGATTTCACCTTAGAATCTCAAAGCAGTTGCTTATATGCATCAAACCAAATTCAAATTCATTGTTTTCACCTTACTGATTGCTTGTTAATATCACAAAGCACATGTAAGGTAGTACAACACAAATTGAAGAATGAAGACAAGCAGGTTAGTCTATTAGCTACAACAAAGAAAAACAAGTTTATTAGCTACAACAAAGAAAACAAGCTTCTGTTTTGCTTTTTCTGTGAAATCAATTGTATGCTTCAAATGAATTGACCTGCTCCTCTATATCATAATATCTTACTTTATGGCTTCCGTAAAACTTATTCAAAACCTTCCTCCAGTTCTTATAATTTCAATTGTTCTAGTCACAAATCAGCCACAAACAATAATTGTGGGTAGCTAGAGCTCTAGCCGTAGAAATTAGTGAAATGTGATAATCAATTTCAATTTTTCATGGACATCTCTAGCCGTAGCTACAACTACCTAAACATTTATCAATTATCATGATAAATTGATAATTACTAAACACTAGATGGGTGGTTCGTGGTTGAAAATTTGAAAATAAAGTTTCCCCATTTTTACCCAACTGCTAATAAAGAAATTGAAAAATTATGGAGAATTCAATTGCACATTTTGAACAAATTGAGAAATTGAAAATATGGTAGCATACCCACTCCACAGTCTCCACTCGGCCACTCCTTCTCTTCGTTGTTCGATTGTTCCCTATGAACTATCCCAAATTCGCAAATTAGTAATCTTCCCCTTTTCCCTAGACTCCCAGAGCGGCAGAACCCCTGCAAGTTACACAAATATGGTGAGCACTGAGCTCGTGATAGTGTAAAAAGAGAGAGACAAAGAGAAAACAGATATTAGGGTTTGATTGGAAAAGCCAATTGTTAAGAACTTGAGATTAGGGTTTGGGAGTTTGAATGAGATTAGAAAAATTGAGATTTTGAGATTGATATTTAATCTTGAACATTGAATTAGAACATTGAATATTGTGCCTTCTTCTTGGTTTCAGAATTCTGACCGTTTGAACCTCTTCCGCTCTCCCCCCCTCTTGACTCTTGTATCCTCCATTGCGCCACCTCAGTCTCTCTCAATTCTCATTTAATTAACATATAATTCTACCTTCTTCTTTTTTTAACATAAAAATAGAAAGGGCTTAATTTTGGGCTCTCTAACATCTATGGGCCCGGGGCCTGTGCTCCTCTTGCCCCCCTTGATGGCCGGCCTTGAAACCAAGTAAAGCCCCAAAAGAAAGAGGATGGAGTGCTCTCCCACGCCCCTAACCAAGTAAAGCCGCAAGGATCGCAATGGCGACCAAAACTAGGCCGCAAGCGCGGGTAATTTCACGAGGACCGCGAGGCACCCATGCCCCATCTCGTGGCACCTTGTTCACAAGTTAACGCCATATTATTAATTATTATATTTAAAAAGTTTTAATTTTATTAAGGAAAAGAAATATTAATGTTATTAATTTATTTTGTATATGAACAAATGATATAATTAGTATTGTTTTATAAAAAAAAAAGTATGAATGAGACGAGAGGATCTACTTGATTTTAGAAAACATCAAAACTACTTTACTTTAGTGTCGATCCGTCATCAAGAAAAGTATGAATGAGACAAGGGGATCTACTTGATTTCAGAAAACATCAAAACTACTTTACTTTAGTGTGGATTCCTCATCAAGTTGTTTGTGTCAAATTATTTGTTTCATGATGAAGTTGATGTTTCATTATTAATTAGTAAGTATGCTTCCATTATTATTTCTTTGTATCCTTGTACATCAGATACAATCATGGATGAAAATATCGAATATTTCGCTCAATATTTTACCGAAATATCGGATTGGGGCCAGGGGCCACCTAAAGGTATGTTAAGGAAATTGACCAATATTTCGCCAAATTTTCTTGTTGTGAGCCCACATGTCAGGACCCGACCCTCTTTTGTCAGGTCCCGATTCATCTAGCACGATATTTTCCGCTTTGGGTCTCCTTGCCCTTGCCCTCACGGTTTTGTTTTCAGGAGCTCACGGTGCAACTTCCCAGGGGGTCACCCATCTGGAATTGCACAAACCTCAACTCGCTTAACTTTGGGGTTCCAATCCCCCCAAAGCCACTGAGCTCCCAAAAGGCCTCATGCTAGATAGGTGTGTGCCTACACCTTTAAGGCACACCACCATTCCCTTCCCAGACCATTCCCCCCTCGCATGAATGTGGGATTGTTCACCGTTCCCTCCAGGACACGGGTCTTACAATCCACCCCCCTTAGGGCCCAGCGTCCTCGCTGGCACACTTCCCAATCGGGGTCTGGCTCTGATACCAAATTGTTAGGTCCCGACCCTCTTTTTTCAGGTCCCGATTCATCTAGCACGATATTGTCCGCTTTGGGTCTCCTTGCCCTTGCCCTCACGGTTTTGTTTTCGGGAGCTCACGGTGCAACTTCCCAGGGGGTCACCCATCTGGAATTGCACCAGCCTCAACTCGCTTAACTTTGGGGTTCCAATCCCCCCCAAAGCCACTGAGCTCCCAAAAGGCCTCATGCTAGATAGGTGTGTGCCTACACCTTTAAGGCACACCACCATTCCCTTCCCAGACCATTCCCCCCTCGCAGGAATATGGGATTGTTCACCGTTCCCTCCAGGACACGGGTCTTACACCACAGATATCTTTATGGTATCAAAACGATCTAGATATGATGTTAATTAATGAAACTTGGACGTAAAACGAAGGAGTTTGAGTCGGGTCAAGTCGCCGGGTTGGGAAATTCGAGTTATAGACCCGCTGGAGGAAGAAGGTGACTGTCAGTTTTTTATAGTTATATCTTATACAATGCCTTAAACTTACAATAAGGCTAGTTAGTTGAGTTGGATTTGTGGTTAGCTTTCCTTCTTGGGCGCCTAGGTCGAAGCCAAAGGTTGGTAGTTGCTAATTGGTTTTCTTTTATATCCATCTCTTCCAATTTTTGAATAAAGTTTGGTTCTATTTTTTCATTTTTTTTAATTTTAAATATATTTGGATTTGTTTTATCATTTTTCTTCCATTTAATAAATAGTATGCTTATTGTTAAGTTTTTAACTATATTAACATTTAATTATAATAATTCACTTTAATTTATGTTTATGCTTAAGATTTTATATTATTGGCATAGATGAAAATATCGGTATGTTTCGGCGAAATTTCGATAATTTGGGCCGGCGGCACATAAGAAGGGGGAAGAAATTTACAGAAATTTCGACATTTTTTCTTATTTTGAGCCCACAGATCCTTTCCTGAAATCAAAACGATGAAGATGCACTATTAATTGCTGAAAATCCGACATAAAAAGAAGAACATTGAGTCGGGTCATGTCGTCGGGTTGGAAAACCCGAGTTACAGACCCAGCTAGACGTTGGTTAAGCTTACAATAACGCTGGCTAGCAGAGTTGGCTTTGGATTTTATTTCTCATTTGAGGGTCTTGGGTTTGATCCCCCTTGTCTACAACTGCTATTTCTCTACCTTTTTTCCTTTTTCTATCCATCTTTTCCAATTTTCAACAATGTTTGCCCCCTCTCCCCCTCCCCCCCGCGCCCCTCCCCCCCCCCCCCCCCTCCCCCCCATTCCCCCATTTTTTTTTCCATTTTTTGTCCAAATTTTGTCCAATTTTAAATATATCCATTACTTTCAAATTTTTTAACAAAGTTTGGCCCAATTTTTCCACCTTTTTTTTCCAATTTTAAATATATTTAAACTTATTTTATCATTTTTCTTACATTAAATTTTTGTATGTTTATTGTTATGTTTTTAACTATATTAACATTCAATTATAGTAACTCACTTCAATTTATGTTTATATTTAAGATTTTATATCATTTGTCATCGTCAGAATCATATTACGTCATATTTTTATCATATATTTATTATATCAAAGTCATTTTATAATTTTATTAGTCATATATAACTATTATTGGGTACTTAAGTTTTTCCCGAAGTTTCATTAAAAATTTCTAACTTTTAGACTAAATTTCCATCATTTTTGTTGACTGTAAATGATATCGATATTTAGAGCGAGACATTCGTAAATTTGGTTAGCGATATATCCGTCGATATTGATATTTCAATCCTTGATTGTTAGTCATCGTCAGAACCATATTGTATCATATTATTCATCATATATTTATTATATCAAAGTCATTTTATAATTTTATTAGTCTTATATAACTGTTATAAGATACTTACATTTTCCCCAAAGTTTCATTAACAATTTCCAACTTTTAGACTAAATTTTCGTCATTTTTATTGATCGTAAAAAATATCGATATATCCATCGAGATATCCGTAAATTTGACTAGCGATATTTTCGTCAATATCGATATTTCAATCGTTAGATACAATGCGATGCTTCTACGGCTATTTATCAATTTATGGAAAGCCTTCGATGAGGTGTTTATGGTCTGGAAATGAGTGATAAGTTGAGTAAAAGGACACTTTTATAACTAATACAAGTTGTAATATTGGTTTAGAAATCTCAAACCATCTCTAATATAATTACTAAATTAAATAGTTGAAAAATTATTGGGAAATTGACAAAAAAAGGAGGTTTGTAAAAAATATTTGCAAAAATAGGGACCCCTAAAATAGTTTTACAAATCTACATACTATATATATATATATATATCTTATATTACCCTTAAAATAGAAAAACCCTAACCCCAAATCTCTTATTCTCATCCACGAATTCCCAAAGCTCGACAATGACCAAATTCACCATCAAGCTCACTCACCACCACATTCACCATCAAGCTCGAACCCTCCTTCCTTCCAACAAGATCGAACCCTCCTTCCTTCCAACAAGATCGAACCCTTCCACCTTCCTCCCTCCCTCCAACGAGATCAAATCCTCTCTCGTTTGAGCTACAACCTGAATATCGAGGCGCAAAATCAACAACAAAATTGAACTACGAATTTGAAATATGACCCCTCAATCCTTCTCATTCGTTCATTTTTTGGGTTTTTTGTGTGTTGAATTTTTTAGGTTTTTTTTTTTGTGTTGTTTTTTTTTAATGATGTGAGTTCCGAAAAATGAACCTGGGTTGAAGGCAATAAAAGCCATTTTTGTAGATCTGGAGATCTGCAATTTCCGGTCTGATAATAACCATATAGTCCAATAGCCCTATAGTACCCCTATTGTAATGACCCGTCCCAAATTTACGGGATTAATTAGGAAATAATTGAGGATTAGCGAGGCTAATTGGGACTTAGTCGAGGATTATCCCATGTTTGGGGTGAAATTACGATTTTACCCCTAGACGAGGGCAAAAAGTTGGCTTTTGACTATGATGGTCCAATGCATGAGGACCGAGGGCCATTACGTAGATCGAGTCGATACAAGTCCATAAATAAGTGGCACGTCGAATTCGGACGTTCGACGGAAAAGTCACAGGGCACGGAAGTTTCAAGGTAATATTGCATAATTTATGAGGAATTGGACTTTTGTCCCTTGTGGGGCCCAGATATTTTGTGTAGGCCCAATGGATGAGTGACAAGTGTCACTCATCCATTGCTCACTAACACACATACATGCATACCATCACCCTTCATTCTTCATTGTTCCATTACCCGTGAAACCCATAAACCCACAACTCCAAATCCTTGCCCCTCACCTGTTCTGGATTGAGAGAGAGTGACAGAGGATGGCTGAGAGATCAGGAGAGGGAAACGAGGTGGCAGGACGGCCGTGGACGGCAGAGGAAAGGTAACCCAAAACTGTTTTTGAAGTTTGAATCTGGTTTTTTAGTTTTGGACGTGTGAGGGTTGTTTCTAATGATTGGGTTGATTCCTGGAGTCTTTGCGAGACGAGATGGATCAGAATCGAAGGCTGAGGATGGCTAGGTAGCTCAAACAGGGAGGTTGAAGCTTGGTCGTGGACTTCGAGCTTACCCAGGTAATGTCTAGCCCGTATTTCATGGTTTTGAGGTCAGGGATCCCTTCCTGGGATTCAGATGATCCAATAGGAACTAACGGGATAGATTTTGGAGGTCGGAGGTGGAAGAACGGGCTGGGTCGAGTCCGTGAGTCGCGTGACCCGGTTGCAGAGATTCAAGTTGGCCCGGATAGAAGACAGGGATGAGATGACATCATCGATAATGTAATCCTATTAGTTGACCCACACATAGGGGCGCATAGAAACGTATTTCGAGGTGGGACATGACTATTTTAAAGGTTTTGACGATAGGAATCCAATGGTATTGGATTCGAGTCCATCGGAGAACGTTAGGTTGGTCAAATTGAGGTTTAAAGCCTAGGGAAGCATGTTCGGGACACGTTGACTTTTTCGAGAATTTTGGGGATTCTTGATTAGGATTTATCTAGGTTGGTAGTAACTTTTGAGTGTGTTTTTGACAAATCCGGATTACTCGAAGAGGTTGGATTAGTCCGCAGAGGCTTATGGCGCACGTATCGAGGTGCAGCTTAGACAGTCTGTGAGTGGACTTTGTTTTATGAATATGATGCATGTATAAATGTTTTATATGTGTTTATGAACATGATTTGAGATGCCATGACTGCATGTGTTTTAATATGAATTGTTTGGCATTTTCTTAGGAAATGCCTTATTGCACATAGTTCAAGATTTCTATTTTATATCATATTTGGGCTTCGGCCGGGTATGCTACGTGCTTGTGTTTTATGTGATTTCGAAGGTTTCACGGAGAGGCGTGAAACCAAGGAACTGATTTACGATTTTATAGGATTTCACGGAGATGCATGAAATTGAGATTCGGGCACAAGTCCCAGTTGAATGACCTTGACTTGATTGAAGTCAAGGGTGATTTTGAAAGTGTTTTGGAAAATGAGAAAATGGTTTTTGGATTTGGAAATAACTTTCGGGCATACGACCTAGTTGATTTAAGGTTTGACTTAGAGTATAGTCAGACGCGAGATAAGTCGGGCTATGACCCAGTTATGAGTTTTATGAAGATATTTCGGGCATGAGACCTAGTTGTGGATTTGACAGGATTCGAGGAATCCTGGATTATATTCAGGCATGAGACCTAGTTGTGTATTTGATAGGATTTGAGGAATCCTGGGATATGAAGTGTCGTTGGACACTAGTTTTCGGGCTGTGATCCATTTGGTGATATTTCGGGATGTGGCCCATTTGATGTAATTTCAGGCAGAGGGCCTTATGTGTGATATTACGGGTTAGATTCCCGGATGATCGGGTTAGATTCCCGATCGATGATGACATTCAGGTTCGATTCTCGGGTGATACGATGCTCGCCTCCAGACTGCGGATGTGTTCCTTCCGGAGAGGTCACGATGCACTGCCTGTTGTCGAGCAGATGCTGGAGGCAATGGCCGAGGGAGACTCGAATTAAGAGTGTCAATGTTATTCTCTGAGATCGATCGGTGATGTGTTCATGATGATCTAGAGATGGTCGCGGCGGGTGATGTGTTCACAGCGACATGCTAGGATTATGAGCGGTCTTGAGCTATTTGCACATGTGCTAGGATTGGAATCGTGACTGACACTAAGATGAGGATGGGATGAGTTCCCATGTGTTCTATGGTTTGGGCTGAGGCCTGGTATGTGTTTTCTAGTTTGGGCTAGGACCCTGTTTGATTTGGTTTTGGGCTGAGACCCTATTGAGGTAATGGCTTCGATTGAGAAGCATTTTTCATTCGATTTGATGTCAGGACCTGTCCCAAATCCCCGGGGATTAACGTGGGACGCGTCTGATCTCGTCTAACACGAAGTGTCAGACCAGGGATAATTCCGCCTCTAGCCCTCACTGGGGCTTCCAGAGTACGCCAGGATCATAGGAGGAGGAGTGTGATGTCTCGATCTCTGCTACAGCTTGCATCCGCAATCAACCTGAAGGGCATTAAAACCACGAAAACTGTGAGTGGGCAAAATAAATATTTTAATAAAACATTTTCATCAAAAGAAATTTATGCCCTTTACTAAAAGCATATGCATGCATTCGAAAAACTTTTATCAAAACATTCATAAAACCATTTGAAAACATTCTCAAAACCTTTCAAGGGTTCATGTTGGTCGCCATAAACCGTCATGAACCATAAATCCATTTATGGGTCCCCGACCCAAAATCACAATCTTAAAACCATAAATCAATACATGTGGGAACTCAGCCCAAATCAACATATGTGGGTCTCAGCCCAAAACCATTCTCAGTGAAATACCAAAACATACAATACGGGGTCTCCGCCCCAAACCATTTCCAAAACATCGAATACGGGGTCTCTGCCCCAAATCACTTTCTAAAACATGGAACACGGGGTCTCCGCCCCCAAATCCACCTTCTGTAAAACCTCATATGTACTCATACTTATAACCCATACGCGGCACTTCTGAGAAAATGCCAACTCGGGGCACACAGCCCCTAGGGAGCACATCCCCGATATATGTCACGATTTCATCTCTATACTAGTGTGCACACTACTCGGGGTCTCACTTCGAGTCTTCCCCTAGGAATTCTCCATCTGGGAGGCTCTATCTTCGGACCTAGTCCGATCATCTCTCTGGAATCTGGTCCGGGACCACATCATAACTCATAACTCCCACTCTTGGAACGGGATCCCTATGGGGATACCCATTATGGTCTGTGGATCGTGACTCCAGGTCGACTTTTGGAGGAGACCATACAAATCATATGGAGGGTATTATACATTTTCAAATACTTTCTTTCTCAAAACATTTGTCAACTGGGTCTCATACCCGATTCATCTCAATAGGATTTCTCGAATCCGATACAAACCCATTTTCACAGGCCTCGGCCTAAATCCATAGTTCAATAGGGTCTCATGCCCGAATTCTCATTTCACAAACCGAACTGGGACTCAAGCCCTATGATACAATCAACTGGGCCTCTGGCCCGATATCATGACTAACTGGGCCCTAAGTCCAAAACCATAAATCAACGGGACCTCAAACTCGATTTCAAAACCAACGGGGCCTTGAGCCCGATACTACAGTCAAAGGGGCCTCAAGCCCGAAATTACAACCAACTGGGCCTCAAACTCAAATTCGTAAACCAACGGGGCCCTCGGCCCGATCGTATACTCAAATGGACCCTTGGTTTGATTCCTCGTCAAATCAAATGGACTCCAAGTCTGAGAGGTTCCAAATCAAATCGGTCTCTTGACCGAGTTCATATTTCCAAATCCAAAACCATTTCATCAAATCATCATTGAAAACCTAGCACGTACAAGCATCGTATAAAATCGAAAATCTCGAAATATGTGCAAATATGTAAATCCTAGGCTACCACAAACAAATGCACTCATGGCATCACAAAACATGTATTTAAAAAATTTATAAACATTTATGCATGCATAGATTTCGAAAGAAAGGTCCACTCACAGACCGTCTGAAGCCGCGCCTCAATACGAGTGCCATAAGACTCTCCCGGGCGAATTGTCGCCTGCAGGATTCCCGAACCTGTCCAAATTAATTTAGAGGGTTACTAACTACTTAAATAACCCCTCACTAAAGCCCCGTAATTTTCGAGAATTTTTAACTATTTTTAAACGCGAACCTAACCTTCGAACGTCCCGAACTATATTGAAACGATGTCCGATCGACTCGAAACCAGTCCCAAAATGTTCGTTACATCGAATAGATGAAATTACATGTTGGACACATCCCCAAAAGGAGTCCCACGTGCTGACATGTGCCACCCAAAGGGCCCTGCGCGTGGGCTTACGCGCCACTGTTCCCTCACCAGCAACCTTTGGTTGAACCGGGTCTGGGCGATTCGCCTGTGAGTCCGGTCCGCCTGGATCGGCGTGACCGGTTTGGCCTGGTTTCTCACCCATTTTTTGTCCAATCCTTTCCATTTCAATCCCAATCTTCCTATTTTGTCATTTTCTATCTATTCCAATCATTAAATCTATGGAAAACCATGTAAAACCCGACTAACCAAAACTCTTCCTCACGGTTCAAATTCCCCGACCACCCCCTGGGTTTCCTCAGCCGTGAACCACCATAAAAAATATCCTATTATTTTGCTAAAAATCCAATAATCATCTCCTAATCATCCAAGACTATCCATAACGTCAAAATCGAAATAAATGGGAATTTGGGTCTAACCGGGTAATCGGGTTGTTTCGTTTGCACAGGGCCCTCCGCCATCCACGGTGACATTTTCTTTGGTCAGCCACCACCAACACGCCTTCACCTCACTCTCTGGGCTTCACATAAGATCATATGGTGGAAGGGTTTTGGATTGGGGTCAAGATGGTTGTGTAGGTGGGTATAATGAAACAGAGAAGGGAAGATGATATGCATGAATGTAGGAAAAGAAGGAATGGATGAGTGACAAGTGTCACTCATCCCCTGGAGTCTGGGAAAGATCTGGGTCCACATAAGACAAAACTTCATTTTTTACCTCGTAAAGCGCGTTGCCGTAAATAGTTCCTTCGAACTTTCGTGAATCGTAACTTTTTCGTTGAACGTCCGAATTCGACGTGTCGCCTGTCTACGGATTTGTATCATCCCGATCTACGTAACGGTCTTCGACCCTCGACGATCGGACCTCTCGGCTTAAAAGTCAACTATTTTCCCCTTTTCAACCAAATTACCAAATTACCTGCAAACTTCTGAAAATCATAACTTCTTCCTCGAATGTCGGAATCGGGCGTGCCACCTGTCTATGAACTCGTGACTTCCCGAACTACGTCACAGTCATTGACCAAATTCCATTTGACTGGCTGAACGAAGAGTCAATGATTCGCCCATTCTAGAGGCAAAACTTTCATTTTGCACCGAACGTCCGTTAATCCTCGTCTAATCCCCGATTAGTCTCGCTAATCTGTCATTAATTCTTAATTAATCTTGATAATTCGGGACAGGTCGTTACATTTGACTTGGGAAGCAATACGTCTTGCTCCCGAGAAAGTATTTGAAATGATGTTTTATGATGCATGCATGCTTTTACGTGAAGGGTATAAATGAGATTTCCTTAAATGATTTTTATAAACTGTTATTTTGTCCACCCACCGCTTTTGTGGTTCATAATACCCTTCAGGTTTATCGCGGATGCGGACTGTAGCAGAGATTAAGATATCACATGCCACCACTAGCTAACCCCGAGGGGGTGACGAGTTTATCCCTGGTCTAACACGCGGTGTCAGACGGGAGCGAGCACATCCCACGATAATCCAGGAGGATTGGGATAGGTCCTGTCACCTATAGTGGCCCTTCAAGACTTACTTCAACCCACTTACCAGGTGTATCGTAATCCACCCAATTTGAAAATTTCTTAAATAATCGGAAGCCACGTTCAAGAGATTTGTGCTTCAATTTTGCCATCTTTTCAGACTCCTTAAACTCCCACACCGCAGATGCCGATGCTGATTGTAGCTTCAGCTTCATTCCCTTAATCACATGGAGATTAAGCTTTGCATGATGCCCTTTTTGGATGGTTCTTCTCCTGATTTCAACCAAAGTCTATTGGTCAGCTACTATCTCCTTCACAATATTCTCGTGCATCTTCTTCCATAACAGTGTATTATCCATGGTCTTTGATATCCCGGTAGCCAAACAAGTGTTGAAGCAATCAGTGTTTGTTTGGTCATTAATTTCATAGGATGACAAGGACAACACTAGTGGAGGTCAAGATTGGCTTCCATCAACTCCTGATTTTTTAGCATTTAGGAGGGTGGTTTTGGTGGCTGGGGGTGTTGGGCCCATTCTCAGCTTAATGAATGTTTTAAAAAATAAAGTAGGTGAAGTGCTTTAATTTAGGAGTGAGAAAAGCAATTATTTATATAAGTTGAGTGTGAGCAAGTAGTTATCATCTATTTTCCCCCTCAAACCATAATGTGGCGGGACCAATTTCCCTCCATTTCATTTGCCTTACTAAAATATCTCATCTTACTATTAATATTTAAATTATTAGTTTGATGTAAGATGAGTGATGTAAAATAAGTGATATCATGCCAATAAATATCTGATGTTACTAATAATATAATATTATAGTTGGGGAAAGTTCTCTTCATTCATCAACATTTTCTTTTATGCACTTGCATGTTCAATGACACATGAGGACACTCTGAGACTATGAAGGCACTATCATAAACTCCATATGAATGCTAAACACCTACTTTCTTAGTGTAATAAGTACTTCCACCTACAAAGTATCTCTCATGCCATATGATTCTTACTATATAAGTTTATTCCTTTTAACTTACAAATAAACAGAAGCTTAACATGCCTCATTCCCAAATTGGAGTTGTTAGGACCCGTGTCTTGGGGGCATGGCTAGCAATCCCACATCTCTAGGGGGATCTAGGGGATGCGTCTTATATGTGTGGACGCGCATCTATCCAACATGAGCCCTTTTGGGAGCTCACTGCTTTGGATTCCTTCAGAATTCCAAAGTTAAGCGACTTGGGGCTGGTGCAATCCCAAGATGGGTGACCCACTAAGAAGTTGCACGTGAGATCCCGAGAACAACACCGTGAGAGCTTGGCCCAAAGTGGACAATATCCTATTGGAGAAGTTTGGGTCGTGATAATTTGGTATCAGAGCCCATCTCCGGTCGGAATTGAGCGTGCTAGCAAGGACGCTGGACCCCAAGGGATGTGGATTGTTAGGACCCGTGTCTTGGGGGTATGGATAGCAATCTCACATCACATGGGGGATCTGGGGGATGTGCCTTATATGTGTGGGCGCACATGTATCCAACAGGAGGCCTTTTGGGAGCTCACTGACTTTGGATTCCTTGGGAACTCCGAAGTTAAGCGAGTAGGGGCTGGGCCAAAGCGAACAATATCTTGTTGGAGAAGGTTGGGTCATGATAGAAGTGCCTCCTAAACCTTGTTTGATATCCTTCCAAAAAGTATTGATCCATTGTATGGTTACTATCAGACCGAAAATTGCAGATCTCCATATCTGCAAAAATGGCTTTTATTGCTTTCAACCCAGGTTCATTTTTCCAGACTCACATTATTAAACAAAAACAACACACAAAAAACCCAAAAATGAACGAATGAGAAGGATGAAGGGGTCATACTTCAAATTCGTAGTTCGATTTTCCTGTTGAGTTCGCGCCTCGATGTTTAGGTTACAGCTCGAACGAGAAAGGATTCGATCTCATTGGAGGGAAGGAAAAAGGTGGAAGGGTTTGATCTCGTTGTAGGGAAGAAGGGTTCGATCTTGTTGGAGGGAATGAGGGTTTAAGCTTGATGGTGAATATTGTGGTGGGTGAGCTTGATGGTGAAGTTGGTCGTTGTCGAGCTTTAGAAATTCGTGGATGAGAATAAGAGATTTGGGGTTAGGGTTTTTTGATTATAAGGGTACTATAAGATATATATATATATAGTATGTAGATTTGTAAAACTATTTTAGGAGTCCCTGTTTTTGCAAATATTTTTAACAAACCCCCTATTTTTGTCAATTTCCCAAAATTATTTTAGTAAAATTATTTTTAAAGAATTTACTTTAGCAGTATTATTTAGTTTAATAAATCTAAAATATTTTATTATTTAATTGAAGTTAAAAATTTGAAAATTTTAAATGAAATTCATTCTATAACTTCTTTCTATTGAGTAGAGATATCAATTGTTACTTTCTCTCCCATATTTACTAAATTCAGGGATCACCCAAACTATTAAAATTCTAAAGTATTCTCAATACCTTTATATCAAAAAAAGAATTCAAAATGCTAAATGTATATACCATTTAAATAAAAAAAACATGAATGAAAACAAATAAATTTCAAATATATAAAGTAGTTATTAGTAGGGCTTTTAATTAGTTCGAAAAAACTGACCGAGAAACTACACTGAATCGGAACAGTAACGAAAATAACCGAATCGAAGAAAAAACCAAACCGAAAATAAAAAACCGAACCAAACTAGACCATATCTTCATTTTGACTATAGAGTGAAATGGTGCGTTTTGACTATAACTTCATTTTAGTTCTCGCTGTCCCTCACAGAGACTCACTTATTCCTCTTATTCTCATACTCTTATCCTCTCAAGTCTCACCCTCTCATTCCTCTCATTCCTCACGATCTCTGGAACGCCCTAGAAAAATGAGTATTGTAATTAAATAATATTTTATTGTAAATGGACCGTTTTGCTCTTAATAACATTTTGATAACTTTTTGATTCGTTTGACTTACGAACTTTTTGTGACCATGGTTACGTAGGGTTCGAAACTCTGATTTCATAGACGGTTAGTACATGTTGAATGGGCATCGAGGGATGATGTTACGACCTAGAGTTAACTAGGGGTATTTTGGTCATTTTCCACCTCAAGGGCAATTTGGTCTTTTCACCCTATGGAAATCTCTAGTAGGTCAATTAGCAATTGCCAAGTGTCCCTTGATCATTTTAGGGGATGTGTCACCACCTTACCCCCTTGTGTATATGTGTGTGTTTTGGTTATGGTGATCAGTCGAAAGAGATAAGGGAGAAAAACAAAGGAAATAAGGAGAAAATAAGAAGAAGAAAAATAACAGAAAGAGAATAGAGGAAACAGAGAGAGTTTGTGAGCCCAAAAGTAACGAGAGTGACCAAGAGAGAAGGAGAAACCGAGAAGGAAAGAAATTTGGAAATTTTAGGAGGTTGTTGTACCAGGATTCTTTGTGGGGGGAAACTCAGGACAAGGATTCCAGGGGGTTCTCTTAGTTCATACGAACTTCCTCAGTGCATGGGAGAAAGATTTGAACGTAAAACTATCCTAGAAACTCAAGCAGAAATTCGGGGGAAATTTCTCAGTCCAGGTACTATTTTGTAGCCATTTTCTTCATTTTTTAATAGGTAGAACTAATCTAGGGATTAATACAAAGGAATTGGTCGAAAGAGGGAAGTAAAAGAGTGGAAATTGAGTGATTTGGAGCCGGGACGTCCTGTTGGGTAAAAAAACTGAAACCAGAGAATTGGGTCGGCCCATCGCGAGGTTAAAGATGATGGTGTGACCTTGCTGACGTGGCTCGCCACGTGGTAGTGGGAATATGACAGATGCTGACATTTCAAATGATGTGGCAGGTGACGTTACATATATGTGGATGCCATATGGCAACTACGTGTCAACCACGTGGCAGCCATGTCAACACTGTCAAGAAACGTGGCAGCCGCGTCCGCAGTTATTGTAGATGTGCGTGTGGGGACGCAAGTGTGAGCATGTGGTTGTGCGTGAGTAGGCGGCTAGACTTCTGCAAGAGTGTGTGCGCAAATCTTGAGACACAACGACGAGTATCCGACAGTTTTGACCTTCTGCATCAATTGATGGTGGTTTTGAGGCAATCAGACAGCATCCCAAGGGTTTCTTTTTAGGGTTTTTAGTGTATGTTCCGCATTTTAAAATTTGTAAAAATTAGTATTAAAATCCCAGGACTCAGGATTTTTTTTCGGAAACTTACCTAGGCCTTTTATGACCTGAAAATTATAAATTTGATAGGCGACACGGCTTCAGAAGCTGTTAAGGAGCAACCAAATAACGGTTGAGCAACATTATAACACCTATGGGCAGAGTTTTCTTCATTTAAATCTTGTGCATGCATACTCAATTATTTTAAGTGGTTTTCTACGTGTTTTTTTTTTGTGTTTGATTGGTTAAGACTTTACATGAATTTTGGCGATTTTATGAATATTTAATTAATATTTTGATTGCATGTTTTACGAGGTTTAGGTCGACTTGTGATTTGGGCTTAGGCCCAGATTTTGAGATATAAAATGCTTATTATATGATTCTGGATATATGTGGTATGATTGGACATGATTATGGATTGTAATATGTTTGGACAACCCTCCTCGGCATGGTACGATTGAAGTCTCAAACGTCTGAAGCAGGGCTCCGTTTTCCTAAGAAGGTTATTTGGACTAGTACCCAAGCGTCCAGGTTTGGGCTCTGTTTCCCTGAGTGATAACCGGACGTCTAGAGCTGGGCTATGTTTCCTGGGCACTCAGAAGTCCAGAGCAGAGTTTTATTTTCCCGAGTGATATTGGCCTACTAGTAGCGCGCGTTTGATGCGATATTTAACTTTTAGGCATCGAGGATGTGTTGAATGATGGTATATAGTTGTCAACATGATTCTGATATGATTTTATGTGTAGACTTGTTTTATGGTATTGCTGGATTTCTTATAATTGCACGTATTTTGAGATTTCTCGGTTGATTATGTGTTTTACTAAAAGTTATTAGTTTTCGATATGCGTGCCTTGTTTTATAAAACGAAGGGTAACTTTTATGTTTTAAATAGATTTTTGAAATTGTTTTACCCTATATTCTTTTTCTTCCGTCCACTCACAATTTTGTGTTTTATAATTACCTTCCAGGTCGTGACTAGAGAACGGGGATTTGCTCTGTTGTCAAAGGCATATAAATAAGTTAGACTCTGTGCACTCTACAACTTGCTAAGGTAGGACTGGACTTCTTTTTTTGTATGTATTTAATAGTGTTCTTATGCTCTGTACATGGTTGTAATATCCCTTGTCTGATAGAAATATTTTTGTTATCGTTACTCTTTTGTGTTAAACTGCTTATTTTTAGTTATCTTTCAGATGGGAGCAGGATCTCCTCGATTATCCGAGAGGGAACCTGCCAACTTGGTATCAGAACCATGGTTTGGTTGTGACTGCACTTGTAGGTGGAGTTGTGTGACATAGGTGTGTGTGTTTCGAAGGGGGGGGGGGGGGGGGGGGGAAGTGAAGACGTTATGACTATGCCTCCTTGGCGTGATCCCTGAGCACAACCAGAAGATGAAAGGCAACGGGCCAGAGAGGGCCTAGATATTGAGAGAGCCTAGCATTTAAGGGCTCCTACGTTTTCGGGCGAGATGAGTCAGCAGAAAAGGGAGCGGGTGACATGTTTGGAGATAATTTTCGAGATTGTGAGGTGTGCGCCTGAGGACAAGGTGTTGATTGCCACTTTTCAGCTGACTGAGCTGACTTATCAGTGGTGACGGGGGCTACAGATAACGGGCTGAGATGCCTAACATGTGACTTGGGATACGTTTAAAGACAGATTTTTACATTAGTTTTGCTCCCGATATTATCGAGATGCTCGAGAGATGGAGTTTTTGCGATTACAGCAAGGTAATTTGACAGTGACTCAGTAGGCAGATAAATGTCATCAATTGAGATGGGTTTACGACATAAGATTCGGGCTGCAGTTACTGTGGGTTCCTTTGCTACTCTGAGAGAGTTATCTAATGCTGCTATTCGAGTGGAGTCTAGTTTTTCAGCACGACGACAGGGTGCCTAGTAGAGGCGTGAATGCCCATATATCAGTACATTTAGTCAGTGAGCCCAGAGGAGGGGTGGTTTAGGTTCTAGATCCTTTAGCAGTTATCGTTTAGGTTCATGCAATCAAGGGATTAGATCGAGAGATGCTCGGAATTCTGGGTTAAGACCACAGATGTCTGGCCAGTCTAGTAGAGCTCCCATTCAATCTACTGGCAAACAGGAGAAGAGGTCGGTACAACCTTTTGTGATTCATTATTTTGCTTATGGAGAGCCTGGACACGTTCGGAGGGATTTCCCGAATAGCCCAGAAGATAGTATGACATGCCAGCCTACAGTTGAGTTTGGACAGGCATCTGGTACATCTGGAGGAGGTCAGACACAAACTAGCGGAGATAGGCGTAGTTCGAGGGGACGTGGTTGACCTCCACGACCACGGTCTAGAGTTTTTGCTGTCATTTGACAGGAAGCTCGAGAGTCACCGGGAGTGGTGGCAGGTACGCTACCTATTTTTGATTATGTTGCATGCATTTTGATAGATCCCGAGGCTACACATTCTTTTTTTTTCTTGGAATTTTTCCTTAATGATAAATAGGGAGATGTCCTCTATGGGTGATGATATGGGAGTTAGTACTCCCACGAGGGATGTGTTAATAATAAACCGAGTGATTCGGGGTGTTCCAGTGGAAATTAAGGAGAATTGTCTTAATATTGCTTTGATTCTTCTAGACTTGCTGATTTTGATGTGATCTTGGGAATGGATTGGCTTACAACTCATCGGATTCTATTGAGTGTTATGATAAGAAAGTGATATTACGGAGCCTAGGTATGTCAGAAGTGGTATTTCAGGGAAGTCAGGAGGCGTTGCCCCTAGAGTAATATCGGCTTTAACTATTGAAAAGTTGCTAAGGAAGGGATGCCAAGGTTATTTGGCTTATGTATTGGATACCCATAAGAAATCAGAAGATATTGAGGAGATTCCAGTAGTACGAGCGTTCCCTGATGTGCTTCTTGAAGAGTTACTTGGTTACCCCCTAACAGGGAGGTCAATTTTACGATCGATTTGCTTCCTGGTACCTGACCGATATCCTAGACACTTTACAGAATGGCTCTAGCAGAGTTAAGAGAACTGAATGTACAATTACAAGAGTTGATCGATATGAGTTTTATTTGACCGAGTACTTCACCTACGGAGCCCCAATTTTGTTTTTAAAGAAGAATGATGGCAGTTTACAGTTATGCATTGATTATAGGCAGCTTAATAAGGTAGCAGTACGAAACAAGTATCCACTGCCTCAGATTGATGATTTGTTTGATCAATTGAGAGGGGCTAGATTTCTCAAAGATTGATCTACGGTCTGGATACCATCAAGTAAGGATTAAAGGAGAAGATATTCCAAAGACAGCTTTCTAGAGGGGCTAGGTTCTTGGTGATGTCGTTCAGATTTGCAAATTCCTCTACAATATTTATGGATCTGATGAACTTTGTGTTTCGTCCATTCCTGGACTAGTTTGTGATTGTGTTCATTGACGATATTTTGGTATATTCGAAAAGTTAGAAAGCACACGAAGAATACTTAAGAAACACTTAAGGATAATGTTGAGGACACTTAGAGACAACCAGCTTTTTTCTAATCTCAGTAAATGTCAGTTTTGGTTAACTAGCGTTAACTTCTTGAGCCATGTGATATCAGTGGATAGGATTAGTGTAGATCCCCAAAAGACGGAGGAGTAGCTAATTGGTCACAGCCCAGGTTAGTGTCAGAGATTAGGAGCTTCCTTGGGCTGGCAAGTTACTACAGGAGGTTTGTAGAAGGAGTTTCTTCTATTACAACCTTGTTAGCCCGATTAGCCAGAAAAGGGGTGAAGTTTTCCTAGGATGATGACTGTGAGTAGAGCTTTCAGGAGTTAAAAAACATTTGACTTCTGCACTAGTGCTTTCCCGTCCCGACGATTAGTGGGGAATTTGATATTTATAGTGATGCTTCATTACAAGGTTTGGGATGCGTGTTGATGCAACATGGGAAGGTTATTGCTTATGCGCCATGGTAATTGAAAACTTATGAGGTGAATTCTATAATGCATGATTTGGAGTTACCAGCCATGGTCCATGCATTATAAATTTGGAGGCACTACCTCTATGGGGAAAAGTGCAAGATTTACACGGACCATAAGAGTTTGAAGTATTTCTATATGCAAAAGGATTTGAATCTAAGACAACAGAGGTGGTTGGAATTGATCAAGGACCATGATTATACCATTGCTTACCACCTCGGGAAGACTAATGTAGTTGCAGATGCCCTGAGCCGGAAATTTGTGGGAATTACGCATAAGCAAATGGTTTATTTGCCATTTTTATTGGAGTTTAGGAAGATGGAAGTTGAGTTTGGGATTGGAGATTAGAGTATACTTCTAGCAAGCTTCCATGTGAGGCTTATTTTGATTGATCGGGTTATCGAGGCCTAGCTTCAAGACCCTATTTTATGTATGATTAGAATGGACGTAGAAGCTGGTGATCGACATGATTATACATTTACAGATGCTGGAGCTCTCCAGAAAGAAGGCTGACTTTGTGCACCAGAGGATAAAGAGTTGAAAAAGGAAATCTTGGAGGTAGCCCATAGTCTAGCCTACGTAATGCATCCTGGCAGAACAAAAATGTATCGTACACTCTGGTGGGCTGGAATAAAGCGAGAAATAGAACGGTATATGAGCAAATGTTTAATTTGTCAGCAAGTGAAGGTTGAGTGGTAGAAAACATATGGGTCTTCATAGCCACAACCAATCCCAGAATGGAAATGGGAGCATTTAATGATGGATTTCATATTTAAACTTCCAAGGATGCAATGGGGATATGATCGAGTCTGGGTAATTATGGATAGATTAACTAATTCAACTCATTTCATGCCGGTACTGGAGACCTATCAAATGGAACAACTTGCGAGGTTATTTGTGATGAAATTGTTCAATTGCATGGGACCCGTAAGTCAATTGTATCTGACCAAGATCCCAGGTTTACATCCCAATTTTGGAAAACGTTTACAGGAGACTTTTGGAATGAAACTTCATTTTAGTATTGCATTCCACTCCAAAACTGATGGTGAGTCTGAGCGGACCATTCAAAATTTGGAAGACATGATAAGAGCTTGTGTTCTCTAGTTCCGGGGAAGTTGGAATACTTACATACCCCTAATGAAATTTGCATATAATAACAACTACCACTTGAGTATTAAAATGGGTCCTTATGAAGCACTTTATGGCTGGCAATGCAGAACACCTCTCTGCTGGATAGAAATAGGGGAAAGAAAGTTGTTAACACTAGAGGTGGTCGATGATCTAGAAGAAAAGGATAATGTGGTTCGGGGACGATTGGAGGCTGCCCAAGACCATCAGAGAAGTTATGTTGATTGTAGGACTCGAGAGTTGGAATTTGTCGTTGTTGATCGACTGTTTCTAAAGCTGTCTCCCTGGAAGGGAATTGTACAATTTGGCAAACGGGGAAAGTTGAGCCCCTGTTATATTGGTCCTTATGAGATTACAGAGAGGATTGGACAGTAGCATACCGATTAACGTTACCCCCGGAGCTTTCTTGGGTCCGTGATGTGTTTCATGTTTCTATGCTTAGGAAATACATGTTGGATGCTTCCCGTTTTCTAAAGCAGCAACCTATTGAGCTTAGAGAGGACCTGAGTTTCGAACAACAGCTGGTACAAATCCTGGATTAGAAGGATAAGGTACTCTGCCATAGGACTATTCCTTTGGTTAAAGTGTTATGGATGAACCAGAATGTTGAAGAAGCTACATGGGAACCCGAGGAACAGATGTGAGTGTAGTATTCTCACTTGTTTGAATAAAATTTAGGGACAAAATTTTCTTTAGGGTAGATTGTAACGCCCTGAAACATTGAGTATTGTAATTAAATAATATTTTATTGTGAATGGATTGTTTTGCCCTTAGTAGCATTTTGTTGACTTTTTAATTCGTTTGACTTACAGACTTTTTGTGACCATGGTTACGTTGGGCTTGAAACACTGATTTCATAGACGATTATGACATGTTGAATGGACATCGAGGGATGATGTTACGACCTAGAGTTTACTAGGGGTATTTTGGTCATTTGCCACCCCAAGAGCAATTTGGTCTTTCACCCTATGGAAATTTCTAGTGGGTCAATTAGAGATTAACAAGTGTCCCTTGATCATTTTGAGGGATGTGCCACTGCCTTAGCCTGTGTGTATATATATGTGTTTTGGTTATGATGATCGGCCGAGAGAGATAAGGGAGAAAAACAAACGAAATAAGTGAAAAAAAAAGAACGAAAAAAAAAAGAAAGAGAAGGAAAAGAATAGAGGAAACACAAATAGTTTGTGAGCCCAGAAATAATGAGAGTGACTGAGAGAGAATGAGAAGCCTAGAGGGAAAAAATTCTGGAAATTTGATGAGGTTGTTGTACTTAGATTCTCTATGGGGGAAACTTAGGACAAGGATTCCAGGGAGGTTCTTTGAGTTCATACGAACTTCCTCAGTGTGTGGGAGGAAGATTTGGACGTCAAACGTGCCCATAAAATGAAACAGAAATTTAGGGGAAATTTCCCAGTCCATGTGTGATTTTGTAGCCGTTATTCTTCATTTTTGAATTGGTAGAACTAGTCTAGGAATTAATACGAAGGAATTCATCGAAAGAGGGACATAAAAAGTGGAAATTGAGAGATTTGGAATCAGGATTATCTGTTGGGTTGAAAAAACACGAAACCAGAGAATCGAGTCGAACCTTCGGGAGGTTGAAGATGATGATGTGGCCTTACTGACGTGGTGGGCCACGTGGCAGTCGGAATCTGACAGTTGCTGATGTGGCAGGTGAAGTGGCAGACACATGGATGCCACGTGGTAGCCATGTCATGGCTGTTAAGGCACGTGGCAAGCGTGTCAGCAGTGATTGTAGATGCGCATGTGTGCTCGTGGGGACGCACATGTGAGTGCGTGTGTGCTCGTGGAGACGCACGTGTGAGTGTGTTGCCATGCATGAGTAGGATGCCTGACTTCTACCAACGCGTGGTAATGCGTAGGGTCAAATATCGAGACACGACATCATGTGTCTAACAGTTTTCGACCTTTTGAATCCAATGGTAGTGGTTTCAAGGTAATCACACACCGTCTTAGGGGATTTTTGAGGGTTTTTGGTGTATGTTCCGGATTTTAAAATTCATAAAAATTAGTATTTAAATCCCAGGACTCAAGATATTTTTTGGAAACTTACGTCGGCCTTTTATGACCTAAAAATTATAAATTTGATAGGTGACACAACTTCAGGAGCTAGTGAGGAGCAACCAAATCACGGTTGAGTAGCGTTATAACACTTGTGAGTGGACTTTTCTTCATTTAAATCTTGTACATGAATACCCAATTATTTTAAGTGGTTTTTACGTGTTTGTTTTGGTGTTTGATTGGTAGAGACTTTACATGAATTTTGGTGATTTTATGAATATTAAATTAATATTTTAATTACACGTTTTACGAGGTTTTGGTCGACTTGTGATTTGGGCATATGCCCAGATTTTGAGATATGAGATACTTATGATATGATTCTGGATACAGGTGATATGATTGGACATGATAATGGATTGTCATGTATTTGGACAACCCTCCTCGATATGATATGATTAAGATCTAGATGTCCGGAGTAGGGCTCTGTTTTCCTGAGATAGTTATTTGGAATAGTACCAAGATGTCCAAAGAAGGGATCTACTTTCTTGGGATCTGTCCACACCTACACATCCAGAGCTGGGCTCTGTTTCCCTGGGTGATTCCCGGACTTCTAGAGCATGGCTCTGTTTTCTCGAGTGATATTGGCCAACTAGTAGTGCGTATTTGATGTGATATTTGACTTGCAGGCATCGAGGATGGGTTGACTAATTGTGACGACCCAAAAATCCAAAAAAGGTAAATTTGAGAATTGGAAAGGGAAATGACGATTTTACCCTTAGTTAATGGGGGTTAAAAGTTGACTTTTTAATCGGGACACATTTTGGACCTTCTATAAGGACCATTGTGTAGGTCTCGAAATGCTGGGTTCGTAGACAGGTGGCACACTAAAATCGGAGTTCAAATGAAATTATTACAGGTCTGAGAAGGCTAGGGAAATTTTGGTAATTTTGTGAGAAGCGCAAAATGGTCTTTTTGCTGATTTTGGGTGAGTCAGCGTGTATTGCAGAAATGTGGCATTTATCACCTTATGGTTTGGATAGTTGGCATGCACGTGGCATCAAGGGATGATGCTGAGTATTGGTGTTATTCACCTTGATGAACAAAATCGAACACCATTTCCATTTCAATCTTCACACGATCCTTGAGACCAACTACAAACCTGAGGTTTTAAAATAATTTAAGAAAGAAAACGAGTAGAAAGAAAGGAAAAAGAGAGAAGAAGTCTACTTGAAACCCGAAACCCAACCTAGGAAGAAATTCGAAGTTTCAGAATTTGGGACTTGGGAATTGGACGTTGATTGTTGCAATTAAGCTTCGATTAAGCTTTTCGGGATCCTTACGAGCTAAACCACTTCAAAAACAAAAAGAATTGATGAAGTTTTCCCCTAGAACAGAGACTCCGACTTCTTCGGATTTTCGAATTCTAATTCGAGTAGTTGGAGGTGAGAACTCATGAAATTGAGTATGAATTCATGTTTAGAATGATCCTAATGTGGTTTCTAGTTCATTAGAGTGGAGAAAACGGTTGAATTTGAAAGCAATCGAACTCGCGACCCTTTTCGAAAGCTGGATTGGGATTGAACAATTTGAGGTAAGGATTCATGTAATTAAGGTTATGGATCTTTAATTGGCATTGATTAGATGCTAATGGATACTTCAAACCTACAAAATAGTGTAGAATTGAATGAAAATGGACCGAGTCGAGTTGCGGGTTGAAGGACTCGTTTTGCAAGAATTCGAGTGAAGATGATGAATAGTACCATCACTGTAATACGCTTGTGTCTTTCACGCGCAGCATGTAATTTGATGCTTTCGATGTAACGAACATTTTGGCATAGGTTTTGAGTCGATCAGACACCGTTTCGATATAGTTTTGAGGATCCAAAATGTTATGTTATGTTTTAAATACTGAATTAAATCCCGAAAAATTGGGGGATTGTATAGTGAGGTTATTTAGGGATGATAATGAACGTTAGTGGTGGTTTTGACACGATTGGTGATTCCTGGAATTACGAAGGAGCGTACAGCTCGGAAACGAACCGTATAGACGATGTGTGAGTGGACGTTTGTTTTTTAAACTGATATGCATGCATAGTTAAATGTTTTACATGATTGATTGCATGATTTGAGTTGCAATGATTTCATGATGATTTGATATGATGAATTGGTTATTTAATGGATTCTTTCATCGGTATTGTCTGTACGTTTTATGTGAATGGTGAAAATGATATTTGGGGCTAGGCTCGGGGTTGAAAATGGTGTTTTGACTTGGATTGTGAGTCAAGAATGATTTAATGGATTTACTTAATGATTTTCGGATGTGATTTTAAAGATTTATGTGAAAATGGTATTTTGGGTTATGATTGTACGAATTTGCGTGAAAATGGCATTTTGGGCTTGAGACCTTGTTGGAAATGGTTTTGACTTGGTTTTAAGTCAAAGGTAGTTTCGAAACAAAGGTTTTGGATTTACGTTCAGTGTCCTCGGATGTGTAATGCCTAGGAAAAACCCGAAGGTGTAATTCTCGGGTTAGCTTAGATGCATAATTCCTTAGATGTTCTGGAACGACCGGATGTGTACTTCCCGGAGAAATCAGATATGTCATCCCGATAAGTCTGGATGTGTAATTCCCAGATATCCTGGATGTGCAATTCCCATGAAAGACCCCAGATGTGTAATTCCTGATCTTTAAAGTGTTGAATTGTGTTTGATAGTGATTTTGGATTCAGGTGTTTTATGATGATTCATGGAAATGGATTTCGAGAAATGTGGACCACGAGTTTATAGTGGGTCCCACAGTTTGTGATATGATATGATTTGAAATCTGATTGTTCATATTTTTTACTCTATGCATGCATGTTTGATAACTAGAGGGTAAAGTAATTTATTTTGAAATGTATTTTCAAACGATATTATTTTTGTCCACTCACACCTTTTATATTTTTATGACCTTCCAGGTCGTGGCACATAAATCAGAGCTAAACGAGAGGCAGAGGCATGAGTGGGAATCAGTGCAACTATCCCTTGTCATGCAAGTGTTGAGAGTGTTTTTGGAACTTCTATTGGCTTGTCAAACGGGAGCAGCACCGGGCACGGTTATCAAATTCCATTTGGGATAGGTCCTGTCACTGATGGTATATGGTTGTAAGCATGATTCTGATATGATTTTATGTGTAGAATTGTTTTATGGTATTGCTGGATTTCTTATAAGTACACGTATTTTGAGATTTCTCGGTTGATTATGTGTTTTACTAAAAAATATTATTTTTTGGTATGCGTGACTTGTTTTATAAAACGAAGGGTAACTTTTATGTTTTAAATAGATTGTCATAATTGTTTCACCCTATACTTTTATTTTTCTTCCGTCCACTCACAATTTTGTGCTTTATAATTACCCTCCAGGCCGTGACTAGAGATCGTGGATCGGATCTACTATCAAAGGCATATAAATAAGTTAGACTTTGCGCACTCTACAACTTGCTAGGGTAGGACTGGACTTCCCTTTTGTATGTATTTAATAGTATACTTATGCTCTGTACATGGTTGTAATATCCCTTGTCTGACAAAAATATTTTTTTATCGTTACTTTTTTGTGTCAAACTTGTTATTTCGAGTTATCTGTCAGACAGGAGTAGAATCTCCTCGATTATCCGGGAGGGGTCTTGTCACTCTCACTCACATTTCTCTTATTCTCACACTCTTTGTCTCTCATTGATCTCTCTTATTCTACCCCATCTCTCATTCTCACGGTCTCACACTTTCACACACACTCTCTCATCTCTCACTCATGGTTGAGAGATCGAGGGTTGGGGGAGATGGTGATCGAGCAATTGAGGGTTGAGGGAGATTGTGGATCAAGCGATTGAGGGTTAAGGAAGATGGTCGATCGAGCAACTGAGGGTTAGCAGAGATAGTGGATCGAGGGCAATTAAGAGTTCTGATTCGGGGGACGGATCTTTTTCATCATCTTCGCTTTCGTAGTGACGCCTCCATTGCAATTCGCGAGGACAGTTAGGGTTCCAATTTTGTAGTTAATTCAACTATGTAATTTACTATTAATATTAGGAATTATATTGGATTTGGAAAAACTATGTAACTTTTACCATGTAATTTTCTTTTGCTGCTTGTTGTTTGGATTTGGAAATCAAACCATTTTTTCGAGTTTGTTCATGGACGATGGACTTAATCGATTGTTCCATGTTCTAAGTTCCAACTCTCAATATCTCTCCCTTGATGTAGTCGAAAAATCGAGTAAACCCGTCCAAAACCCAAAAACCAAAAAAGTTGTTATTATATATTTCTTCACAAAGATTCAAGCATCAAATGTAAACATTTTTTTTAAGGTGGATAGAGTGAGACTTGCGTCCTACTATCTTATTGGTATATGACACCTCTTCTAACCAAAAAGAAAAGAGGTAGATAGAGTCGAGCGATTGCATGTCAACATGCTATACATTCTGGTGTTGTGAGACTCGTGTCGCTTTGTATGGCTGAAATCAGAGAAAGAAAGGACGAAAGCAGAAACCAACCCCACTTTGCAATGACGACGACACCCAACGCCAACTGTGTCTCTGTAAATGTTGAAAAATTCGAGACGTCAGCCATGACGACACCCACCTACTGCTCATCTGTGATGTCTCTTTCTTACTCTCATAATGTCATTTTCATTTTTATATTTCATACCAAGAGGACATGCATAGTTGCATCCATTTCTTTCTCTTCTACAGAATTCACTCATTCAGTCAATCTCTCTCTCTCTCTCTCTCTCTCTCTCTCTCTCTCTCTCTCTCTCCAATCACGCTACGAAGACTCCAACATTTTGTGGCCTTGGTTCTCAACAAACCCAAAACTCAAACATCATCAAGTTTCAATCTTTATTTCTTTAAAGATAGATAAGGAAAATAAAAGAGAAATCAAATTGTGGCTTTGCAATAGGACATGGAAGAGCAAGGGATTACGTGGGTTCTTTCCTGATTAGTCGCCAAACCCAATTTTACTTCCTTTATTATATTTGTTATAATTTTACCATATGGAGAGTTGTTGGGATTGGTTGGTTTTGAACGCATTCTCATTCATTGTTTAAGTTTTGTGTCGCTGCTAAGAATGTTTGAACAATGAGCACAAAACAAAAGATGAGATTGTTTTCTTGTATTATTTTAATGCCGAACGAATCAAGCGAATGTCTCACTTGTCTGATATAAGTTGAGCGTCTCTGTTTCTTCTCTCACATTGCAATTTGCTAGTTTTACACTGAAGCCGATGAATTGGTTGGTTTTTTTCTTTTTATAGAAATTTCATTCGCTTTGGTGATTTACTTTCTGTGAAGTATTGGGTAACTAGCAGCCCCTCGGAGGAGGTCTTGTTCTTGGGCCACTTCAGGTTTGCCCTTTAATCTAAAATTTGAACTCTGTTTGTTGTATGTGGCATACACTATTTTATTAATGGTTTGCAAGAATTGACATTGATGTTTTTGGAGTCTTCAGTTTCCCCAAAATTTTATGAAATGCTGTTTGTTTTCTGATTATTATTAAATTTACTAGACAAGTTCTCTTACAAAATCTTGTTGCTTTGTGTTACAGGGTTAATTAAGCATGAAGATGGAGGATTTGTGGACTGTGTTTTGTGGGGAATCTGGTCCTTCAGACCCAGCTGGAAAGCCTTACACTTCCAATCTTGAGTCTATCATTCATCCTTCTTCATGCATCAATCATGTGTTCATAATTGGGTTTGATATTTTGCTGCTAGTCACACTCTTGTTCAATATGTTCCACAAGTCCTCATTGAAACCAGTTCACGTTCCTGCCCGATTTCAAGGGTTTCTGCTTTCCGGTTGGCAAATAGCGTCTGTCATTCTTAATGGTTTTCTTGGAGTTGTGTACTTGGGCTTGGGGATCTGGACTTTGGAAGAGAAGCTGAGGAATACACATACTGCTTTGCCTTTGAATCGGTGGCTACCTACTTTCTTTCAAGGGTTCACTTGGTTGTTTGTGGGGTTAACTCTAAGCATGCGGGGAAAACAACTTCCAAGACAACCGTCAAGACTGTTGTCTATCCTTGCCTTGTTGTTTTCTGGAGTTGTCTGTGCTCTATCGCTTTTTGCTGCCATTTTCAGAAAAGAATTGTCAGTAAAAACTGTATTAGATGTTCTTTCTTTTCCAGGAGCAACATTGTTGTTGTTATGTAATAAGGGGAATAAACAAGAAGATGGTGATGAGAGCATTGATGAAAATGACCTTTCTGCACCTCTAAATGGCGAGTCCAAGGACATTAGTAAAAGTGATCATGTTACGCCATTTAGCAAAGCTGGGGTTTTCAGTAAGGCATCATTTTGGTGGCTAAATTCATTGATGAAAAAGGGCAGGGAGAAAACTCTAGAGGAGGAAGATATACCCAAGTTGCGGCAGGAGGATCGAGCAGAAAGTTGTTATATGAAGTTCTTGGAGCAACTGAACAAACAGAAACAAATTGAACCTTCTTCCCCACCTTCAATACTAAAGACAATTATTTCATGCCACTGGAAAGAGATTCTTCTGTCTGGCTTCTTTGCTTTGCTAAAAGTATTCACTCTCTCCGCAGGACCTATGCTTCTTAACGCCTTCATTTTGGTTGCAGATGGAAATGAAAGTTTCAGATATGAAGGCTACGTGTTAGCCCTGACACTTTTTCTTTCAAAGAATATTGAGTCCTTATCACAAAGGCAGTGGTACTTTCGGTCCAGACTGATCGGTTTGCAAGTGAAGTCTTTGCTCACATCAGCCATTTACAAGAAGCAATTGAGATTATCCAATGCTGCGAAGTTGATTCACTCAGGTGGTGAGATCATGAATTATGTTACGGTGGATGCTTATAGAATTGGAGAGTTTCCATTTTGGTTCCATCAGACGTGGACCACAAGCCTCCAGCTCTGTCTTGCATTGGTAATTCTTTTTCGTGCTGTTGGCCTGGCTACAATTGCAGCCTTGGTGGTGATAGTTATGACTGTGATTTGCAATGCTCCACTTGCCAAGTTACAACATAAGTTTCAGTGCAAGCTTATGGTGGCACAAGATGAAAGACTGAAGGCTAGTTCTGAGGCTCTGGTGAACATGAAGGTGTTAAAATTGTATGCATGGGAAACTCATTTCAAGAATGCAATAGAAAGTCTAAGAAAGGAAGAGCACAAATGGTTATCTGCAGTGCAGTTAAGAAAAGCATATAATACCTTTCTCTTTTGGTCATCCCCAGTTTTGGTCTCTGCTGCAACATTTGGAGCATGTTATTTTCTCAAGGTTCCATTGCATGCAAATAATGTTTTCACTTTCGTGGCAACTTTACGCCTTGTCCAGGATCCCATTAGATCTATTCCTGAAGTGATTGGAGTTGTAATTCAAGCCAAGGTTGCATTTGAACGTATTGTGAAATTTCTTGAGGCGCCAGAACTGCAGACCTCAAATGTCCGGAGGTGTAACATGACCAATGTTGAGCATTCCATTATTATCAAGTCTGCTAATTTTTCATGGGAGGAGAATATATCGAAGCCCACCCTGAAAAATATAAATTTAGTGGTTAGACCTGGTGAGAAGGTAGCTATATGTGGAGAAGTCGGTTCAGGAAAATCAAGCCTCTTAGCTGCAGTTCTTGAAGAAATTCCAAATGTTCGAGGAAATGTAAGTTTCTACTTACCTTTTCCTTGATAACTAGAAAACATTAAATTCTGAAACAACTTTCTCAATATATTTATATATATATATATATATATATATGCAAACCTTGCACCTTAAGTTCTGCATCGTAAAGTTCTCTGTGACTTTCAGATTCAAGTATTTGGGAAGACTGCATATGTTTCTCAAACAGCATGGATCCAGACAGGGACTATACAAGAAAACATTTTATTTGGCTCTGCTATGGATACTCAAAGATATGGAGAGACCCTTGAGAGATGTTCACTCGTAAAGGACCTTGAGCTGCTTCCCTACGGTGACCTTACTGAAATAGGGGAGAGAGGGGTCAATCTGAGTGGTGGTCAGAAACAGCGGATCCAACTTGCTCGTGCTCTCTATCAGAATGCTGATATATATCTATTGGATGATCCATTCAGCGCTGTTGATGCACATACTGCTACAAACTTATTCAAAGTAAACTATAAAACAGTCAGTGCCTTTATTGATTAACTTCTGGCTTCTAGTGAAAATTAACTTGTAAATTGGCAGGAATACGTTATGGAAGCACTTTCAGGGAAGACAGTCTTACTTGTGACCCACCAAGTTGATTTCCTGCCTGCGTTTGATTCTATTTTGGTTAGTCTACTTTCAACTCTAGGCTATTTCTCCAACTTTTTTATCTTATCCTTCTTTGCACAAATCAATTTTACCTCAAATTTGTTAATTGTAGTGGGCTAGCCATTTCCTATCCCTTCAGCACAGAACACTTTATATTTCGACCTAAGAGGGTTTAGTTGTTATTGTGCATGTTTTTCAGTCACTTAGCATACTCTGGATCAGACTAGTGAATCACTTTAGAGGCATGAAAAGCCATTGAATATTACTTTTTTTGCTATCCGATTTGATTCTTTGAGATTATCATAGCAGAAGCTGTTAGTCTAATGCAGTAACTTTGAGTCAAATTTTGTTGACAGTTGATGTCAAATGGGGAAATACTACAAGCAGCTCCTTATCATCATCTATTGGCCTCAAGCCAAGAATTTCAGGATCTTGTCAATGCACACAAAGAAACTGCTGGTTCTGAGAGGCTTGCAGATGCGACTTCCGTACAAAGTGGAACATCTTCCAGAGAGATTAAGAATATTTATGTTGAAAAGCAACTTAAATCATCTAAACGTGACCAGTTGATTAAACAAGAAGAGAGAGAAACGGGAGACATAGGATTGAAGCCATTCATACAGTATCTGAAACAGAAGAATGGCTTCTTGTACTTCTCGTCAGCAGTTCTTTTACACCTCATATTCGTTATTAGTCAGATAGTACAGAATTCTTGGATGGCAGCTAATGTTGAGAATCCCAATGTTAGCAAATTGCGATTGATCATGGTTTATTTGTTGATTGGATTTTCCGCAACATTTGTTCTATTGTTCAGATCTCTTATGACAGTTGTTTTGGGCCTTGAGGCATCCCAGTCTTTATTCTCACAGCTACTGAATTCCCTTTTTCGTGCACCCATGTCTTTTTACGACTCAACACCTCTGGGAAGGATACTTAGTCGGGTATGCATTTCAAATAAAAAATTTTGTACTAGATTAGGAGGAATTCAAGGAACTAATATCTTTGTTCGCTGCATTTCTATTATATAGGTTTCCTCTGATCTTAGTATCGTAGACCTTGATATTCCCTTCAGCTTAGTATTTGCTTGCGGAGCTACCATTAATGCTTATTCCAATCTTGGAGTACTGGCTGTTGTTACCTGGCAAGTCCTGTTTGTCTCCATACCAATGGTCTGCCTGGCAATTTGCCTACAGGTAAATACTATTTTTCGAGTTATGATTAAACATGTTATGATTGCTGATACTTAATTAGAAACTAACAACAATCTGAATTTGAAATTGAAAGAGTTGCACAATCTGCCTTTGTCTGAAAAAAAAAAACGTGATTGGACGTAATATTTCTTATTTGCAGAAATATTACTTTTCCACTGCAAAAGAGCTGATGCGGATCAATGGCACGACTAAGTCCTTTGTAGCAAACCATCTAGCAGAGTCTGTCTCAGGAGCCATTACAATAAGAGCTTTCAATGAAGAAGAGCGGTTCTTGGTGAAGAATTTTAACCTCATTGACACAAATTCTAGTCCTTTTTTTCATAGTTTTGCTGCAAATGAATGGTTGATCCAACGCTTAGAAGTGATCAGCGCAGCAGTTCTTGCTTCTGCAGCACTCTGCATGAGTTTGCTTCCTCCTGGAACTTTTAGCTCTGGTAAACTTTTTAAACATTCCAGGAAGAGCCTAGCTAAGGGGAAGAATCCTTAGATTTTCATTTTTGTATATTTTGACCTTTCATGTTGATGTCCAATTCACTGGAGTTGACTTATATTTGTGGTGTGATTTTAATTTGAGCCATGGAGCCTTATAACAATGGCTATGTTATTGCAGGTTTCGTTGGAATGGCACTTTCTTATGGTCTATCATTGAACGTTTCCTTGATGTTTTCAATTCAGAACCAGTGCACTATAGCTAATTACATCATTTCCGTTGAAAGACTAAATCAATACACCCATGTACCGAGTGAAGCCCCTGAAAGAGTGGAAGGAAACTGTCCCCCAATCAATTGGCCTGCTGTAGGTAAAGTGGAGATACAGAACTTGCAGGTAAATATTGGTTTCTTTATTGATAAACTAACCAAGTTGGAATTAAAGAAGGTTACTAAGAACTCTGATGTCAAAACAGATCCGATATAGGCCTGATACACCACTCGTTCTTCGTGGAATCAGTTGCATTTTCGAAGGAGGAGAAAAGATTGGTATTGTTGGTCGTACAGGCAGTGGGAAGTCTACACTCATAGGTGCTCTATTTCGTCTGGTGGAGCCAGCCAGAGGGAAGATTATAGTTGATGGTGTTGACATCTCTACAATCGGACTTCATGATCTGAGATCACGTTTTGGAATAATACCGCAAGATCCTACTCTCTTTAATGGGACTGTCAGATACAATTTGGATCCCTTATATCAACACTCAGACCAGGAAATATGGGAGGTTCTTGGGAAGTGTCAACTTCGAGACGCTGTTCAGGAAAAATTAGGTGGCTTGGACTCCTTAGGTAACATGTTGCTTGTGAGCACTTTTGGTTGTGAAATTGTGATCAGCAATATTAACTGATGGTCCTTTTTTTTCAGTTGTGGAAGATGGATCAAACTGGAGCATGGGCCAAAGGCAATTATTCTGCTTGGGGCGTGCCCTTTTAAGAAGAAGTCGGGTGCTGGTGCTTGATGAAGCAACAGCATCAATCGACAATGCAACTGATATGATTCTACAGAGGACTATCCGGACTGAATTTGCAGATTGTACTGTGATTACGGTAGCTCACAGGATACCGACTGTGATGGATTGCACAATAGTTCTTGCCATTAGTGACGGTGAGTTTCCTTTGTATCCAGAATTTCTATCGTATCATTTTGAAAAAGAGAGAAACGATAAAGGAAATGGTTTTATCTATTTCAGGAAAAATAGTGGAGTATGATGAGCCAATGAAGTTAATGAACAGAGAAGGCTCGTTATTTGGGCAACTTGTCAAGGAATACTGGTCTCATCTCCAGTCTGCAGAGTCACATTGAACATGTACGAATTTTTTTATTGTTTCATATGTCGCCATTCTACCGGCAGCCAATATAGATGAAACATTGTGAAAGTCAGGATTCAATGTAGATTATTACTACTGCTAGCTGGAAGATCGGCAAATCGTGTTATCTAGGCTGTGTGAAAACGCTAGCCAATTCTCTACCCTATTGCCGGAGGTCAATGAAGAATAAGCGGCTACCTCGTGGAGATGAATTCTAGCTAGCACATCAGGTTTGCATGAATAAGCAAAATGGGAATGAATGTAATATATGTATGTAATCTAGAACATGGATACATGGATTTGGCTTGTGGAAAGTCATGTCTTGCATGGCAAGTGGTTGAATGAGAAGTGTATATTGTTCGTTTTGAAAGTTGTCTACACCAGTCATCAAGAGAGAAATTCTAATGTTTGGCCGTCTAAATTTGGTCCTCAAAGTAAAGTTATTAGATCCGACTGTCTAGATCTGGCCGCCAGCCATACGCAAAAAGCACTAACTAGACAAACATATCTAGTCCACCTCATCTTTCTGATGCCAATACTGTAGTAATGAATTCCCAAAAGTTTGAAGAAGAAACACACACATGCATATGGAACAAAGATGTACCACTAGATGTTCTCACTCCATGTGTTTTAACGCATGCTTGGATGACAGTTTCTTGATAGGATATAATTAAAAAAATTCACATAACTACACGCCAATATACAAAAGCCCACTGAGTCAAAACATCCAAGACAGCAATATCCTGATCCACGAGATGGACAATATATTGCTCGTCTTTTTATTAATCATCCTAGTCAGTTCGATACATTTCACTCGCTTTTCTTCAATAATTTGAGTTGTGATCGTGTGTGCTCCTGCTCGATGAACTCTTGAATATGTAGTCTCTTAAGAGCAGCATGCATTTTACCGATCATGTTCCTACAGTAGCATTTATTTGGGTGGTTGATCACTTAAATAATCGATTTGGTGGTTGCTGGCTTCAAATAATGCTTATCTTTTTTAATTTTTTTTTGTCACGATTATAGGTCATTGTCATTAGACCAGTGATCGTCCAATGTGAAGTTCAGAAATACTCTAAATCAAATAATGTTTACAACACGGATTTGGCTACTCCATAAACACCCTTCAAAAGGCTTCAAGACAATAACGCTGGCACTTTTCTAATGGCTGTGGAACCTGCATCATCAAAAACAGCTCAGATTCCTCCCACATTTCATGGTTATTTTCAAATAATCTCCGCCATTGTTAATGGCTGCCTTGGAATACTATACTTGTGCTTGGCCATCTGGATCATTTTAGAAAAGAAGCTGATCAAGCGCACACATGCTAATTTGCCTTTGAATTGGTGGCTACTTACTTTGTTTCAAGGGTTCATATTGTTAGAAAGTAGATTCTGATTCCTACTTGTATACTACTTAGGATAGGAGTAATTGATTGAAAGTTTTAGCTTCCTAATCTGTTCCTAGATTCTAGGGATATTAGCTTGATCCCTTAGCTGAATTGTAGGATCATCTAAGCGTGCATAGCAAGTAGGATACTGTATATATACACATTCACACATCAATGAATATTATCTTGCACCAACCTGTTTCTTTTCATGGTATCAGAGCAGGACTAACCTTCCTGACTTTATCACAGCCGCACCACTTCGATCTTGTGCAGCACCTGTCCTTCAGCCGTCATGTCCGACGAAGCCAATCCCATCCTCTCCGATGCGTCGACTCTTGACGCATCCAAAGCAGGAAAATCGAACTCCATCGAATCCCTTGCCAAACCATCAGACCTCTCCCGGGCTGACATCTCAAATCCTTATTTCACCCATCACTCCGATCATCCAGGACTCATTCTAACTCCCAAAGCCCTAAACGGAGACAACTACTCCGGTTGGAAGAGATCCATCACTCTAGCCTTGAATTCCAAAAACAAGCTCGGATTCGTCAATGGGTCCATCACGGCCCCTTCCCAGGAAGTCAGTCCCGATGAATATGCAGCTTGGTCACGTTGCAATGACATGGTACACTCCTGGATCATCAACACCCTCAATCCAGAAATTGCAGACAGTGTCATCTACTACTCTACTGCCCACGAGGTTTGGGAAGACCTCAGTGAGCGTTTTTCTCAAAGCAATGCACCACGCATCTTTGAAATCCAGCGAGACATCGCCTGCCTTCGCCAAGAACAACTCTCTATCTCGGCCTACTACACCAAATTGAAAGGTTTGTGGGATGAATTGGGTTCCTATTCAACTGCAGCACATGGATTACAGATGGATTCACAAAAATTGATGCAATTTCTCATGGGTTTGAATGACACTTACAGTGCCATTCGTGGACAGCTTCTTCTGATGCATCCTCTTCCTTCTGTCCGCCAGGCTTATGCTTCTCTTGCCCAGGAAGAGAAACAACGTGCCCTCAGCACCACACCTATTGCAGAAGAGACAGCCATGAGCGCCGCCATGACCGTGCGAAGTGGCAACAAACTCAACCAAGACGATCGCCCATCACATGGCATCGATCGCTCTTTTCAGGGCCACCGCGACCGTGACCGTTCACACCCAAACTCCGGCGATCGGGATCGCCGTCCAGGAGACCGTGACTCACAGCGACGTCATGGAGCAGGTCGAGGACGTCCCCAATGCTCGTATTGTGGAGATATGGGTCATTGGGTTCACAAATGTTTTAAACTTCATGGATACCCTGCAGACCATCCCAAAGCAAAAAACAATTTGGGCTCCCATCAATCTCCAGGAGCCCACGCCGCCAACCATGTCGCTCTTGAGGAGAAATCGGCTCTTTCACTCTCTGAGGCTCAACTCAAGCAGCTGTTGTCTCTCCTTTCGGACAAGGATGGCACTCATACTCCGCAGGCCCCCGCCGCCGTGACGAAACCAGGTTTGTGTACAGTGGCTCCTTGTAATTGGATCATTGATAGTGGTGCAACGGATCACATCTCCTCTTCACATGTGAAATTGTCCCACGAAACCAAAAACTGCACCTTGCCACCTGTACGGTTGCCTAGTGGCGAGAAGGCACCCATTCTTTCAACAGGCTCCCTTCGTTTAAATTCCACCTATTCTTTGCATAACGTTCTCTGTGTTCCTACATTCCAAGTTGACTTGTTATCTGTGAGCCGTTTAACGAGTGGATTGAACTGTTCTGTAACCTTTTACCCTTCTTTGTGTATTTTGCAGGATCTGGCTACACGGAAGACGATTGGTTTGGGTAAGCAACGAGATGGACTGTACCGTCTAGTGGCTTTAGCGACGCGGCCTAGCAACCCTCAAACACCTGCCTGCCACCTCACCATCTCATCCACCAACCTTTGGCACAACCGTCTCGGCCATGTTTCTCCTTCCCGTCTCAGTTTCATTGCTCGGAATTCCTTACATGTTCCCATTTCCTTACATACTCCTTGTCCTATTTGTCCTTTAGCTAAACAACATCGTTTACCATTTGGTCTTAGTTCAATTACTTCGTCTCATCCTTTTGATTTAATTCATTGTGATATTTGGGGTGGTTATAAACATGCTTCTCTTTCTGGAGCTCATTATTTTCTCACAATTGTTGATGATTATACTCGGTTCACTTGGATTTTTTTGATGAAATCTAAAAATGAAGCTCAACCTTTACTTCGCAATTTCTTTCGCCATGTCTCCACTCAATTCTCTTCTCGTATCAAAACTTTCCGTAGTGATAATGGTGGGGAATTCCTTTCCCTTCAATCTTTTTTTCACGATGAGGGTGTCCTTTTCCACCGTTCATGCGTCTACACGCCCCAACAAAATGGGGTCGTGGAACGTAAGCATCGCCATATCTTACAAGTGGCTCGGGCCCTCAAATTCCAGGCCCACTTACCTCATCAATTTTGGGGGGATTGTGCCCTCACTGCTGTGCACCTCATCAATCGCTTGCCTACCCCTGTTCTTTCTTTTAAAACCCCCTTTGAATGTCTCTACTCCAAACCCGCCTCCTACTCCCATCTTCGTGTCTTTGGTTGCCTTGCTTATGCCACCAATGTTCACCCTTCTCACAAATTCGATTTTCGGGCCATGGCTTGCATTTTCATTGGTTACCCCCTTGGTCAAAAAGCGTACAAACTCTTCAATCTCTCCACTCGCAAAATCCTCACTAGCCGAGACGTTACCTTTCATGAATCCATATTTCCCTATGCTCCTTCTCTTCCTTCTGCTGGGCAACCCACTCCTGCGCCCCTTACCCATTCTTCCCTTACCCCAGGCCCAACATCCCCTCGCCCAGACCCCTCTTCTCCTACTACCTTTTCCCCTTCTACTTTTTCGCACCCCCCAGACTCCTTCCCTGATCCTCCTTCCACCGACCCACCTTCCCTTTCACCCGATTCCCTCACCCCTTCGCCCCCCTCTGCTTCCCCTGTTGCTCCCTACTCTCCGCCCACCTCTCCTTCTTCCTCCTTCGAACCCCCACCCCCCCTCCTTCATACCTACACCCGTCGCCCTAAACCCGTCCCCCTCCTACCCCTTTCTCCACCCGTTCCCCCTCCTTCCCCCACACCCCTCCCGGGTTCCTCTGTCCCTTCTTCCTTGGACCCTTCTCTTCCCCACCTCCCTTCACCTTCCCCTACTTCCCCCATTTCCCCTGCACCTCTTCGTCGCTCAGACCGCTCGCATCATCCCCCAGTCAAACTCCGGGATTACGTCTGCTCACAGGTCTCGCGTGCTTGCCCCGATCGACCGGCTTCCTTGTTCCCTGGTCCCCGCAAAGGTACTCGCTATCCCATCTCCAATTTTGTTTCCTATCACCGTTATCTGCCTCCGTATCAACACTTTATTGCTCAGGTCAGCAGTCACATTGAACCCAGCTCCTATCTTGAGGCCGCCGCCCACCCTGACTGGCAGCAGGCTATGCGTGTTGAACTCCAGGCCTTGGCTGACAATGGCACTTGGACCATGACCACCCTTCCTCCTGGCAAGTCTCCGATTGGTTGTCGTTGGGTCTACAAGATCAAACATCGCTCTGATGGCTCCATCGAGCGTTATAAGGCCCGTCTTGTGGCCAAGGGTTTTACTCAGTTGGAGGGGGTCGACTACCAGGACACTTTCTCCCCGACTGCGAAAATTATCTCTGTTCGTTGTCTTCTGGCCCTTGCTGCTGCCCGTGGTTGGTCCCTCCATCAGTTGGATGTCAACAACGCGTTCCTCCATGGTGACCTTCACGAAGAAATCTACATGTCTCCCCCGCCGGGTCTTCGGCGACAGGGGGAGGAGCACTTGTTTTGTCGCCTCCACAAATCCTTATACGGTCTGAAGCAGGCATCTCGGCAATGGTTTGCCAAATTCTCTGATGCTATCCGATCAGCTGGTTATACACAATCCAAGGCCGACTACTCTCTCTTCACCAGGAAACAAGGCAAGTCTTTCACTGCCCTCTTGATTTATGTTGACGAAATTTTAATTACTGGAAATGATCCTGCGCGTATTGTTGAAATCAAACATTTTCTGCACAACAACTTTCACCTTAAAGATCTTGGTAGTTTAAAATATTTTTTGGGCATCGAAATTTCTGCATCCAAAGGTGGTATCTTCATTTCTCAACGAAAATATGCACTGGAAATCATCAAGGATACAGGGTTATTGGGAGCTGCTCCTATTGACACTCCCATGGAGCATGGTCTGAAACTGTCTGATACAAGTGATCTTCTTACCAATCCAGCACGTTACAGACGGCTAATTGGGAAACTTATCTATCTCACAGTATCCAGACCGGACATCACTTATTCTGTACATGTTCTGAGCAGATTCATGCATGAACCGCGAAAAGATCACTGGGATGCGGCCTTACGAGTTGTACGTTATCTCAAATCCGCCCCTGGTCAAGGCCTCTTTTTTCCCTCAAACAGTGATCTACGCTTACGAGCTTATTGTGACTCGGATTGGGCCGGTTGTCCCCTTACTAGGAGATCAACAACAGGGTATTGTGTCTTCTTGGGCCCTTCACTAATTTCATGGAGATCAAAGCGGCAGAAAACAGTCTCCCTTTCCTCTGCCGAAGCTGAATATCGCTCAATGACAGGAGCTTGTTGTGAGCTAACATGGCTACGCTACCTACTCAATGATTTAAGCATCCTGCATCCCGCATCTGCACTACTGCACTGTGACAATAAGGCAGCTCTGCACATAGCAGCAAATCCAGTATTTCATGAACGTACGAGGCACATCGAGATGGATTGCCACTATATCAGGGACAAGATTCAAGACGGCTCTGTTGAGACCAGGTATATCAAGTCTACGCATCAGCTGGCCGATATGTTCACCAAGCCTTTAGGAAAGGACCTTTTTCTTCCTATGGTTCGCAAGTTGGGAGTGCAAGACATACACTCTCCAACTTGAGGGGGAGTGTTAGAAAGTAGATTCTGATTCCTACTTGTATACTACTTAGGATAGGAGTAATTGATTGAAAGTTTTAGCTTCCTAATCTGTTCCTAGATTCTAGGGATATTAGCTTGATCCCTTAGCTGAATTGTAGGATCATCTAAGCGTGCATAGCAAGTAGGATACTGTATATATACACATTCACACATCAATGAATATTATCTTGCACCAACCTGTTTCTTTTCACATATGGTTGCTAGTTGGTGTCACCATAAGCATTCGGAGTAAACATCTCCCAACACGACCGTCTAGATTCTTGTCTGTCCTTGCATTCTTGTTCTCCGGCGTTGTCTGTGCTCTGTCGTTGTCAGCTGTCATTCTCAGAAACGAGTTTTCAGCCAAGACTGTTTTGGAATGTCTTGTCTTTCCCAGGAGCAACATTGTTGCTGTTCTGTGTTTGTAAGTGGCATAAGAAATATGATGATGGTGATGATGACGTCATCAATGGTAATGGCATTTATGCACCTCTCAACGGCGAGTCCAATGTTACCCCATTCAGCCAAGCTGGATTTTTCAGTAAAGCCTCGCTTTGGTGGCTAAATTCTTTGATGAAAAAGGGTAGGGAGAGAACTCTGGAGGATCAAGACATACCGAGTTTGCGAGTGGAAGATCGAGCATAGGTTTGTTACTTGCAGTTCATAGAGCAAGTCAACCAACAAACACAAACCGAACCTTCTGCTCAAACTTCATTACTAAAGACAATAATCTTATGTCACTGGAGAGATATTTTGCTTTCTGGTTTCTTTGCATTGCTTAAGATACTAACTCTCTCTGCCGGTCCTATGCTTCTCAATGCCTTCGTTTTGGTTTCTGATGGAAAAGAAAGCTACAAGTACGAAAGTTATATGTTAGCCTTGACACTTTTCGTGTAAAAAACAGTTGAATCGGTAAAATATCCAGACCCAATATTCACAAAAGGCTTTTTGAGCTTATCTAGAATAAACAAGTGATTCTAGATTAATTCTAAAATGCATGAATCCAAGATGCAAGTAGAAGGTTCATGACGGAAATAGATGGAAGATCCAAAATGAAGTAGGTGGGTGGATGAAGCATTAATGAAGGCATCTAGATGGTTCCCCTATATACGGAGAGGTCATTTGCACATTCCATCAATCTCATCTAAAACATCTTCCTCTAAGTATAGAGTGAATAGTGCTCATTCCAAGTTGAGAGTGTTGAGTGTTGTAGTGTTGGTAGTAAAACAAGTGTGTGAGAGATGGTTTCCTTCAAGTAGTGTTCTTGAGTGCATCTCTTTGTACCCCTAATTCCATTAGTGGAGATTCTTATTGTTGTTGCCCCATGGACGTAGGCATCTTACCGAACCACGTTATATCTGGTGTTCTCTCTTCCTTACTCTTCTATTTCCTTGCATATTTATCCTTTTATGGTTTGAGTTATTATTTTCATTCTATTACTTTCCCCAACAGTGGTATCAGAGTTCCAGGTTCATTGAGAGTTAGAATGGAAGGCTCAAAGAGTATCATGGTTCGACTCAACCACTCCATAGAAGCCGAGAATGGAGGACATTCTCTATTGCAAGGATTTGCATGAGCCCATAGAAGGAGAAAAAGGCAAGCCAGAGAATATGGGAGATGCTGAATGGAAGAAGTTGAATCGCAAGGCTATTGGTCACATTCGTGAATGGGTAGATGATAGTGTGTTCCACCATGTGTCCAATGAGACCAACGCCCATGCTCTTTGGTTGAAGTTGGAGTCATTGTTCGAGCAAAAGACCGCCTCCAAGAAAGCGTTTCTCATTAAGGAGCTTGTCAATATGAAGTATGAAGAGGGCGTAAGGGTGACTGAGTACCTCAACAACTTCCAAAGTATTGTCAATCAATTGGCCACGATGGACATGAAGATCAAGAATGAGCTTCAAGCGTTGTTGCTTCTTGGATCTTTGCCCGACAGCTGGGAGACCTTTGTCATTACTATAAGTAACTCTGCTCCTAATGGTGTGTTATCTATGGATAATGTTAAAGATAACATGTTAAATGAAGAGACTAGGAGGAAGTCCTCAAGTTCCGATAGTAGCCAAGTCTTTGTGGTGGAGAATAGAGGAGGGAGCTAGAGTAAAGGTCCCAGTCGAGATCGTGGAAGAAGTGCAAGCCGTTCGAGAACACGATTCAATGGAAGGTGTCATAATTGCAATCTCTATGGCCACATGATGAAGAATTGCAACAGACTAAAGAATAATAAGAAGGATGTGAAAGATGGCTCAACCTACCAAAAGAAGGATGTGAAAGATCACTTATACCTCCGCCTCTCGATCAACCTCGATCAACGCGCCACAACCTGGAGGGTTAATAAAAACACAAAAGGTGTGAACGGACAAAAACGAATCAGTTTATAAAAAAGTTACAGAAAGACATTTCTACCCTCCAAGTAAAACCAATACATGCATTCGAAAATCATTTCGCAATCCGTTACATTTTCAACATATGAAAACCGTGTACGAAAATCAAATCATTTTCCTTTTCTTAACCTTCGGGTCTTAGCCCGCAATCATAAATACAGGGCCTCAGCCCAAAATCATGAACCAAATCCAAGTACACAATATAATCCAAAATCCATCGAACCATAAAAACCGAGCCACTGCCCAACACATCCGAAAACAACAAGATCAACAACAAATCACAAGTCAATCAGTTTTGCTGGATATAAGTTACCGAGTCTTTAAACTTACATATATCAGGTCTTCCCGGGATATCAACGAGTCTTTAAACTCAGAACATAATCAATAGGCCTCGGGGGGTATCACATTAACCGTGTCTTTAAACTCATCACAGTAACCTAGTCTTTAAACTCCCGAGTCTTTAAACTCAATCCGGGTCTTTAAACCCAATCTGGGCCCGCCCCCCGTCATAACATATCCGGGTCTTTAAACCCAAAACATAATCCAATAATAGTACCGGGTCTTTAAACCAAAAACACGTGTAAGCCACAACCAATCCATAATCCATCGGAATTCAAATTCCAAAACCAAATTCGACATCACGTTTATCGAAATGGAACTTATGTCCGAACTTCATAATCAAATCTCAAATCATATCCATCATACATTCCTGAAACCGAATTCGCAATAATGATTTCGTAAGCCGGCATCCGAAACCACCATTCTGAACCCAATCCAGAAATCCACTTTCACGTTTCCGAAATCCGAATCTCGCTCATCAAAATTACTTTTATGCCCTGGGCATCAAGCCCGAAATCACCTTTTCCGAAATCCGTTTTAAATCTTTGAAATCAGTTTTAAATCTTTGAAATCAAATCATATTTCAAATCCCAGAGTCAAAACATCAAAACCATGAACAAATCACAAAATACTTAAAATCTCGTAAAACGCGCAAATCCCTAATAATCTCGAAATACGTGTCAAAACCGTAAGTCATACTCACAATCACAACCAAAACATCCTTAAAACATGATACGCACAATTCATGTAAAATCGTTCATTAAACCATCATCAAAGCATAAGAGAAACCATAGTCTCGAAATACGTGCAATTACGTATTGCATATCAAAATACGTATAAATACGAAAATCGTAAATGTCACAAGTCATAATCATAATCATAGAAATCATAGAAACATTTATGCATGCATTAAATTTTAGAAATCAAAGTCCACTCACACACCGTCCATAACGCTCGTTTTCGCGCTGCACGCGTTTCCGTAATTTCCGACATTTTTCAGGAATCTCGAATCCTGTCCGAAATCATTCTTTAGTATCACTAAGGACTCAAATAACATCATACTAATTTCCCATAATTTTTCGGGAATTAAATATTAATTAAAAATGTAATATAAACCTTCGGACTCTCGAAACAATATCGAATGTCCGATTAACTCGAAACCAACGCTAAAATGTTCGTTACATTGTATAGGACAAAAGTCGTGTTGAACACACCTCGAAAATTGGGCCCAAGGGCCCTCACGCGTCGCCGTGAGTGGTTGCGCGTGAAACTCACGCGTCTGCTACAGTGATGCTACAGTGTCACCTTCCTCATCCGACTCTCCGCTAAACGGGTCCCAAACCCGCGATACAACCCAGTCCAATCTCCTGCAATTACAGCTTAATTCCTTCAATTTGTCCATCGAAAACCTTCCATTGTAACTTAATTTAAGTTCTCCGTTATTAAATTCACACATCAAGCCCTAAATCGATCATTTCCCTCATGATCAATCAAACAGGTCAAGCTTTGAATGACAGGACCCATCCCAATCCCCCCCGGGATTAACGCGAGATGACCCTGCTCCCGTCTGACACGAAGTGTCAGACAAGGGATATTTCCGACCTTTGCCTTCCCAGGCTATCAGAGTACGCCAGGATCTGGAGGAGGCATGTGATATCTCGGTCTCTGCTACAGTCCACATCGTATCCAACCTGAAGGGTATTAAAAACAGAAAAACTGTGAGTGGACAAAAATAAAGAATTTATAAAAACATTTCATCAAAGACCGTTATACCCTCCACTAAAAAGCATGCATGCATAGTAAAACCATCTATCCAAACACATATGTTAAAATATCCACAATTAGGGTCTCAGCCCCAAAATTCTGTAAATACAAGTTATACGGGCTCCTGCCCAAAACCATTTACAGAAAACCATAACACAGTGAACATATGAGGGATCTCAGCCCAAATCCATTTATCATTATAAACAAAATTTCCAAAACCAATTGAAATCATGTTTATCCATTATATTCATATCCAGAACCTGTCACGGTAAAATAAAGCTACACGTGTGCTAACCGGGGTCTCAAACCCAAGTCTCTCCAGGGTCCACCCAGGTCAAAGTCCGTAGATCTATGACCCTCCCTAGAGGTAACGAACCATGCCCATCCTGAGAGTAAGGAACCCAACTGGGGGGCGACTCCACTCAGTCAGTGCTCCGTGACTACTCTGGGGTCCACCCAGGCCAACGACCCTCCCCGGAGGAGACAACCATATATAAAGGATGGCATATGAAAAACCTTTTGAAATCATTCTTGAAACCTTTCAAGGATTCATGCCCGGCCCCCATAAGCCGTCATGAACCATAAAATCGTTTCATGGGTTCATGCCGGTTCCCATAAACTGTCATGACCCGTAAATCCATTTCAAGGGTTCATTCCGGTTCCCATAAACCGTCATGAACCATAAAAACCATTTGTAATACATAACTGGACCCTAGGCCCGAATCCACATAGAAACTGGACCTCAAGTCCGAATTGTAAACCAACAGGGCCTCCGGCCCGATTCCGTAAATCAAATGGACCTCAAGTCCGAGAATTACCTTTTCAAATCCAAAATCATTTCATGAAATCATATCCAAAACCACAAGAATGGAAAATCAGTGTAAAACCGAAAAACCTCGATTTACGTGCAAGCACGTAAATCGCCTCGAAATACGTGAAACCATATAATTCACAAGCATCCAAATCAACACCATAAAATCATATGCATAATCCATTTGGAAATCCAAAACCATTTCATTTAGACCAATAAAGACATACAGCCCCGTATAGGAACCGTATAGGGCCGAAACCTCGAAATACGTGCATATACGTAACCACACATCCAAATGCACTCATGGCATCACAAACAAGTATTTAAAACATATAATAAACATTTATGCATGTACCAATTTAGAAAACAAGGTCCACTCACAGACCGTCCGAGCTGCCGCCTCGATTTGCGTGTCATTCAGCTCCCCGAGCCGATCACCATTACCGGGACTCCCAAACCTGTCCAAATTTTAATAGAAGGTTAATATCTACTTAATTAACCTCCCATCAAAGCCCCGTAATTTTTCCGAACTTTTAACTATTTTTAAGCCGACCCTAAACCTTCCGACACCCCGAAAACTATCGAAACGATGTCCGATTGACACGAGACCAGTCCCAAAATCTTCGTTACATCGAATAGAAGATTTCCCATGTTGAACACTTTCCCAAATTATGGCCCACGCGTCCTCACAAGCCCCTAGAAAGTCAAAAATACTGTTCATCGGCACTAACCTCCAGCAGACCAGTTTTACTGTTCATGGCCGGTTCACCTGGTTTGGCCGGTCCAACTGGACCGGCGTGACCGGTTCACAGCCCTATACACCCCATTTTCCATCCTAGTTCTTCCTTTTTGGTTCCTTTCATCCTATTTTGGTGTTTTCTATCCATTCCAATCCTTAAAACAACCTAAAAACCGCCTAAACCCATGGTTCGATTTTGAACCAAACGGTTCAAAGTTCCCAAAACTCTCCCATGGCTGCCCAGCCATCCCAAGCTTCCTTAAACCTTCCTAACATGTCCCTAGCAACCTAATGGACTCATTAAAACCATTAAAAACCAACCATAACATCAAAAATGTAAAAATGGATCAAAATGGACTTACCGTGAACCTCACGGGTTCTTCCTCCTCTCGCCGCCGTGGACGGCGGTTCTGGCCGCCCAGCAACCTCCTCAGCCTCCCTGGTCCTCTGCCTGGTCATGGGTGAAGAGTGGATGGGTTTTGGGTTGCACGGATGGGAGGAAAATGGGTGAGATCGGGTGGGTGTTTTGTGTGTGTTTGAAATGGAGAAAGGAAATGCACGGTGCATGAAGGAAAAGGAATGGCCTGTGGATGGGTGACACTTGTCACTCATCCATAGGGTAGGAACTAAATATCTGGGCCCCACTAAAGTCCAAAAGTTAACTCGTTTCGTAATTCGTGCAATAGTGCACTTGAACTTCCGTGAACCGTAACTTCGCCGTCGAACGTCCGAATTCGACGTGCCGCCTGTCTACGGATTCGTATCGTCCTTATCTACGTAATATTCCTCGGCCCTCGGCCATCGGACATCCCGGTCAAAAATTCAACTTTTGACCCCTTTTAACCAAAATTACCAAAATGCCCCTAAGCTTCCAAACGTCATAACTTCCTCCCCGAACGTCAGAATTGAACGTGCCACCTGTCTATGAACTCGTGACGTCACGAACTACGTCATGGTCATCGGTCAAAGTCCATTTGACCGCCCAAATGAAAAGTCAATGTTTTGCCACCATCAGGGGCAAAACGGTCATTTTGCATCGTTCGTCTGATTTTGCCTAACTAATCACCAATTCGCCTCACTAATCGTGATTAGTCGCTAATCTAATCTAGGAATTTGGGACGGGTCGTTACATTGAAACTCACTCGAATCAACTCAGTTTTTAAATTAACTTAAACAGAAGGTTCATAGGACCTAAACGAACACTAAACCATAACCAATTTTAGGAAAACTTACCCGTAGATGATCATCCTCAAGCCTGAAATTTTTCCAGAACTGGAACTTGGGTTCTTGGGAAAACCTCGATTGATTTCCTTCAATGTTGGTACGGTTGAACTCTAAATGATCCTAGAAGACTATTTCTAACCTTGGTTTTGTTCCCCTCGACTCACAAATTAAATTTCGATTTTCCCTCCAATTTTCCCGAAATTTTCCCGACTCAGTTTTCTCTCCAATTCTCAGTCTCTTCCTCTCCAAATGATCCTGAAGCACTTCTACCCTCCTTGTTAAACAAACCGACCTACACAATTAACTAAGGAATCCCTCAAACCCACTGTGTAAGTGTTCCCCGCAACTGACCCAAAACTAAAAAAAATGGGTGCCCGTGCTCTGTGTTCTTCACATTCCAACATCACGGTTCCACTCAATTGCATAAACAATCCCTCAGTGCTCTGCCCAACCAGCCACTAGTCCCTCCTCAGTTAAACAATTCAATGAACAACTAAAAAAATTCACACAACAGACCCCACGGCTGAATTCAAACTGTAGCCTCCAAATGACCATTTTACCCCTCCTTAACAAAATTACCAAAATGCTCTTCACACTTCTAGACCCGTAACTTGGTCATCCGAACTCCGATTGACGCGTGCCACCTGTCTACGGACTCAGCGTCTCGAGACCTACCCAACGGTCCTTGGCTTACGTGTAAAGTCCATGTCATTTGAAAAGTCAACAAATTTCCCCTTTTTAATCAAATTACTGGATTACCCTTGAACTTCCTAACATCATAACTTTCTCCTCGAATGTCGGAATCGGACGTGCCACCTGTCTATGAACTCGTGACGTCCCGAACTACGTCACAATCATCGGTTAAAGTTCGTTTGACAGCTCGAGCAAAAAGTCAACCGTTCGTCCAACTTCCAGGGGCAAAATCGTCTTTTTCTTCAAATTTTCCAAATGAGTGGGAGCCATAATACTTTCCCAAGGAAACATGTCTAAGATGCACCTAAACAAAAACAACCTCAACTGGTTATAAGCCATACTCAACTTATAGAATTCATCAACCAATCTCAACCTCTGTGTAAATCCCTGCCCCAAGGGCAGTCACACCACATACTTACTCGGAATACGTAGCCTAGCTCACGTTCAGGTCCACACAATCCAGGGAACACGAAGATCCGTCAGATCTTCTCGTTTACATGTCATCCACTCGTGACATGATCCAATGGCTAAATCCTCACATGTGTCATCAGGCCACCAGGCCAATAAACTTATAAGTTCCAATAACTCGGGAACTCATTCCCCTCACCAGGTCAATCACACCATATCCCTTTCCCAAGGTCACTACTCACAACCTTCCCACGAAACCACAATTCCTTAACTCGTGATACGGAATCCTTATTCCATACCCTTACCTTATTAAGTCGTCCATAATCAACATGTAAACTCAGATCATCGTAACTCAATTTCTCATTCTGGCAAAATCTCAAGAATATTTTGAGAAATCTAGGTATCCTCTGTAACGACCCGTCTCGAGTGTCATGATTAAATATTAATTAAATATTAATTAATTGTGGTTTAGAATGACTAATCTGGGATTAGTTGAGTGAAATCGGACGAAATGTGCAAAATGACCGTTTTGCCCTTGGGCGTGGGCAAAATATTGATTTTTAGTTCAGGCGGTCAAATGGACTTTCACCGATGACTGTGACGTAGTTCGGGACGTCACGAGTTCATAGACAGGTGGCACGTCCGATTCCGATATTCGAGGAAGAATTTATGACGTTTGGAAGTTGAGGGCCATTTTGGTAATTTGGTGGAAAATGGGCAAAATGTTGACTTTTGACCCAGGAGGTCCAATGGATGAGGGCTAAGGACCGTTACGTAGATTGAGTCGATACGAATCCATAGACAGGTGGCACGCCGAAATCGGAGGTTCGACGACGAAGTTGTGGTCACGGGAGCGAACATCGATTAACCAAACGAACCGAGATTTCGATTAAAATAATATTAAAATTAGTGAACAGTGATCGATGAATCTGGACCCTTGGATGAGTGACAAGTGGCACTCATCCCCACACTCCCTAAAATCTGGATCATGTCTTCATTAAATAATTAAATATGATTTTATTCCCCCTTTTAATATCAGCCGTCCATCTCACCCCCCAGGTTGCATCTGCACCGTTAATCTCATCTCGTCCTTTCTTTTATATCTGATCAGACTTCATCCCTCTCTCACTCTCATATTTTCCCACCCGTAACACTCACACACACACACTACTCATTCGAACAAACACACCAGCCCAGCACCCATCTCCTCTGTGTTTGTGTGTGAGAGACTAAGTTAGTGAGGGACTGAGAGACAGGAAGGACGACGGGGCGATCACGGTGGTTCACGGCAAGGGTAAGTTGACCCGAGAGCTCTTTTGTGTTCAAACTTTAAGAGTCGACTTTTAGTTGCCGTTTTAAGCTCTTAATGGATTCTAATGGGACCTAGGGACAGAAACAGACCCAGTGGACGTGAATTCGAGGCTCAAGGTGGCCTGGATCGACGGGGAGGATAATAAAAAATTATGGGTTTCGGGTTTGAGTTCAGAGGTATGAATCCAAACGATTTTTCTTGTTTTTGATTCCATATACCTCTTAGTTGGACTTAGAAGAACTTGTAGGAACAAACCCCGTCGAGAATGGTTGAGGAATGACTGAGAACCGGTCGGATCAGTTCAGCGGTTCGGCTGAACCGGTTCGAACCAATGAACCCGGTTCACCAGAGGAAGACGATGACACTGTTTTGATATTGTTCGGGACGTCCGAAGGTTTTGAACCAAGTTTAAAAATAGTTAAAAATTCGAGAAAATTACTGGACTTTAATAGGAGGTTAATGAAGAGGGTAGTGACCCTCTAATGTGATTTAGACATGTTCGGAAGTCCCGGTAATAGTGATGTGGCCTGGGATGGTCTATGGCACGCGTATCGAGGCGCACCGTTGGACGGTCTGTGAGTGAACTTTGGTTTTATAAATTATATGCATGCCTAACAGTTTTATATGTTTTATATACGTGATTTCCATGATGATGATTGTGATTATTGATTTCACGTATGTTGCACGTATTTCGAGATGTTTTCCATATTGCACGTATATCGAGACTGACGGTTTTATTATGATTTTACGTGCTTGTGCTTTTATAAATTATATGATGAAATGATTATGAAATTGAAAAGATGAACTCGGGCTTGAGGCCCAATTATTTTGGAAACCTCGGACTTGGAGTCCATTTGAGTTACGTAATCGGGCCGGGGGCCCAGTTGTTTACGAAATCGGACTGAGACCCATTTGAGTTATATTATCGGGCCAGGGGCCCAGTTGATTTACAAATTCGGGCCGTGGGCCCAATGGTTTACAGAATTGGGCATGAGGCCCAGTTGGGTTATAAATGTGATTTCGGGTCTAGGACCCTATGTTTTGTAAATGAAATTTCTGGTCGGGGACCCTAAATGGAATTGTGATTTTTTATGGAGATTTCGGGCAGGGCCCATTGAAATGTTGTGAAATGATTTGATAAAAATGTTTTCCATATACCATCTTGATACGAGGATATATGATGGTCTCCTCCAGGTGTCTGGGACACTGGGGAAGTCACGGTGCATTGTCTACGAGGGGTCATTAGATGGAGCTACCAGACCGTATAGTGACTCAGGAGCAGGATTGCTATGATTAGACGTTTGGGACGTCAGACATCTGAGCCGTCAGAGATATTGACCCGGTGAGACCCCGGGCAGCACGCGTTGCTTATTACCGTGAGATATGACGTCTGGGACGTCAAGCGTCTGGGACGTCAAGAGTCTGGGATGCTAGGCATCTGGGATGCCGGAGATGGTTATGTGGTAAAAATTTATTATTGGTTTATGAAATGGTATTTCGGGTCGGGGACCCTAAATGGTTTTGGAAATATGGATTGATGTTATGGATTTGGGCAGTGGCCCACTTGGTTTTGTATTCACGAATTTGGTATTCTATAGTTTTGGGCTGAGTTCCCACACTTGGTTTGAGTTACGGGTTTTGGGCTAAGACCCTAATGGCTGTTTGAGTAAATGTTTTGATTATTGGTTTTCGAGGCATGCATACGTTTTAATGAAGGGCATAAATGTCTTTGTGAAATGTGTTTTATAAACTTAATGATTTTCGTCCACTCACAACTTTTGGTTGTTTTTAATGCCCTTCAGGTTGATAACGGATGCAACTGCAGCAGAGACTGGGACATCGCATGCCTCCTCCATCGATCCTTGCGCACTCTGGAAGCCCCGAGTGGACAGTGGCATTAAGTTATCCCTTGTCTGACACTTCGTGTCAGACGGGAGCATGGCACATTCCACGGTAATCCCGGGGGAATTGGGATGGGTCGTGTCAAGTGGTATCAGAGCCAGGTTTGCTCTTTTTGTGCTCGCAGGTCGAGGATGTGATGTCTCTTTGGACTGAAGTTTGTTATCAACCTGATAGATAGCTTTTGGGTTTGAATAGTGGATAGAGTATGATTGGATCGATACGCCTTGCGTTAATGTGATTCGACCCAAGTGGGGTTGTATGTGATGAACTGGTAATGTGGGACTGTCGGTTCGGTCATGTGATATTAGCTTGTCGTGCTGCTCGGCGCAGCTGGGTTCGGGGAATCCCATTTGAGTAATGGTCTGAGAATGTGAACCCTAGTGGTGATTGCTAATGTAAGGGATGTTGGTACATCGGAGTTAGCCGATGACCTTAGTGGTGGAACCCACGTTGAGTTGATGGTAGGATTGGAATTGACGTCTATACGAAGTCAAGACTACGGGGCCGGTCAAGTTGTGGATTATACTGCAGAGGACAGTTGGGTTCCTCTCAACCATAAGGTGTGCTTGTGGAACCCTAGTATAGGATGGATTGAAAAGGTGAACCTTAGTTGTGACTGGTGGATGAGGACTTGTGCTGCAACGAGCAGCTGAGGTCATGGATGACCATGTAGAGGACTCTAGTGAGTCTAGTCAGAACTATGGGATTCGATCCACGAGTACGGATTGAGATAAGATATGGAATCCTGAGTTGGACTGAATAATAGTGTGATGTGTGGATACGGATCTCGATAACGATGACTGTTGGTCGGTAGTAATGTGGAGATGACTGGCTATCAAAGGTATTTGGTGTGGTTGTAGTAGTTGAGAATCAGGGGACGTTCAGGGAATGTTCATTATCCTGATGTGGATTGTCAGAATAGTGGTACCCATAGTTGTGGGGTACAGGTAGAGGTACGGGATCGTCGCTCGGTATGAGCGGAGATCTAGGGTTGTCAGATCTACACACTGTGTGCTAGTATGGATGCATGTGTGCTGATACTAGTGTTGATGATAGTGCGTTAGTGCTGGTGCTGGTATCGGTGATTATGAGGACGATGAGTCGCGAGTGGGGATGTGACTCCGTCATGATGGACCTATGTTCGGTATTTGAGATTCAGTAGTGGTTGAGTGATTGACTGGATGGGATCCAGCGGAGATTGTGATGTGTTGGGATAAGTCCCAACAGTGATGAGATGACAAGTGATGAGTGGATAAAAAGGTATGATTGAGACATGAGGAATCTTGGGATGACGTCCCCTACGTCAAGAGAATTAGTGGATTCGGGGAGTTGTTGTCAACTCCGAGATTGGTGTGATTGTATCCCCATAAAGTACAAAGAAATTACTGAAATTGGGAAAGACGAGGAAAATCATTGGTGGTATAGACTTGGGATTTTGTGATTGTGAATAACTTGGAAACTCGAGGGTTGAACTTGTAAAGGTTGAGATGTGAGACTAAGGTAGTATTGTATGCACATCCAAAAGGAGTTGAGTGATTCCCAATCGGAATAGGTGTATGTGCGTAAACGGTTATTAATGGACATAAGGTCTGAGTAATAAATTGATTGTAGACACGTGGTTGTCCAAGTGAGTTGAGGATATGGGAAGTCCAGTGGTTGGATTTGACATCTCGTTGGGGGCATGTCTGTTTCCAATGTGGTTGGAACTTCAAATTCGAAGAGAGTTGTGATTGAAGAGACGAGAGGAGTGCTCGTTTCCGAATTGGTGATAGGTATTCTAAAGTCATTGGGGGTGACTTCTTATTTCTTGCCCGTGGCAGACGTTGATTGTGGTTACCGGTATGTTGAGTGTGTATTGGTTGGTGGACCCACGATGGGCTTTGGGTCACTAGACACAAGGAGTTACGTTAATTCTGGATTTGGGTGGTGAAAATCGAGGTCGTCATTCCACCTAGGGAAATTTGACGAAGGATTCAAGAGGGTGTAAGACTCTACAATCAGATTCCAGGTGGATTGCTAGCTAAGTGAACATGTGTGGATCCTAGGTGGATCTGGATTGTGATGTTGTGGACATAGGCCATTGTGACGATCTAGGATCGTGATGTTACCGGTCGGGTGACGTGGTGATGGATTTGAATTGTGATCGTGTTGATCAGGTTAAGTGAAGGGCTTATTGCCCTTTCGTAAATATTTGGATATGGGAATGGTTGGATTGAACTTATTTTCGAAGTTAATCTAGTATGAGACGGTACTCGAACGAGTTGGAATGTTTACAAATTGACTCGAGGAATTGACTTGTGAATGAGTGGATATCCAACAAGGTTGAATTGGTTAGTCGTGGATATGTGAATGATGGGATTGGCTTCTTTTCGAAGTCAATCGATTGTGGTGCGAAAATCGTTTGAGCGAGTATCCGATAGATTCAGAGTGGGTGCGTCTCGGTAGACGTGAATGGATTGGATGCTCTTTGGCATGAACGAGTTGGATGACGTGTTTGGGAGTAGATATTGTGTTGCTGGTCGGGTGACCATGGGACTCAGAATGGATGATGAGTTGGAATGATCGAGTTTTCTAGTACAGGACTGGACAGAGGAACCCCAGTATCAAATTGTGATTGACTGTGAACCATGTTGTAGGCTGGTTAGTGGATGGATGTACGTACCCTGTACGTTGTACGAGGATTGGTACTGGACAGGCTGAGTGGTGCCTAGTGACGGTACATGGGATGTATCAGGGGTTTGTGGATGAACGTGTTGGTAATCGGCTTAGTTCCGATATCATTGGATTGGTTGTGATAGTGGACTGGACCTTGAATACTATGCACTAGGCAAAGTAATTTTGTTGAATTCAGTGATTATATGAGCAGGTGCTCTTAGCCATGGATGGCTAGTGAAACTCTAGTGTTGAGAGGTGTGATCACTACTGGGCTGGTGTTCAATGTGTTCCAGTTACACCACCTGATTGAGGGAGTTGGTGGTTAGTGTAACCACAAGTTGCTTTGCGTGATGTTATCACGCCGTGACTTTACCAGCGTTTTGGATCATTGAGGGAATTGACAGTTGTGGACACTGAGGTTGATATATGCCGCAGGATTGAGTTTTCCCTATGAGGTGAGATCCTGCTGTTAATCTTACGCTACATCGAGGGAGTTGTAGTACGAGGTGATGTCACTGATTGGTTGATGTTTGGAGCTTTACTAGGGTGGTAGAGCTTAATGGTGACAGTTTGGCTGGTTGTGTCAGCGTAGATTGACAAGTGAGATTTGGTGACTCCCATTGGGAGCAGATGTCAGGATGTATTAGTGATTGAGAGGAACTGTCAAGCTGAAGGAGTCAGCATAATGGTGAAATTGTCAAGCGATTTTAATGCGGATCACGTGATCAATTTCACTAGAGGTGGTCGAGTGTAGTTGATACGACGTGACTTCGTGATGGAATGTCTGGGTACAGACAAGTGTTGTTCCAGTTAGTGGGTGTACAAGTGTACACGTGTTCTGAGGCCAAATTTGTTTTCCACGAGGTGGATGTGAAATCAGGATAGATGGAATTTCGAGGACGAAATTATTTAAGAGGGGAAGATTGTAACGACCCGTCCCAAGTGTCGGGATTAAATATTAATTAAATATTAATTAATTGTGGTTTAGAATGACTAATCTGGGATTAGTTGAGTGAAATCGGACGAAATGTGCAAAATGACCGTTTTGCCCCTGGCCGTGGGTAAAATATTGATTTTTAGTTTGGACGGTCAAATGGACTTTCACCAATGACTGTGACGTAGTTCGGGACGTCACGAGTTCATAGACAGGTGGCACGTCCGATTCCGACATACGAGGAAAAAGTTATGACGTTCGGAAGTTGAGGGGCATTTTGGTAATTTGGTGGAAAAGGGGCAAAATATTGACTTTTGACCAAGGAGGTCCAATGGACGAGGGCCAAGAACCGTTACGTAGATCGATTCGATACAAATCCATAGACAAGTGGCACACCGAAATCGGAGGTTTGACGACGAAGTTGTGGTCACGGGAGTGAACATCGATTAACCGAACGAACCGAGATTTTGATTAAAATAATATTAAACTTAGTGAACAGTGATCGATGAATTTGGACCCTTGGATGAGTGACAAGTGTCACTCATCCCCACACTCCCTAAACTCTGGATCATGTCTCCCCTAAATAATTAAATATGATTTTATTCCTCCTTTTAATATCAGCCGTCAATCTCACCCCCCCCAGATTGCATCTGCACCTTTAATCTCATCTCCTCCCTTCTTTTATATCTGATCAGACTTCATCCCTCTCTCACTCTCATATTTTCCCACCCCTAACACTCACACACACACACTACTCATTCGAACAAACACACCAGCCCATCACCCATCTCCTCTGTGTTTGTGTGTGAGAGACTAAGTTAGTGAGGGACTGAGAGACAGGAAGGACGATGGCGGCGATCACGGTGGTTCACGGCAAGGGTAAGTTGACCCGAGAGCTCTTTTGTGTTCAAACTTTAAGAGTCGACTTTTAGTTGCAGTTTTAAGCTCCTAATGGATTCTAATGGGACCTAGGGACAGAAACAGACCCAGTGGACGTGAATTCGAGGCTCAAGGTGGCCTGGATCGACGAGGAGGATAATCGAAAATTCTGGGTTTCGGGTTTGAGTTCAGAGGTATGAATCCAAACGGTTTTTCTTGTTTTTGATTCCATATACCTCTTAGTTGGACTTAGAAGAACTTGTAGGAACAAACCCCCGTCGAGAATGGTTGAGGAATAACTGAGAAACGATCAGGTCGGTTCAGCGGTTCTGCTGAACCAGTTCGAACTAGTGAACCCGGTTCACCAGAGGAAGACAATGACATTGTTCACAGCGCGTGGGCTTCACGCGCAGCCCCTTTAGGCGGCACGTGGTGGCGCGTGGAGGGTATTTTGGGGAAACTTCCAACATGACTTTTAATCTATTCGATGTAACGAACATTTTGGGACTGGTTTCTTATCGATCGGACATCGTTTCGATATTGTTCGGGACGTCCGAAGGTTTTAAACCAAGTTTAAATAGTTAAAAATCGGGAAAATTACGGGCCTTTAATAGGAGGTTAATGAAGAGGTTAGTGACCCTCTATTGTGATTTGGACAGGGTTGGAAGTCCCGATAATAATGATTTGGCCCGGGAAGGTCTATATCACGCGTATCGAGGCGCACCGTTGAACGGTCTGTGTGTGGACTTTGGTTTTATAAATTATATGCATGCCTACCGGTTTTATATGTTTTATATACGTGATTTCCATGATGATGATTGTGATTATTGATTTCGCGTATGTTGCACGTATTTCGAGATGTTTTCTGTATTTCACGTATATCGAGACTGGCGGTTTTATTATGATTTTACGTGCTTGTGGTTTCATAAATGATATGATGAAATGATTTTGAAATTAAAAAGATGAACTCGGGCTTGAGGCCCAATTATTTTGGAAACCTCGGACTTGGAGTCCATTTGAGTTATGTAATCGGGCCGGGGGCCCAGTTTCTTATGAAATCGGGCCAGGGCCCAGTAGTTTACGAAATCGGGCTGAGACCCATTTGAGTTATATTATCGGGCCAGGGGCCCAGTTAAATTACGAAATCGGGCTAGGGGCCCAGTTGATTTACAAATTCGGGCCGTGGGCCTAATTGTTTACAGAATCGGGCATGAGGCCCAGTTGAGTTATAAATGTGATTTCGGGTCTGAGACCCTATGTTTTGTAAATGTAATTTCGGGTCGGGGACCCTAAATGGAATTGTGATGTTTTATGGAGATTTCGGGCAGGGCCCATTGAAATGTTGTGAAATGATTTTATAAAACTATTTTTCATATACCATCTTGATACGAGGATATATGATGGTCTCCTCCAGGTGTCTGGGACAATGGGGAAGTCACGGTGCATTGCCTTCGAGGGGTCATTAGACGGAGCTATCGGACCGTAGTGACTCAGGAGCAGGATTGCTATGATTAGAAGTTTGGGACGTCAGACATCTGAGATGTCAGAGATATTGACCCGGTGAGACCCCGGGCAGCACGTGTTGCTTATTACCGTGAGATATAACGTCTGGGACGTCAAGAGTCTGGGACGCTAGGCATCTGGAATGTCGGAGATGGTTATGTGGTAAAAATGGATTATTGGTTTATGAAATGGTATTTTGGGTTGGGGACCTTAAATGGTTTTGGAAATATGGATTTATGTTATGGATTTGGGCAGTGGCCCACTTGGTTTTGTATTCACGGATTTGGTATTCTGGGTTGAGTTCCCACACTTGGTTTGAGTTACGGTTTTTGGGCTAAGGCCCTAATGGCTGTTTGAGTAAATATTTTGATTACTGGTTTTCGAGGCATGCATACGTTTTAATGAAGGGCATAAATGTCTTTGTGAAATGTGTTTTATGAACTTAATGATTTTCGTCCACTCACAGCTTTTGGTTGTTTTTAATGCCCTTCAAGTTGATCACGGATGCAACTGCAGCAGGGACTGGGACATCGCATGCCTTCTCCATCGATCCTTGCGCACTCTAGAAGCCCCGAGTGGGCAGTGGCATTAAGTTATCCCTTGTCTGACACTTCGTGTCAGACGGAAGCATGGCACATTCCACGGTAATCCCGGGGGGGGGGGGATTGGGATGGGTCGTGTCATCCTCAGCCCTCACTCGGCATCTCATACACGAAACACATACACCACACATGTAACCAACAAACTTGAATACCTCATACCAACCATCTATTGGTTGTGAGGATCAAAGTCATCCTAGAGGGTAACACCCTCGAGTCTCCATGAAACATAACCTCTGGAATCCTAAATTCCACATATCACTTCCTAATCAACAGACTCGATAGAGTTCTCATGAGTCGTCAACCCATCCAATCCATCCAAATCTAAGCCAGCCACTAGGCGAATAACACCAGTCATCCCGGGGTATCCTCACATCGATAGGTCTACCCCCCTTATATCTCACCAATTTTACCATATATAATTAACAAGGTTCCACATAACTAATATCAAAGTATCACATCGGTAACTCAAGTCGGTTCAACAACTTCCATACCAAAACAAATCACAACGACACCATATCCGGCCAATAACCAATCTCAAGACATGGAAGAGTGGATAGCCCAGGACCTACCCAATACATACATTCTGGTTAAACTTACATCATGACCACAAGCAATGGGTATCCAGGTCATCACTCCAGGGGTACTCAGGCTTCCTACGAAGGAATTGCAAATCCCCGGGCATGTGGTCCCAACTGACCACGCCCCTATGGACCATCACGGGCCCCACCAACTCTTCCCTCGCCTGTCCTATCAACCGTCAAAATAGGAGCCAATCCTCGCTCTATCACATCCCAACAGTGCCATCTCACTTATATCAATCAATCTATAGAACCACTTCTTTATGGTGTGACAAGACGACTCACAATCATACTATTACTATATACTTACCCTTGTTACCTTACTTCCCAGTAGACCCGACTTGCGTCCCACTGAACTGGACTATCTCCCAAGTCCAAATCGTTGTATACCTCGGGTCTGCGCCCGAACCTCAGTCACTAAGGACACTGACCCATAAGTCCAATAGACAAGGTTAAACAAAACCAAGACACAATTTCCTAACTCCTCAGTACCTGACCACATACCAGTCCTTGGCATCTCAAGTGCCAAATGTTCCTCACTCAGCCTTTTTGGCTCCTCTCGAGCCTTGATACCTTACCATGGCTCATCTCAAGTTTCTAACTAATATCCGAACTCATTTTGAGTCCCACATCCACAGCTCGACTCCTCTTGAGTCTAATCTCATACTAATCAATCATGCCATCACTGACATACCCAGTCACCGAGTAAATACCAATGGTTAACCAAATCTTATACCACCGATAAGGCCTAAGAGATATCCCATCACATTTTAGACTCTTTAAACATGCATTCCACTCAAGGATTCCACCGAAAATAATCCCATCACGAGTGTAACTTGCCCAAATAGGCACCCTTTCTAGCCTCTGTGCTCCTTCGTTTCTGGGACCCACACAATTCTACATCTAACAAACAGTATGCACCGATTACATCTAACCCTCAACAAGGGGGCAATCTCGTCCGAGATCTATCACGAGGTCTCATACACCCTCGTCTACTCGTCTCACTACAAGGTCGCGGACGAGGCTTACGTTTCGGAGGCATGATGTGGCAACATAATCAGCAACCTAGTGCTCTGATACCAAATTGACAGGACCGCCCCGCAGGGACATTGATAACCGTGCCCGGTCCTGCTCCGGTCTAGCAAGTCAACTGAAGTTCCCAAATTACCCCCAGTACTTGCCAAATAAGGGATAGCCACACACGTACTCACTCATACCTCCACCTCTCGATCAGCCTCGATCATCGCGCTACGACCTGGAGGGTCAATAAAAACACAAAAGGTGTGAGTGGACAAAAACGAATCAGTTTATAAACAGTTACAGAAAGACATTTCTACCCTCCATGTAAAATCAATGCATGCATTCGAAAAGCATTTCGCAATCCGTTACATTTTCAACATATGAAAACCGTGTACGAAAATCAAATCATTTTCCTTTTCTTAACCTTCGGGTCTTAGCCCGCAATCATAAACACAGGGGCCTCTGCCCAAAATCATGAACCAAATCCAAGTACACAATATAATCCAAAATCCATCTAACCATAAAAACCGGGCCACTGCCCAACACATCTGAAAACAACAAGATCAACAACAAATCACAAGTCAATCAGTTTTGCTGGATATCAGTTACTGAGTCTTTAAACTCACATATATCAGGTCTTCCCGGGATATACCCGAGTCTTTAAACTCAGAACATAATCAATAGGCCTCGGGGGGTATCACAATAACCGAGTCTTTAAACTCATCCCAGTAACCGAGTCTTTAAACTCAATCCGGGTCTTTAAACCCAATCCGGGCCCACCCCCCGTCATAACATATCCGGGTCTTTAAACCCAAAACATAATCCAGTAATAGTACCGGGTCTTTAAACCCAAAACATGTGTAAGTCACAACCAATCCATAATCCATCGGAATTCAAATTCCAAAACCAAATTCGACATCACGTTTATCGAAATGGAACTCATGTTCGAACTTCATAATCAAATCTCAAACCATATCCATCATACATTCCCGAAATCGAATTCGCAATAATGATTCCGTATGCCGGCATCCGGAACCACCATTCCGAACCCAATCCAGAAATCCACTTTCAGGTTTCCGAAATCCGAATCTCGCTCATCAAAATTACTTTTATGCCCTGGGCATCAAGCCCGAAATCACCTTTTCCGAAATCCGTTTTAAATCTTTGAAATCAGTTTTAAATCTTTGAAATCAAATCATATTTCAAATCCCAGAGTCAAAACATCAAAACCATGAACAAATCACAAAATACTTAAAATCTCGTAAAACGCGCAAATCCCTAATAATCTCGAAATACGTGTCAAAACCGTAAGTCATACTCACAATCACAACCAAAACATCCTTAAAACATGATACGCACAATTCATGTAAAATCGTTCATTAAACCATCATCAAAGCATAAGAGAAACCATAGTCTCGAAATACGTGCAATTATGTATTGCATATCAAAATACGCATAAATACGAAAATCGTAAATATCGCAAGTCATAATCATAATCATAGAAATCATAGAAACATTTATGCATGCATTAAATTTTAGAAAGCAAAGTCCACTCACACACCGTCCGTAACGCTCGTTTTCGCGCTGCACGCATTTCCGTAATTTCCGACATTTTTCAGGAATCTCGAATCCTGTCCGAAATCATTCTTTAGTATCACTTCTACCCTCCAAATTCTTTAGTATCACACACCGTCCATACACACAATTCTTTAGTATCAGTTTTCTCTCCAATTCTCAGTCTCTTCCTCTCCAAATGATCCTCAAGCACTTCTACCCTCTCTGTTAAACAAACCGGCCTACACAATTAACTAAGGAATCCCTCAGACCCACTGTGTAAGTGTTCCCCGCAACTGACCCAAAACTAAAAAAAAATGGGTGTCCGTGCTCTGTGTTCTTCACATTCCAACAGCACGGTTCCGCTCAATTGCATAAACAATCCCTTAGTGCTCTGCCCAACCAGCCACTAGTCCCTCCTCAGTTAAACAATTCACTGAACAACTAAAACAATTCACACAACAGACCCCACGGCTGAATTCAAACTGTTGCCTCTAAATGACCATTTTACCCCTCCTTAACAAAATTACCAAAATGCCATTCACACTTCTAAACCCGTAACTTGGTCATCCGAACTCCGATTGACGCGTGCCGCCTATCTACGGACTCAGCGTCTCGAGACTTACCCAACGGTCCTTACCTTACGTGCAAAGTCCATGTCGTTTGAAAATTCAACAAATTTCCCCTTTTTAACCAAATTACCGAATTACCCTTGAACTTCCGAACATCATAACTTTCTCCTCGAATGTCGGAATCGGACGTGTCACCTGTCTATGAACTCGCGACGTCCTGAACTACGTCACAGTCGTTGGTCAAAGTCCGTTTGACCACTCGAGCAAAAATTCAACCGTTTGCCCAACTTCTAGGGGCAAAATCGTCTTTTTCTTCAAATTTTCCAAATTTCCCTTTTTCGAAAGTCCGGGTCGTTATAGTTGTTGTCACTTAATAGTGAATGCCTACATGCCGATGAAGATTAAAGTATTTCTTGGGTAGTTGATTCTGGAGCATCTTTCCATGTCATGGCGCACTCGGAGTTCTTCACCACGTACAAAGTTGGAGACTTTAGGGAAGTGAAGATGGGCAATGATAGCTATTCCAAGATATCAGGATAGATGATATTTTGTTCAAGACTGATTTGGGTAACAAGCTGTTATTGAAAGATGTGAGATATGTTCCTAGTTTACGTCTCAATCTAATGTCAACCGGTGTGCCTGATCAACAAGGGTTCCATCATCATGAAGGTGATCGAAAGTGGAGGCTTACCAAGGGATCGCTAATGGTTGCTAGAGGAAAGTTGTGATGCACCATCTACAAGACATATGGCAAGATTTGTAAAGGAGAGTTGAATGTCGCGAACAATTCTTCTCCAAATCTATGGCACAAGAGGTTAGGCCACATGAGTGAGAAGGGATTGCAAGGTTTGGCAAAGAAGTCTCTTATTCCCTTTGCCAAATGTACCTCACTAGACTCTTGTGATTATTGTTTATATAGAAAGCAACATCAAGTTAGTTTTTCTGGTACCTTCACAAGAAAACAAAATATATTAGACCTAATACATTCCGATGTTTGTGGCCTTATGAAAGTTGAATTACTAGGTGGTAATAGATATTTTTTCACTTTTATTGATGATGCTTCACGAAAGATTTGGGTATATTTGTTGAAATAAAAAAGCCAGGTATTCCAAATCTTCAAGAAGTTCCATGTCATGGTGGAGAGGGAGACTGTAAGAGCCCTCAAATGTATCCGTAGTGACAATGGCGGAGAGTACACTTCGAACAAGTTCAGAGATTACTGATCGAAGTACGACATTAGGCATGAAAAAACAATTCCTGGCACCCCCACAACATAATGGTGTAGCTGAGAGGATGAACTGCACCATTCTGGAGAAGGTCATATGCATGCTGAAGACAGCCAATCTATCAAAGCGTTTTTGGGCCGAAGCTGTGTCAACCGCATGTTACCTTATCAACTGATCACCAAGTATACTGTTGAACTCTGAGACTCCCGAAGGCGTATGGACCGGTAGAAGTGTTTCATATTCACACTTGAAAGTGTTTGGGTGTAAATCATTTGCACGTGTATCCGACGAGAAAAGATTGAAGATAGATGACAAGGGACACCGTGCATCTTTCTCAGGTACGGTAATGAAGAAATGGGCTACCGCATGTGGGATCCAAAGACCAACAGGCTATTCAGAAGTAGTAATGTACACTTCTTTGAAGATCAGACCGTGACAGATCTTGATAAGGAGATAATTGAGAATGCAGGCCAACTCACCTATGATTCATCACCACTGCAACAAGAACCCAATGACAGAGCTCAAGTGGTTATACATGAAGCCGTTCCTAATATGGCTGAAGCACGAGGTGCTGAGATAGTGTCTGAACCTGAAGACGATGATCAGGAGGATCATAATCAGGGGGAGCCAAGCCAAGGGGAGCATCCAGAGATTGCCCAAGTACCAGCTTGTAAATCAAATAGAGTGCCAAAACCGAACACCAAGTATCCTTCACAGTATATTCTCGCGACAAGTGATGGGGACGACCCGTATTCCAAATACATTCTGATGACTGGCGATGGAGAGCTTGAAAATTTTGAGAAGGCAAAGACTCTTGCAGACAATGACAAGTGGGTGTTGTCAATGAAGTCTAAGATGGAGTCTTTATTGGAGAATTACACCTATGAGTTGGTGGAGCTTCCTAAAGGCAGGAAAGCACTCAAAAATAAGTGGGTGGTTAAGTTAAAGAGGGACGAGAATGAGCAGTTGACAAAATTCAAGGCTCACTCCGTTGTCAAGGGTTTTGGGTAGAAGGAGTTGGGAGTATTGCAGCAAATCCACTGGAATGGACTTCAAGTAGAAGTCACCTCATTTTGACCTAGTTAGCCTGGAGGGAGAGATTGTAAAATATACAAGCCCAATATTCACAAAAGGCTTTTTGGGCTTATCTAGAATAAAAAAGTGATTCTAAATTAATCATAAAGTGCATGAATCCAAGATGCAAGTAGAAGGTTCATGAAGGAAATAGATGGAAGATCCAAAATGAAGTAAGTGGGTGGATGGAGCATTAATGAAGACATCTAGATGGTTCCTTATTGGCCTATATAAGGAGAGGTCATTTGCTCATTTCATCAATCTCATCTAAGAGAAACATCTTTCTCCAAGTAGAGAGTGAGGAGTGCCCACTCCAAGTTGAGAGTGTTGAGTGTTGTAGTATTGGTAGCAAAACAAGTGTGTGAGAGAGGGTTTCCTTCAGACAGTGAGATAATGAATTATGTCACAGTTGATGCTTATAGGATCGGAGAGTTTCCGTTTTGGTTCCATCAGACTTGGACCACAAGTTTCCAGCTCTGCCTTGCATCGGTGATTCTTTTCCGCGCAGTCGGCCTAGCTACATTTGCTGCCTTGGCAGTCATAGCTTTTACTGTGGCTTGCAATGCTCCGCTTGCTAAGTTGCTTCATAAGTTTCAGAGCAAGCTTATGGCTGCACAAGATAAAAGACTCAAGGCTTGTTCGGAGACTCTAGGGAACATGAAGGTGTTGAAATTGTATGCGTGGGAAACACATTTCAAGAACACAATTGAGAAGCTGAGGAAGATTGAGCACAAGCGGTTATCTGCGGTGCAGTTGAGGAAATCATACACTTACGTGTCTTTTTTGGTCGTCTCCTGTTCTGGTCTCTGCTGCAACATTTGGAGCATGTTATTTTCTCAAGGTTCCACTGCACGCGAATAATGTTTTCACTTTTGTAGCAACTCTCCGCCTTGTTCAGAACCCTATTCGATCCATTCCTGAGGTTATCGGGGTTGTCATTCAAGCAAAGGTTGCATTCACGTGCATTGTGAAGTTCCTTGAGGCACCAGAACTGCAGACTACCAATGTTTGCAAGAGCAACATGGAGAATGTATCTCACTCAATTGTCATCAAGTCAGCCAGCTTTACCTGGGAAGAGAATTTTTCGAAGCCTACTCTGAAAAATCTGAATTTAGAGGTTAGACCGGGTGAAAAAGTGGCTATATGTGGAGAAATTGGCTCAGGAAAGTCAAGCCTTCTAGCTACGATTCTTGGAGAAATTCCAAATATTCAAGGGAATGTACACTTTCTAATGATAACTAGAAAGAAGAAAAAATAATTTCAAGCATCTTCATCATACAGTTTTCTTTATAACTTTCAGATTCAAGTTTTCGGGAAGATTGCCTATGTTTCTCAGACAGCATGGATCCAGACAGGGACGATACAAGAAAACATCTTATTTGGTTCTGCTATGGAAACTCAAAGATACCGAAAGACACTAGAGAGATGTTCACTCGTGAAGGACCTTCATCTGCTACCTTATGGTGACCTTAGTGAAATAGGGGAGTGAGGAGTCAATCTGAGCGGTGGTCAGAAACAGAGAATTCAACTAGCCCGCGCTCTCTATCAAAATGCAGACATTTATATCTTGGATGATCCATTCAGTGCTGTGGATGCACATACAGCCACAAATTTTTTCAATGTAAACTTTCCCTAACACAGGCATTTCCTTTGTCGATTAACTTCTAGATTGTTGCGAAAGCTTAATTGTACACTGGCAGAAATATATCATGGAAGCACTTTCGGGGAAGAGGGTCTTACTAGTGACCCACCAAGTGGATTTTCTTCCTGGATTCAATTCAGTTTTGGTAAGTCTGTTTTCAAATCTAGCCTAATTTAATCTTTCTGCAAAACTTGACAGTTGAAATGTTGTTGACAGTTGATGTTAGATGGGGAAATCCTACAAGCAGCTTCTTATCACCATCTATTGGCCTGTCAATGCACACAAAGAAACTGCGGGTTCTGAAAGGCCTGCAGATGCCACTTCCTTGCAAAGTGAAATATCATCCCGCGAAATTAATAAGACGAAGGCTCATGAACAAATAAACCATAAAGCATCTAAAGGTGACCAATTGATCAAACAAGAAGAGTGAGAAACCGGGGACATAGGTTTGAAGCTATTCATACAGTACCTGAAGCAGAAAAATGGGTTTTTGTGCTTCTCAATCTCCGCGCTTTTACACCTCGCTTTGTTGCTAGTCAGATAGCACAGAACTCTTGGATGGCTACTAACGTCGATAATCCTGATGTTAGCACATTGCAGCTAATCACACTTGTTGATTGGATTCTCTGCAACATTCATTTTACTCTTCAGATCTCTTACAACAGTTCATTTGGGTCTTGAGGCTTCAGTCTTTATTCTCGCAGCTACTTAACTCCCTCTTTCGTGCACTGATGTCTTTTTATGACTCAACGCCTCTAGGCAGGATCCTGAGTCGGGTACCTACACAATTCAAACAGATGGTTTGGTTTTATCTTAGGAGGAATTCAAGGAGCTAACAAAATTTTTCTGGGTTGGTTTTCTTGTATAGGTTTCTTCGGATCTGAGTATTGTGAACCTTGATCTTCCATTTAACCAAGTCTTTGCTTGTAGAGCTGCCATAAATGCATCTTCCAATCTAGTAGTACTTTGTTTTGTTACCTGGCAAGTTCCCTTCGTCTGCATACCAATGGTCTATCTGGCAATTCGCCTGCAGGTACTCTTCACCTTATGTTACTTCTTTGTATCAGAAGTTAAAAAACAATCTGAAGTCTGAACTGGATACAATGTTTCCTATTTTCAGAAATACTATTTTTCGACTGCACAAGAGCTAATGCGGATCAATGGCACAACTAAGGCCTTTGTAGCAAACCATCTAGCGGAGTCTGTTGCAGGAGCAATTACATAAGAGCATTCAATGAAGAAGAGCGGTTCATGGAAAAGAATTTTGACCTCATTGACACAAATGCCAGTCCCTTTTTTCACAGTTTCACAGCAAATGAATGGTTCATCCAGCGGATGGAAATAATCAGCGCGGAAGTTCTTGCTTCTGCAGCACTCTTCATGAGTTTGCTTCTGCAGCACTCTTCATGAGTTTGCTTCCTCCAGGAACTTTTAGCTCCGGTAAGCTCATCAAACTTCCCTGAGTGTCTAAGTTTAAGAGAAAGAGGTACTGAGATTGCCAATGTAACTGCAGGATTCATTGGAATGGCGCTTTCTTACGGTCTCTCACTAAACATTTCATTGATGTATTCAATTCAGAACCAGTGCACTATAGCAAACTACATCATTTCTGTTGAAAGACTGAATCAATACACCCACATACCAGGCGAAGCCCCTGAAACAATAGAAGGAAACCGTCCCCCAGCCAGTTGGCCAGATGCAGGTATGGTGGAGATACAAAACCTGCAGGTAAGTATTGGTTGCTAGAGTGTTTAAACTAACCGACATTGAAGTTAAAGATCGTTGCTGATAATTTTTATATCAAACAGATCAGATATAGGACAGATGCACCACTTGTTCTTCGTGGGATCTGTTGCGTTTTTGGGGGACACAAGATTGGTATTGTTGGTCGTACAGGCAGTGGGAAGTCTATTCTCATAGGTGTTCTATTTCGTTTGGTGGAGCCAGCTGGAGGGAAGATTGTAGTCGATGGCATTGACATCTCTACAATCGGACTTCATGACCTCAGGTCACGGTTTGGAATAATTCCTCAAGATCCTACTCTCTTCAATGGGACTGTCAGATACAATTTGGATCCCTTATCTCAGCATGCAGACCGCAAAATATGGGAGGTAATAATCAAATTCTATAGGTCTGGTTTGTTTTGGTATGGTTTGCAAATTTTGTGACTAATGAAGAGTTATCTCTTCACGTTGAAGGTTCTGGGGAATTGCCAGCTTCGCGAGGCTGTCCAAGATAAAGAAGGCGGGTTAGACTCCCTAGGTAAGGTCTTGGTTTATAAGTTCTGGCTTGCAGTTTTTCAATGAGCTGTGATCAGATGTGTTTAACCGATGAGCTGATGGATCAAACTGGAACATGGGACAAAGACAACTGTTCTGTTTGGGATGCGCTCTTTTAAGGAGAAGTCGGGTACTTGTGCTTGATGAAGCAACAGCATCAATCGACAGTGCAACTGATATAGAAAACAATAAGAACTGAATTTACAGATTGTACCATGATTACGATAGCTCACAGGATACCTACTGTGATGAATTGCACAATGGTTCTTGCCATTAATGACAATGAGTGTCATTTGTATCCAGGATTTTATTCAATCATTTCGAAAAGGAGAAAAATGATAAAAGGAAATGCTTTTATCTATTTCAGGAAAATAGTGGAGTATGATGAGCCAATGCAGTTGATTAAAAGAGAAGGCTCGCTATTTGGGCAGCTTGTGAAGGAATACTGGTCTCATCTCCAGTCTACATAATCACATTGATCATGGCAATTTCGACTTGTTTTTCGGTTTTCCATTGATGTGTAGCAAAACGATGAAAGAACGAGAAAAGCATGACAAATGTAAATTAAAAATCTGGTAGCTCGAAAAAGTGATAAGGCAGGAGGAGGAAGATGAAGATTGGGAGATGAAGTTCTAGGCTGTGTGACGTAGCTGATTCTCTATCTTATTCCTGGAATACAACAAAAAATAATTGGCTACTCTTAATAACCAGCCAAGTAAATGAATGTAAACGAAATCTGATAACGAAAATAAAATCCAAGATAATTGAAAATAAGTATGCATTCAATACAAAAATTGTCTACAGAATTTGCACCAAAAAAAGTATACATTCAATATGAAAACCATCTACAGCATTTGCACCATTCAGCACCTCCCTACACTCAGATCTAACCTACAATAAACGATTCTGATACACAAAGACTCGACGCTGCTAGATTTACCTATCCACACAAGAACATCAACAAATGAAGTAATCAGTGACTTCAGGGAGATCATACAATCAGAAGAGCAAACAACATGCGAGCAGGACAATCTTTGTTACCCTCATGGTCCTCCAAGCAGTGCATTCTCGATGTCCTCTCGGCTCAATGCATAACTAAATCTCCTCTCCACATCCTTTTCAAGATTCCCAGGTCCGGTCTTTAGATACCTACATCACCAGTGTAATATTCAACAGGGGTGACATATAACAAAAAGGTAAAGAAGATGATTTCATTAGAGGAGAAAGTCTCTTGTAGGGTAGTATGAACTCAACACATTCAAGTATTCAGCCATCAATTTACTCCGTTTACACCTTAAAACTTTCCCCACAACCTTAAACTTCCCACTTGCAACCATCACCACCACTTTGTCTCCTCTATAACTAGCTCATGGCATCAAGTGGACAGTGCCATTTATGAAACTCTGAATGTGATAAGGGGACTCAGCAACCTCCAATCCTAAAGAACAAGCCTTTATACATACATTACCATTTGAGCACAAGAGTTATATAATCAATTCTATCCTACAGTTTCATGGGAACCTTGCCATGACGTGTTAACTCTTTTTTTCCCAGGTTTCTGTGAATTTACATTATTTCTGGCAATCCCAGTTGCATCCACCATCACGACCACCAATTTGATTGGCCAACTGGGTCAATCCGATATAGTAAGCCACTCCACGGAATTGGAAGCTATAAGAGGACCCAAGACTTGAAAGCCTCAAAGAGACTCATCTGATTAATGCAATCCCGCTACCATCCACAAATTTTCCACCCCCTATCTTAACTATTCTTGTTCCAACTTACTGGGGGATTAGCAAACTGAGCCAATCTTTTCCATTCCAAAATGATTTTCTACTATAGGTAGCATCTACACCATTCGAGACTAATCTTGCAGCAAAAACTCAAGTATATAGATTCTATGCAGTACTACAAGTTCATTGAAAATCCAATATCCAATTCGGTAGTTTCTTCCATCATCAGTTTAATGTGGTCACTCACGGCCAACCTCCACCATCATTTTAATTTAGATTAACAGAAAAGTACAAATCTTAGTTTACTAGCATTCATCTTCCCATGTGAGTAGATATGAAAACCTACAGAACATATGGAATATGGCTCAATCTGCGCCATGTTACACAACCCAAGCCAGAAATCACAATAACAAAGTGTGAATTGTATAAATTTAATCTACAATCTCATCACATTCAGAAGCTTTTCTCTAGAAAATTAATGTAAACCCCTAAGCTATAAATATATACAAAAACAAACCCAATCACAAAAGCAAAAAATAGTAAAAACCCAGATGAGAAAACAGAAATCTAACCTTACATAAAGATCGGTGATGTCCAATGAAAGCTGGGCATGCCATTCAGGCTTTTCAATCAACCAAACAGCCCGGTCCTCTTTACTCTGGTAAAAACCCAAGTTTGTTAGCCAAGCCTCAATGCAAGGGAGGCTGTGGGAGTACAATGGCTTCTTCTTGTCCGGCAGCCTCTTCAGCCACTCGTCCCATGGAGCTGAGAGCTCTTCTTCAGCCTCAGAAGACTTCGAAAACACTGGGATTGATAGCTTTCTTGAAGAGTGGGTGAGGGGAGATGGAGTTAATCTTGGTATAGGTGAGGGATATGGAGTTGGGTTTCTTGGAAAAGTTGAGGAAGCCACGGAAGAGAAGATGATGAACTTAGAGAAGGAAAGGGTGAACATGTTTTCAGTTATGGTTACAATTTTCAGAGATTAGATATTAGAAGGAGAATTTTGCAGCTTTCAGGTTTGAAGAGAGAATTTGAAACAGAGCACACCAACTTCATTATCTTCTCCATCTTTGCGTTGGGAAAGGATAGAGCACAACACAAGAAGCAATGTTTCCTTTTCTTTCAACTGAGAAAAGAATTGAAATGGGCCAAAACGGCCCAAACCATTCACGCGGATATAGTGCCTCGGCCTTTACGACCTAGGGTCCAATTCCTTAGCAATCGAAAGTCAGAATCAAACAACCGGTTTGGTTTGGTTGGATTTGATTAGGCCACCCACAACTGAGACTGGATCCTTCCTAAACCACGAACAATATAGCTCTCAAGAAAACAAATCACCTATGCAAGTCAAATGGGCTGCATCCACCCAAGTCTCACTAGAGGCTTTCTCCAAAAGCAATGAAAATCAAGTCTTCAAATCAGCTTTGGCATCCTCATCCTCATGCTATGACCCCTTCTCTTGACTCTCTCTTCAAATTTTTCTTCCCGTTGGGAAATTGAATGCATGTTGGTATTTCGTGCTTGGATATATGTTGCTATTTCATGCTTTCTTTCCATATATATAACCCCAAATTTTAATTTTTTTCTTCTATAAATATCATAAATTTTTACTTTAAACTTCACAACACCCATAATATTCTTAATATTTTCCTTAGTTTCTCAAACTCGTACTTACAATTTTTTTAATTTTAAATTTCTTTTGGATATCATAGTTATTGATCTAATTGACAAGATTGTATTAAGAAAATATGATCTAAGAGAGGAAATCTTTCCATGTCAAATATGGGTTTGGTGGTTATTAGAGATAAAAATCTAATGGATAAGATGGAAATAGGAGGATATGATCTAATGGTCTATGTACAATGCAGTATTATTTCTTCGGAATTTAGATTTTTTTAAGTTAAAATATTTAGGAAAAAAATTAAAGACCACATAAATAAATACTAGCCTCACTGCGGGCGGCTTCGCGCGCTATTTTTCGTGACATGAAATTACGTTCTTTCCTATTTATAATTCTCAAGTATGAAAATGACTAAATCATATAATAAAATTGGATCATGTACAAACTAAATTTACATAACAAAATACACCTAGCTAGAGAGATTTTGAATTTTTATTTTTGATGTACGCATTTTTTTAGGTAAAGAAAAATTCAACATCCCCTGCTGCAGTAACTCCTCGGTGGTGAAGGACTGTAGCTATAACTTCCACCCTCTATTTTCTTTCACCTATAAGAATCACCAAGAAAAAATTGGAGCCAGAATTGAAGCCGACAAAAAGCATATTCGAAAAAAGAAAAATTGAGGATGAACTACAATTTTATGCAAAATTGAAATGATCACTTATTTATCAAAACTTGAAGATGAACACATACGCCATAAATATTCTGCCTTTGAATTATAACCAAAAATCTATACTTTGTTTGTTCGAGTAGAATCTGTACTTGTGATCCTTCTTCGATCTCAAGAACAATGCAAATAAAAAACCACAATGCAATCACATCTCTAAAGCATTAAGAAATCTAACGTAATCTAACAAAACTTTGAGATTTTTGTCTGCCAAAGACACCAGGAACTGCTCTCAAATCTAGATCAAGCAAGAACCCTAAAATCATCAAAATCTGATGATCATATATAGGGTACTAAGTTCCACAATTACATACGTTTTATATTAGTGTACTAAGTTCCACGGTGGATCATCCATAAGTAGGTATATATAATATAAATCATCTTCATCATATTGGTCTTATTCTTATCAATCAAAATAATTATTCAAATCAAGCCACGTTAAGAAAATTCAGAATATAAAATACCTACAGTTGTGAAAAAGATTCTGAACCAAGAGACTTGTTAGAAGATCCCTGCCACGACCGTAGCGACCTGTAGGGATAGGACAACATCCCTTGCTGTAGTAACTCCTCGGTGGTGAAGGACTGTAGCTATGACATCCACCCTTTATTTTCTTTCACCTATAAGAATATAAGAACCATTAAGAAAAAATTGGAGCCAGAATTGAAGCCGACAAAAAGCAAATTCAAAAAAGAAAAATTGAGGATGAACTACAATTTTATGCAAAATTGAAATGATCACTTATTTATCAAAATTTGAAGATGAACACATACGCCATAAATATTCTGCCTTTGAATCATAACCAAAAATCTGTACTTTGTTTGTTCCAGTAGAATCTGTACTTGTGATCCTTCTTCTGTCTCAAGAACAATGCAAAATCTGTAACATCCAAAAAATATCAACCCAAAACAGATTTATCAACACAAAATTGAATCCATACGACCCTGAATGATCACTTATTTATCAAAACTTGAAGATGAATCTGTAACATCCAAAAAAAATCAACCCAAAACAGATTTATCAACACAAAATTGAATCCATACGGCCCCTCCCCTCCCCTTTTGGCAACATCACAAAACTGAAAGAAAATTTTATGCATTGAAGGATAAAGCTCTCAAAACACAATTAAGACCTGATAGCTGTTTTACCCTTATTCCTTCCATTTTCATGGGAAAACTTATACTATAAACCTTTCGGGCCATATCATGTACTTGGGTTTACCGACATACCAAATGACATAAAAGCACCAAGATGCAAAGTAAACGGACCCTTTAAAAAGTTTTTCACACTACCCACACTTACACAATCATCAACTCCTGCAACACCCTCATTGACAATGAAAAATGTCATCATTGTTCGCCAATTAAGATTACTTGAACCCCATAACAGATTCACACATCCCTCGAAAACCACTCACACATAAACTGTATAAAAACGAATCAAAATATCGAATTATTTTATAGGTTTTCTTGGGCCACTTTTTTCTCTATTGGGTGCTTCTCAAAAGGATTATAATTGAAACAATAACAATCGAAAGGATTATAATTGAAACAATAACAATGATTCAAATAAAACAGTGGGACTGAGGTCAGAGAGCACTCTCACCCAATTCTTTCGACTCAAATCACCACTTTTCTGCAGAATCGCCCTAAACCTATCAAAGAATTTCAAATTGAAACCCAGTAATTCACCAAAAATCGTCAAAAACCCCAAAAAAATTCGAACGTTGACTATAATTTCCGTAGATGAATACCTGAGATTGGAGGGAAATAGCGGTAGCAAAAAGAAACGGGTTTGCAAATAAATCGGCGCCGCCTCCCAAAGCTCCGTAACAACCAAACGGGTTCTTTCCTTTTTGTATGCTAATAGCAGGCATTTTCAACTAATTTCCCATATATATGTTCGCTCCTGCATGGAAATCCATGGGCGGTGTTCGTGGAGTAAACATCGGTTGCTGTTCGTGGAGTAGAGAGTGGCTGCCGTTCGTGGGAGTAGAGTTCTTGTACGTGGGTTATGTAGGAAGTTTCTCACGTTTAAATTAATTTTTTTAAGTTAATTTTTCTAATATTTATCAAATCAACCAATGTAAAATGACTGTTAAACTCTCGTGGTATTTAATTTCTGTTGCTTTAGATTTTTTGTTAAGTAAGGATATTTTGGTCACAAAAGTTGGTGAAGCTTATTAACCCTCTTGGCTTTATAATAATAGAGATTAATGCGAACTTGTAAAGGAAAATTCTAATTTTAAAATATTCTTCAGATTTCATACGAAATAAAAATGTAGCCCCAATAAATATTGACCCTGTAATATGCTATTTAGTTCAGAATATTCCACCCCAAATGTAACCACAATTGTTAGTGGCCTTAGTTTCACCCATACCCAAAAATGGTCATACAATTATGGATTATTTACATATACAACCTCTGAGATTTCATGTGTTTGCAAGAACGCCCCCTAGGTTTTAACAATTATACAAATATCCCTTTAGATTTCAAAAACCCTTGCGCATAATCCTTTTTGTTTAATGAAAGTCAATTATACGACGACATCAACATAAATTTATATTAAAAATGACAAAATTACTCTTGGATAATAATTCTTAATAAAGATTGAGTTATCTCACAACTAAACACATTTCCTCATTTAAAAAATATATATATATATATATGCCCATATTTTGTGTGTATATATATATATATTGTCTAATTCTGAATTTCATTAAGGAACAAAAGACATGGAGATAGCCCAAAACATCAACATACATGAACCGTGATAAATCCCAAAAAAAAAAAGAAACTTAAGGAAACTCCATCAACCGCCATCACCGAGCAGCATACCACCACTGAAGAGCAAAAATCAATCTGAAACCAAAGAGATCAATTAATAGAATATGGATTGGAGACATAAAGCTGCAAAAAAACATCATACTCAAGCAATCGTATATGTCAAGAATGATCGACAAACTACACAACCTACCCGCCCAAATCGAGAACACGAATTTGGGGAAGAGTTGTAGGTGGGAATTAGTAGTGATATAACCCATTGGTATCCGATTTGGGGGGATGAACAATGTGGATAGAGGATGAGACTTAGAGGGAAATGTGATGGGTGTTGTTTGGTGATGAAAAGCATAGGTAGAAAGAAAAAAAAAACTGAAGCAAAGAAAACTAAATGAGGCCAAAAAAGATTGAGAAACCAGCGATGACCATAAGGAAAGACAAATTCCTACTCCATTGGTGCACCAGTCAATGCCGCCAAACTCGAGATCCGTCATTAAGAACGACAAAGAAGGGGCTGGGAAACAAATGCTCAAAGAGGATAATAGGAGGGTTATAGGGGAAGGAGCGAAGAGAGAAGGGCAGGAGAGGAAGATGGAGTGGAAGTTTCCCCCAAATGTATCACCAGGCGGTGGATATTGAAGAAACCTCCACCCCAAATTTACTAGGGCCGACTGATTTATGAATACAATCGAACAACCGTCTCAATTATGAAACATTGGGATTAATTTTCTTTGCAAGCATATATATATATATATATATGTTTCTTAATATGAAGATTCACAGCAATAAATTGTTAGTTCATTCTAAAAATAAGAAATTTATTTTCTTGTATTCGTAGCTGTCATCAAATTGCTACAATCACATATTTGGTCCATCAGTTTTGTTAAACATATTTACTGTATATCCATCTCAAAAGTTGTACCCATGTTTTAAAAATACTTTCAAACTAAATCAAATGTTAAACTTAAGCATTTTAAACAAAGTAATTGTTTCTGCCCAAAATATTTTTTTGTTGTTTTAGGAGCCGAATGTCCCAAGGCAACCCTTGCTGGACCTCCGTGCAGAACCTGGTCTTCGAAGCGAGGAAAGTGGACCACTCGTGGGGATTGTGTAGAGATGCTCGATCAGGCTGAGTGTGATGGCCTTAGCAAATATGCGCTCTCACTCAGATGCAAGCGTGCCACCAGTAGAAGACTGTTATTAGAAAGTGTAATTGGGTTCCGTTTTCGGCCCAAAAACCTTTATTTTGATTAATGCGATTGTGAGGCAGGCTGACAAGAATTCTCCTGCTCTGTTCTTTTCTATGCCTTTTTCAAAGACTTAAAATATTCTCTTTCCAGCGATGCCCAAGTCAGAAGTTTATTTCGCCATGATATTCAAGTTGGCGATGTTGTTATTTCAGTAATTAAATGGATAATGATCCCAGGTTCCCTTAAGTCGGAATCAAGGTATTCAAACCAATGCATATAGATGGTATCCTGACTTGGTAAATCGTGAACTACACTCGGATGGTATATCCTGATTTACCAATTACTACTTAAAAAAATCTAGTTTGTATTGAAATGGAAATGGAAGTATGAATACAAAAATGTAAGAGTACTGGAATTGAAGAACAATTGAAATTACAAGTACAAAAAAGTAAATTATTTCCTTCACATTTCAAGCCCGTATCAAGTAAGAATTTCCAGAAATCATCAACTGAAATGAATATCAGCTGAAAATCATGCCATGAGATGGCAGAGCACTCAAATATAACGGTAGGACGTCGAAAATGAGGCTTGAGTCCCTCAGTGACCAGCCATGAATTGGTAATCAGGTTGACCTTTTGTATAACCGATAGTCGAGATGGCTTTCTATGAAACGATGGTCGAAGACTGTCCGTGGGCTAGTAGTCGGGATGACTTTTCGTGAATCGATAGTCGATAATATCAACCCTTATGACACTAAATGGTCAGAAGGAAGGTTAATCTTCCGCGAACCTCAGCGAAAAGTCCATGAACTGGTTAGTCGGGAAGATGGCATGTAACGACCCGTCCCAAATTCCGAGATTAGATTAATGACTAATCAAGGATTAGTGAGGTTAATTGGTGATTAGTTGAGCGAAATCGACCGAACGGTGTAAAATGACCATTTTGCCCTTGGGAGTGGGCAAAATGTTGACTTTTGACCCGGGAGGTCCGATGGCCGAGGGCCAAAGACCATTACGTAGATCGGGTCGATACGAGTCCGTAGACAGGTGGCACGTCGAAATCGGAGGTTCGACGGAGAACTTATGGGTCTAAAACAAAAAACTGGACTATTGTACGAAAATCGAGAATCGGGGACATGTGGCAGATGTTGATTGGGAACCTTCTGGAAGGAACCACCAGATGAGTGACAAGCGTCACCCATCTGATTGGCCCATTTCCCTACATGACGGATATTTTCCTTCCACCATCACGATCGATCATTTTCATTTCTCCCTAAACCAAACCCGTGCAAAACCCATTCCCATGGCCCTTCAATCTTCATTTGCTGGACTTGGGTTGTGAATGGAAGAGTGAGAGTGAGATGAGATGTGGAGGATGACAGCCAGAGTTTGCACCGTCGTGCACGGTGGTGGTGAATCGGAGGTAGACGCCGAAACTTTGGTTTTTGAAATTTTGATCGATTCCATTAATTTGGGGATGTTTCTGATGTTGATAGGAGATGATTGGGCTTGTTTTGGTAGCCAAAGGTGGCCGGAATCCTTGAAAACCGACGAGGTGGGTGGCCTGTACAAAGAAGAAATCCAAGGTATAAATTTGAGACTCGTTTTTCCTATTTAAAAATCATAAAAAGATTAGTAATGTTTAGAGGATAGTTTAGGAATGAAAATGGAAGAAATTGGACCGAAAACACGAGGGATACAAGCCCGAACCTGTCACGCCGGTCCAGTTGGACTGGCCGGATCGAACCGAACCAGCTGGACCGATTAGCTAAAGCTCAGTGATGATGAATAGTGCCCAGCGCGTGGGTTTCGCATGGGAGCACGTGAAGGAATTTTTAGGGAGACTTTCAACACGTGAAATCATCTATCCGATGTAACGAACATTTTGGGACTGGTTTCGTTTCAATCCGACATCGTTTCGATATGTTTCTGGGTGTCCCAAGGTTTAGGATCAAGTTTAAAAATAGTTAAAAATTCGAAAAAATTACGAGGCTTTAATAGAAGGTTAATGAAGAGGTTAGTAACCCTCTAGTTTTATTTGGACAAGTTTGGAAGTCCCGGTGATAGTGGTGTGGCCCGGGAAGGCTTACTGCAGGCGTATCGAGACGGCAGTGTAAGATGGTCTGTGAGTGGACTTCGTTTTCTAAACTGTGATGTATGCATAACTATTTTATATTTTTTACATACATGATTTCTATGATGATGATTGTGGCACTGGTGGATTATACGATTGCATGTATTTCGAGGTAAACCCGTATATACACGTTTTTTGAGGTTTACGAGTTTATGTTATGGCTATGTGATTGTGAGTCTAATTATGGTTCTATGACATGATTTTGGTTTTGGAAAGATGAATTCAGGCATGAGACCCATTTGAATTATGTGATCGGGCCAGGGTGAGTTGGTTTACGAAATCGGGCTGAGACCTTTTTCAGTTATGTGATCGGACCGGGGGCCCAGTGGTTTACAAATCGGGCATGAGGCCCAGTTGAGTTTTATCAACATGATTTCGGGTCTGGGACCCTATGTTTCATAAACGTGATTTCGGGTCAAGGACCCTAAATGGATTGTGATGTTTTATGTGGATTTCGGGCAGGGCCCATTGAGATGCTTTGAAATGACTTTGTAAAACTATTTTCCATATACCATCTTGATACGAGGATATGTGATGGTCTCCTCCAGGTGTCTGGGACACTGGGGAAGTCATGGTGCATTGCCCGCGAGGGGTCATTATACGGAGCTACCGGACCGTATAGTGACTCAGGAGCAGGAATGCTATGATTAGACGTCTGGGACGTCAAACATCTGGGATTCTAGATATATTGACCAAGATAGACCCTAGGTAGCACGCGTTGCTTATTACCGTGAGATATGACGTATGGGACGTCAAGTGTCTGGGACGTAAGGCATCAGGGATGCCGAGGATTGTTATGTGGTAAATATGGACTATTGGATCTATGAAATGGTTTTTTGGTTGGTTTTGTGTTTATGGATTTGGGTAGTGGCTCACTTGGTTTTGGATTTATGATTTTTGGGCTAAGGCCTTAATGGCTCATTTGAGTAAATGTTTTGATTACCGATTTCCGATGCATGCATACTTTTTAGCGAAAGGCTTAAATATCTTTTATGAATGTGTTTTTATGAAATTGTTGATTTTTGTCCACTCACAGTTCTGAATGGTTTTAATGCCCTTCAGGTTGATCACGGATGCGGGTTGTAGCAGAGACCGAGACATCGTACTCCTCCACAGTTCCTGGAGCACTCTGAGAGCCCCGTATAGGCTAAGGTATGTAATATCCCTTATCTGACACTTCGTGTCAGACGGGAGCATGACACATCCCACGTTAATCCCGGGGGGATTGGGATAGGTCATGTCATGGCAACCTTTGTGACACTCGATCAGCTAGAAAGAAGGTTTGTGTAGGGAAATGAAGCTAACCATTATGACATTGCTACTGGAGAAGTCAGAAAGACGGTTAGGTAGTTGCATAAATGCCTCAATGGAGCGAGAAGAGAAGCTACATCTTGATTTCCTAGGTTGAAAGAGAGTTTTTACCAAAAATGCCAGCTATTTTAAACCATGAAACCTTGGTTAAAGGTGTTCATCAGTTCAAAAATTGATGAAGATCAATTTGCTGAGTTTGATTGGTTGATTGTCGATCCTTTAAGAAACTGGGTTGCTCTCTATTTATAGACGGTGAAAAAGCTTTCTAACTTGTCGAGTTGAGTCTCGCGCGATTCCCACTTCGCCATTTTTGTCATTGGGATACTCCTTCGTACCTCAATTTTCTTCACGTTCTGTCAGCACCGTACATGCTTCCTTCCTCTCCACGCTCAAAGTTTCTTGGGCTGAGCTTGTGTCGGTCTTGGACCTTTAATTTCCGTGAGCCATCAACTTGGGCCAAGAGGGGAATTTTTCAGGTGTAAAAATTGCCCCATGAATTTGAAATAATTTATGTATAAAACATTTTAAATTCACACGATCACGTCCTTTGCCCTCTCTCCTTGCTCCACATGTACCTTTTGGTGGTTCCAACTACAGTCTCCCACAACACTATATTTCTCTCTGTGAATTCATCGCCCTTTCTTGGTTCTGAAAAAATCATGACCTCCAAACTTACTCCTCATCATAAAGATAAGGATGATTCTCCCAACTTCCTCATCTTGATATCCATCGACACAACTCCCTAGGTCAGTGTTCGGGGTTTTGAACCCCATTCAAGAGCTTCCTGTGATATTCTGGAGTTCCTTGAAGATGATGTGTGAATTTATACATGGTCCCTGTCTCATAATCGATTTAGGTCTTCGTTTAGCTTTTGGTTTTTGTTGGAAGGCCTTTCCTTCGAACATGACGATAACTCTCAACATACACCTAAGAAACGTCCAAGCTCTTCCCATATATCAATGGAAATCGTTCCCATGGGTAAACTTGGATCCTTCATGGAAGCATCTTTTCCCTTCTCTGAGCCATCTGAACCTTGCACGTCCTTGAAAATAGTGGGTTCAAAGGATACAACAGATGTATCTGGATGAGCTTTGAAGCAACGACATTTATCATTTGGTAAGTCTTTCCACTATTTCCATTACTTCTGACTCTAGGCTTATGTGCTAAGCGCTATGCTTCTAGAATAGCGGCACAAACACGTTTGATTTTCGAGTTGGGCCGATGATGCCTACTTTCCTAGATATGAATGGTTTGTTCGGGTTGTTCCCATCAGGAGACGTGGCTGACTTTGCTTTTTCTTTTCCATCCAACTAGAATGAGGATCATGGCCCTCCAATCATCATGCTCGCTCTAGAAATTCCCTCAGTGCTTCTTCTTTTCCAGTTCATGTCTATCTTCTACCCATTTGACGAGAACGGGCAGCTCAAGACTATAAGCGAGTTTGAAAACCTCGAGCTCCCATGCTCTTACCTATGGTCTGTGTTTGAGAAAACCCAGTTCTACCACCTGTGGTTGGACTGGTTCATGTTTCCTAATATCATGAGGAGTCTAACAATGGAATGGGTCTCACTAGCTGAGGCGCTTGCATCTGGTTCAAACATAGCTAAATGCCCCCTTGTTCTGGCCCACATGTATGGTGTTTTACGTTCCTTAGTCCTCCATCTCATGAAGTTATTTCCTTTGAATGGCCCCCTTCGGATCTTGAGGAACCGTGAAATTGGAAATTTTAAGGAGAAAATGACGATTTTTCCCTTAAGTCAAAGGTTGACTTTTTTGGTCAAAGTCAAAAGGTTCACTTTTTGATCGGAATGGTTTTTGGTGATTCCAAAAACATCATTAGGAAGGTCTTGACCTCCTGAGTATGTTGATAGGTGGGATACCGAAAAACTGAGTTCGGTTGAATTTGTTCTCAGTCTAAGCTACACATGGGCATTTTAGCAATTTTGCAATGAGGGGCATTTTGGTAATTTTCTTTGGGGGATTTTTGTTATGGCTAAATAAGGGAAGGACAAGTGTCCTTATCCCTTTGATCTTTGTGCCACCGTCCCTGTGTGATTGTGTATGGGTTAATATTGTGAATTTGTGTGTGTTGTGGAAGGGTGAACGGCTGTGAAGAAAAAGAAATTGGAAGAAAATGAAAGGATGGAGGGCAGGGGAGAAAGAAGAGCGGAAATTGAGTCATGAAGGGAAATAGAAGCAGAAACAAAGAAATTTGGTGAGTTGAACCTGAGATGGGAGGCAGGGAAACGCGAGGGCCCAAGAAGGGAACTTTACGGGTTTTGGGTTTCATGATCTAGTTTTGATGGGGAAGCTTGGTAACAAGCTTGCTGATCTCTTTCTTGAGCTTTTGTGACCTCAACAAACCATGATTTTAAATTTTGGGGATGCAAGAAGGCTGAGGAACGACAGAGCAAAAAAACTGGCCGAATATGGAAACTTGAACAAAGATCTTAAGGTAATCTTTTTGTGGTTTTGAACATATAGATCCCTTCCTTAGCTTATGTAGAGTATATTAGAAGAATTGGGGAAGAAAAAAAAACTTAAAATGAGTGAAATAAACACGGGTCGAACAAGCGGGTCGGACGACCCATTTTACCGAAAAAACAAGTCGAGAAGGGAGGTTGAAGACGGGTGAACATTAACCGTTACTATAGTAGCGCGTGGCTCCCACACGCAGCCACTTTAGGCGGCGTGTGGGGGCTCATGAGGGCAGTTCTTGAGGTGACGTCAACAAAAAAGTTCTATTATTCGATCATACGAGTTCAATGGTATATTTTTCGAGGCAATCGGACATCGTCTAAGGTTGTTTTAGTTGTTCGAAGATGTAGGATCTATTTTAAATACTTTTAAAAATCCCAAAAAAAAATTATGGGATTAAAATAGGTGTTATTTGAGATAGTAAATGGCATTTAGATGTGAATTTTGGTAGGAAATGACATTCCCAAAAATTAAGGGAAAACATGCAAAGCGGGATCAGGTTATCCGAACGGTGTGTGAGTGGACTTTATTTCCCTAAACTTTATGCATGCATATTTACATTCCTTAAATGTGTTTTTCTGTGAATTTGATGATATTGAAAGGATTGGGATTTTATATGATTTTTTGGTGTTTTCATGAATATTTTATTATACGGGTTTTCGAGGATTTCTGAAAATTTCGTTTGATTTTCGATTCAAATGTGACTATGGGGATTTTGCATGAAATTTGATTTGAACTAATATGGTGATGGTTTGATATGATTCAGATGGTTTTCACAGAAGTTGCTCGAGGGCTCATTTTTTGAGGTTTCCTCGAGTATATGGTGATGGTTTGAAAACTTCTGGAGATTTCTCCTCTCAGCTTACTCGGATTAGCGCCCTCCTATAGATATACCTACTCGGTCAAATTAGATGACCTTATGTAACTACCCGTCCCGGAAATCGGTATTAGCTTAGTAGTTAATGACGAATTAGCAAAGTTAATCGGTGATTAGTTGGATACTTTTGGACGGACGGTGCTAAATGACGATTTTGCCCTTGTAATGGGCAAAATGTTAACTTTTAGTTCGAACGGTCAATTGGCCATTGACCGATGACCGTGACATGGTTCAGGATGTCACGAGTCTTTAGACAGGTGGCACGTCCGATTCGAACAATCAGAGAGAAATTTATGGTGTTCGGAATGTCGAGGGCATTATCGGAATTTGGTTAAAAAAAGGGAAATTGTTGACTATTTGTTTGACCATTAGCTTTCACGCAAACCGAGGACCGTTAGATAGGTCTCGACGTCCTGAGTACAACGACAGGCGGCACGTTGTCATCGAGCGTCAGACGGTTAAGATATGAGTCTAAGAAGATGAAGGGAAAAATGGTAATTTGGACTTATAGGGGCATTTTGGTCTTTTTACACCCTTGGGAAGAGTGCCCAATCAGATAAGGACACATGGGGAGTTGGGATTGGATATTTTGATTGTGTCCACAGGGTGTGTGACACCTGGAGAGATCCTAAAGGCTTCTGCCTATTTCTACACGGTTAACATATTTTTAAATGGTTTGTAATCGTTCACAGAGAAGAAAAACAGGGACTGTGAGGCCGTGAGGTAAAATCCGATCACTGTTCAGTGTGAGTGTGTTTTGGCTTTGAGTAAGTGATCAAGGGCGGTTGAGTGAGTGTTTGATCGTGGTTTGGTGAGGTTGGAAGGCTAACTGTGTGTGAGAGAAGTGAGGAACTCAGTGAAAACAAAGGAGTCGAGGGTCGTGGTGCAACCACAATCGATCAAATTGATCCAACCTCGTTCGAGTGAATGCTAGGAAGGCTGAGGACCACCTTTTGAACCCAATGGAACACGGCGGCGAGCACGGCGGAGGCCAGAAAACGGGTGAGTTCCCGGTTTGCCCTGTTTTCCCGTTTTAGTTCAAAATGAAAGTCGTGGGTTTTGGAGCTTAGTCGAGCTGTTCTATTGGCTCGAATAGGTGTAGCAAGTCCCTAGTAACCTGAGGAGTAGAACCAGTGGCTGAGAAGACGACGTGTGGCCGGAAAACCGTGACTGGAATTTCAGGCGTTTGGTTCGAAGGTTAGGAGGTGAGTTTTCGTGCTTTATTTCATGTTTTGGTTAAGGGAATCGATCATACAACCTAGGACGAAATGAATGGGAATGAATGGACAGAGATTGGATTGAAAACGCGTGAAAACCGGCCTCGTCGGATCGGTTCGACCAGACCGATCTGGACCGGTTTGAACCGGGTTGGCTGGAGGTAGGGGACGATGAACAGTGCAGGCGGGGGCTCCCACGCGCAGTCCCTTTGTGAGGCTCGTGAGGGCACGTGGGGCCCCTTTTGGGGAAGGTTCCAACACGACTTTTAAAGTATTCAACGTAACAAACATTTTGACGCTGGTTTTGAGTCAATCGGACATCGTCTCGATATGTTTCGGGATGTCCGAAGGTTTTAGGGCTAGGTTAAAAATAGCTAAAAATACGGGAAAATTATGGGGCTTAAGTATGACCTTTGTGAAGTATTTAGTGACCATATTATGGGATTTGAACAGGTTTGGGAAGACGAGGATAGTGGAATGGCCGGGAACGGCGCAAGTGCGCGCGTATCGAGGCGACATCGGAACGGTCTGTGAGTGGACTTTGTTTTCTAACTCTTGATGCATGCATATATGTTTTTATATGTTTTCTATACGTGTTTCCATGATTTGATTTATGATCTTGATGGTTTACAGTTTTGCACGTTTTTCGAGGAAATTACGAAATTTCACGTTTTACGAGGTTTTGATGGATATTGTGATTTGAACCTGGTTTTAATGGTTTGATTTCGGGCTTGACATACGATTGGATTTCAATGAAAGTAAAAGGATTTCGGAAAAGTGTTTCGGACTTGAAGCCCAATTCAAAAAGTGGTTTTAAGAAACGTGATTTCGGGTTTTTGAATCGGATTTCTGGATGACGATTCAGGATTCGATTTGAGACTTGAAAGTAGATTTCTAGGTTTAGGTTCGGAATGGTTATTCCGCATGCCGGCTTACGGAATCATGGTTTCAGACTCAGATTTGGAAAGGGATATGGATATAAGTTATGGGTTTGGATTCGGGATCCTGATGAGATTGCAGATTCGGATTCGAAAATGGAAAATGGTTTTCAAATGGTTTTGGATTGGATTTGCTGGATCTGGTTATTGAGTTTAAAGACTCGGATATGATTATGACGGGGGCAGGGTCGGATTGGGTTTAAAGACCCGGATTGAGTTTAAAGACTCGGATATTATGATTTTCCCCCGTAGGCCTATTGAGTTTAAAGACTCAGGAGTTTAAAGACTCAGTTTATATTGAGGCCTGGATTGAGTTTAAAGATTCGGGAGTTTAAAGACTTGGATAGATCCAGCAGGTTCGATGAATGGAAATGTGGTACGGTTTTAATAATGGTTTTCCGAGGTTTTGAGTTATGCCCAGATGAAATGGTTTTCGATGGTTTTGGGTTGAGGCCCGGGATTTGGAAAAAGGAACTTGTGTTCGGTTTTTCTTACCTGGTTTGCTTAACCGGAATATTGAATGGTTTTTATGACATGAATTTCATATGCATGCATTGGTTTGAAATGGAGGGTATAACTATAATTGTTTTATTGAACTGTTTTTAAACTTATTCTTTATTTTTATCCACTCACAGTCTTTTCGCGTTTTCGATACCCTCCAGGTTGTTGCGGCACGAGATGTTGATCGAGAGAGACGGAGACATCACACCTGCGATCCACAGTAGTTCGATATACTCTGGGAAGACCAGTTACTTTTCAGATGGTTGGATCGAGAATCCCTTGTCCGACTTACGTATCGCATGAAGGTTGGACGTCGGTTTCGCCTTCGTGTCATGCGTAAGTTAGACGGGATCGGGATTTAGCCCTTAATCTGGGGGAATTAGGGATGGGTCCTAACACCTTAGGCAGAGTTATCTCATTGTTCATGATGAATTTTTTCGCATAGGAGGTTCATATCGGGAAGTGCTTCAGGAAGTGGAGGTTCTTCATGCCCAACTTACCAAGGTTGAAGACACATGTGCGCGACTCAGGTAACAATATGAAATTGCCAAGTGTCATAAGGAAGTTGCCTAGGAAAATTTTCAAATAAGGGAGAGGCAGGCCCATGAAGCCTCTATTGAAGATGAGGCCCTTTATTTCAATATCAGAATGCAAAAGGTGGGCCTCTAATCCATGCTTAATAGGTTGCTAGATTTGTAACCTTGGGTTTTGTTGAATTTGCGGGCCTCCTTGCCCCTTTTGTTTGGTTAAGTGCGACCCGTTTTGATTTTCTTTTTGGCAGAATGGCTTCGCAATTTTGAAACCACCCTCGAGATACACAGAAGTCACGTCTATTTTGATTCCACTTTTAATCCTCATTACTCCTCATGTATCCAGAAAGAAAATGTCTCATATTTCCAAAGCATCATCCGATGACTCTGATACTGCCTCTAAGGGCCAAGATCCCATCGCTTCTCTGAATGAAGGGGTTGACATGGCATGTGCCTGGAGGATGACATTAAAGTCCAGGTTGAAGACCGTTCGGGATGCCTCGGTCCAATGCTGTGTTGACGACCATGAGTATGCGGCTGCGATGAGCTGTCTGAGGAGGAGGAAGAGAGAACTCCAAAAAAGGATTGCTGATCTCCAGCAATAGGAGAAATTGGTTGCTCGTCAACAAGATGAGGCCGTGCACAGAGTGCTCACGGAAGGCGTTCTCCGCATGGCCCAGCCTTGATTTTCTTCCCCTCCCATTCTCTCTTCCCTTTTTTTTAAGTACCCGCTTCACAACCATAGGCTTTTTGAGCGTCTTCACGTTCAATCTCAAGAACAGCTGCAAGTCATCACTGATTTGAGGTGAGAACTCTATGCATATTGTGCTTCGGAAGAAGCAGAACTGACCCTTAACCTTGAGAAGCGGTCCTCAATTGAACTCGAGATCATCTCCCTCTCTGAAAAGGTCAGTATGACCCGAGATGCTTTATTACAACTAGAATGAGAAGTTGTCGCGATAAAGGATGAAAGAAAACAAGCCAGGGTTGAAATTGCTTTCCGTGATACCTTGGGTCAGCAACTAAGGGTGTTCGCTTGCCGTGATGGATTTGATTAGGGTTTTGTTGACCGTGTGACCGAGAAGTTCCATCCAATGGTTCAAATTTAGCGGTTTCTTCTTTTTAGGCTCTGAAACATTAGGTTTTTGATGTAATCTCATCCCTTGATTATAATAATAGTTTCTATCTTTTCACCACTTCGCTTCGCAGGCTGGGTCTCTACCCCACTTTTTTCACTATTTAACGGAGCCCATGTGTCCTTTTGAGACAATTTGATTTTTGCATGTAGTAATAACTAAGGGCTGACGTAAGCCACGCCAATTGGCCTATAACATCCACCTTTCTTCTTGCAAAACTCAACGTTCTCATTTTCAAACTTTGAACATGGCTACCATGACAGGACCTGTCCCAAGTTTTCGTGAAAATCGGACCGGTTCTGCTCTCGTCTGACAATCCTTGTCAGGCAAGAGATATTACTGATTTTAACCATCTCCACATTTTATTCAATTAACCAAACCTAGTCCGTCCTTACGGGAGTTACCGCCGACGTCCACCCACTCCTAGATAAGACGAAAAACTTATCAATTAAAATCGGGTTCTTACCTTAATATTACATGTTCCCACTTTAACGTGTTAATTAGTAGCCGTATAAGAATGTAATTAGATCCTAACATCCACAAGTTCCACCATTTGTAAATAACCACCAATTAACTTTACTCCATGAATACCCAAGGAAAATCTCTATGACTTAATATGGAATTTATAGTTTCTTGAATTAAGCATATGGAACTACCAAATTAGACCACAAATTTCCCATTCCATTTTCTAATTTCAATTCCTAATTCTTAAACCATAAACTCGAATCGAAGTAGATAATACTAATTTTACCACAACTTCAACTTTCCTGTCAAATAACATACCATTACCACATGTATAATAATTAGGAGGCTCCCCTCATTCTTCTTCACGAACAACACCGGTGCTCCCCACGGTAAAGTACTCGGTCGGATGAATCCCAAATCCCCTAACTCTTGCAACTGAGTCTGGAGTTCCCGCAACTCGGCCAGTGCCATCCGATATGGTGCCTGGGATATAGGTTGTGTACCAGGGAGTAGTTCAATTGTGAACTCGATCTCCCGATGTGGTGGTAATCCAGGTAAATCTTCCGGGAACACCTCCGGAAACTCTCGCACCACCGGTATCTCTTCGGCACTTGGATTATTAATCTGCGTTGCCATGACATGCGCCAGATAACCCTGGCATCCCTTTCGTAGAAGCTTGGTAGCGGTAAGTGAAAAAATTACTTCGGGAAGCGAACTGTCACGCTCTCCCAGAAAGGTAATCTCCGATAAAACCGAACTCCGCAGAATCACCCGCCTGCTACCACAGTCAATAAGCGACCCATGCTCCAATAACCAATCCATCCCCAAAATAACGTCGAAGTCATGAATATCCATAATGATTAGATCAGCTGGTAATTCCACACCCTCTATTCTCACTAGGCACCTCAGAATCACCTGATTCACTATTTACACAACTCTCATCGGTGTACCAACGCCCATCTCACTATCCAAAGCTGATATCTCACATTCTAGCATACCCGCACAAGTCCTCAAAATAAAGGAATGAGTAGCCCCAGCATCCATTAATACACGTACTACAATATTTGAGATATGAAGGGTACCTGTAATTACACTGGGGGTTGTCCTAGCCTACTGCTGAGTGACTGTAAACACTCGAGCCCTGGGTCCTGATGTCTGTCCGTGCCCACGCTCGCCACGCTCAGCACCACGGACACTTCCTTGTCCTCGACCTCCGACAGTGTTGGAAGCCGAACTCTGCACTGCACTGGCGCCTCCTGCACCGTTGCCCCTAGACAAAATCGGGCAATCTCGGGCATAGTGGCCCGAACCTCCACAAGCAAAGCAGCTGACTGTCCTCAGCCTGTCCGAAGATCCACCCGAGGCACCACTCCAGGATGAATGATGTCCTGAGTTGGACCTTGCTCCTGACCTCTAAGAGCTCCCATGTTGACCCGGCCAGCCACGACCCCGTGAAAAAGAAGGTGATCCTCTGTAGTTTCCTCCCTTCGAGCCCTGATGGTCCATATGACATGACCCATCCCAATCCCCCCGGGATTACCGTGGAATGTGCCCTGCTCCCGTCCAACAAGGGGTGTTAGACAAGGGATAACCAAGAGTCACTGCCCAAACGGGGCTTCCAAAGTGCGCAAGGATCGATGGAGGAGGCGTGCAATGTCCCAGTCTCTGCTGCAGTCACATCCGTGATCAACCTGAAGGGCATTAAAACCAATAAAAGCTGTGAGTGGACGAAAATCATTAAGTTTAGTAAACACAGTTATAAGACATTTATGCCATCCAATAAAAATGTATGCATGCCACGAAAACCAGTAACCAAAACGATTGTTCAACCAAGCCATTAGGGCCTTAGCCCAAAAACCGTAACTCAAAACCAAGTGTGGGAACTCAGCCCAAAACTGTGGAATACCACATCCAGACATATTAAAACCATGTGGGCCACCGCCCAAATTCATAAAGGTAAATCCGTAAATCCAAAACCATTTAGGGTCCCCGACCCGAAATACCATTTCATCAACCAATAATCCATTTTTTTACCATATAAACACAAATCCAACCGAAAAGCCATTTCATAGATTCATTAATCCATATTTACCACATTACCATCTCCAGCATCCCAGATGCTTAGCGTCACAGATGCTTGACGTCCTAGACGTCATATCTCACGGTATAATAAGCGACGCGTGTTGCCCGGGGTCTCTCCGGGTCAATATCTTTGACATCACAGATGTCTGACGTCCCAGATGTCAATCATAGAAATCCTGCTCCTGAGTCACCATACGGTCCGGTAACTCCGTACAATGACCCCTCGCAGGCAATGCCCCGTGACTTCCCCAGTGTCCCAGACACCTGGAGGAGACCATCATATATCCTTGTATCCAGATGGTTTATGGAAAACAGTTTTATTAAATCATTTCACAACATTACAATGGGCCCTTGCCCGAAATCTCCATAAAAATCATAATTCCATTCAGGGTCCCAGACCCGAAATCACATTTATTAAACATAGGGTCCCAGACCCGAAATCACATTTATATCCTAACTGGGCCTTATGCCCGATTTTATAAATCGCTGGGCCCACGGCCCGATTTTATAAACCACTGGGCCCACGACCCTAATTCGTAAATCAACTGGGCCCTTGGCCCGATAATATAACTCAAATGGGTCTCAGCCCGATTTAGTAACAACTGGGCCCCTGGCCCGATTTCATAAAGCAACTGGGCCCACGGCCCGATTACGTAACTCAAATGAACTCCAAGTCCGAGGTTTCCAAAAAAATTGGGCCTCAAGCCCGAGTTCATCTTTCCAATTTCAAAACCATTTCATCATATTATATCCAAGTCATAAGTATGGAAAATCCGTGCAAAACCGAAAAAAACCTCGATTTATGTGCAAGCACGTAAATCGCCGCGAAATACGTGAAACCGTATAATTTACCAATATCCAAATCAACATCATACAATCACAATAATAATCCATATAAAACAGTTAAGCACGCATAGAATTTATAAAACCAAAGTCCACTCACAGACCGTTTAACGATACGCCTCGATACGCGTGCCATAGGCTCTCCCGAGCCACACCACTATCACCGTGACTCCCAATCCTGTCCAAATCACATTAGAGGGTCACTAACCTCTTCATTAACATCCTATTAAAGTCCCGTAATTTTTCCGAATTTTTAACTATTTTTAAACTCGATTTAAAACCTTCGGACGTCCCGAACAATATCGAGACGGTGTCCGATCGACACGAAACCAATCCCAAAATGTTCGTTACATTAAATAGGACAGAAGTCATGTTGACCTCACCTCGAGATTCGTGCCCACATGCCGTCACGCGCCGCCGTGAGTGGCTGCGCGTGAAACCCACGCGCCTGCTACAATGTCATCGTCCCAACCCGTTTAACTGTAAAACGGATCCTGCAACCCGCGAACAGACCCGATCAGTTCTCTATCAATTCAGCCCTAAATACTTCAATTGATCATTCAATTAGCTTCCATTTAAGTCCAATTAGAGTTCTGTACACTTAATTCTATCAAAACTCACCTTAAACCCAACGATTAGACGATGAACAATGAAGAACACCCGTCATTGTTCCTTCATCGAAATTCCTCAATGGCTACTGATTTCTTCCAATTGATTCACCCAGAAGCATCAATGGACAATGAGAAATTGTTTCCCCACATCAATTTCATCGTTTGATCACTCAATGATCACGACTCAACCTCGACTCAAGCTCTCTGTTACCAGGCCCGTTCAGAGCCAATTGGGCCTCGATTTCTTCCGTTCTTGATGTGGATCGACTCGTCACAACATTAGGAAGCTAACTCGAGCTTCAATTTCGATTCTCACGACCTCAAACTTGAAATTCGGATTTTCCCCCCAAATGCCCAAAATTCGAATTCTGGTCTTACTACTCAATCTCAATCCCCGTGTTTTCCCCAGCTAATTCAGTCTCTCCTAACCTTCAATTTTCTCTCAAGCACAGCTAAGGAAGGAGGCCAATTCTCCCAGCTCTCAAACTCTGTTTTTCGAATGTCCACGGCTCAAAGAAAACATAAAGAAAATGGAGGAAAAGATGAGGAAGGAATGATGGTGTAGGAATGATGCTGTTTGGAGGGAAACATGGAGCCGGTTTTAGGCCCTAAAACAAGGGATGGGTGAAACTTGTCACTCATCCAAACATCCACATCAATGGTCACTATTCATTATTATAATATTATTTTAATCGAAGTCTCGGTTCGTTCGGTTAATCAAATTCGTTCCCGTGACCGTAACTTCGTCGTCGAATCTCCGATTTCAGCATGCCGCCTGTCATTGGATTCGTAACAATACGTTCTACGTAACGGTCCTTGGCCCTCGTCCATTGGACCTCCCCAGTCAAAAGTCAACATTTGGCCCCAATTCTACCAAATTACCAAAATGTCCCTCGACTTCCGAACATCATAACTTCTTCCTCGAATGTCGGAATCGAACGTGCCACCTGTCTATGAACTCGTGATGTCCTGAACTACGTCACGGTCATCGGTCAAAGTCCATTTGATTGCCCGATCAAAAAGTCAACATTTTCCCCACGATCAGGGGCAAAACGGTCATTTTGCACATTTTGTCCGATTTCGCCCTACTAATCACCGATCAACCCTACTAATCGAGATTAGTCACTAATCTAATCTCGGAATTCGAGATGGGTCGTTACACAATGGGTCCAAGGTATGGGCCATCCCGACGTCGCCCCTCGTCTGAAGGCTGTCGTGCCTGGTGTGCCGCCAGACTGGCCTCGACACGAACTGCTACGTCGACCATGTCTCTCAGAGTAGCATGACTAGCAGCTGTCACACTGGCTCGGATATCCCCTCGGAGTCCAAGCTCAAACCGCTAGCACTTATCCTCCTATGTGCTCACAAAGGTCTGCTCAAAATTCGTCACCGACATGTCACCCTGCTCTAGCCGCAGAAATTCTGTCTCACGGGCAGTGCGAAAAGATTGTGGGTAGTACTGATCCAAGAATCTTGCACGGAAAACCTCCCAAGTGGTGGTGTGGAAAGACCATCCTGACATCTCCAAGCCGTTCCACCACTGGTAGGCCCCGTCTTCCAGTAGGAAGGTCGCCAATGTCACCCGTTCGTTCGGTGGGCAGTGCATCACCATAAAGATTCTTTCCCATCGAGCTATCCACTCATAAGCATCCTCGGGGTTTGATCCCCCACCGAAATGTGTGGCTCCCAAATGTTGAGCCCGTTCGATACTTGCACACTTCATCTCTCTCGCGATTTCCTCGTCAGTCTATGCTTGAGAAATTCTCCTATGAGGCATAACCAACTGTTTAAGAGGCATAGATTACATGGCAACATTTTAAATGCCAACAGTACCAAGTACTGACCACTAATCTAACATGCTGACCATAACCTAGTGCTCTGATACCAAGTTGACAGGACCCGCCCCGATCCCCCCTGGGACCACATAGGGACGTGCCCTGCTCCCGTCTGACACCCAAACAAAACATACCAATTTTACCCTTAAAGAAAATCAAATGCATAAAATATTCAAATTTAAGTCATACATAATATCCGAATACAAATAGCATCAAACAAGGGATGTTTTCCAAAAACGAATTATTGAGCACGACTCTAGAACACTCTGCGTCCCAACCTACCCAGCTGTGGGTTTAGGTGCGCAATGTAAACCTATGCCTCTGCCTCAGGGTACTCTTCTGCCTCGGTAGCACCGCCTGGAGGGGTCCATAAAACATTAAGGGTGAGTGGGCCGAAACTCAAGGTTTTATAAACAGTTCATCAATTTGAAAACATATAGTTTTACCCCTCCGTTTTTCAAACATGCATGCATCAGTACCAAAACCGTAATATCTTATCGAATAAGCAAAATCAACATAATATAAACATAATAATAATCCCAGTCACTACACTATACATCCCAACCCTGATATCCCAGATATCCGACGTCCCAGACGTCCAATAAGGTCACAGTCCCAAGGCTACGTGTGCCACTCAGGGCCTCAATCCCGAGTCCTATCCACGAACCCAGCCCAGGTATGGCATCCCGGATGCTTGACGTCCCAGACGTCCAACAATAGCAATCCTGTTCCTGAGTTATCCTACGGTCCGGTCCTTTCGTAGAATGACCCATCGCATGCATTGCGCTGTGACCACTCCGGGGTACCCACATCTGGAGGAGACAGTATCACACGGTTAGATCTATACAGTGCAGTGCTATAGATAATCGCCAACATCCTCAACATATATGTATACGACTCAAAACCATGCTTAAATTGACCAGACGGGCCTCGTGCCCAAAATACCGTAAATCGCACCATAGTCATAAATCAAGATAATCATATGCTCTTCCTTGAATCACACATATAAATATATATAGAAGTGAAAACAGTTATGCATGCACGGGTTTAATGAAATCAAAGGCCCACTCACAGTACAATCCTACTGCAGTCCGAACGTATACCCCTGTCCTGGTACTATTGTACGATCCCTGTCATATCCAAAGTATACGTAAAGGTCACTATAAGTCCCTAATTTTCAACCATGAAACCCTAGACTAAAATCGGCCCGGGAAAGCCGCCTGAATGCGCTTCCTAAGGCAAAAACCTCATTTTGACCAACATAACAATCTCCGATCAACCCAAAACCACCGCCATTGGATCCGGATCGTCGAAACCTAAAGAATGGTGGTGGTCCCACCAAAAAACACTGTTCACACGCGCCCCCACGTGCTGGTCAACTTAGGAATATTACCTGCTGACGTCAGCATGACGTCATCTGACAGCTGTCAGGTCTGACATGTCAGACTCTGACAGGTGCCACGTGTCAACACGTGATTGGTCCATGTCACGGCTCTGTGAGTGCCATGTGTCAGATCTGACATGTGCCACGTGTCAGCACGACACTAGTCGATGTCACTAACATGTCAGTAACACGTGGCAACCCCTGATTGGGCCACGTCACTGACATGTCAGTGCTGACTGTGCACTGACATGTGACACGTGTCGGATGATGATTGGTCCACGTCACCTGACAGATCTAACAGGGTGCCACATCATCGTCTCCTACATTGCGACGGGTCGACCCGTTTATCTGACACCGGGTCGTTCAGACCCGTGATCTGACCCGGCCGTCATTTTCTCATTTCTCAACCATTTTAGGCCTAATTTCTTCCTAAATGCTCGTCTCAAACCCAGTAAGGGTTCTAGCTAAATAAAAACATCAAACAAAGGCTGGATCTAAGGCTTACCTCGATGAACATTGGCCTGGTTTTCCATCGCTGTTAACTCTCAGTTCAGGTCACCACTGGCCTCGAAACTAGGTTCTAAAAGTTATCCTCAGTCCCTAGAAGTTAATAGAATCATTAGGAATCGAAAAAAGCGTTGAAAACCTAGCTTCCATTTATGAGTTTTGAACACGGTTTCGGGTTTTGAAGCCGCTTACCCCACCGCCGTGTCAGCCGTGGTTTCTCCTCCCTACGCCGTCGTCTCTCAGCCCTCACCAACTTAGTCTCTCACACACGAACACAGAGGAGATGGGTGATAACCTGGTGTGTTTGTTCGAATGAGTCGTGTGTGTGTGTTTCGGGTAGGAAAATATAACAAAATGAGAAAGAGAGAAGATGGACCAGATGAGAGAGATGGAGGGTCCAGATTAAATCTTGGAAATGATATCATGGTGTAGATGCAATTTGGGGGTTTAGATGGATGGCTGAGAATAAAAGGAGGGATTAAATCCTATTTAAATCACTTAGTGGAGACATTAGATTATAACTAATTAATTAGAGGAACATGATCCAGATCTGAATCTAGCCAACGGATGAGTGACACTTGTCACTCATCCAAGTGTCCCCTAACCACTTTCCCACTATTTCAGAATTAATTAATTGACACGATTTTTGAGACATAAACTTTCCCGATTTCACATTTCAGACCATAACTTTCCCGTAAGAAGTTCGATTTCGGCGTGCCGCCTGTCTATGGACTCGTGATGTCCCGATCTACGTCACGGTCACAGTTGCAAGTCCAATATAGTCCCCGAGACAAAAGTCAACTTTTTCCCTTCCCTAAGGGCAAAATGGTCATTTCATATTACAATATTGTTTTATAAAAGTTCGGGGCCTTACAGTGGCTCTGCTGGTTATCATTTTTAGGTGACTCCTTGGTTGGATTTTCCACCATCTCTGGTTGCTTGCTCTCCAAGTTTCCTTGGAGGAAGTTCCCGAATACGAGTCTTCTCCTAACTGTGGATGAAATTTCTAAGATAGTGTTGGGGTAAGTTTTTCTTTCACTCATTATCTTCTTCCTTGTTCATTTTTGGGGGACTGGTTTGCTCCATCTTGGTTGCTGTAGGGGTAACTGGTTCTCCGAGAGGCCTTACCCCTTTTCCCTTCTTTCTGCGAAGGTATGCCCCGTACTTTCTATGAATTCTTCTTTTGGAAGTTCTTTTCAACCCCTTGGCTGGCTTTCCGTTCTTGCCTTCCATGTACCAATTTCCCTCTTGGATCATAGGCTTCAAAGGTTTGGCCATTTTGGTGGCCTTGCTGGGAGGAACTGGTGGTTTATTTTGCTGGTCACCTTGCCCCCTAGCCCGTTGACTAGCCATCTGTTCTTGCTTTTTCTAGTATCTCCCGACTTCTGAGTCTTGGAGTTCTGATAAGCCTTGATTTTGGGGACACGAGGACCATGCTTCCGCTCAGGTATATCCAGAGGGTCGTCATCCCTACCTTTCCCCTTGTATTTCGACTTCATCTTAACACCTGGGGTTAAGGTCGTCGGGACATATTCTGTTATGCATCTGGTGTATAATGCTCTCATATCTCTATTGGTGGAAAACATCGACTTGGCTTGGCTATCGTGTGGTTATTCTCCTTTTGCTGATTTGGTCCATTTCTTAGACCAGTGAAGATTAACCATGCTAACCATTGATGCTAGGAGCGGATTGATATCCACTCCCAGCAGGGCCTTAGGTATAGGCGCCAACGCGATGTTTCCTTGATTGATTAATCTCTTGATGATATCTTTGAACTGAATGCAGTTGGTCGTGCCATGGTGAAATGACACATGTCATTTGTAGAATTGCTTACCCTTAAGTTCCTCCTACTTGGGCCACTCATGTTTGGGGTCTGGTTTGATCACCTTTGCCTTTACTAGCTCACCTTGAAATGGTCAAATGTTGACTTTTTGACTAGAACATTTGTTAGACATTATGTAAGAACCATTACAAAGTTTTTGGACTCCTGAGTCCGTAGACATGTAGTATGTCAAAATTGGACTTGGAATTGATTCAATACGAGTCAAAATTGGCTAAGGGAAAAATGGTAATTTTCTACCAAGGGTATTTTGGTCATTTTGTAGGAAAGGACTTGGTCATTCTAGAGGGTTCCACATTTTTCCTCTTATTCTCCCTATTACCACCCCTACTATATATATATATATACATACATAGTCGTGTGTGGAGGAGAAAGAAAGAAGAAAATGGTTTTGGGGTGTGTTCGGTGGGCTTGCACCTAAAGAAAGCAAAATAAGAACCATGGTGGAGAATAGGAAGATGGGAAAGAAGAGGCCAGAGAAAGAAGGAAGAAGAGAGAAAAAAGGGAACAAAATAATACTGAGAAAGTGGGAGACACTGCAAACTCGAAAACAAAACCATGGAGCTAAGTTTTTTGCTGTAGATCGAGCAATTGGATCGGGACCTTATAACATTTTACTAGGGATGATTGAGCGATCATTGAATCCTTAAGGACATTCTGAGACATTGAGAATGAAGGATTGAGTGTGAGGAGCAGCATACGAGTTTCTGGAAATTTGGCCTAGAAATCATGGAATCAGAACATGTTATCGAGGTGAGTTTTCGTAATTATAACCCATTAGATCCTTTATGGACTTGCATAGATGTGTTTAGACAGTTTGAAAACAAAAAATAGACATAAAACGAATGAATTTGAGCTGTGTCAAGTCACTGGGTCGAGAAACCCATATTACAGACCTGCGCAAGGAAGACAACAAGTGGAGTTGTGACTGCGCACTGTGACACGCATGACCACCACGCGTAGAGGCTTGTGGTGGTGGGTGGTGGTACGTGCAACGGTGTCTTAGGTTTCTATCAACATAAAAGTTGTTCATCTTACATGTGGCGACCCAGAAATTTGGAAAAGGTAATTTCGAGAATTTGGAAAAGGAATTGACCTTTTTACCCTTGAGTTAGGTGGTCAAATGGTGAATTTTTGATCGGATAACCTTTTAAACTTTTTGTGAGGACCATTGCATAGGTCTCGGAGCCCTGATTCCGTAGACAGGTGGCACGATGGAATCAGAGGTCGAACGAGTTCGTTACATGTCTAGAAAGGTTAGGGGCATTTTGGTAATATGTGCCTAAGATGGGCAATTTGGTCTTTATGCCATTTTGATAACTCATTAGCTTGCCTTATGGATTAGTGACATATGTCACCATTTGGGTTGGATTGATGGTAACACGTGTGTGTGCTGTTAAGTGCATATGTATGTGTTTGTTATGATTCGGCCAATAAGGAAAAACAAGGAAAACATGAACCTAACTAAATTGGTTTCATTCTCCCAGCCAGTCGAGAGAAACACATAGAGAAACAAAGAGAAACAAAGAGAGAAAAGAAGAGAGAAATATAAAGAAAGAAAGAAAGAAAGAAGAAACCCAGAGAGGACTGAAAACCGAAACCTAGAAACCTTGAGAAATTTGAGAATTCGAATTTCCGTTTTGGAGGTTAATTTCTGAAACGAAGTTTAGAAATAGCTTCTTGGAGCTTAAGCGAGTTGAACCATCATGTTTTCGAAGGGAAGTGACAAAGATTGAACTTAGAACCATATTTGCTACTATCTCGAGTTTTCAATTTGGAATTTCACTAGTTTGAGGTAAGGAAATTATGAATTGAACTTGAATTCATGTTTCTGGGTAGCCTAGAATGGTTTTGTATGGATTGGAATCAATAAATGGCTTGAAATTTGCCGAATTTGAGATTTGGGTCGAAACCCGGGTCAGGTGATCCGTTTGCAGAAAAACGGGTGACATGGATGATGAACAGTACATGTTGCGTGGGATTCATGCGCAGCCATTCCACACGGCGAGTGATGTAACGACCCGTCCCAAATTTCAAGATTAGATTAGTGACTAATCACGATTAGTGAGGTTAATCGGTGATTAGTTGAGCGAAATCGGACGAACGATGCGAAATGACCGTTTTGCACTTGGGCGTGGGCAAAACGTTGACTTTTCGTTTAGGTGGTCAAACAGACTCTGACAGATGACCGTGACGTAGTTCGTGACGTCACGAGTTCATAGACAGGTGGCACGTTCAATTCCGACGTTCGAGGAGCAAGTTATGACGTTCGAGGAGCAAGTTATGACGTTCGAAAGTTTATGGGCATTTTGGTAATTATGGTTAAAAGGAGTCAATTGTTGACTTTTTGACCGAGAGATCCGATGGCCAAGGGCCGAAGACCGTTACGTAGATCGGGATGATACAAATCCATAGTTAGGCAGCATGCTGATATCGGACTTCGAACGGGAGAGTTATAGGTCACGGAAGTTCGATTTCATTATGCACGTACTTCGAGACGGGGGCTGATTTGGCAATATCTGATTGGGCAGATATTTTAGGTGGACCTATGGATGAGTGACAAGTGTCACTCATCCCATTGGCTAGTCCCTAAAAAGGTGGATCTATGCTAATTAAATATTATTATTGTATTATTTTATAATTAATCTATCCTACAACTAATCCTATCCATCCATTTCAATTCCATCTTTAAATCTTCACCCTCCATCTCTCATTCTCTCATCTAATCTCATCTTCCTTCTTCATTTCCTCACACACCCGAAACCCCATAACCCTCCATTTTTCATTTTCTTCTTTTTCCTTCACAAACCCGAAACACAACCCACACCACACCTCACCTTCCCTTATCTGAGCCATGAGTGACCGTGTGAGGAGTGTGAGGGGCTGAGGACAACGGCTGAGGACGGTGGTCGCGGCGGAGGCCACGGCGGAGTGAACCGTAAGGTAAGGAAATATTTGAAAATTCGAAATTCAATTTTATTGCTTTTTACTAGGTTTCTTTAATTGGGTTGGGTTTCTGAGGACCTAGGGGGCAGTTTGGGATTGGATTCGAGGGTTAGGAAGGCCAGGAAGGGCCGTGAACGGTGGGGGAATGAACGGCCGCCATGACCGGATTGAAGATGCGGGTTTTAGTTGTTTTTCTTCCATTTTAAGGTCATAGAACTGAAGGTTAGGATGAGGGGATGAAAATGGGACAAACGGGGAGAGTTTTGGTGGTCGTACGGCGGAGAATCGGCCGGATCAAGCCGCGGGTCACGGCGACCCGGTTGCAGGTATTCGGGTCGACCCGGTGGGAGGACAGGGATAACAGGTGACGTCATCCTGCTGACGTCATCATGTCAGGGATGACGTCAGCATTGTCAGGTCCGACAATGTCAGCTGACATGTTAGAAAATGGGCCAATAGGAGTGTGACATGTGTCACTGGCAGGACTGTCAGTGATGATGTCATGCTGACGTCAGCATGACGTCACTGCTGACGTCAGCATGTACTGTAGCAGCGTTGACCGGGCGCGTAGGGGCTCGTGTGAACAGTATTTTGAGTGGGCCCAGGGTCATTTTAAAGGTTTCGACGATCCGGATCCAATGACGGTGGTTTCGGGTCGATCAGAGAGCGTTAAGTTGGTCAAATTGAGTTTTTTCCACCTCGGAAAACGTGTACGGGGCACGTTGACTTTTTCGGGAAAGTTTAGGGTTCTTAATATGGACTTGTATAGGTTAGTAGTAACCTTTGGATATGATTTGGACAGGTCAGGATGACCCGAAGAGGTTGGATTGGCTTGGGAGAGCCTATGGCACGCAAATCGAGGCAGCAGCTCGGACGGTCTGTGAGTGGACCTTGTTTTCTAAATTGGTGCATGCATAAATGTTTATTATATGTTTTAAATACTTGTTTGTGATGCCATGAGTGCATTTGGATGTGTGATTACGTATAGGCACCTATTTCGAGGTTTCGGCCATATACGGTGCCTATACGGGTCGGTATTTCTTTATCGATCTAAATGAAATGGTTTTGAATTTCAAAAGGATAAACTCGGGTATGAGACCCATTTGGTTTTGTCTCGGGCATATGACCTTAGATATCGGGCACGGTGCCCAGCTGATGTCATTTGTTTGGGCACGAGACCCAGTTATTTTACTGTTTATGATTTCGAGTCAGGGACCCTAGATGGATTTCCAAGTTCATGACGGTTTACGGGAACCGGCATGAACTCTGGAAAGGTCATTGTGGTTCATGACGGTTTATGGGAACCGGCATGGACCTTTGTCAGGTCATTCTGGTTCATGACGGTTTATAGGAACCGGCATGAACCCTGGTTAATGGATGTTATGGATCATGACGGTTCAAGGGAACCAGGCATGAATGTTTATGTTATGTATATATATGTATTCATATACCTTCCTTTACTTCTATTATCTCCTCCGGGGAGGGTCGTTGGCCTGGGTGGACCCTAGAGTAGTCACGGAGCACCGACTGAGTGGAGTCACCCCCGAGTTGGGTTCCTTACTCTCAGGAAAGCTATGATTACTATTACCTCGGGTAGGGTCGGTGGGCTGCGGACATTAATCTTGACTTTGAGAAGACTCGGATTGAGACCTGGGTAGCACGCGCGTAGCTTTGGAAACCGTGACAGGATTGGTTGTGTGAATTATATGTATATATGATGTATGCTATATGATATGATATATGACGTATGTTTACACAGGTTTTGGGCAGTGGCCCGTATGGTCATTTTCATTATGGTTCTTTCAACCTTGGTTTTGGGCTTAGTCCCACATATGGTTCTTTCGGTTAAATGGTTTTCGAATGCATGCATACTTTTTAGTGAAGGGTATAAATGTCTTCTCGTTAAAATGTTTTTAGAAACTCTTGTTTTGTCCACTCACAGCTTTTAATATTTTGACTGCCCTTCAGGTTGACATTGGATGTGGACTGTAGTAGAGACCGAGATATCACATACCTCCTCCGGATCCTGGCGTACTCTGATAGCCCGGGAGGGCAAAGGTCGGAAATATCCCTTGTCTGACACTCCGTGTCAGACGGGAGTAGGGTCGTCCCACGTTAATTCCGGGGGAATTGGGATGAGTCCTGTCAGCATGGTATCATAGCATAGGATTGCTTATCAGAGCATGGTTGTTCGTGTTACTCTGAATTCCAGAGCGTGTTTTGCGTGCTACTCCTTATGCAGGTCGAGGATGTGATATCTCAATGGGCTGCAGTTCGTTATCAACCTGATAGTAGGATGCCGGTACGATAGTTAGTAGGATTGGATCGTGGAATTTCTTGGTTCGGCATTTGATGCAGGGGTTGCCATAGTTCTGTCGTGGATGACAGTGTGTGACCCTATGGAAGGATTAACGTATTCGTATTTTGGAGTTGTGATCGTGAGACGGTTAGTTGGGATCGTCTTCACGATGTCGTTGGATCGGTTCCGACGACTGATTCGGTGTTGTGACCATTAGATGGTCGGATCTTGTTGTGTTTGGTGGATATACTATTGGGAGCAGCCAAATTAGTGGAATCCTGGTTGGACTTACAGTAAGATTGGATTGACGTCTTTACGATGTCAAGACCGCAGATTCGGTCAGATCGTGGATTTTACTGATTTTCGCAGTCGAGTTCAGAGTGACCCTAGGTGTAATTGTGGAACCCAACTTTGGGTGTATGGTTCAGAAATGTGAGTTGACGAGTGGTTTGACTTGGACGACTATTCGGATTTGGATTCGTTAGTAGGTCTAGTCATGTCAGCTTGTGTTGGGACTGCACTTCGCAGTCGAGGTTATACTTATTGGTTAAACCTACTTGGTTGTCGTGCTACTCAGTTGTGGTTTGGTCCAAATAAGGTCGCGGATGACCTAGTAGACGACGTTGGTTGAGTCGAGTTACGATTGGTTAGTGATTAGTTGGACAAGTTATAAGGGTTGGTACTTGTCGATGGAATCTCAGAGTTGGGATACGGAGTAATTAGTACGGGCGATTGATTCTGTTGGATGCGGAGTCAAGATTGTGATGTCTGGTAGTTAGGTCTGCACGAGTCTGTGGCAGGCGCTACTATCGAGAGTGGTTGTAGTTACGATTGGTGGGAATCGGTGACGTTCAGGTGACATTTCCTTTTCTCGTATGCGTTATCAGGGTGACTGTACCCAGAGTAGTCGGGTACGAGGGAGGCAGAGTTTCTCCTATTCGAGCAGAGGTACAGGATCGTCGCTCGGTATGAGCGGAGATCTAGGGTTGTCAGTTTTGCACACGGTGTGCTAGTGTTAGTGCTGATGCTAGTGTGGATACTTGTGTGCTGATGCTGACAGGTGATGATACTGGTACTAGCGCTGGTGCTAGTGCTGGTGATTGTGATGACGGTGAGTCACGAGTCGGGATGTGGCTCTGACGAGATGGGCATATGTTCGGTATCTGTGGTCCCAGAGTGGATCTCAGATAGAGTTAAATTGGTTAGGGGACACGTGGTTGATGTCCGAGTGTGTTGGTTCCGATATGGTTGGAACTTCGAAATCGCGAGAGGTTGTGATTGAGGTGACGAGTGGAATGCGGGCTTTCCGCATTAGTAATGGGTATTTCGAAGTCATTTGGGTGACTTCTCAAGTTCTGCCATGGCAGGTTATGCATGTGTGGCAGATGATGGTAGACGTTCTTGGTTGCCACTAGTACACTGATTGTGTATTGGTTGGTGGACCCGGGATTTGTCTTGGGTCATCAGGTGTAGTTGAGTATATCGAAGTTACATGACTTAGATTTCTCATTTTCTGCTTGGTGGCAGGCGATGTTGGATTACGTGACGTGGTGAGTGCAGCAAGTTTTGGTTGCATTCACATAGGATGACTTTTGATGTCATTGCTTGGATCATCCTTGATTTTTCCTCGGTGGAATGACAAGGATCGATACGAGGTAAGTGGAGAGAACCCACAGTCTCGGCGTGTCTCGTCGTTGACTAATCTGTTTAGATGTGCGAAATGGTTGTGGACCTTGGACATCATGACGATCGGGGATCGTGGCGTTCATGGTCGGTTGACGTAGGGTAGATCTGGATCGGGATCTTGATGATCCAGATAGGTGGAGAGTTTATCACTCTTACTTGGATGTTTGAGTTGAGGATGATGGGACTGAACTTCTATTCGAAGTGAATCCTGTGTGGTATATTACTCAGGTGAGTAGTTTTCCGACGTGGTCGGATATGGTCACCATTAGAAATGTGTGGATGATGTGATTGGCTTCCCTATGAAGTCAATCGGATGTTTTGTGTAATCGGTTGAGCAGGTAACTGATAGGTTCGGTTTTGGTGCGTCTCGGTAGACGAGAACGATATTTCGAGTTTTGGAATCAGATTTTTGGATGACGATTCAGGATTTGATTTTGGAACTTGAAAGAGGATTTCTGTATTCGAGTTTTGGAATCAAATTTCTGGATGGCGATACAGGATTTGATTTTGGAACTTGAAAGAGGATTTCTGTATTTGGGTTTTGGAATCGGATTCTGGGTGACGATTCAGGATTTGATTCTAGAGCTTGACTATGGATTTTCTTTTATGGATTTGGGTTCGGAATGGTTATTCCAAATGCTAGTTTACGGAATGATGATTTCAAATTCGAATTTGAACATGATTATGGATATGATTTCTGGGTTTGGATTTGGGATTTCTTACGAAATTGCGGATTCGGATCCGGACTTGGAAATAGATGTCGGGTCGGAGTTTCGATTTGTCTAATACTGGATTGGACAAATGGACTCCATAATAGAAACATGTTTGGCTACGACCTAGGTGGTCGTGTTGTTGTTGTTGTTATTGTTGTGGTTGTAGTCAGGTTGGTATGGATGTACGTACTTTGTACATTGTTCAAGGTACGATACTGGGTGTACTTGTCATGTCAGGTGACGGTATATAGGTTATACCGGTAGTACCTTAGTGAGCGTGTTGTAGTCGGATTGGTTCTGATACCATTGGATTAGTTGAGGACGTGGACAGGACATTGGATACTGTGCATTGGGTCATAGTATTTCTGAGGGGTCCAGTTACACACAGGTCGAGTTAGATGTTGGTATACGTATACTCAGGATGAGTATGTTGGTGGTTAGTGTAACCACAAGTGGGTATAGTGTCAGTTTTCGACTGACGGATGTCAAGTGGTGACAGTTTGTCGAAGGTGTCAGCGTAGATCATTGAGTGTAGTTTGGTGACTCCCAGTGGGAGCAGACGTCGGGATAGGTTGGAGATTGAGGAAGGAACCGTAGAATTGTTTATGTCAGCGAAAGGGTAGATTTGACAAGCGGGTCGATCATAGGATACTTGGGCTACTCTGATACTGACAGGTGGTGTCAGTTCGAAGCGTACGACTTCTGCTATTCGACGTGGTCGAATGTAGACGATACGACGTGAGCGTTAGTGGTACGTCTAGCTGCAGACGAGTAAGGATTGTTCTGGTTAGTTGGTGTACGAGCGTACACGTGTTTTGAGGTTGATTCTACTTTCCACGAGGTGGATGTGGAATATGGATAGTTGGAGTTTCAAGAACGAAACTAAATTAAGGAGGGAAGAACGGTTGGATTTAGGTCGGTTGGAATTTCGAGGACGAAATTAATTAAGGAGGGAAGGTTGTAACAACCCGTCCCAAATTTCAAGATTAGATTAGTGACTAATCATGATTAGTGAGGTTAATCGGTGATTAGTTGAGCGAAATCGGACGAACGATGCGAAATGACCGTTTTACCCTTGTGCGTGGGCAAAACGTTGACTTTTCATTCGGGCGGTCAAATGGACTTTGACCAATGACCGTGACGTAGTTCGTGACGTCACGAGTTCATAGACAGGTGGCACGTTCAATTCCGACGTTCGAGGAGGAAGTTATGACGTTCGGAAGTTTAGGGGCATTTTGGTAATTACGGTTAAAATGAGTCAAATGTTGAATTTTTGACCGAGAGGTCCGATGGCCAATGGCCGAAGACCATTACATAGATCGGGATGATATGAATCCATAGATAGGCGGCATGCTGAAATCGAACTTCGAACGGGAGAGTTATAGGTCACGGAAGTTCGATTTCATTATGCACGTACTTCGAGACGGGAGCTGATTTGGCAATATCTGATTGGGCAGATATTTTAGGTGGACCTATGGATGAGTGACAAGTGTCACTCATCCCATTGGCTAGTCCCTAAAAAGGTAGATCTATGCTAATTAAATAGTATTATTTGTATTATTTTATAATTAATCTATCCTGCAACTAATCATATCCATCCATTTAAATTCCATCTTTAAATCCCCACCCTCCATCTCTCATTCTCTCATATGATCTCATCTTCCTTCTTCATTTCCTCACACACCCGAAACCCCATAACCCTCCATTTTTCATTTTCTTCTTTTTCCTTCACAAACCCGAAACACAACCCACACCACACCTCACCTTCCCTTATCTGAGCCATGAGTGACCGTGTGAGGAGTGTGAGGGGCTGAGGACAACGGCTGAGGACGGTGGCCGGGGCGGATGCCACGGCGGAGTGAACCGTGAGGTAAGGAAATATTTGAAAATTCAAAATTCGGTTTTATTGCTTTTTACTAGGTTTCTTTAATTGGGTTGGGTTTCTGGGGACCTAGGGGGCAGTTTGGGATTGGATTCGAGGGTTAGGAAGGCCAGGAAGGGCCGTGAACAGTGGGGGAATGAACGGCCGCCATGGCCGGATTGAAAATGCGGGTTTTAGTTATTTTTCTTCCATTTTAAGGTCATAGAACTGAAGGTTAGGATGAGGGGATGAAAATAGGACAAACGGGAAGAGTTTTGGTGGCCGAACGGCGGAGAACAGGCCGGATCAAGCCGCGGGTCACGGCGACTCGGTTGCAGGTATTCGGGTCGACCCGGTGGGAGGACAGGGATGACAGGTGACGTCATCCTGCTGACGTCATCATGTCAGGGATGGCGTTAGCATTGTCAGGTCTGACAATGTCAACTCACATGTCATAAAATGGGCCAATAGGAGTGTGCCACGTGTCACTGTCAGGACTGTCAATGATGATGTCATGATGACGTCAGCAAGACGTCACTGCTGACGTCAGCATGACGTCTTGCTGACGTCAGCATGTACTATAGCAGCGTTGACCGGGCGCGTAGTGGCTCGTGTGAAAAGTATTTTGAGTGGGCCCAGTGTCATTTTAAAGGTTTCGACGATCCGGATCTAATGACGGTGGTTTCGGGATCGGAGAGCGTTAAGTTGGTCAAATTGAGGTTTTTCCACCTCGGGAAACATGTACGGGGCACGTTGACTTTTTCGGGAAAGTTTAGGGTTCTTAATATGGACTTGTATAGGTTAGTAGTAACCTTTGGATATGATTTGGACAGGTCAGGATGACCCGGAGAGGTTAGATTGGCTCGGGAGAGCCTATGGCATGCAAATCGAGGCTGCAGCTCGGACGGTCTGTGAGTGGACCTTGTTTTCTAAATTGGTGCACGCATAAATGTTTATTATATGTTTTAAATACTTGTTTGTGATTCCATGAGTGCATTTGGATGTGTGGTTACGTATAGGCACGTATTTCGAGGTTTCGGCCATATACGGTGCCTATACTGGTCGGTATTTCTTTATCGGTCTAAATGAAATGGTTTTGAATTTCAAAAGGATAAACTCGGGTATGAGACCCATTTGGTTTTGTCTCGGGCATATGACCTTAGATATCAGGCATGGTTCCCAGCTGACGTCATATGTTCGGGCACGAGACCCAGTTATTTTACGGTTTATGATTTCGGGTCAGGGGCCCTAGATGGATTTCCAAGTTCATGATGGTTTACCGGAACCGGCATGAACTCTGGAAAGGTCATTGTGGGTCATCACGGTTTATGGGAACCGGCATGGACCTTTGTCAGGTCATTCTGGTTCATGACGGTTTATGGGAACCGGCATGAACCCTGGTTAATGGATGTTATGGATCATGACGGTTCAAGGGAACCGGGAATGAATGTTTATGTTATGTATATATATGTATTCATATACCTTCCTTTACTTCTATTATCTCCTCCAGGGAGGGTCGTTGGCCTGGGTGGACCCCAGAGTAGTCACGGAGCACCGACTGAGTGGAGTCACCCCCCAGTTGAGTTCCTTACTCTCAGGAAGGCTATGATTACTATTACCTCGGGTAGGGTCAGTGGTCTGCGGACATTAATCTTGACTTTGAGAAGACTCGGATTGAGACCTGGGTAGCACGCGCGTAGCTTTGGAAACCGTGACAAGATTGGTTGTGTGAATTATATGTATATATGATGTATGCTATATGATATGATATATGACGTATGTTTACACAGGTTTTGGGCAGTGGCCCGTATGGTCATTTTCATTATGGTTCTTTCAACCTTGGTTTTGGGCTTAGTCCCACATATGGTTCTTTCGGTTAAATGGTTTTCGAATGCATGCATGCTTTTTAGTGAAGGATACATATGTCTTCTCGTTAAAATGTTTTTAGAAACTCTTGTTTTGTCCACTCACAGCTTTTAATGTTTTGACTGCCCTTCAGGTTGACATTGGATGTGGACTGTAGCAGAGACCGAGATATCACATACCTCCTCCGGATCCTGGCGTATTCTGATAGTGCGGGAGGGCAAAGTTCAAAAATATCCCTTGTCTGACACTCCGTGTTAGACGGGAGCATGGTCATCCCACGTTAATCCTGGGGGGATTGGGATGGGTCCTGTCACGTGAGGGCACATCCTAGTGAATCTCGAGGTGCGGCCAACATGTCTTTTACTCCTTTCAATGTTACATACATTTTGCTGCAGGTTTCGAGTCGATCGGAAACTGCCTTGGTGTAATTTTGGGTGTTCGAAGTGTTATGTTACGTTTTTAAGCGTGTATTTTATCCCAGAAAATTAGGGGATTCTAATGTGAGGTTATTTGGGGTGTTAGTGACCCTTAGTGGTGGTTTTTGACAGGATTGGTGATTCCTATAATGATAGGAGTCGTCCCAAATTTTCATGAAAAATAGGACAGCCCCTGCTTTCGTTTGACAACTCTTGTTAGACAAGAGATCTTATCAATTAATCATTTTTAAAATAAGTAATTTAACCAAAATAAATCCACCCTCGCGGGGTTTCCGTCCACATCCTTCCCATTTCCCAAGAGGTGGTACTATTCACTAATTTTGTTCTTTTATAAATCATTTTTCTTATTTTTAATCACATTAATATCAACTTATCCCATTCTTGATTAAATTCCACTTAGAAATCCATAAAATAATATTGATTAAATCTTCTAACTTTATTTCTATAATTTCATCAGTTTTTATCCATTATTTATTCCTAAATTTAACAATATTTAATTAATAACACATAAACTTTGTAAAATCATATCGTCTTCATACGAAGTCGAATTAACGAGATTCCTAGACCTATAAACTCAAAAAAATGGACTGAACATTTTTCGTGTTGACGGTTTATCCAGAAACACTCTCACGCGCCCTCACGCACCGCCCAAAGTGGTCGAGCGTGAGTGCCACATGCCAACTACAGTGCAGGAACTATTCATCGTCATCCTTACCAAAATCTCTAGTTTTCAAGTCGCACGACCCGGCTATATTTCGCTCATTTCTCCATTAATTCTCATAATTTTTTTGTCCAATTTCTTCTTACCACTATGAGAAGAAGATATAAGGAGCTAGAAAGGTATAATTCATACTTGGGAGCTCGACACAATATTACCATGCTTGGCCATGGTTGCTGCCAACCGATTCTGCACTTTTTCTCCTCCAAACTTGCTCCTTTCACATTCAAAACCATGAGGAGACCTCCAGAGAGACCCTATAGTGCTAATTTCATAATTTTCGAGTCTTTAAAGTATGGACCCGAAAACAGGGCTCGCGGGTCCACGACCGTTTTTCCACTTCTTCTTCCTTTTCTACGCCAATTCATCACTCTCTCATCCTTCTCCCCCTACCTCTCTTTCTCTCCACTTTTTTGGCCTTTCCTTCCTTCTTCTGACTCGAGTTTGGCTCTCGGGTGGAGGTTTTCCATGGCATCGACCATGGTCTTTCCTTTTCCTACAATATACCTCCACACATATATAATGTGTATGAGTCGGTGAGGAGAGTGGAGAGACAATTTTAGAATTTTCTAGGTCCATTTCCACATGGATCACATGTGGATTTGTGAAATGACTAAATTGCCCTTTTGGAAAAATTTACCAAAATGCCCTTATACCTTTTTTGACCCATAACAAACACATTCGACATCTGATTTTAGCGAGCTACCTATCTATGAATTCAAAATCTTAAGACCTACGTAGTGGTCTTCTCGGAAATCTCAAAAGATGTCTACAACAAAAAGTCAACTATTTTATCTTACATTTCTAATCAAACCAAATTCCAATTTGAAATTTAGTTCAGCTGCCAAAGCATATGTGATAATCAGTCAAATTCATTAAAACCCAATCCTTTCATTAAAAAAATACTTATATTGCAAGACTTGAATTCCTTGAACAAAATATTTAAAATCGGGCTCTGATACCAAGTTGATAGGATCTGTCCCAAGTTTTTGTGAAAATCAGACTGGCCTTGCTCTTGTCTGACAAGAGTTAACATACGGGAGTTGGGCCGGTTCGGTTTTTCACGGAAACTTGGGACAGGTCCTGCCATAGATTTACAGAAGAGCGTACGACTTGGAATTGAACCGCGTGGACGGTGTGTGAGTGGACACTTATTTTATAAACTGTGATGCATGCACAATTAAATATTTTACATGATTTGAGTTGCAATGATTTGAAATGATTACTTGATGACTTTATGGATTTAATTACTGATTTTTGGACAAGATTTTATGGATTTGCATGAAAACAGTGTTTTGGGCATGAGACTCTGTTTTTTAAATGGTTTTGACTTGGTTTAAAGTCAAGAATTTTGTAAAAGCATAGTGATTAGCTTTATGATCTGTTTTTCATGGTACACTGTTTTCTCAAATGCGATTGAGCCTGGGGTATTGCTCGGATGCATATGATCCTGGGGATGTTGATATTTTCCCCGATGTGATTGATCCCAGGGGTCCTACCCAGATGTGTCTAATCCCGAGAATGTGGCTTGGTAGTTTCCTATGCGTAATGTTGATGTGATAGTGTCATTGATTGTGCATTGATGAGTAGTGCTAATGTGATATTGTGATTGATGTATGTGCACTAATAAGTAGTGTTGTTTGATCATTATGATTGATGTTGAGTATTGATGATTGATTGTCATTGACGATAATGGTTATGTCCAAATGTTTTCATGTGATTTGACTCGAGAGTTGGTTGTTCATGTTTTACTCTATGCATGCATGATTTATAACCGGAAGGTAAAGAGTTTGTTTTTGAAATTTATTTTCAAATAATGTTATTTTGGTCTACTCACACCTTTAATGTTTTTTATGACCCTCGAGGGCGCGGCACGAAGATCGAAGTTAATCGAGAGGCGGAGGCATGAGTGGGAATCAGTACAACTATCCCTTGTCCGACAAGTGATAAAGGTGTTTTCGAAACTTTGGTGGACTTGTCAGACGGGAGCAAAAACATACACAGTTATCAAAGCATTTGTGGGATGGTCATGTCATTACAATTCTGAGTAAATTCGTCCATCCAAAGTTTTGATTTATTTGGACAACGTTTGAATATATTTCCGAGGTTCCAAAAATATTATGTTTATATTTTAATTAACAAACTAATTAATTCAAGAAAATTAAGCATAAATTAAGGTTAATTTGATTATTAGGAAGCCCTTGAAAGTAATTTATTTTATGAAGGAATTTATAATGAATTATGTGGTCATTGGCTCTCTAAGTATGATATTATAACTATTTTGGGATCTTTATTACATAAGTCTTATGTAAACTATACTTAGAAAGTCCAAAGTTAAAAATAATTGGGTGATCATGTTCTTATGATGATAAAAAGTGAAAAAATTATGATCAAGTGTTTTGTATATGTGACTATAGCCATATGATACTATGATGTCATATATGGGGTGTAAGTTATCATGAAATACTATAAGGGTCACAATGATATGATGGAATTTGATGTATGATGATGAGTACATGTTGCTCATGTTAAATGATAATGTTAATAATATGATAAAGGATATGATGAGGACATGATGATGATATGATGATGACATGATGTTATGTAAATACATAACGGTATATGTGATGTACGTTGGTATATTATAAGTTAACGTTATGATACATATACTATTATGATAATAAGGCATAATAATGATGTGACTATGAGTATTGTGTATATGAACAATTACAGGACAATTTACGGTGATTTAGATATGAAAATTAGAAAGAATATGACGTGGATAAAGCTATAGGAACAAAGCCTAAAGTTTTGTGAATGTAAAATAGGGTGTTTAGCTAAAGATTTGTATACGGTTGTTAATTATAGTAACAAAAACAAGACTGAAATTTGTGAAACTTGTAAAGAGCACTACTTGTTGGGGTAGTGGGCTCAACGTGGACGGTAACCACACAAGAATGGACTTAGTTTGGTTAAATTGTTAACTTGTCAAAATTGATAAATTAAAGAAATATCCCTTCTCTGATGAGAGTTGTCAAACGGGAGTAGGACCAGCCTGGTTTTCACAAAAATTAGGGACGAGTCTTGTCACCCAAAATAAGTCTAAATTTATTAATATATAATATATTTTAAATTAATTAATTAATAAATAAAGCATATGGAAAAATAAACAATATAGAAGTATGTAAATTTTATACTGGTTCAGATTCTTTGAATAATTGAGTTCTTATTTGAAGGCTAAATGCTTGTATGAAATTTAAAAGTTTTAGCCTAATAGTCTTGAATGTGGAAATTTTCATCTATATATAAATTAGAAATATATAATATGATCTTTTATATATATATATATATATATAACTAAATGTAATGTTTTTGACACGAGATTTTTTTTTCTTTGTTAGGAGTTTGTCCCAATAGGTTTTCCATAACAAGGTTTTAACGAGGTCTTATAGTATAAAAATGAAATAATCAATCAATAAAAATTTAGATTTTTAATGGTTTAATATACGAATTAAGGACAAATTTTTTATTTTCTGCCTAGGCCTTCAAATGTTTGGACCGGCTCTGTTCATCACCAACAACCACAACTTTACTGCCTATACTAGGTTCCAAGTTATCACCTTCGTCATCAGTAAACGAGAAAATCCCGCTTTCATCTTCGCCACCCTCTATAGGTACAAAAATTTCCCCATACTGCTATAATCGCATTTAACCACATTGTCACCCACATTAGGTTCAACGATTTTAGCATCCATAAATTCTTCATACCCACTACTAGGTATATTATGATCACCCATCATTATATGATCTCAAACAACAAGTTAAATAACTAAAAAATCCCTAATAAATTGTCAAATTAAATCAACTAATATCAATGTATTGTAGTTCTTTCATTATATTCCATCCAGATGAATTATGCATATTTTAATGGAAAAACTGCTATAGATTGATATTGGAGTACATAGTATAACTTTTCTAAAAGAAAAAAAAATTATAAAGAGATAAATAAACAACTAACCTTATAATATTTTTCCTTTGGAGGCTAAAATCGAAGTTCCAAGAAAGTTGATGGTGGAGGTGGACGCAGTACTTCAAGAAGGCACAATACTTGTTCAACCACAGTGAAGGGAGTGTAGTAAAAAAATTTGCATAACGGATGGTTTAGGCATCATATATGTCCTTAAGAGTTTTGAGGGAAAACGACTCAGTTGTATTTAACCTTTTTTTTTTGGGATAACAGTTCATTAAATAAACATTAAAATGATTACAATTTTGGTTGAGATAGACTTTTTCCAAGAAGGCCTTCCATGATCCAAAAAGCATCCACTAGCCAATTATCAACTAGCCTAAGAATAAGCTCAAACATAGCCAAGACACCAAAACTTCCCCACAATATCCATTTTCCCACAATAGACTACCAAGACTCCGCATCAAATAACACCAATAAGGGGAGGCTACACCCACAAAGGGAGGTTACACCCATTAAGGGGAAATATCACCCACAAAGGGGGTACTCTTTAGAGGAAAAAAAACCAAAACAATTAGCAAAATAGCAACAACAAGACCAAAGAATAAACCAAAATAGAAAATGCTACCCAAGCCAAGCCTTCCACTCGAGAGGAAAAACAGCCAACAAAAATTGATGCTCACCCAAGAGGTTCACCACGTGACCCGCTTAGAGATAGAACCACCAAGCACAGTAAATTAGGCACCCAACACAGCATCAAGCTAACAGCGGCCATCACTCACATGCAAAGAGAAAAAAGGCGAAATCCACTAAACATCGGTGCTAGAGTTAAGCAACGTACGACCGAAGGGAGAGGATAACTAGAAAGGCAGGGAAGAGAGGAAGGAAAGGGTCTAAAATGCAGAGGTTTTGCTTAGATCTACAACTAGTAGGTGAAGATTTAAGGAACAAAACCTCTAGCCCATATCTAAGGAAAGCATTCTACGGCTAACATCAGTACTACAGAGCTAACATTAGCGTGGTTTGCACTCTCTTTCCATGTGTGGGCAGACCAATGGAGGCTTTTGGTACAGGGAAGCCCTGGCTATCATCTGCTATATACATGCCAATCCCGCATCTTGGCGACTAGTGCTTCTAGCTTGGCTAAGTGATTTTATTCTTTCCCATGTGTAGCAGCTGCTCTGTGTAGAAAAATCTTCAGCTGACATCTTCTATTACACGGCTGACGTCAGCTTGGCCTGAACCTTCCGACATATGCGTGACGATGGATAGCTCGGATATGGCGTGTGCATCCACGCGCTCATCTATACAAGTGGCTACTGTAATGGGTCCCATAAGGTAGATGTGATATCGGTTAGTGTCTGAAGAGAGGCTTTCTGACAGGACCCGTCCCAATCCCACTGGGACCACCCGGGGACGTGCCCCGCTCCCGTCTGACAATGACTCTAAACATACCAAAATTACCCTTAAATAAAAACCGAAGACTTAAATAGATAGATAACGTACAACCAAATTGTTTAAAGTGATACTGTCAGACAAGGGAAAGGAAAATACAACATTTGAGCACAATAGTCAGAGTACATTTATTCGGTGCTCAACCTACCCTCAAGTGGGTGTACAGGTGCACAGCTAGGCAAACTAAACCTCTGCCTCCTCCTCCGGGTCCTCCTCCTCTGGGTCCTTCTCCTCTATTTCCGTGTCAGGGTCTGGAGGGGTCAGTAAAACAAGGGTGAGTGGGCCAAAAATAACAGTTTAGAAATCAATTTAACAATAAAATAATCATAAGGTTTTACCCCTCCTTTTTCCAAATCTTGCATGCAGTGAAAATATAATATTATAATGAAATCATAACAAATAAACCACAATAATAATCAAAAGGTGAAACTAACATATCAGTGCACTGTAAAACCCAACCCAAAAGATGTCACGGTTCTAAGGCTACGCGTTGCCACTCAGGGTCTCACACCCGAGACTCTCTAGGTACATCAGCTCCCGGTATCCCGGTCACTGCCCGAGGTATATGAACATGCCTTCCTAAGAGTAAGCAGCCCAACGGGGGTCAACTCCACTCAGTCAGAGCCCCGTGACTACTCCAGGGTCCACCCAGGCCAACGACCCTCCCTGGAGGAGACAATATACACAGGTAGGAAAGTACAGTACAATAACAGTATAGTTTACCCTATGTCCCCCGGACATCCCAAACAAAATCCACATATAATCCAGACGGGTCTCATGCCCAAAACATTGTAATAGCATATATAAACAGTTCATAAGACTCATCGAAATCATAAGTGGAAATAGTAAAACAGTTTATGCATGCAAGCCTTTTATAAATCAAACAGCCCACTCACACTCGGTCCTTGCTGCTCAACGATCTCTAAAAACCTGTATTATTATTCCTGAGGGTTACTTAAGGACCCTATAACATCAATACCAAGACCCTAGAACAGATCCGCCTCAAAATCGCATCCCGGGCACTATTCCCGGTGCTTCAAACCCCATTTTGACTAATATAACGATCTCCGATCGACACGAAACCACCTTCATTGGATTCGTATCGTCGAAACCTTGAAAATGGTACCGGCCCACCAAAATCACTATTCATACGCGCCCCCACGCGCCTGGTCAACGCGTGGGTTAACGCTGCTACAGTACTGCTGACGTCAGCATGACGTCATCACTGACACTTGTCAGGTGACACGTGGCATGTTCTGATTGGTCCCTGGTCTGACAATATCTGACAAGATGACGTCATCATGACGTTAGAAGTGATGTCAGCATGATGACGTCATCATGCTACAGTACCGGGTCAGACCCGTTTGACTGGAACCGGGTCGCCGTCGACCCACGGCTTGACCTGATTCCACCGTACGATTCCGGCCACCATTTTCGACGGGGTTCATCCCTATAGGGTCGTCTAGGTTTGTTCTATGGTTCTACAACCTCAAAATGGAAAGAAAACGGGAAGAAACTCACCAGTCCGTCACTGAAACTCACGGCCAACGTCCGATCGTCTTCTCCGTCGTCCAAACCGGTCCTGATCAACTCGTCTCTCACCCTAGGACATTTCTAACACCAAACAATCGATTTCCTAGCATCAACATGGGTTGGTTCGAAACAGGGGAGTAAAAACGGGTTCTCGGGTTTTGGGTCTTACCGCCGCCGTCACGCCGCCGTAGCCCTCGCCGTCGTCCAGTTGTGCTCCTGGGGTCCCCACGGTGCAGGCTGAAGCTTCCCTTGCGTCGAGGTGATGCGGTTGTCGAGGTTTGCTTCTTGGACGCGTTTCCTTAGTGTTTCGGGTCTGAGTTTGGACGGGATTTTCAGGGCAGGAACAGGGGTGGTGGTTGCCGGTGCTGCACGGTGATGATGATCAGATGATGGTGGTGTTGTTGGTGGTTGGCTGGTGCGATGAGGGTGGCTGGTTCGATCGCCTGGGTTGAGAGAAAATGGAAGAAGAAGCACGGGTGATGGGGGGGGCTGTATGTGTTTGTGTGTGTTTGGGAGAAAACAGAGGATGATCGTGCATGAATAAGGAAAGCAAATGAAAATGGAGGGCTGGGATTCATTTTGGGCAGAAATCCAATGGCTGGAAACAAATGGAGGGAAATCAATTAATATAAAATGGGTTAAATAGTGTAATGTTGCTTTATTGGAATAGTATGGGCTTGGATGGGTGACACTTGTCACCAATCCACTGGTTGGATTTAAATATTAGTTTGGCACGGATTACCGTAATAAATTAATATTTTATTCCATTGTTCTCGGTTCGTAATTTCCGCTAAAACGCTTCCTTGACCATAACTTCTTCATACGAACTCCGATTTCGGCGTGCCGCCTGTCTACGGATTCGTGACGTCCCGACCTACGTCATAGTCATGGGTCAAGGTCCAAATTGTTTCCCTGGTCAAAAGTCAAAGTTTCCCCCCTTTTGGGGCAAAATAGTCTTTCTACATTAAAATATTATTATTCTCGGTTCGGGTCGTTACACTTTCAACTAACGTCTTCTATTGCAGAGCCAATGTTAGTGTTGTATATGAGTTCCTAACACATATGATGATTGGCACAATAGAAGGTTAGACTTCCTCTAGCACGGGATCATATTTCCTCTAGTGTGGGGTCAAAGTTGTCCATGAAGTTTCAACCGAGCCTAAGATGGGTAGGACTCGATATTGGGGGATTGGGTATGCCCTATGTGAAGCCTATGACGTAGAACTTCATTGTCCTAACCCAGTGAGGGAGGATAATAAGTGCAAGTCTCCAGGTTGTTCACTGGAAGGCACCAAAAAGACCTCCATGAAGTTGGAAGTTGTTGTAAAAGTTTTCAAAGTGGTTGGTCAGTTGAAGCATGAGAAGTTGTAAGTTCCATTTGTGGTGTCCAAGTTAACACACCCAGTGAAAATGTTGATGCCATCTACCTTGCAAGAAATAAGGAAAGTGGCCCTTGATCTCAAGGCGAGTGGCATGAAGACACAGAGTACCAGAGCTGCAGTTGCCATTCAAGATGACGTTGAAGCGAGCTACATGAAGTCCAGTGTTGCCAAAGTGAGTAGAGCCAAATGTGTTGCCCCCATTGTTCCGAGGAAAAACATCAAGTTCATGGAGCTCAAAATAATTGTGTCTAACAGGACCCGTCCTCGAGGGACATAGATAACCGTGCCCGGTCTTGCTCCCGTCTGACAAGTCAACTGAAGTTCCAAAAATACCCTTTAAGACTTGCCAAACAAGGGATAACTGTTCCTGTGCCCACTCATACCTCCACCTCTCTAATAGCCTCAATCATCGCGCCATGACCTGAAGGGTTAATAAAACAGAAAAGGTGTGAGTGGACAAACCATGCATGCATAGGGAAAACATATGAATAACAATCACCGTCTTTCCAGCCAACTTACATAACAAATATCAAATCTCGGCTCTCAAGCCAAAATATATGAAAACATAATCATCTGGCCACAAAGACCATAACCCGTACTCAATACAAGTACGTAATCACAAATCAACATCAAACAGCACTACTCACAAGTGCACAATCAATCAATCAATTAAGCAATCAATCAATCCGCACTATTCACAAGTGCACCAATAATCACACAATCACATCCGCACTATGCACAGGCCAACCTCGGGAACTGCACTCAGGCATCATCCGAGTCATATCAGTCATGTCTGGGAACTGCACACGCACCATCTGAGTCACGTCTAGGAACTGCACTCGCACCATCCAAAATATGGTCCAGTATCCACAATCATAAACACAATCCATTCCACAAACACAATTAATCATATCCATGACTTCAAACCAAGTCAAAAGCATTCTCGACAGGGTCTCAAGCCCAAATGCCATTTACACGTAAATCCGTAAAATCACATTGAAAACATAAAATAATCCAGAAATCATCATTGACTCATCAGCTAAGTCATAATATCCTTTTAGAATCCTTTTTGACTCTAGGCCTAGCCCAAAAACATCACTTGCATGTTTCTCGTAAAACGTGCCCAAAAGACCGATTAAAATAATCATGCCAAATCACCATGACATCATTGCAAGCCAAATAATGCAATCAATCATGTAAAACATTTAACTATTCATGCATAAAAGTTTATAAAACAAACGTCCACTCACACACACCGTTCAAAAGGCCCGCTTCCGAGCTGCACGTTTTTTCGTAAATTCTGAAAATCACAATTCCTGTCCAAAATCATTATCGAGGGTCACTAACACTTCAATATATCTCACATAATTTTCCCCAATTTTTCTGGGATTTAAATACGTATTTTAAACATATATTAAAACTTCGGATACTCAGAACACTATTGAAACGATATCCAATTTCCTCGAAACCAATGCCAAAATGTTCGTTACATTAAACGATATATTGAACACTATTGCTACAGTACCTTCGTCCCAACCCGATTCTCTGTGATTCGGGTCCTGCAACCCGCGTCTTAACCCGACCAGTTCTCTCAAACCAGTCGAATCAAACTCGACTCTTTGAAAAACTGCCGTACACTGTGTACTCATTGAACTTCATCAATCTCCATCGTTTTCCTTCATTTGATCCATCCAAAAGCATCGTGGGATCCTAAGGAACATATTTCCCAATCCAATTTCATCTTTCAAAGTCTCAAATTCCTCGACTCAAGGTCAAAAATTCAGAGACTTCATTCCTTCTGTTCTTCCTCAAATCGATCCCAATTCTCCTCAATTTTCATTGGGTTCGACTCGTCTCAATCCCAGGAAGTTAAAATCATGCTCAATTTGAAGTTTCTGGACCTACAAATTCAAATTCGATTTAATGGGGGAATTTGAATCCTCACGGTTTTGAGCTTTGGGTTTAGTGGTTTCCTCCTCAAATCAGTCCTCTTAATTCCTCCCCATAATCTCAATTTTCTGATGGTTTAGTTGTGGAAGGAATTGGGTAAGGGAGGAAGCTCAATTCTCTCAATTTTTCATGCTCTGTTTTTTGTGGTGTTCACGGCTCAAAGAAAAACAGAAGAAGAAGATGAGTAATGGTGATGGAAAATGATAATTAAGTATAATGGAGAATGATTAAAGATGATAAGGCATAATGATGATGTTTCACATGAAACATGGACCTTAATTTAGGCCTCAAAACAAGGGATGGGTGACACTTGTCACTCATCCAAGCATCCACAATCAACAGTCACTGTTCACTATTTAAATAATATTTTAATCGAAATCTCGGTTCGTTCGGTTAATCGATTTCAGTCCCGTAACGATAACATTCCCATTCGATGTCCGATTTCGACATGCCGCCTGTCTACGGACTCGTGACGTCCCGAACTACGTCACAATCATTGGTCAAAGTTTTTTTGACCGTCCAAGTCAAAAGTCAACATTTGGCCCCTTTTCAACCAAATGACCAAAATGCCCTTCACCTTCGCAGACCTGCAACTTTCACATCCGACCTCTTATTGACGCATGCCGCCTGTCTGCGAATTTAGCGTCCCGAGACCTACTCAACAGTCTCTTCAGAAAGTCCAAAAAGTATTCCGATCAAAAAGCCAACTTTCGGCCCTTATGACCAGGGGCAAAATTGTCATTTCCTTCAAATTTCCCAAATTTTCATTTTTCGAATTTCCGGGTCGTTACAGTGTCAATATTTGTAACAGTCTAGAACATCGGATATTGTACTGTAGTAACGTGTTTTGACAGTTTTGACCTTGTCCATGGTTGTTGACTTTTGTTGACCTTTGACCTTGAAAGTGGTATGAAATTTTTGTGAGTGCGGTTGATTACATCTCAGAATTTAAAATATGTTAACTAGTAATATGCGAGATCCGAGGTCGGTTGGCATAGTTACGGACCTAACCTTTAGTATTTTGGCACCCAAAGGGCATTTTGGTCATTTGGGGGAAAGATATTTGAATCCATGGTTATTAGCTAATGTTTTATCTCATAGGGATTGTTGTACTGACCTAGAGGGAGGGTGGCACTTAAAAGAAGTTTTGTGAGTTGTGTGAGAATTTTAGAGAATTTTTGGGAGTTTTCCACCAACCCAATAAACACTTGCAGCGAACTAAACAATAATCACGGTTTCGAGAGCAAATAAAGAGAAGAAAACGGGAGATCAGTGAACCAAGAGAGGGAGAGTGTGAGGAGGACTGTGAAGGACAGAAACTAGAGAGTTTTCACAAAAAAAAAAATCCACCCATGAAGTTTCTTGTTGTTGGAGCTTTCCCGGTGGTGAAATAAGGTCCTACCAGGTTTATGAGGTTCCCAGAAGTCGGAAGGATCGAGAGGGAGCAAGGTTGAGATATTGGGAGAGTATGAAGTAAGTTGATATTTGGCCGAAGCTTTATAGGTAAACAACTAAGGATTCATTTTGAGTTAATCAATTTTTAGGTAATAGAATTGTTTTTCGGTAGAATTAGAGTGAATTTGTTGTTGGAAGCATTGGAAACGGTTGAGGTATGTGAATGATAGGGCCTAGTCGACCCGCTGGGTTAGAAAACCCGAAACAAGATTATTGAGTCGACCCATCGAGAGGTTAGTGGTGGTGCTAACGTGGCATGTTAATGTGGCAGCCACGTGGTAACCTGGACCTGACATTCTGCTAACGTGACGATGACATGTCGCTAACACGGTATCCACATGGAAGCCACCTGGTATCCACATGGCATCTCTGTTAGTGAATGTCAATCTAAGTGGTGCCACATGGACGCTAACTGTGCAGTGATTGGACCGCACATGTTCACGTGTGGAGGCGCGTGCACATGTGTGGAAGCACGTGTACACGTGTGGACGCGCGTGCACACGTGTGGACGCGCGTGTGAGCACGTGGCCGCGCTTAGGACGACTGCTGGCCTTTCACTAGTGCATGGAACTGCGTGGGCTCAAAATTTGAGACACCACAGCACATGTTTAATAGTTTTCGAGGTTTTGAATCCAATGGTGGTGGTTTCGAGGCGATCAGACATCATTTTAGGGTAGTTTTAAGGGTTTAAAGTGTGTTTCACATTTAAAAATTCATATTTAATTCTCGGGACTTAGGGCTTGCATTTGGAAACTACTAAGACTTTTGTGACCCATAAATGTGATTCCTAACAAGCAACACGACCTCGGGAGCTAGCGAGGAACATGCAAATGGAGGATACTTGTGCAATAAATACTAGGAGTGGACATTTTTTTTTCTTTAAAATATCGTGCATGCATGCTTGACTTTTTGATGGGCTTTCTATATAATTGTAATGATGTTTGATTAGTTGTGATCTACATACAATTTTTTAGTGATTTTTACAGTTTAGGTAAATGGAGCGTTTTACGAGGTTCGATATATATGTTATGCTTTGGGCTTAGGCTCGAATTTGAACGTAATTCTCGGACTATGAACTTGATATGACTTATAGCATATGGTTACTTAATATTCAGATATATGGATATATATATATATATATGTGTGTGTGTGTGTGTGTGTGTGTGTGTGTGTGTGTGTGTGTGTGTGTGTGTGTGTGTGTGTGTGTGTGTGTGTGTGTGTGTGTGTGTGTGTGTGTGTGTGTGTGTGTGTGTGTGTGTGTGTGTGTGTGTGTGTGTGTGTGTGGACTATTGTGTGATGAGTAACCCTACTCGGATCTAGTTTACGTCCAGATACTGTATCCCTAGATGGCCACTTAGGTGCAGTATCCCTAAGTGGTTGACACCTGGATAATGTATCCATGGGTGCCCACTCGGATGTTATATCATCAAGTGGTTATGAGACATGATTATTGGCCTACTGGTAGTGCGATGATTGTGTGATTGACGCTCAGATGGTGTATCCTCAAGTGGCTATGCGATGCTATGATAGTTACAAATATCGAGGATGGGTTGATTTTTTGTGTGACTATTATGACATTTTGTGGATGATTTTGCTGGAAATTGACTGAAATCCTAATTTTGTCCGCAAAAAGTTAATTTTTCTTTGCAAATCATTTCCTTGTTTTATGAGATTTTAATTACTTTCTTTTATTAAATTAAAGGTGTTATTATGTATGTATGCACAAATTTCATAGAGGGCGTGCAATAGTTTCTTTAACTTGTTTTAAAGTGTTCTTTTCATACACTCACAACTTGTTTTGGTTTATCGTTTACCCTCCAGGCTGTGACACGTCGACGAGGATCTGCTTGGTGACCGGAGGCATGGGCTAGTTTCTACGCGCTCTTCAACATCCTAGGGCAGGATTGTGACTACGCCCAAACTACGCATTAAATTAAACACGTAATTTGAGTATTGTGCAATTTAAACCCTTTTTGTGTAGATGTAGTATTGGTAAATAGGGATCGTTCTTAACCGGGGAAATTAGGGAACATTAATAATGTGTTAGTGGGAGATGAATAAAAGAATAATGAATTAAAGAATTAAAGAATAAAGAATTAAAGGAATAAAAGAATGAAAGAATTAAAAGAATAAAAGAATAAAGAAGGGGGGTTTTGAAAAGATTTATAACTAAATTAAAGAAAACACTAATTAAGAATTAAAATACAAATGCTCATGCTAATTGGAATTTACAAACCATAGAGTAGTTTCATAGACAAAACCCACACTTTTACGTAAGTAATTTCGAATTAATAATCACATTATTTAAACTACTCCTAAAAATAGACTTCTTTCTAACATTTTGCTCATAATAAACCGATCATGAAATCCTACCTTCATCATCTCAAATACTTACATATATCTTTCAATATTATAAATGCATCAAGCATTAATGTGCGTCAAACATCAATATGCTTCAAACATTTACAACATGATTTACCTTAAGTTTATAATTAAATGCGCCGACAGCGATCAACATTTAATCTCTTCAATTCCACTCTAAGTGCATCGACAGCGGATAAAACACTTAACATCAAATTGAAGTTTAAGCACTAAAACATATGAAGTAAAAGAAATTCAAAAAGTAAAACACATGGAGATTGCATTCTTACTTACAAATGTTAGAAGGAAAATACCAAGAACAATAGTAAAGAAGAAATGAAAATAACATAAAAATAACATAAATTACGAATAAGAATTAAAAGAAAACTAATTAATAAGAAAATCTACAAGAAGTAAAAATGGTCCCAAAAAATGTCTCTCAAAAGAGAGAAACAAAAGAACTAACTAAGAACTAAGAACTAAGAACTAAGAAAGAAATGGAGGAATGAAACTAATTGGGGACTCCCAAAATACAAGAATTGAAGCCATATTTATAGGTGGAAAAAGCTATAAAAAATAATATAAAAATACAATAAAAAATGTGGAATAATGGAATGATGAGTAGTAAAGATTTGTGATGATGTTTAGAAGTGGTTTGAGTTGTAAAGTTGCAAAATTGGGTTGGAAAGTGGAAGGAATTTGGGTGGAAATTGGGTGGAAATTAGGTGGAAGCTGCTGGAAAAGAATTCAGCAGAGAGCTGCTGAAAAGAGGCATGGAAATTCGGTGGACTGCTGCTGATCAGAAGGGAAGAAACTCGGCGGGGACGCGCTGAAGGAGAGAGCAGAGCTTCGGCAAGCGCGCGCTGAGAAGTAGGCTTGACGTTCGGTGAGCGCGCGCCGAAGAGAATCGGTTGGGCTGGGGGGCTGAGACGCGGGCTGGCTGGGCCGGCCTGAAACGGATTGGGCTTGGGGATTGGGCCGCACGGGCTGACTGCTGGGTTTTTTTCTTTTTCTTTTTTTTTTGTTGGGCTGGGCTGCATTTATTTCTTCAAATTGGTTTGGGCTGCAACAATTGAAAAATCAATTAATTAGAATTTATTTCACCGAAATTCGTCCATAATATTTTCGTTAAAATTCCGATCGAGACGATTCTTTCGCCAAAATACTCCAAATTACAAATTTTATTTATTTAAACAAAAATAACACAAAATAAATTATTTAAACTATTTATTTAATATTTTAATATTAAAATTCAAGTATAAAGGGTATAAAATAATGTTTATTTGAGGACCTATCAAATACCCCCACACTTAAATTTTGCTAGTCCCTAGCAAATACTAAAATTAAACTACAAATTCAAAACAAGTAACCTTTAACCATTTGTCTCAATATTTCATTATTACAATCATGGCATAAAAGATTTTTACTTAAAACATTTAAGCATATGGAATTCAAGAGTTAATACATTGTGACAAAATGTTTCAACAAGTAAGATAATGAGTAAATATGGTGAAATGGATCTCTGCATGAATAAAACAAGTATGAATCAACTCACAAGGATATGCACTCATAAATTCACTCAATTTGTGAGGGTTTGTGTTTGCACTCAAAATATGTGAGAAAAATGCTCACATAATAGAATTGAAGTACTTTTACAAAATCTCAAACAAACACCTCAAGATAAAAACAACACATACTTGCGCAAATGAACCAAAACCATAAGCTTACTCAAATGATTAACTCAACTAATCAAAATTTACCATCTTAAGGATCATAAGGTCTTTACGAAGGTTGTAATGGGGCTAAGCTTCGAGGCAAGGAAAATATAGAACAAGTGGTGCTCAATTCGTTCCAAGACTCAATAGACTCCCAAAACGTATCATAGCTTCCCAACCTTAGTGCAATGATGTCAGTAATCCATCTCTTCGAACATAGGCCTAATTCCATCATATTGGGCCTCACAATCATTCTTTGTGTCGGATTTACAAATGTAAGGGATTTAACTCAAACATTACATAACCAAACCTTATTACCTTCATCGAGACTCAACTTTTTTTTTCTTTTTTCTTTCTTTTTTTTTCTTTTTTTTTTTTGATTTTTTTGATTTTTTTTATATCAAGGTAATAACATGTGTCAACAATACAACAAAACTTGAGTCGGTAAATCCAAAAAATTTCACATAAAAGTCTTTCAATATCATCATTTTCTCTTACACAATCTTTATATCTTCAACCGAGTTCTTGGAACAAGGGTAAAGGATGTCTATACTAAGCTCAAGCGTTTAGATAATCATGGTGATGAAAGAAAGGCTTAATGTGGGCTCGAAAGGGTTTAAAACTAAGGGGGTCGCAACTTGTGCGCACAAAATAGGGAACATGGATGTTTGAATTTGTGGTGTTAACCCTAATGCCTTAATCATATCCAAAATCAGAGAGTTTATTGACTTAAAAGCTTTGAAAATCACATAGAATAAGTTCTAGTACTCTATAGTTCATTAAAAGCTATGGCAAGCAGTTATGATGCATATGTATATCAATTAAACAAAGAACTTATGAATCACTCATCAAAGATGTATATAAAGTTCTAAAGCTCACATAAGGTTCATATGATTCATACTTATCTTATCATGCTCGTTTATATGCCAATTTACATGCATTATCTTCAAGTTGTAACATTTAATCACAAAATATTAACAAACAAATTCAAATTGTAGTGATTATCTTTATAGCCATAACATATTCATTTTCGTTCATTTATATCATTGACAAGTTAAATGGCAACTTAAGACTCATAAAAACACTAAGTTAAAATATTCAAGAAAACAAATTATTTTTTTTTCATTTTTTTCACCTCTTTTTTTTATTATTTTTTTTAATTTTTTTTTGTAAGAAATACTTAATAAAACAATTTCAATTGCACAAATAAAAAAAACTCATAAAAATACTAAGTTAAAACAAAAAGATTCAAAACAATAATTTTTTTTTTTGAATTTTATTTTAATTTTTTTTAACTCAAAATTATAAACCATTCCCCTACACTTAAATTCTACATTGTCCTCAATGTAGGAAAATACGAAGTAATTAAACATAGAATCAAAGTAAGGAAGATGATTTACGAAAATAATAGGAAACTATTAAATAAACAAAATAAAAGAGAGGGTAGAAGGATAGCAAATCTGTATTGATGACTCCTTCACATCCCGGGAACACATTGGGTTGCCTCCCAACAAGCGCTTGAAGTTTAACGTCCATCCAGCCTAGACAGAGATGCAAGTTAGTTAGTCAAAGATGTACGTTAATTAAGAATGCAAGTTAGATATGCAAATTAAAGTTAAGGATGCAATGTGAGTTAAAGATGTAAGTTAGAGGAAGAGTGCAATGCAAGTTAAACTAAATATGCAAGTGAAGTTAAAAATGCAAGTTAAATGAAATATGAAATGCAAGTTAGAATGAAAGATGCAATGTAAGTTAGAATGAAAGATGCAATGCAAGTTAGAATGAAAGATGAAATGCAAGTTAAGAATTAAATAAATGAAGAAAAAGAAAATAATTTATTTACGTATGAATTTTTATTATTATTATTAATTAATTTTTTTTTATTTTTTTGGAATTTAAAAATTAAATAAATGAAGAATTTTTTTTTTTACTAATTTATGTTTTTTTTAATTAAAAAAACAATATAAAAAATAAAAATAAGGAAAAGTGAATATTTACCATAAGCATTTATGAACAATTAAAAAGAATGAACATTATGTACAAGTATGAACAAGAATAATATGACAAGTAAGAGAATTATAAACAAACATAAATGAAAGTCTATTATGAACAAGTATGTATGTATACTATGAAATATAAAAGTTATGAACAATTTATGAACAAGTATAAAAGGTAACAAGTAATATATATAAAACATTTATTTACAAGTATGAATTAACACTAACATAAAGCTAAAATAAGATTTATTTTTTTTAATTTCGAAATTTTTTTTATTTAAATTTAAATTTTATCAAAATATAACCAAATAAATAATTACATAAGCATAAAATAAGTGTAATAAAAAAGTTAATGGAATAAAAAGTTAATGAAATAAAATTAGTGGAATCAAAAGTTAATGGAATGAAATTAGTGGAATAAAAAGTTAATGGAATAAAAAGTTAGTGGAATAAAAAGTTAATGGAATAAAATTAATGGAATAAAAGTTAATGGAATAAAAATTTAGTGGAATAAAAAGTTAGTGGAATAAAAAGTTAATGGAATAAATTTAAAGTTAAAGGAATAAAGAAAAAGTTTATGGAATAAAATTAAAGTTAATGGATTAAAGAAAAAGTTAGAAAGTGTAAAGAAAAATAAATTAAAATAAATTAAAAGTAAGGAAAAGTGGATATGTACAATATGCATTTATGACAAGTACAAATTAAATTAAATTATGAACAAGTATGATAGAATTTTAAATTTACATAAACAATTTGAATATGAACAAATATATATAAAAAAAAATTATGAACATTTATGAACAAGTATAAATTAGAAACTATGAATAAGTAAAGTATGAACATTATAAACAAAAATAATAAAAACAAAAATAAGATGGATAAATAAAATATAAACAAGTAAGTAAATGTTATAAACAAATATAATATTAACAAAAGTAAAATTTATAAACAAGTATAATATGCACAATTTATATACATACACTAACAAATTAAAAATGATTTTCAATTTCCCCAGCAACGGCGCCAAAAATTGACTACGCCCAAACTACGCATTAAATTAAACACGTAATTTGAGTATTGTGCAATTTAAACCCTTTTTGTGTAGATGTAGTATTGGTAAATAGGGATCGTTCTTAACCGGGGAAATTAGGGAACATTAATAATGTGTTAGTGGGAGATGAATAAAAGAATAATGAATTAAAGAATTAAAGAATAAAGAATTAAAGGAATAAAAGAATAAAAGAATTAAAAGAATAAAAGAATAAAGAAGGGGGGTTTTGAAAAGATTTATAACTAAATTAAAGAAAACACTAATTAAGAATTAAAATGCAAATGCTCATGCTAATTGGAATTTACAAACCATAGAGTAGTTTCATAGACAAAACCCACACTTTTACGTAAGTAATTTCGAATTAATAATCACATTATTTAAACTACTCCTAAAAATAGACTTCTTTCTAACATTGTGCTCATAATAAACCAATCACGAAATCCTACCTTCATCATCTCAAATACTTACATATATCTTTCAATATTATAAATGCATCAACCATTAATGTGCGTCAAACATCAATATGCTTCAAACATTTACAACATGATTTACCTTAAGTTTATAATTAAATGCGCCGACAGCGATCAACATTTAATCTCTTCAATTCCACTCTAAGTGCACCGACAGCGGATAAAACACTTAACATCAAATTGAAGTTTAAGCACTAAAACATATGAAGTAAAAGAAATTCAAAAAGTAAAACACATGGAGATTGCATTCTTACTTACAAATGTTAGAAAGAAAATACCAAGAACAATAGTAAAGAAGAAATGAAAATAACATAAAAATAACATAAATTACGAATAAGAATTAAATGAAAACTAATTAATAAGAAAATCTACAAGAAGTAAAAATGGTCCCAAAAAATGTCTCTCAAAAGAGAGACACAAAAGAACTAACTAAGAACTAAGAACTAAGAACTAAGAAAGAAATGGAGGAATGAAACTAATTGGGGACTCCCAAAATACAAGAATTGAAGCCATATTTATAGGTGGAAAAAGTTATAAAAAATAATATAAAAATACAATAAAAAATGTGGAATAATGGAATGATGAGTAGTAAAGATTTGTGATGATGTTTAGAAGTGGTTTGAGTTGTAAAGTTGCAAAATTGGGTTGGAAAGTGGAAGGAATTTGGGTGGAAGTTGGGTGGAAATTGGGTGGAAGCTGCTGGAAAAGAATTCAGCAGAGAGCTGCTGAAAAGAGGCATGGAAATTCGGTGGACTGCTGCTGATCAGAAGGGAAGAAACTCGGCGGGGACGCGCTGAAGGAGAGAGCAGAGCTTCGGCAGGCGCGCGCTGAGAAGTAGGCTTGACGTTCGGTGAGCGCGCGCCGAAGAGAATCGGTTGGGCTGGGGCGCTGAGACGCGGGCTGGCTGGGCCGGCCTGAAACGGATTGGGCTTGGGGATTGGGCCGCACGGGCTGACTGCTGGGTTTTTTCTTTTTCTTTTTTTTTTGTTGGGCTGGGCTGCATTTATTTCTTCAAATTGGTTTGGGCTGCAACAATTGAAAAATCAATTAATTAGAATTTATTTTACCGAAATTCGTCCATAATATTTTCGTTAAAATTCCGATCGAGACGATTCTTTCGCCAAAATACTCCAAATTACAAATTTTATTTATTTAAACAAAAATAACACAAAATAAATTATTTTAACTATTTATTTAATATTTTAATATTAAAATTCAAGTATAAAGGGTATAAAATAATATAAAATAATGTTTATTTGAGGACCTATCAGATTGGATTTTTTTTTGTTGTATTTTTTGTTTGTACTTGTGCTCTGTAAATGGTTCGTGGATATCCCTTTTCTAACAGTGGTGAACTTTACTTTGGTTTGAGTGTTTGAATTAACTGTCAGATGGGCGCAGGTTTTCCTCGATTTTCGAGAGGGGACCTGTCAATGTTGAACTCAAAAAGTTTATATTCAAGCCTTATTTGTCATTTTGTGCCCCCCAAACTTTGCATCAAATTGAAGACTAGGCTCATTTAACAAGTGTCATAACTTGAAGACTTTACTAGAGATTTGAGGCAGAAGTTGCTTGTGGAAGATTACAATGAATAGAGAATGGCGAGCCTCAGAAATGATGTCTCATGCGTTTGAATCTTGTGACCAACTTATTCCTAACTTAGTCATCCTTGGGATTTTTCTAAGTGTTGGAACCTTGATTTTAACTTTTTTCATGGAAAACAAGACTTGGCTTATTCAAATGGCCCCGCTATTTTATCACGAGGATCCATTGATAGCACTTTGGCTCCATTTGCCTCTCAGAGGAGAATTTCGCTTTGCCTTTTGGAGAAGGGGTTTTGAGTGTTTTCAAATGCCCTTGGGTGTTCGGCGTTGGGGTTTTTGAAATTCCCTTTTAAGGAATGTATTTTTTATTCTCTAAAGAAGGCTTGGAGATTTCCAGGGGAAGGCTTGGATGCTTTACAAAATGAAGTTTTGGATGCTTTGCCTTTTGCAAGCTTTGATGCTTTGCATGGTGAAATCTTTGATTCTTCGCATGGCAAAAGTTGGGGGAAAACTTTGTTGCTCCTGGAGAAAGGCTTGGTTGCTTTTCGGGGCGAAGGCTTGGACACTTTGCTGAGCAAATGCAATGACTCTTTGAGGCTGAAGGCATTGACGCTTCATAGGCTGAAACTTTATGGTGCGAAGGCATTAGCACTTTGACCAGAAAAAGGTTGAATGCTTCATGTGGAAAAAGCTTTGAAATTTAACAGGGTACGTGAATGAATGTACCTTCTCAAGGTAAAGACTTGAATGCTTTGCATGACGAAAGCTTGGATGATTGGATGGTTCATTAGGTGAAGACATGGATGCTCTGTGTATAATGACCCGAACATTCGAGGAAAAAGAAAATTTGGAAAATTTTATGGAAATGACAAATTTTCCCTTAAAATGGTCAAACGTTAACTTTTTTACCTTGGGTATTTTTTGTAAATCCTATAAGGACCATTATAAAGGTCTCAGATTCCCGAGTTCATAGACATGCAGTATGCTAAAATCAAAATTCAAATGATTTCGATACGGGTTGAAAACGGTTAGGGGTAGTTTGGTAATTTTTATTGGAAGGGTATTTTGGTCTTTTTACTTGGAAGATATTTGAGGATTGGTACTTGTCTAGAAAACTCTAGACTTTTTCCTCCCTAAACTCCACCTACTTACCACTATATATATGTGTGTGTGTGTGTGTGTGTGTGTGTGTGTGTGTGTGTGTGTGTGTGTGTGTGTGTGTGTGTGTGTGTGTGTGTGTGTGTGTGTGTGTGTGTGTGTGTGTGTGTGTGTGTGTGTGTGTGTGTGTGTGTGTGTGTGTGTGTGTGTGTGTGTGTGTTTTGAGTTATGGTTTCGGTGCAGACTGATCGGGAGTAAGAGAAATGAGAAAACTCACCACCCCTGAGGAAAACGAGGGAGGAAAAGGGAGAGAATTAGGGAGATAAGAAGAGGAAGGATAGAGGAAGAAAATAGCGTGACAACAGTGAGGAGAGGGGAGGAAACAGTGAACAAAAAACCATGAACCCGTGAGCTTGAAATCGGATTTTTGGTTTTTAGATAGGAATGTCAAAAGCGAGTGTTCCCATTTCTCTCTGGAGTCCCTAAGGTTGCCCTCAGCTTGAAATATAGGAGGTTAGGATGCTGGATTGTGGTGGAAAGGAACTGTAAGCCATGACCAAAAGTCGAAGTATGAACTCTAATCTCTGGCATGTTTTAATTGATTTCGATATTATAGGAATGATTTTGAGATTGAGGAGAATTAGTTTGATGGAGGAAGTGTGAGAAATGGACGTAAAATGAAGGAATTATAGTCGGGTTCTTGTCAGGGTTGGATGACCCGGTTTGCAGAAAAACAGGTCGAGACTAAGGTTGATGACGATGAATAGTGCCCTACGTGTGAGGACCACGCGCATGGACTTTGATTGGCATGTGGGACACTATTTGGAACTTCGATCAACATGAAAGTTCATGTTCTCGGCGATACGAGTCCAACAGTATAGTTTTCGAGACGATTAGGTATCATTTTGGGGTAGTTTTGATTGTCCGAAGGTTTAGGGATTGTTTTATGTTCGTTTAAAATCCCAACATATTTAGGGATAAAAATATGAGTTACTTGGGCTGATTAGTAACCCCTAGAAGTGATTTATGATAAGCTGCCAAGATTTTGAAAATTACGAAAAAACATACAAGTCGGTATTAGATTGCGTGGACGATCCAATAGTTGTGCTTCTCACCTTTATTAGGATTGTATGTAGCATCGAGATTCAGCGACGACAAGGAAGCACCGAAGACGGGACGAATGAGCTAGAAAGGGCAGCATCTCTTGATACTCCTTATTGAAAATTCCATTACCATGGCTAGGCTGATGCTCTTCTACCTCTTTGGGATTGTTGTTATTGATGCTGTTGTCGGTGTTGTTCATCTTCATCTGATCGATGAAGTCGTTGGTCTGTTACGACGATGATCCCTGTGATAGATCCATTATCAGTTTGTCCATAAACAATGGCGTGTTCATCGAGGACACTAAATAGCAGGGCTGAGATTTTGGGTCGAAGGCTTCTTCTTTCCGAGTTTTGGAATTGGAATTGGAACTAGAGGAGGGAATCGCGGTCATTAGCCAATCACCGCTCTTTCTTTCGCCACCGCTTCTCCTCGCGCATCCATCGCTGCTCTTCGCAGAGTAATTGAGGCTCTTGGAGGTCGCTGTGGGAACTGGAATTGGGAGGGTTTAATGAAAGAAAATGCTGTGGGTTTTCAAGGATTTGAAGGAGAAGGAGATTGGGGAAAGCAAGCTGTGGTGACAGGATTAGGGGAGAAGAGGAAAACGAGGTGCGTGAAGAAAGAGAGGGAGAGAAGTATTAGACATCTCACAACTTGACTTGGGAGAAGAAATTCAGAAACTAAAGTTGAAGAAGATGTGCAGTGTGAGTGAAAGAAAAAGGATCGATCTTATCTCCAAATCTCTCCCAGCAAGCTAAAACCTTTGGGAATCCCTAGCAGAGCTCTCTCATCCTCTTCGATCCATTCTCAACAGAGTGAAAATAGAGTTTCTGGTTTTTACTGTAGCTACAGTAATCAGCGTGCTTTCATGTTTTGTCTTTGCCGCTTTGAGATTTAGGGAAAATCTTTATTCCCACACATATGATTTTCATCATAGACGACACTAAGTGTCGTCTGTGTACTATCCCTTGGTCACTTATAATTATAACAGTTGACAATTATTTTAAAAATTGTTGTGGTTATACTATTATAGATGTTAAATAATATGACAATTTTAACATAAACGGTTATTTTTTTAGTGTCATCTAAGCTCATAAATGGCATAATGGAAGCCTTTTGGAATGAAATTTTTTTGATCTTGAATTGCTTGATCTGAAGATGTCTCCACGAGCTGCATCTGATGATGTTCTCTTTTTTCCTAGAAATCATGAATTCACAAACAAAAAGTGGTGAATTGAAGAAAATGTTTTGGGGAACTTTTGGAAAGGGTGTAACAAAATTTCAGGTTTAGGGCTTTGCAAGTCCAGTGAGTTTCTGGAATACAAAGGGGCACTTATCTGATCCTCTTCTCTTGTTCAAAGTTTTGGAAAAACCTAGAAAACTCGGAAAAAAACAGTTCTGGTCCTAATTTTTTTTGAAGATAAGGTTCTTGAAATGCTACAATGGAATTGGGTGAGATTGTGGAGTGAAAATGAGCATCCATTTGGCAGATTCTCTTGAGTTTCTTAGATATAGCTGGTCAATCGGCATTAGTGTCTCTTTCAAATGACAGTGGCGATTCATATACAGGTATCCTTAAGCCTTTCACAGTTTCTTCAGCTCTTCTGTTTATTGTGGAAGAAGGATTTTTATCCTTAGAAAACATTGCATGGTCTTGGTGGAGGAAATGTCGACCAATTAATTCCAAATATGAACAATGAGATTCACGAACACAAAGCTGATTTGAACCAAGTTGATCCTTCACCACTTAATAAGCATTCTGCAGTAACGGATGGAAGGAAGCGAAATAACAAAAGAAATTCAAATAATCTACAAGACCTCACTATGCAAGGCAGCATTTGATCAATCAGAGTGAGGTTTGCACTTTGGAAGAAGTTTACTTTGCCAGGGGATGTAACAACTCAAAAAGGCTGAAATTTCTAAAATACTATTCCTAGACTCCCTAATTGGGGGCTATAGCAGATCAACTTGTGAATTTATCCATACATCGATTAAATCAAAAGCTGTTGGAAAGTAGACTCCCTAATTGATCTGTACATATATATTTTTGTTTTCTTATCTATTCCTAGATTGTAGGGATGTTAGTTTGATCCCATATCTAGATTGTGGGAGTGTTAGCCATGTAGTGTAAGTATACTAGCTATATATATTCTTATTCACACATTGATGGAAAGCATTTTCACCAATTTGTTTCTTTTGATGGTATTAGAGCAAGACTAAAAAAATTCCGAATTCCATCTCTTTCCATCACAGCCGCACTTTACCTTCTCGTGTAGCTTTTCTTCTCCCATCGATCACCATGTCTGACGATGCAAACCCAATCTTATCAGATGTGTCGCATCAAAGATAGGAAACTCAAAATCCATTGAATCCATTGCCAAACCATCAGACTCTTCAAAGGCCGACATATCAAATCCCCACTTCACTCATCATTCTGATCATCTTAGCCTACTTCTAATCCCCAAATCTTTGAATGGGGACAATTACTCTGGTTGGAAGAGGGCTATGACTCTAGCCCTAAACTCTAAGAAGAAACTCGAGTTTTTCAATGGCTCAATTTGGGCCCCCTACTGAACAAGTTGGCCCTGAAGGTTATGTGAATTAGTCGTAGTATAATGACATAGTCCACTCTTGGATTGTCAATACTTTTAACCCAGAAATAGCAGATAGTGTGATTTACTGTTATACTGGCCATGAAGTTTGGGAAAACCTTCGCGAATGCTTTTCTCAAAGTAATTCCCCTCGCATCTTTGAGATTCAACGACCATGAGCGCTGCTATGGCAATGCGAGACAGAGGCAAGCTCGATCATTCTACATGGTCAGAACGACACAATAGACCTTCCCAGTGACGGGAAGACCAAACATCTGGAGACGATCCTCGCTCTGGTAGCCAAATGGACCAGCGACACACAAGCATGGTCGTGGACGTCCTCAGTGCACCTATGGTGGAAACATGTGCCATTGGGTCCAAAAGTGTTTTAAGCTGCACGGTTTCCCATCAGACCATCCAAAGTCCAAACAAAATTTGGGCCCCAATCAATACAAAGAAGCCCATGGAGTTAACCAAGTCCCTGGAGAGGACAAAGCATGAGTTTCAATGTCCGAGGCCCAACTTCAGCAACTTGACAGGACTCGCTCCAAAAGAGTTTTGATAATTATGTCTAATCCTGCTCCCATCTGACACCTCGATCAACGTACCTAAAATACCCTGAGTAATAAAATTTTCAAGCAAGGGATATACATATCTCAAAATATAAATAAAACAGAATCCATCCTCGTGGGGCACTATCCACATCCAACCCATTAACCCCGAGGAAACAGAAAAGTAAAAATTCGGTTACTTATGAGCCTCAAACCAATAGCTAGTTCTATTTGGGCCTAGTCGTGATACCTTGGTAACTAAAATACACTAACTAAGCATCAATTGGGTTTCCATTCAAACTCCCGAGAATCAGGGATGTTCATTTATAGCCTAATAAGGACCATCATAATCGGATATATGATAATACCCTTAAATGAACTCCAATTTCGACATAAATTGCACCAACGGGTCTGTAAGGAGGAAAGGAAACAATCTCATGTTGATTGGACCTCCACAAAACCACGCACATGCCCCACGCACTGTCGTGGCTCTCTGTGCATGGGCTTCACGAGCCTACGTGCACAGTCGCATGTGTACTTGCTCGCAAGCTCCAACCGAGTCTTGGGTCGACCTAAATCCCTATAATGGGTACTTGCGACCTGATGTACAATTTCCTTCGATTCTCATCCATACAACCCATTCGAGTGATCAGACTCATCCTAATCGTACTTAGAGACTCATTTATGCCTCCAATTTCAGGAACAAACACCGATTTGGACTAGAATCACCGTCGTGAATCCCTAGCTCCATCGCGGGGCTCAATCAACTCGCTACCATGACTCCCCACTCTTGGGGTGGTACCATTGACTCGTTTCCATTGACTTGTTTCTATTCTCATCCCCAACTCCCAGGAAGGAACTCCCTCACGCACCACCCCTCTAAGTTCCTCATTCACAGTCATCGAAGACACCAATGATGGCTTGGAATTCACTCATTGAGTCTAGGAGTAACCTTTCCACTGTAATCCCATAGCCATCATCTCTCATATGGCGGAGATGGTCACCTTCCCTGGTTCAGTCTTCTCCCACCGAAACCAGCCCAATCTTTGCTCCTCCCAGATTTTGTTCAATTCTCACTTTTTAAATGTACCACCCACTATGGCCATTAATCCCCACCCTAAAAGTTACATGTGTAGGCCACTAATCAATAGGGTGGGTCATAGTAGCTAGTGACTCATCAAATACTTCAAAAAAACCACAATGTCCTTAGTGCCAAGTTTACTTATATGCCCTTGGAATGTTTAGACCTGTAACTTTTTCATACGATTTTTTTTCGCGTGCCACCTGTACACGGACTTAAGACTCCGAGACCTAGGCAACAGTCCTCACGAAAAACCCAAAAAGTACCCTAGTAAAAAGTCAAATTTTGGCCAAAAGCCTAGGGATAAAAATGTCAATTCTCAAATTTAATTTACAAAACTGCCCCAATTTCTAAGACGGGTCGTTACAATCTTCCTCCCCTATAGAAATTTCGTCCTCGAAAATTGCATAACGTTGATGTCATGTTTGAAATATCACCTCAGGCATGCTAAGGTCAGAGTCCTTAATTAACACATTTCACAGCTATGAACCTTACTTGCCAAGGTAGAAACATGCGTACATAAAACATAAGCCATCAGATTACAAATCATAATATGTGTCGAAATATCGTTCACGTTTATCATGCAAGTAAAAACATTTGGATGCCATGGCAGAAATCGACACCAGTCAATTCAATTCTCAAGATTCATACACCAGTCACAGCAATCAAATATAACCAAATACTCAAATCTTAAGAATTACCCATATGAGGTCAACAAGGGAATTACACATCCGATATCAAGTCGGGAATTACACATCTGAGGCATCACTTCTAGGATAATTCAGGAAACTAAATCATTATTTTAAAGCATGTTTTTCTACTCCAAATCCAAGTCAAAATCACTTTCAAAATCGTAACAGCACACCATGACAACTCTGGGATCAGACACATCTAGGTGGAACCCTCGGGATCAGTCCCATCTGGGAAAATATTACACTTCCCAGGGTCAGACGCATACAAGCAGTTCTCTTAGGCTCAGTCACCTTCGAAGGAAACAATTATCATAGAAAACAACTCATCACCACTGTGGAAGTAAACCATGGGTTAAATCCAAAACGTTTCTTTCAAACAAAGATTTATTCACACTTTCACTCAATAATATTTTTTTGAAACCCCAATTTTTCAATTCATCAATAATTCTAGACACAGCATCGCACATGGGCATAACCAATCCTCAATTCCATCAATACTAGTCACAGATCAATATGTGCTACGCACATAGCCTTACTCGGGATCCTCACATCCGAGTCATCGCCGGGATCAATTGACGTCCGACGGCACAGCATCCCCGGGATCCTCACATCCGGGCAATGAAACATTATTGGGATCGAGTCTCTGGGCTGAAGTGCATGCAATATCAACAGTGACCTCTCTCGGATCCCAAACTGACGTCTGGAGGGAATAACACACTAGGATGTTTACCTATGGAAATAGTTATAAAACCAAGAAAGCTTGCATTTCACAATTCCTTGATGCCAAGTCAACATTCCCAAATGGGATCTTAGCCCAAACACCAGCTTAACAAAATACCGTAAAATTTGTGTCCAGGATTCAATCAAAAAAATTGAAAAATCAACAAATAACTAGTTCAATTTTTTTTCTTCATATCATCGCAACTCAATCATACAATCTCATCAGATAAATATTCCAACTCACCTTTCACAAACATCCATGTCTGTAGACCAAGTCAAAACATTTGCAAGCAGGGCATGTGCCAAAAATAAAGTTTCCACAAAATAACAGTAAATTTGTGTCCAGAAATAAATAAATAAATCCTTAAAATCATCAGTTAATCATTCCAAATCATTACTCAAATCATTACAATCAAGCCATACAATATGCCATTAAAATAATTTAACTATACATACATTTCATTCATAAATCAAATGTCTACTCATCGTGCATTCGACTTATTACCTAGTTGCTCTGATACCAAATTGATAGGAGTCGCTCTAAAAGAGCTTTGATAACCTTGTCTGGTCCAGCTCTCATCTGACACCTCGATCAACATACCTAAAATACCTGAGAAATAAATTTGTTAGACAAGGGATATACATATCCAAAATATAAACCAAACAGAATCTGTGCTCATGGAGTCACTGCCACATCCAACCTACTGACCCTGGGGAAATGAAAAGTAAAACCTCGGTTACTTCCGAGCCTCAAACTGAGAGCTGGTTCTATTCGAGCCTAGTTGTGATACCTTGGCACCTAAAATACACTAATTAAGTATCAAATGGATTTCTATTCAAACTCTTGAAAACCCGGGACATTCATTTATAGTCTAATAAGGACCTTAATAATCAGGCATATGATAATACCCTCAAATGAGCTCCAATTTCGACATAAATTGCACCAATAGGTCTGTAACGAAGAAATGAATATATCTCATGTTAATTGGACCTCTAGAAAACCACATGTGCACCCCCACGTGTTGTCGTGGCCCTCTGTGCATGGGCTTCACGCGCCTACGCGTACAGTTGCAGGTTTACTCTTCTGCAAGCTCCAGTTAGATCCACGGATCAACCCGAATCCTTATAACGACTACCCCCGATGTCCAATTTCCTTTAATTCTCGCCCATAAAACCTATTTGAGTGATCAGACTGATCCTAATCGTACTCATGGGCTCATTTATGCCTCCAATTTCAAGAACAAACACCGATTTGGGCCAGAATAATAGCCGTGAATCCCCATCTCCATCGTGGGGCTCAATCAACTCGCTACCGTGACTCCCACACTCTCAGAATGGCACCATTCGATTCACCAGGATGAGGGGAAGACACTCCAGTCTTGGGTTCCATCGACTCATTTCTATTCGCATCCCCCACTCCTAGGAAGAAACTCATTCATGCACCATCCCCCCTAAATTCCTCACTCACAATCATCGAAGTCACAAATAATGGCTTGGAATTCACTCAGGGAGTCTAGGAGTAACATTTCCACCGTAATCCTACAACCATCCTCCATCATAAGGTGGAGATGGTCACCTTCCCTAGTTCGGTCCTGTCAGGACCCATCCCAAATCCCTCGGGATTAACATGGGATGTGCATGATCCCGCCTGACATGAAGTGTCAAACTAGGGAAATTCCCGCTTCAGCCCACTCGGGGCTTCTAGAAAGTGCCAGGATCCTGAGGAGGAATGTGATGTCTCGGTCTTTACTACAGCCCGCATCCGTGATCAACTTGAAGGGCATTCATGTCAGGACCCGTCCCAAATCCCCTAGGATTAACGTGGGATGCGCCTGATCCTGTCTGACACGAAGTGTCAGACTAGGGAAAATTCCATCTCTAGCCCTCATCGGGGCTTCCAGAGTACGCCAGGATTGTAGGAAGAGGAGTGTGATGTCTCGTCTCTGCTACATCCCACATCCGCGATCAACCTGAAGGGCATTAAAAACATCAATAATCGTGAGTGGACAAAATAATATTTTAATAAAACCTTTTCACATAAAGACCTTTATGCCCTTCACTAAAAGCATATGCATGCATTCAAAAACCGTTTATCAAAACGTTCATAAAACTATTTGTCAAACATATCAAAACCTTTCAAGGGTTCATGCCGGGTCCCCATAAACCATCATGAACCATAAATCCATTTGGGTCCCCGACCTTAAATCACAATCTTAAAAACCATAAATCAATACATGGGAACTCAACCCAAATCACATACTTGGGTCTCAGCCCAAAATCATTCTCAGTGAAATACCAAAACATAGAGTACGGGGTCACTTCCCCAAACCACTTTCCAAAACATCAAATACAGGGTCTCCGCCCCAAATCACTTTCTAAAACTTGGAACACGGGGTCTCCGCCCCCAAATCACTTTCCGTAAATCTCATACGTATAACCCATCTGAGGCACTTCGGAGAAGATGCCAACTCGGGGCACACAACCCCTAGGGAACACATCCCCGATATATGTCACGATATCATCTCTATACTAGTGTGCACACTACTCGGGTCTCACTCCGAGTCTTCCCCTAGGAATTCTCCATCTGTGTGGCTCAATCTCTGGATCTAGTCCGAGCTCTATCTCCGGATCTAATCCGATCATCTCTCCGGAATCTGGTCCGGGACCACATCATAACACATAACTCCCACTCCTGGAACGGGATCCCTATGGGGATACCGATTCTGGTATGTGGATCATGACTCTCCAGGTTGACCCCTAGAGGAGACCATATAATTCATATGGTGATAGGACCCACCCCGATTATCGCCTCGACAACCGGGAAGAATCCTTCTCCCGTCTGACAATTGAACACAAACAACCAAAAATAACCACACAATAATACATTACACGTACTGTCAGACCAGGGAGAAAGTACGATACAACCAACGATATAACCAACGGTACAACCAGTCAACAGTATCACAGAGCATGGTTACAAAACAAGATAAGGATAAAATCCTACTCTGTGAACTAACTACACCGCAACGGGAAAACTTTATGCCTCTACCTCTGCCTCTGCGTTAGCCCCCAAAACTCGTGCCACGACCTGGAGGGTAATAAAACATAAAAGTGTGAGTGGACTAAAACAAATGATTATGGAAAACAGTTTTAATCAAATCAGGATTCACCCTCCATTTTTAAAACACGCATGCATAACTAAGTATTCGAAAACACTTATATGAACCGTATGGAAAGCATTACAGAAGATAATTATGAAGTCATGTAAAACCGTATGTAACATCAATGGATAAAACTTTGCTGGATCTATCCGAGTCTTTAAACTCATCTATCAGGCCTTTCCGGGATTTCAACGAGTCTTTAAACTCAAAACACAATCAATAAGCCTCGGGGGACATCACAGTAACCGAGTCTTTAAACTCAACCGATCTCAATCAAGGGCCCTCCCCCATCATCAAGTAACCGGGTCTTTAAATCCAAAACTAGATCCAGCAATAGTACCGGGTCTTTAAACCCAAAACCATATGTAATTCACAGAAAGTCCAGAATCTATTGGAATTCAAATTCGAAAACCAATCTGAAATCACATTTTATCGAAATAGGACTTATGTCCGAATTCCACGTTCAAATTCCAAATCATACTCACAAATCATAATCAAAACATCATTAAAACGTGATACGCACAAATCATATAAAATCACTTATCAAGCCATCATCAAGCATAGGAGAAACCATAGTCTCGAAATACGTAAAATGCGATAAATCACATCAAAAAACGTGCAATCACGTAAAGCAGGAATGTCATAATTATAAACTTAAAATCATATATAGAAACATACAACAAGTGAGTAAAAACCATTATGCATGCTCGGTTAGAAATCAAATGTCCACTCACGAAGTCCGAACGCGTCAATCGCGTCCCGTACGCTCCTCAGCTGTCTCGGGAATGTTCTGGCCTGTCAAAGATCACAATTTGGGTCACAAACACGTTCATTAAGCTTATATTAATTTCCCCAATTTTTTGGGATTTTTCAACGTAATTGAATTAAAATCCTAAACCTTCGAACACTCAAAACTATCCCGAAACGATGTTCGATCGACTCGAAACTTGTCTCAAAATGTTCGTTACATTGAAAGGATAAAATCACATGTTGACTGTGACCGGAGATATTGCCTCACGTGACCCAAAGTGGCTGCACGTGAAAGCCACATGCCCTGCACAATAACGCTACAGTGTCATCATCCTTACCCGTTTTTCTGCTAAACGGGTTACGGACCCGCGACACGACCCGGTTCAAACTCCTTCAATTCCAACTTAATTCTTTCAATTATTCCTCCAAAATCCTTCCATTCTATCCTAATTTAAGTTCTCCATTACTAATTACACACATCAAGCTTTTAATCCATCATTTCTCTCATGATCAAACAAACGGTTTTAACTTTCGAATCTCACTCAAATCGACTTAGTTTCCTAATTAATTGATACAGAAGCATATTAAGACTTAAATGAACGTTCTAAAATAACCAATTGTACAAATCCCTACCTGTAGGTAGTTGTACTCAAACTCGAATTTTTCCAGAATCTGGAACTTCAGTTCTTGGCCAAACCACGCTCAACTTCCTTCGATTTTTGTGGGGTTGAAGTTGAAATGAGTCCAGAAGACTGTTTTTAATCTCTGTTTAGCTCCTCTCTGATCACAAATCAAACTCGAATTTTCCCTCCATTTTCCCGATTTTGGTTTTCTCTCTGGTTTCTTGGTTTTTCCTCTCAAATTGATCTCTCAACTGACTTCTAACTTCTCTGTTTTCAATTCGTCCTTCACAGCAACCTAAGGGAATCTCTCAGTCCCTATCTGTCTATGTTTCCCGTATTTGACCCAAAACAATACAAAACTAACCCCCGTGCTATGTTCTTCCACAGCACTACACCCACACACACTTAGTTTAAGTTTTCCACTGCATACACACTTTCTTTTGTGCCACTAATTCATCATTTCTTAGTGACAATTGTCACTTAAATAGTTACACAACTCACTTAACAATCCACTACGACTGTTTCCAAATTGCACCATCTAAATTACCATTTTACCCTTCCTTCACATAAGTACCAAAATGCCCTTCCTCGTTCTAGAATCATAACTTATTCGTCCGACGTCCGTTTTCAGCGTGCCGCCTGTCTACCGACTCCGGGCATCGAGACCTACCTAATGGTCCTCGAAGTTCGTGAAAACAGGTATCACGTAAAAAGTCAACTTTGACCACACTATTTACAAGGGTAAAAACGTCATTTCATTTATCATTTTACAAATTTACATCCTTTGAGTTTCCAGGGCGTTACATATGGAGGGTTTCATACATTTTCAAATACTTTATTTCTTCCTCAAAACATATTTCAACTGGGTCTCATACCCGATTCATCTCAACAGGATTCCTCGAATCCGATTCAAATCAATTTCACAAGCCTCTACCTAAATCCTCAGTGCAATAGGGTCGCATGCCCCGAATTCTCATTTCTCAAACTGAATTGGGACTCAAGCCCGATTTCACAATCAACAGGGCATCAAGCCTGATACCAAAGCTAACTGGGCCCTAAGCCCGAAACCATAAACCAACAGGGCCTCAAACCCGATACTACAGACAACGGGGCCTCAAACTCGATATTACAACCAAATGGGCCTCAAGCCTGGATTCATAAACCAACAGGGCCCTCGGCCCGATCGTATAGCTCAAATGGACCCTCGGTCTGATTCCTCGTCAAATCAAATGGACTCCAAGTCCGAGATCTTCCAATCAAATGGGCCTCATGCTCGATTTCATATTTCCAAATCTAAAATTCATTTATTAAACTCTCGTTGAAAACCTAGCACGTATAAGCATCGTATAAAATTGAAAATCTCGAAATACGTGCAAATACGTAAATCCTAGGCTACCACAAACAAATGCACTCATGGCATCACAAAAAATGTATTAAAACAATTATAAAACATTTATGCATGCATCAAATTCATAAAACAAGTCCACTCACAGACTGTCTGAAGCCGCGCCTCGATACACGTGCTATAAGCCTCTCACAGGCCAATCGTCGCCTCCGGGATTCCCGAACCTGTCCAAATTAATTTAGAGGGTTACTAACTACTCTTATAACCCCTCACTAAAGTCTTGTAATTTTCTAGAATTTCTAACTATTTTTAAACGTGAACATAAACCTTTGGACGTCCCGAACTATATCGAAATGATGTTCGATTGACACGAAACCAGTCACAAGATGTTCGTTACATAGAATAGATAATTTCACATGTTGGAACTTTCCCCAAAATCTCCCCCACACGCCGCCACGTGCTGCCTGAAGGCCATACGCGTGGGCTTCACGCGCCGGCGACTGTTCATCTCCTTCCTCCAGCCGACTGGGTCCGACCAGCCGGTCTGATTCGCCTCTATAATCCGGTCCAACTCGACCGGCGTGACCGGTCCAGCCCCATAACTCGGTCAATTTTCATCCTTTTTCCTCCAATCCAATTCCATTCTTCCTATTTCGATCCTAGAAACCTATTTGTGCAATTAAAATCACCAAAACCCCACAAAATCCCATCGGTCCAAAACTTCCCTCACGATTCAACTTTTCCAGTTTTTTTCAAATTCATCTTAAAACCTTCCTAACATCATAATAAACCCATCATAATCAACCAAAACTGTCCCTAACGTTTGAAATCGAAAATCAAAGAAAATGGGCATAACCGGGCTTATCGTGCACAGGGTTCCTCCTCCGTCCACGGCGGTTGTGCGTCCTGCCATTGCCTCCTAGTCACTCTCTCACTCAGTTCCTCACTCAAGAAGCAATGAAGACAGATGAGGGTTGGGGTGGTGTGTGGTGATGGGTGATCGAGTTTGGTGAGACCGAGAAAACTGTGTGAATGAGGGAGGGGAAATATGCATGTATGTGGAATGGTGGCCAGTGGATGAGTGACAATTTTCACTCATCCATTGTTTTCTGGGGAAAATATCTAGCCCACAATAATGACAAATGTCAATCTGTCTCAAACTTCGTGCAATAGTGCCATGGTACTTCCGTGAACCGTAACTTCTTTGTCGAACGTCTGAATTCGACGTGCCGCCTGTCTACGGATTCGTATCATCCCGATCGACGTAACGGTCCTATGCCCTCGGCCATCAGACCTTCTGGGTCAAAATTCAACTATTTGCTTCCTTTTAACCAAATTACCAAAATGCCTCTGAACTTCCGAAAATCATAACTTCTTCCTCGAACGTCGGAATCGAGCGTGCCACCTGTCTATTAACTCGTGACGTTCCGAACTACGTCACAGTCATCTGACAACTTCCATTGACCGTATGAACGAAAAGTCAACGATTCGCCCATTCTAGGGGCAAAATCGTCATTTAGCCCTGCATGTCCGTTAATCCTCGTCTAATCCCCGATTAGCAAGGCTAATCCGTCATTAATTCTTAATTAATCCCGCTAATTCGGGACGGGTCGTCACAATTCAAAATATCAAAAGTCGTGAGTGGACAAAACAAGTAATTTATAAAAACATTTTCACAAAAGACCTTTATGCCCTTCACTGAAAAGCATGCCTACATTCGAAAATCATTTATCAAAACATTCACTAAAAAATCATTAGGGCCTTGGCCCAAAACCGTTCTCTGTAAACCTTATAAAACCAGTTTTCTTTTATACTTCAAAACACATTTGCAAACTACTTCTCGTACGAAGCCATAACTCAGTAGGGTTTCAGCCCAAATCCATATCTAAAACATAGAACACGGGGCCTTCGCCCTAAACCACTTTTCGTGAAATCTCATATACATATATATATATATATACAACCCATCCTCGGCATCTCCGATGCCAACTCGGGGCACACAGCCCCTAGGGAACACATCCCCGATATCTGTCACGATTCATCTATATAAGTATGCATACTACTCGTGGTCTCACTCCGAGTCTACCCTCAGGAATTCTGTATTTGGGAGGCTCTGTCCAACATCCAGGATCTACGACGTCTGGATGACTGTCTTTGGGGATTACTCATTCCGAGTAGTGGATCGTGACTCTCCAGGTCGACGTCTGGAGGAGACCAAACAACTCATGTCGGAGGGTATATACATTTTCAAAATACTTTCTTTCTCAACTGGGTCTCATACCCGAGCATCTCAACAAGATTCCTCGAATCCGATTCAAAATCAAATCTCACAAGCCTCAGTCTAAATCCACATTTTAATAAGGTCTCAAACTCGAATTCTCATTTCATAAACCAAACTGGGACTAAAGCTCGATTTCACAATCCAACAGGGCCTCAAGCCCGATTTCACGATCAACATGGCCTCAAGCCCGATACCATAAATCAACAGGGCCTCAAGCCCGGTTTCACAACCAACAGGACCTCAAGCCCGATACCACAGTCAACGGGGCCTCGAGCGCGATTTCAAAGTCAACTTGGCCTCTAGCCCGATATCACAACTAACGGGGCCTCAAGCCTGATTTCACACTTAACTGGGCCTCAAGACCGATACTAGAATCAACTGGGCCTCAAGCCCGAATTCGTAAACCAACGGGGCCCTCGGCCCGATCGTATAACTCAAATGGGCCTTCAGCCCGAATTCTCGTGAATTCAAATGGAATTCAGGTCCGAGGTTTTCCAAATGAAATGGGTCTCATGTCCGATTTCATATTTCCAAATCCAAAACTCATTCATTAAACCCTCATCGAAAAATCAGCATGTAAAGGCACAACATAAAGCCGAAAATCTCGAAATATGTGCAATTACATAAATACTAGCTACCACAAGCAAATGCACTCATGGCATCACAAAACATGTATTTAAAACATTTATAAACATTTATGCGTGGATCGAATTCATAAAACAAGTCCACTCACAGACCGTCTGAAGTCGCGCCTCGATACTCGCGTCATAAACCACTCCCGGGCCAATCACCGTCTCCGGGGCTCCCGAACCTGTCCAAATCATAATAGAGGGTTACTAATTACTTAAATAACCCCTCACTAAATCCCTGTAATTTTCTGAAATTTTTAACTATTTTAAAAGTCAATCCTAAACCTTCAGACGTCCTGAACTATATCGAAACGGTGTCTGATCGACTCGAAACCAGTCTCAAAATGTTCGTTACATCCCCAACGTCCAAAACCAAAAATTCAATTTAAATAAAAACTGGGTTGTCGGGTTACTTGGGTTCTGGGCCATTGTCGCCGACCACGGCGGTCCTGTCATCATCCAGCCATCATCACTTTGTCCTCACACACAATCGAATGGGGAGAAGGGTAATGGCTTTTAGGATGTTCGGACTAAATTGATCGAATGGGAGGAAGGGGGATATATGCATGCATCTGTGTGAGATGGGCAATGGATGAGTGACACTTGTCACTCATCCATTGGGCCTGAGGAAAATATCTGGGCCCATTTGAGACAAAAGTCAACTCATCTCGGAATTCGTGCAATAGTTCCTCGGAACTTCCGTGACCCGTAAATTTCCCGTCGAACGTCCGAATTCGACGTGTCGCCTGTCTACGGATTCGTATCGACCCAATCTACAAAACGGTCCTCGGCCATTGGACCTCCAGGGTAAAAAGTTAACTTTTTACCCTCGTTCAGGGGCAAAATCGTAATTTCACCCTAAACATCCGTTAATCCTCAATTAACCCTCGGTTAGCCTCACTTATCCGTAACTAGTCTTAATTAATCCCTAAAATCAGGGACGGGTCGTTATAAGTCCTCTCCCATCGAAACTAGCCCAGTCTTCCCTTTTCCCTAGATTTCTTCAATTCTCCCCTTTTTAAACGTGCCACTCAAAATGGCTACTAATCCCCACCCTTAGAGTGACACGTGTCACTCAATTAATAAGGTAAGTTATAGCAACTAGTTACTCATCAAATAATTTAAAAACGCCAAAATGCCCTTAGTGCCAAGTTTACCAAAATGCCTTTGGAATGTTTAGACTCGTAACTCTTTCATAAGATTTCCATTTTTCGGATGTCCTCTGTTCACGAACTCAGGCCTCCGAGATATAGGCAACGGTCCTCACAAAAAGTTCAAAAATTATCTCGAGTAAAAAGTCAACTTTTGACCACGTAGCCCAGGGTTAAAAATGTCAATTCTCAAATTTAATTTACAAAATTGCCTCAATTTCTGGGTCAGGTTGTTACACAGCTCTTGTCCCTTCTCAGCGAGAAAGATAATACTTCTAGCTCTCAAGCTAACGCAGCGCTGACCAAACTAGGGTTGTCTAATATACATTCATTCCATTGGATCATCGACAACGGTGCGACAAACCACATATCTTCATCCCAAAATTCATTATTACTTGACATTAAAAATTTTCCATTGCCACTAGTACAGTTACGTAGTGGAGACAAGGGTAAAATCACTACAAAAGGATCAATGTCTTGAAATTCAGTTTACTACTTACAAGATGTCTTATGTGTTCCTACATTCAAAGTTGATTTGTTATCTGTGAGCCATTTGATGAAAAGATTAAGTTGGTCGGTAATGTCTTATCATTCTTGTTGCATTTTTCAGGATCTGACTACGAGGAAGACGATTAGTTTGGGTAAGCAGCGAGATAGATTGTACCACTTAGTGGCCTTGACAACAAAGAAGCCACCAACTAACCACACATTTCATCACCTCAACCACCAGCCTGAAACCTCACCACATCCTCCCCCAATCTCTAGCATAACCGTCTTAACCATGTTTCCCATCCTCGCCTAAGTTTCATTGCTCAGAACTTCTTACGTGTTTCAATTCAGTCAAATACTGCTTGCACTATCTGTCCTTTAGCTAATCAGCTTCATTTACCTTTTGCTACTAGCTATATTACTACAACACAACATTTTGATTTGATTCATTGTGACATTTGGGGTTGCTATAAACATTCTTCTCTTTCTGAAGCTCATTATTTTCTTACAATTGTGGATAATTACTCTAATTTTACTTGGATATTTTTAATGAAATATAAAGATGAAACACAAACTTTACTCAAGCGTTTCTTCCACTATGTATCCACTAAATTTTCTTCTCATATCAAAACTGTTCGTAGTGATAATGGTGAGGAATTTCTTTTGCTTCAAACTTTTTTCAAAGATAATGGCGTCATTTTCCAGAACTCTTGCATTTACACCCCCCAACAAAATGGGGGTGGTGGAACGTACGCATCGCCATATTTTACAAGTTGCCCATGCCTTAAAATTCCAAACTCAATTGCCTAATCGATTTTGGGGGGAGTGTGAACTTACTGATGTGCACATCATCAATCATTGCCCCCACACTTGCCCTTTCATTCAAAACCCCTTTGGAATGCCTCTTCTCCACACCCCCTGTACTCACACCTTCGTGTCTTTGGTTGCTTTGCTTATGCCACTAATGTTCATCCCTTCCACCAGTTCGATCCTCGGACCATGGCTTGCATTTTTGTTGGTTACTCCATTGGCTAAAAAGGATACAAACTCTTTAACATCTTCACCTAGAAAATCCTCACTAGCCGAGATGTTCAATTCTTTGAACATATTTTTCCCTATGCTTCTCCCATTCCTTCTATTGGGCCAACCTTTTCTGTAGGCCTATCTCCAGGCCCGGTCCAGCCTCTTGACCCAGATCCACATCAGGACTTTGCTTGTTCTCCTTCTCCCCACACAAACTCTCTCCTTGCCACATCCCCACCCATCATCTTCCACTTACCTTCCCACACCTCCTCGTCATTTTCCTCTCCACTTCCTTCCCAAACGCACTCTCCCACTCCACCACCCTCATTGTCGCCCAATCCCTCTTCTCCCACCACTTCTCCCTCTCTCGCCAGCCAATAGACCACTATGAAACCTACGCCCATGGAGCCAAATTTCCCTCCCTGCCTCATTCTGAAATTCAACCTTTTCCACCCCTCCTTGCGACGACGCCTCTCCCTTTTCCAGAGGTGTCCCTATATGGGTCCTCCCCACCACCTTCCCCACCATCCTTTTCATTCCTCCCAAACCTTCCCGATCCTACCCCCTCTTATTCCACCATTCCTTCCCCTGAGCCCCTTCGTTGCTCCGACCACCCTTATTATCCACCGTTTCAACTCCGGGATTATGTCTACTCATAGGTCACGCTTGGTTTCCCCAATCCACTGTCTTCCTTGTTTTGTGATCTGCGAAAAGGTACATGATATCCCCTTTCTGCTTTTGTCTCTTACCACCATTATATGTCTGCCTACCAGTCATTTGTTGCACATATCAGTAGCCATGATGAACCTTGTTCTTATTCCGATGTTGCTGATTCTCCAAAGTGGCAGCAAGCTATGAGTTCCTAATTACAAGCTCTTGTCAATAATGGCACTTGGACAATGACATCCCTCCATACTAGCAAAACTCCTATTGGTTGTGGTTGGGTTTATAATGACAGGACCCGTCCCAATTCCCCTGTATTATCGTGGGACGTACCTGCTCCTATTTGACACCGCGTGTCAGACTAGGGATAACTCGTCACCCGCTCGGGATCTATCAGAGTACACCAGGATCGGTGGTGGCATGTGATGTCTCGGTCTCTGTTACAGCCCACATCTGCTATCAACCTGAAGGGTATTAAAACCATAAAAACTGTGAGTGGACAAAATAAACATTTTATAAAACACATTCATATCGAAAAGGCATTTATACCCTTCACGTAAAAGCATGCATGCATCATAAAACCACTTTATTTCAATTACTTTTCGAAAGCAAGACAAAATGCTTTTCAAATCAAACACCGTGAAAACTGCTTCTCAATCAAAGCCATTTCCTCAGTAGGGTCTCAACCCAAAACTAAATTACACAGGGTCTCAACCCAAATCAAATCCATGTGGGAGCTCAGCCCAAAATCCAATCAAAGAAACCAGAACTAAATCTCAGTTCAAATCATAGAACATGGGGTCTCAGCCCCCAACCAATCTCAGTGAAACATCATCTACATATGTATATATATAACCCATCATCGACATCTCATATGCCCAATCAATAACCCTTCACGATATATCTACAGTATGCATACTACTCGGGTCTCATCTCCAAGTCTACTCCCGAGATCTACGACGTCTGGGAGGACCTGCCTCCGAACCCTGTTTGAGACTATATCATATCTCTCACTCCTGGGCATGTGATCCCTCTCGGAGTCACTCATCCCAGGCAGTGGATCGTGACACTCCAGGATCATTGATGTCTGGAGGAGACTACTCATACGGGAGGGTATATACATATAAGTGTGAAAATATTCATTTCTTTCAAATCATAGTTCAACTGGGTCTCATACCCGAATCAAAATCCAGAATTCCTCGAATCTGTTTCAATTCTCAATCTCATAGGCCTCAAGCCCAAATCCATATCTTAATAGAGTCTTAAACCCGAAATCTTATTTCATAAACCACAACTGAGACTCAAGCTCGATATCACAAATCACTGGGCTTCAAGCCCGATACCATAATCAACTGGGCCTCAAGCCCAATACCATAAACCAACTGGGTCTCAAGCCCGATACCCTAAATCAACTGAGCCTCAAGCCCGATACCACAAATCAACTGGGCTTCAAACCCGATATCATAAGTCAACTGGGCCTTAAGCCCGATATCATAAACCAATTGGGTCTCAAGCCCGATATCATAAATCAATTGGGTCTTAAGCCCGACACTATCAATCAACTGGGCCTCAAGCCCGATACCACAAATCAATTGGGTCTCAAGCCCGAGTTCATTCTTTCAAATCCGAAATCCTTTCATCAAACCATCATCAAAATACCAGCATGTATAAGCACAGTCTAAAACCATATATCTCGAAATACGTGCAAATACGTGAATATTAAATACCACAACCATATGCACTCAAGGAATCTCAAAGCATCGATATAAAACACATATAAAACATTTATGCATGCATCACTTCATAAAACAAAGTCCACTCACAGACCGTCCATGATGCGCCTCGATACGCTCGTCATAAGCTTCTTCCAGCTAAATCATCCTCACCGGGTCTCCCAAACATGTCCAAATTGTACTAGAGGGTTACTAACTACTTCAGTAACCTCACATTAAAGCCCCCTAATTTTTCGGGGTTTTTAAACGTATTTAAACTCGACTTTAAACATTTGGACATCCTGAACTGTATCGAAACGATGTCCGATCGACTCGAAACTTGTTCCAAAATGTTCATTACAACGAAAGGATGATTTCATATGTTGACCGCATCCCCAAACTCTGACCCACGCGCCTCTACACACCGCCCAAAGGCCCTGCGAATGAAGTCCACACGCCGGGGAACAACTGTCTTCTTCCTCGTGTGAATCGGTCTGAACTGGTTCACTGGTTCGTCCGGTCCAACCCCTGCAACCGGTACGACCGGCTCAGTGCCATATCTCACCCATTTTCAACCCGTTTTCGTCCATTTTCATTCCTAAACCTTCGTCTAATCATTCCCTATTGATTTATGTCCTCAAAAACGTGAAAATCGATCAAAGAATTTATCTTTAGATCGAAGAACCTCTGCCCAGTTTTCCGGCCGTCTGTCTAGGCTGCTCAGCCGTCCTCAGCCACTGTTCCTGATCCCCCTCGACTCGCCAAGACCCCAGAAGTGCAACCCAATCGTTAGAACAACCCTTAAACATCCAAAACTAGAAATTCAAAATTTGAATATAAAAGGGGTTTCGGGTTTTCACCTGTTTTCCGTGGTTCCTCCACCGTCCATTGCGGTTGGTCGTCCTACCACTGTCATCTCATCCTCAACCTCACTTGGCTTCAAACTGAATCGGATGGGGGAAGGATTTCATGGGTTTCGGGTTGTTCGAATGAAAATGCAAAAGGGAAAAGATGCATGTATCTGTGTAATGGGAGCAATGGATGAGTGACATTTGTCACTCATCCATTGGGTCTGAACTAAATATCTGGACCCCACTCAGGACAAAAGTCCACCCATCTCGTAAAAGGTGCAATAGTACTTCGGACCTTCCGTGATCCATATATTTCTCGTCGAATGTCTGATTTCAACGTGTCGCCTGTCTACGGACTCGTATCGACACGATCTATGTAACGGTCTTTGGTCCATGGGCATCGGACCTCCTGTGTCAAAAGTAAACTTTTTGCCCTCGTTCAGGGGTAAAATCATAATTTCGCCCTGAACGTCCAAATATCCTCGACTAATTCTCGATTAGTCCTGATAATCCATAATTAAGTCTTGATTAATCCCAAGAATTTGGGACGGGTCGTTACATATAAAATTAAGCATCGGTCTAATGGCTCCATTGAGCGTTAAAAATCAAGGCTCGTGGCCAAAGGCTTCACTCAACTGAAATGTGTTGATTATCAGGACACTTTTTCCCCACTGCCAAAATCATCTCCGTCCGCTTTATCTTGGCCTTGGTTGCTGCTCATGGATGGCATGTTCGCCAGCTCGACGTCAACAACGCTTCCTCCACGGTGACCTCCACGAGGAAATCTATATGTCACCACCACTAGGGCTTCGGTGTCAGGGAGAGGAGCACTTAGTTTTTCACCTCCACAATCTTTATACTGATTGAAACAAGCATCTCAACAATGGTTTGGAAAGTTCTCTGATGTCATTCGTTCAACATGTTATGATCCATCAAAGGTCGATTACTCTCTCTTCACCAATAAACAAGGAAAGTTTTTCACTGCTCTTCTGATATATGTCGATGACATTTTAATTACTAGAAATTATCCTATGAGCATTGTGGATATCAAGAAGTTTTTACATAATCATTTTTGCTTTAAAGATCTTGGTAACTTGAAGTACTTCCTCAACATCGAAATTTCTGTATCTAAAAGTGACATCTTTATTTCCCAATGCAAGTATGCACTAGAAATCATCAAAGACACATGATTGTTAGGAGCTACTCCTATTGATACTCCCATGGAGCATGGTTTGAAATTATCCGATAAGAGTGATCTCCCCAAGGATACAACACATTATCGAAGATTGATTGGGAAACTAATCTACCTCACGGTGTCTAGGCCGGATATTAAGTACTGCGTACACGTTTTGAGCAGGTTCATGCATCAGCTGCGAAAGGACCATTGGGATGCGGCCTTGCGTGTTGTGCGCTACCTGAAATCTGCGCCCGATCAAGGACTCTTCTTTTCCTCAACTAGTGACCTCCGCTTATGAGTCTTTTGCGACTCAAATGGGGTAGAGTGTCCCCTTACTAGCAAATCAACAATAGGATATTGCGTATTCTTGGGCCTTCATTGATTTCATGGAGGTCAAATAGGCAAAAGGCAGTCTCCCTTTCATCAGCTGAAGCTGAATATCGTGCGAACTAACCTGGCTGCGTTATTTGCTCAAAGATTTTGGCATCTTACATCCCAAACCTACATTGCTGCATTGTGACAATAAAGCTGCCCTCCACATAGCAGCAAACTTGGTATTCCATGAACGTACAAAACACATTGAAATGGACTGTCATTATATCAGAGATAAGATTCAAGATGGCTCTATCGTGACAAGGTTTGTAAAGTCCAATCAACAGCTTGCAGATGTATTGACCAAGGCTTTAGAAAAGGGAGTTCTTTGTTCCTATGATTCGCAGGTTAGGAGTGCAAGACATCCACTCTCCAACTTGGAGGGATTGTTGGAAAGTGGACTCCATAATTGCTCTGTACATATATGTTTCTTTATCTATTCCTAGATTGTAGGGGTATTCGCTTGATCCCATAGCTAGATTGTAGGAGTGTTAGCCGTGCAGTGTAAGTAAACTAGCTGTATATATTCTTATTCACACATCAATGGAAAGTATCTTTCACCAATCTGTTTCTTTAGGGGTGACAATGGGTCGTATCGTGTCAGGTTCGTGTCGTGCCATGAATTCTGTTTTACCCATTTATGCCCAACCCAAATCTGACTCGTTTAATAATCGTGTCAAGAATGTTCAACCTGAATCCGACCTGTTAATGACCCTTGTAACCCGTTTAACCCATTTAATAAACAGGTCATACTCAAAACCCAATTAACCTATGACCCGTTTGACCCGTTTAACCCGTTTAACATGTTTAACCTATTTAAATTATAAAATTTAATAGATATTTAGGTAGATAAATGGGTAGATATATGGGTTCGTAATGACACGTTTATTAAATGGGTCAATATATAAGTCAATATACGGGTTAAATTTACCCATTTATTAAATGGGTTAACAGGTCATTATACGGGTTAACAGATTGACCCGAAACCCACCCATTTAATAAACGGGTCATAACGGGTTGATCCGAAAATGACCCGAAATTTTAATTGTGCGGATTGACCTGGATAAATTTTATGCGAGTTTCAAGTCATGTTAAAAATTGTCACCCTTATGTTTCTTTTCAAAAGCGTGACGCTGAAGGCCTTTCAGAAAGTAAAAGTCCTCTTGTAAAATCCGGTGATGCTGATGATTAAAACTTTTACTGAGAGATCACATGGATATCTATGCAAGGCACAAATCTGACACCGCAGCTGCAGGAATTACTTTGCGAAAAATATTTCGAGAGTGCCCTTTCTCTTTTATCATTTGGCTATTTTTTGTGTTATGCACCAGTCCAAGTTATAAGTCTACGGTGAAAGTCAGAGTTCAATTACATTGACCCTTTTTTTTCACAAGTGCTGGATATGAGTAGGAGTGGCAATGGGTCGTGTCGTGTCGGGTTCGTGTCGTGTCATGAATTCTGTTTTACCCATTTATGCCCAACCCGAACCCGACCCGTTTAATAATCGTGTCAAGAATGTCCAACCCGAACCCGACCTGTTAATGACCCGTGTAACCCGTTTAACCCGTTTAACCCATTTAATAAACAGGTCATACTCAAAACCCAATTAACCTATGACCCGTTTGACCCGTTTGACCCGTTTAACCCATTTAACATGTTTAACCTATTTAAATTATAAAATTTAATAGATATTTATGTAGTAAATGGGTAGATATATGGGTTAGTAATGACACATTTATTAAATGGGTCAATATATAAGCCAATATACGGGTTAACCTGTTAACCCGAAATCTACCCATTTATTAAACGGGTTGACAGGTTATTAAACGGGTTAACAGGTTGACCCGAAACCCACCCGTTTAATAAACGGGTCATAACGAGTTGACCCGAAAATGACCCGAAATTTTAATCGTGCGGGTTGACCCGCATAAATTTCGTGCGGGTTTCGAGTCGTGTATCGGGTCGTGTCAAAAATTGCCACCCTTAGATATGAGTTGCAGTATTTTTTGGTATGGAGATATTGCAATCGGAGGTTGGTGCAAGTATTGCAGCAGAATCTATGAAACATAAGTTATTAAAACAATTTGCTCGTTTTTGGAGAAAATTCAGTGTCATCTGGATGGAGGCTTCTTTGTTGACTTGGAGTTTTGATGATTATGTTGACAAGATCATAAGAAGCAGGTAATAATTCTGTACCAAACATGAAACTCCTCCCGAAGAAATTATAATCTTTACCTTCTATAGTGGATGAATTCTTTGTTGAAACCTTACGCCTTTGTGAATTCATTCTTTCTAAAATTTTGCGAAAGTTAAGGAAAGTGGCTTTCTTTATTTAAGTGTCTATTACTTGTAGTATGTAGGTCAGTTATACATGCACACCTTGCTCATGTTTTTGTGAGTGAGTGGGAATTGCATATACCACTTTTGCTATAACATATGTTGATTCTGGAAACGGTGCACCTTATATATACTAGTTTTCTACCATTAGTCTATAATTTGATCTCTGAATTCCCAAATTTTCAGGTACTGTGAGACATTTGGAGATGTGGTTCACAGGATTTACACGAAAACGGACTTGCTGCTGTTTGCAGATGAGAAAGAACTCACTAATAGTTTACTCAACAGGGAGGACAGCGATCAATCCTATAGAAAACAACCAGTCAACCAGAGAGGCATGAAGTGCACGAAAATATTAAGAATCAACGAATTAGTATCAGGAAAAGTTGAGGCCCTTCCTCTGCAGAAAACTGATCATGGAAGACCAAGCGCTCAGTTGAAGCTTAACAGAGGAGAGAAAGAGGTCAGAGATTCTCTTCGTTTACAAGAGGGGTGCCTGATTTGCAGAGACCCGAAACAGCCAAAGCCATTGAAATCAAATTCAAATCCTCTTCGAAAGCGGGCTAAAAGGAAAGAGCATAAAAGGATCTTGTGATGACAGAGTATGCAAAACCCCACAGACAGGAACCGAACGATCATGCCCAAGAGTCTGTTTATAAGGCATTGTTTCGGGATGACCAATGAAATGGAGCTGCAAAAGATAAGCAGCATATACAGTTTCTTATCCAACTCTATTTGTATTACCAAATTTTATGTGAAATGGTTATTATAGTGATATGATATGCACTCCATAAAAATCAATGAAAAAATAATGTGAACTTATTTTTCCAGCTTATTAAAGTATTACAAATATAATATTGCGAGTATAAAAAATGAATATAGTACGTGAGTGCGCTCATTATCATAAGCCCCAATACAATTCAGATATTAAACATGCGAGTCTAAACTGATCTAGAAACTAAACCCATTTGCACGAAGCCACACTCCACTTAATGAAATACATTACTCCCAATGCCTGCCAATTTTCGACTGCCAAACAACTACAGGCCTTGATATCGTCGGTGCGGAGGGCCGAACCGGCCCTTCGTAGCTCATTTCCTGCAGAGCAAGTGTTCGGTCAAATATTGGACCAATACCCAGATATGAAAACATTGAAGAAGCTTCATTCGAACATCGTCGTCAATCCAAGTCTCAACTCGGACGCGTCACTGGGTATCAAACTCATGAGAGCTTATGCAGCTTGTGGACAACCAGGGGTTGCACGCCACATATTCGACGAAATTCCTGAGAAGAATGTGGTCATCTTTAATGTTATGATCAGGAGCTATATGAACAACCATTTGTACATCGATGCTCTTCTTGTTTACAAAACTATGTCTGCTAAGGGGTTTGATCCTGATAACTATACATACCCTTGTGTCCTAAAGGCATGTTCCGGTTCGGATAATTTGTCGGTTGGGTTGCAAATTCATGGTGCTGTTTTGAAAGTTGGCCTTGATGTGAATTTGTTTATTGGGAATGGGTTGATTGCTATGTATGGGAAATGCGGTTGTATGGTGGAGGCTCGGAGTGTTCTGGATCAAATGCCATCCAGAGATGTGGTTTCTTGTAATTCTTTGGTTGCTGGATATGCACAAAATGAAAGGTTCAATGATGCATTACAAGTTTGTAGGGAAATGGAGGCGTTCAGGCTGAAACCAGATGCTGGTACCATGGCTAGCCTATTCCCGGCTGTGACCAACACTTCTTTAGACAATGTTCTTTATGTTAAGGAGATGTTTATGAAATTGGCTAAAAAGAGTTTGGTTTCGTGGAATGTGATGATAGCGGTGTATGTGAATAATTCAATGCCTGGTGAAGCGGTTGATATTTTCTTACAAATGGAGGTGAGTGGAATAGAACCTGATGCAGTCACAATCGCCAGTGTTCTTCCTGCTTGTGGGGATCTTTCAGCTCTGTTGTTAGGTAGGCGTATTAATCAATACGTTGATAGAAAGCGACTGAGGCCAAATTTGTTATTGGAGAATGCATTGATTGATATGTATGCCAAGTGTGGGTGTTTACAACATGCAAGAGAAGTGTTTGATGCAATGAAGTTTAAGGATGTTGTATCGTGGACTTCAATGATGTCTGCATATGGTCGGTGTGGACAAGGGCATGATGCTGTGGAACTTTTTGCGAAAATGCAAGACTCAGGCCTGAGACCGGATTCAATTGCGTTTGTATCAGTTATGGCTGCCTGCAGCCATGCAGGGTTGTTGGAGGAGGGCCAAAGTTACTTTGAATTGATGACTGAGGAGTACAAGATTGAGCCGAGGATAGAACACTGTGCTTGCATGGTAGATCTGTTAGGGCGGGCGGGAAGAGTAGATGAAGCTTATAGTTTTGTTAAACAGATGCCACTGGAGCCAAATGAAAGAGTATGGGGCGCTTTGCTTAGTGCTTGCCGGGTTTATTCTAACATGAATGTTGGACTTCTAGCTGCTGATCGCCTTTTCCAATTGGCTCCGGAGCAATCAGGTTATTACGTCTTGTTATCAAACATTTATGCAAAAGCTGGAAGGTGGCAAGATGTCACAACTGTCCGATCAATAATGAAGAGTAGGGGAATCAAGAAAATTCCCGGTGTCAGCAATTTGGAGCTCAAAGATCAGATCCACACTTTTCTTGCTGGTGACAGATCACATTCTCAATCTAAAGAGATATATGAAGAGTTGGATGTTTTGGTAGGGAAAATGAAGGAGCTAGGTTATGTCCCCGAGACTGAATCTGCTCTCCATGATGTGGAGGAGGAGGAGAAAGAATGCCATCTTGCAGTTCACAGTGAGAAGTTGGCAATTGTGTATGCCATTCTGAATACAGAGCCAGGGACACCAATCAGAATTACCAAGAATCTTCGTGTTTGTGGTGATTGCCATGTTGCTATTAAGCTAATCTCTAAAATCTCCAAACGGGAAATTGTTGTCAGGGATACTAACCGTTTCCACCATTTCAAGGATGGTATATGTTCTTGCGGAGATTATTGGTGACCACATTTCAATTTTGTATTACTGGAGGTCCTAGCTTCTGGTTTCTGAAAGTTTTCTTTCCTCTTCCAATATGGATACACAGCGTTGGGATTCAGTTGGTTTTGATTTATGTGCTGGCGTACTGCTAACCTTAAGACCTTAACTCCACTACTATCTGAGCAAGAAAGTTGTTAGTTGCTCACCGTGTGGTTTTGAAGGTACATTCTAATATTTACTTACAATGCTTTTTTTTTCTTTTTTTTTTTTTTTGTGCTTATATTTCTGGTGGTGTTTATTGATAGCCCGCAGAAAATTCTTGGGTCAGACAAAACCAATTCCATCAAGTTGTGCTAAAATGCAGGTATGCGGTATGCCTCGAATCAAATTTCTCCCTTTCATTGTTAGAAAGGAGCGATTCTGGGAATGGAGGAGCCACGGGGAGCAACAATTAACCTACATTTGGTGCAGTTTCAAAACGGTAGCAATGTCTAAGATATGTAAGTTTTTCCTCCTTGTTATAACTCAATGGCAACTAGTCATTTGAAGATTTGGCTCCTCAAAAGAATTCCAGAATAAAAAGAATTCTTGTTAACCTACAAGAACCCTCAATGCCACTATGCAAACAACAACCCCGAGAGTCTCATAAGCGAATGAAGAAACTGGGCATCGGTTCAAGCCAACAAAGTGGTCTTGGGACTACCGGCAGCCCCTGAAGCTGCCCCGAGTGGCGGATTCATTCCAGCTTATGCTCTTAATTCACAGGTTCTTCCAGCTATTAAGAACTCTCCCAAGTATGGAAGAGTTATGCTTTGGAGCAGACACTATGACAAAGGCTGTAGCGCGGCCATGAAGGACAGCATGTAAGTCCATCTCTGTACGTCTAGCTAGCTAGTTAATTTAGAGCATATATATACATATATATATATATATATATATGTATGTATGTATGTATGTATGTATGTATGTGTATATATATATGCTGCTAAATAAGTTTTACCATCATGTGATTCAGAATGAGTAATTCTATAACATTAAAACATCTTGTTTGCTGTACTAATTTTTCTTGCGCGTTTGTTGGCACAAATCTGGACATGGAAAACAGAGAGAGTAGAAGCAGTTGTCAGGAACAGTGTATACAAATGAAAATACTAGGAATTATGAAATGTGGGTTTTTAGGGTTATAATTAGCAATTTCAGATGACGTTCAACAATAAGAAAGGTAAAAGTAAATAAATGAAGGTGTTAAGTATTTTGTAACTCAATCTGACTTCCACGAGTAAAGATTATTTACTCCACCATATCCATTGGATTACATTGTTCTGTCTCATTTTGGTTTTCATTTTTATTTCTAAAAGCTGATGTTTAACAATATCAAGCTGACGGAATTCTTTATTGAGAAATTCTGTCATGTATTATTTCTTGAAAATCATGTTAAATATTCCTTCCTGAGTCCTCTGTCAGTATGATAATATCAAAATTGAATGTGTCGCACAACGAGAATTCAAATTTATTAGTTGTGAGACATAATTGGCAATGATACACTTTTAAAAGTTGTTAATCCTCTGCTCGTTAGTCGTTAGTTCCTTTTTGGTGAAACCAATGGATCTCAATTCAAGCTAACCAAGTGTTCTTAGGAAACCAAGTGTTCTTAGGACTACCGGGACACTACAAACGAACTACAGTTAATCACAGTGCCATATTTATAGCATTAAAAATGATTTTACTGCATCAGATGTACTCATTTTTCTAAGTGAATAATATAATTTTCATCATATATCTTATCCTTACTGTAATTGCCATACACCTCCAAATTCCCATACACGAGGACTATTTTCAGATCAAAAAACTGTTGTCATACATGTGGCTTTCAGGCTTTTAGCTAACTTGGTGACCGATATTAACTTCATTCGATTGTCAAATGAAAGTTGGACTAAAGTTGAAAGACGACGACTTTCCCACAGGAAGGACGGCCGCAATTTCGGACCTCTATAACACGCGTCTGTCGACTCATACTTTTCTTCCCTAAAGACTTTTGATAAAATGGCCCCAGCACCCATAAATATATGTACCCCAGGTCCCCAGTCCTGATGTTGCCGTTTTCTGGGAGCAAGAGGCTAACAAAGACTCACAAAATGGCAAGCAAAACACAAGCCTTAGCCCTGATGTTTTCCCTCTTGATCGTTATTTCATTATGCAAGCCCTCCCAAGCGGGCTCCATCGGCATTTATTGGGGCCAAAACAGCAACGAAGGCACCTTGACAGATGCTTGCAACACTGGAAACTACCAATTTGTGAACATAGCTTTCCTAAGCCGTTTTGGCAACCACCAAACCCCTTCTTTGAACCTGGCCGGCCACTGCGACCCGACCACTGCTTGCACCACGTTGAGCGCGGAGATCAAAGCTTGCCAGGCCAAGAACATCAAAGTCCTCCTCTCGATTGGCGGCGGGGTAGGCAGCTACTCTCTTGTTTCAGCTGATGATGCAAGCCAAGTTGCCACCTACCTTTGGAACAACTTCTTAGGCGGTCAGTCCAACAAACGTCCTTTGGGTGACGCAGTTTTGGATGGCATTAATTTCAACATTGCGGCCGTCGGGGGCCAGTTCTGGGATGAACTTGCCAGATCACTCAACACACACAACAGCAAACAGAAAAGGGTCTACTTAGCTGCAGCTCCGCAATGTCCATTCCCAGATGCTGACCTAGACGGTGCTATAAAAACCGGCCTATTTGACTATATTTGGGTTCAATTCTACAACAACCCTCAATGCGAATATGCAAACAACGACGCGGAAAATCTCTTAAACAGTTGGAAACAATGGAGTTCGGTTGAAGCCAGACAAGTGTTCTTGGGACTGCCGGCAGCCCCTGAAGCAGCAAGTAGCGGATTCATTCCAGCTGCTACTCTTAACTCAGAGGTTCTTCCGACTGTCAAGAGATCTGCAAAGTATGGCGGAGTTATGCTTTGGAGCAGACAGTATGACAATGGCTACAGCGCCTCCATGACTCCGAAGAGCTGCAAATTAACTAGGATTGCGATTGGATCAAGGACCTTGGTGGACCTCAGCCAATAAGGTCCAACTCCAAAAGGTACAAGCTTTCGAACTATCTTGTGTGATCATCGGTTTTTGTTTGCTCTAAATGTTTCGTGAATACAACTTATTGGACCAACAATAAGCTTATCTTATTCCATGAACTAATTTTTCAAATGAAGAAAGAAGATTTTGATTATAAATTTTATTCATATCTCCATTAATAAAGAATCAAATCGAATCAGCAATAAATGGACATTTTCAAATCTGACAAGAGCTCTCCCCCGAGTTGGAAATGTTGAATACAATGTGCAAAATATCAAGAAAGCTAGTTCACGCCTACTGCGCCTTTATATGTCTAAGCTATGTATATAGCCTCACACTTACTATTCAAAGGCGATCCTTATCTCTTCCCTCTTATTTTGCTCACCGGTCACCACTCCGGCTGAGTCATATATTTTAACCGGATATTCCGATGTTGGGTTATGATCAAGCTAAATTTGCAGGTCTATGGCTATAATAATCAAAAGTGGCACAATTATGGTTTTCGTTTCATTATTGGAATTGGGGGTTTTGGTTATTGGAAATAGGGGTTTTGAAAAGAGCACATATGCCTAAGGCACTGAATCATATATGAACACAATACTTCTGCTGTATGGACATAAAAGCATATGAAGACAAGTTATATACATGAATCAAAATGTTCATTTAGCTGTGGAGTTGTTCGTAAATCTTCATTTATTGCGCCTCAATTGAACTAATTAATTTACCGCAAGAAAATAAATATTAAGGTTTCACTAATGCGAGTTAGTAGTAGTGTTTGTTATTGTATAACTCTATAGTGTCGATTATATGAAAGCATAGAAGGAATGACGTGATACAAGTAATTAGTACTGACACCATGCTTAACCGTACTACTAAGAACACTGACCTTATTAGCATGCTCGTCAAGGTTTATTTTCTTCATGCTAGTGGATATAAGGGACCAGCATTCATCGGAACGCTTTGTCTACTAGTCCTTTGGAATTAATACATTCAGATGTTCGGACATCTCTTACTTTGTCTGTTTCTAGCTTCCGTTACTGATGTAGAACAAATGGCGGAATGGATTGAGGAAGAGATGGAGCGAAAACTACAAAAAGGACGTAAGCGAAATTTACAAATTTGGCGTCCGAGCTCAGAATGGGGCTTATGATACCTTTCCGGAAAGGGAACGACGAAACAAATCAAACTCACCGCTTATGCCGTGACATATGGGTCTTTTTAGCCGAATATCGTCGTTTAGGGCCTCAAAAAGTAGTTTTAAAGTTTTCCTAGTATTTTCGGAATTTTAATTAATTAGAGTTTTCTTTTCCTTTTTGATTTAGGTTTCACTTTAGGGTTTCCTAGGTATTTAAACAACCTTTAAATGTTGTATTTGTTTTTATCATATATTTTTATTCAACCAAATTCGAGAGTTTTCTCGGTTATCTTCTGGTGGATTCCAGTGTTTGTTCTTCAGGGTTTTACGCTTGTTTACCCTATTTTACTTCGTGCTGCGTCAAGTGGTATCAGAGCGGGTTTCTCCCCTCTAGTTATCGTTGATTTCTATCCATGGCTGATCGTGTAGACGATGTCTCTGCTACTCGAGCGGATTTGGATGCCCAAACCCGTCGTATCGATGCCCAAAACCGTAGTCTCACTGAATTAACTACTCAATTTGGGGAATTAACTGCTCAATTTGGGGAGCTGCGAGCGTTGTTGCTGGAGAATAATCGAAGAGGCAACCAAGGCAACAATCGGGCGGGTAATGATAGGGGAAACCCCAGGAGATTTGTAAGGAACTTTAGCACCATTACGGCACCTATCATCGAATGTTTGAAAAAGGGAAAATTCCAGTGGGGGGATGAGCAAGAGAAGAGCTTTGCCCTCATCAAAGACAAGCTTTGCACCGCCCCAGTTCTCACTCTTCCGAACTTTGAGAGAGTATTCGAGGTCGAATGTGATGCTAGTGGAGTAGGAGTGGGGGCTGTATTGTCACAAGAAAAGAAACCAATAGCGTTCTTTTCGGAAAAGTTGAGTGAAGCACGGCAGAAGTGGAGTACTTATGACCAGGAATTTTATGCGGTCGTGAGGGCTTTGAAACAATGGGAGCACTACCTCGTTCAAAAGGAGTTCGTACTGTTTACCGACCACCAAGCCTTGAAGTTCATTAATAGCCAAAAACACGTTGATAAGATGCATGTCAGGTGGGTGAATTTTCTGCAAAAGTTTCCATTTGTTATCAAACATAAATCAGGGACCCTAAATCGTGTGGCTGATGCTCTAAGTAGACGAGCTATCTTGCTGGTTACACTTTCTCAAGAAATTGTGGGGTTCGAATTTATGAAGGAGTTGTATGAAAATGACGAGGACTTCAAAGAATTATGGCGAAAGTGTGTTAATCTTGAACCAACAGCGGATTACTTTCTTAATGAGGGGTATTTGTTCAAGGGTAACCAGAGTGTATCCCTATCTCATCCTTACGAGAGAAGCTGATTCGGGATTTACATGGAGGAGGATTGAGTGGCCATTTGGGTCGAGATAAAACCATTGCAAGCTTGGAGGAGAGATACTATTGGCCACAGTTGAAACGGGATGTTGGAGCTATCGTGTCAAAGTGTTATACGTGCCAAACTTCAAAGGGTCAAGTTCAAAATACTGGGTTGTATATGCCTTTACCTGTTCCTAAAGATATTTGGCAGGATGTAGCTATGGATTTTGTGCTCGGATTACCTAGAACACAAAGAGGATTGGATTCTGTCTTTGTTGTGGTTGATAGATTCTCCAAGATGGCGCACTTCATAGCTTGTAAGAAGACAGCGGATGCGTCCAACATAGCCAAACTATATTTCAGGGAGGTTGTTCGACTGCATGGGGTGCCTAAGTCTATAACTTCTGATCGTGACACCAAGTTCCTTAGCCATTTCTGGATTACTTTGTGGCGGATGTTCGGGACTGTTTTGAATCGTAGTAGCACTGCCCATCCTCAAACTGATGGTCAGACTGAGGTGACAAACAGAACTTTGGGAAACATGGTGCGTAGCATTTGTGGTGATAAGCCGAAGCAGTGGGACTATGCCCTTCCACAGGTGGAGTTCGCTTACAATAGTGCAGTTCATAGTGCCACGGGGAAGTCGCCGTTTGCCATTGTTTATACTGCTGTACCTAGTCATGTGGTGGACCTCGTGAAGCTGCCTAATGGTCATGGAGTAAGTGTTGCTGCAGAAAATATGGCTGAAGGCGTAGTGGCTGTTAGGGATAAAGTTAGACAGAAGTTGGAGCAGACCAATGCCAAGTATAAAGCAGCAGCCGACAAACATAGGCGAGTTAAGGTGTTCCAAGAGGGTGATTCTGTTATGGTGTTTTTGAGGAAAGAAAGAGTTCCTGCGGGTACCTACAGTAAGTTGAAACAGAAAAAGTATGGGCCATTCAAAGTGCTGAAGAGAATCAACGACAATGCTTATGTGTTAGACTTGCCGGAATCCATGGGAATTTCTAATACTTTCAATGTGGCTGACATGTATGAGTTCCGTGAAGATGTAGCTCTCTATCCTGATGATAACTCGGGGTCGAGTTCTTCTGAAGTGGAGGGGACTGATGTAGAACAAATGGCGGAATGGATTGAGGAAGAGATGGAGCGAAAACTGCAAAAAGGACGTAAGCGAAATTTACAGATTTGGCGTCCGAGCTCAGAATGGGGCTTATGATACCTTTCCGGAAAGGGAACGACGAAACAAATCAAACTCACCGCTTATGTCGTGACATATGGGTCTTTTTAGCCGAATATCGTCGTTTAGGGCCTCAAAAAGTAGTTTTAAAGTTTTCCTAGTATTTTCGGAATTTTAATTAATTAGAGTTTTCTTTTCCTTTTTGATTTAGGTTTCACTTTAGGGTTTCCTAGGTATTTAAACAACCTTTAAATGTTGTATTTGTTTTTATCATATATTTTTATTCAACCAAATTCGAGAGTTTTCTCGGTTATCTTCTGGTGGATTCCAGTGTTTGTTCTTCAGGGTTTTACGCTTGTTTACCCTATTTTACTTCGTGCTGCGTCAAGTGGTATCAGAGCGGGTTTCTCCCCTCTAGTTATCGTTGATTTCTATCCATGGCTGATCATGTAGACGATGTCTCTGCTACTCGAGCGGATTTGGATGCCCAAACCCGTCGTATCGATGCCCAAAACCGTAGAGTGATCTTCTTGAGCACTTCAAGAGTGTGTATAGCTCTTGGAGTAGAGTGATCTTCTCGGTTAAGAGAAGGTGAAAGAGTGTGTATAGCTCTTTGGCGTAGAGTGATTTTCTCGGGTTGAGAGAGGGTGTACAAGGGGTATCTTATTGGATACAAGGGCTCGAGTTGGGTATAAACTTGAGTAGTGTAATCTTGTATTTTGTATTCTCTCATAGTGAAGGAGAAAACTCTCCGATGACGTAGGCAAGTTAATTGGCCGAACCTCGTTAAATCTTTTGTATTCTTGGTTTCTTTATTTTCTTTTTTTTCATCTTTATTGTTAGCACTTGCGTGGTGGATGATTAATTTCCTAACACATAGAAACTGGGATCACTCTCCTAGCAACGTCTTTTTCATCGTGCTCCTAATATAATTTCTTTAAAACTTTTGGGTGTCTTTGTTTTCCGTATCTTTTTCCTTATAATGCAAACACTTTGCAACTTTGTTCCCTTTCTTGTGTCTTCTTAGGTTATGCTTTAAATCAACATGGGTATCGTTGTTTGGATTTTTTTGTAGGTTGTGTCTTCCTTTCCTGCCATGTTATGTTTGTTTAACCCGTTTTTCCATTCAAGGATCTCGCGTCTCTAACAAAGGCCTATTTGGTCTCCTCATTCGACTTCAACTTATTCCTAGCCAACTTACTCCCTATCGTTTCTTATCAGCATCGCTCAGCCTTTCACTTGGTTCCCCTGACCCTCCTTTCAATGAGCCCCCAACCCAGCCTACTTCTCTAGAGTCCATTAGCATGCCTACTCCTATGAACCATGTTAAAGAGAATATCCCGGATTGATTAGGTCAACCATTGTAAATTATACATTAGTGATTTACTTCCTTATTTAGCTCCAGTTTGCCTTGATTGTAGGCAATGAAGTAGGATCGTGATGTGCACTGTGTGTGTATAAGAATGTAATCTTGTCTCTGTGAATATTTGAGATATTAAAAAGGTAATTACAACATATCTACTTTCTTTAGATGGTATCAGAGCAAACGAACTGAGAAACACATCAAAGAAGAAATACAAACCCTAGCAGCCATAGCCATGGGCGACAAACCAGAAAAGTCAACCTCTTCAGGCATGACTTTGCATCAAAAGTGGGAAAATCCTAATCACCCACTCTATCTCCATCACTCGGATCAACCTGGTGCGGTGCTTGTGCCGCAACCGCTTGTGGAGGACAACTATGGTACATGGGTCCAATCCATGACCATGGCTTTGATGGTCAAAAACAAGTTAGGTCTCGTTGATGGGACGATCGAGAAACCGAGCGATGGCCAGATTGAAGAACTGCAGCAATGGAACAGATGCAACAACCTGGTGAAAACCTGGTTGCTTGGCTCCATGTCCAAAGAGATCTCGGGAAGTGTCATACATTGCAGAGATGCACGGCAGATGTGGCTCGATCTACAAGAAAGGTTTTCTCATGTGAACATTGTTCAACTTTTCCACATAGAAAACGAAATTCATGACTGTGTGCAAAACGACATGACTGTAAGCTCTTATTTTACTAAACTTAAAAGTCTTTGGGATGAACATGATGCTTTGGTTTCTATCCCTGCATGCCGTTGTGAGACAAAGAGGGAGATAACGTCGTATGTTGAAACTCAGAAAACGATGAAGTTTCTCATAGGCTTAAATGATTCGTATGCCACAGTCCGTAGCAGTACCTTATTGTTAGAACCACTGCCCACTGTCAACAAAGCCTATGCACTTGTCCTTCAACATGAGAAACAAGCTGAAGTCTCGAATGGGAAGCATACTGTCCAACCAGAAGCAGCTGTGTTTGTTGTGAAGGGTGTTGGCTGTGACAATGAATCCGACGATGGAGGGCAGCGATGTGGAAAGTGCAACAAGGCAAATCATCTTACAAAGAACTGTCGTGCTCACCTTAAATGCACCTTTTGTGGCTGGAAAGGGCACACATTCGACTACTGAGGAAAGCAGCTGCTAAAACTGAGTCAAACCGTCTCTTCTCTTCCAAAGGGAATCAGGTTACATCTCATGACAAAAAGGAGGTGACGTCTAACTTCCCTTTCTCTCAGGAAGATTGCAAGCAAATTCTCAACATGTTGAACAAAAACAAGTCTTCCTTTGCCAATCAAGTCGGTAATTCTTCACATATAGAAGAAATTTCAGGTAAAGCTTTCTCCTTTACATATAATGGTAAGCAAAATGTTTGGATCCTAGACAGCGGTGCTACAGACCACATCGTTTGTAGTCCTGATCTTCTCACGCATCTCAGGGAAGTTGACAACCATACAGTCGAATTACCAAATGGTTCTCTTGCCCAAGTCACCCACATTGGACAAATAATTTTCTCACCCAACTTCATACTTGACCATGTCTTATGCGTCCCCCTTTTCAAGCTCAACTTAATATCCATCAGCAAGTTAGCATCTGACTCACTCTATATAACTATAGTTCTCAACCATTTTTACATCATACAGAACCTACGCTCGGGGAAGATGATTGGGATGGGCCTTGAACGGAAGGGCCTCTACTACCTTGATCCACCTAAGAAAGGAACATGCAATCACGTTCAACTTGCTCCTCCACACCGTTGGCACCAACGTCTCGGACATCCTTCTCCAACAGCTTCTTCGTTATTTCCTTTTAAAACTTGTGTTTCCAATAACTGTTTGATTTGTCCATTAGCTAAACAGACCATATTACCTTTCCCATTAAGCTCCATTTCTAGTCAATCCTGTTTTGAGTTAATACATATTGATATTTGGGGTGGTTACCAAGTTGCGTCTCTCTCTGGAGCCAAGTACTTTCTTACTATAGTAGATGACCATAGTAGGAGCACATGGGTTTATTTGATGAAGCATAAGTCAGATACACGAACCCTCTTAGTCCAATTCATTCATATGGCAGAAACTCAATTCAATGCTAAAGTTAAAATCGTTCGAAGTGATAATGGTCCTGAATTTAACCTTACAAGTTTTTACGCTTCTAAAGGCATCCTCCATCAATCTAGTTGTGTTAACACACCTTAACAAAACGGTGTGGTCGAACGCAAACATCGGCACTTACTCAATATGGCTAGAGCGTTGCTTTTCCAAGCTTCTCTTCCTAAACGTTTTTGGGGCGATGCCATCCTTGCTTCCACATACCTCATCAATAGGACACCAACCCCTCTTCTCCAAGGGAAAACACCATTTGAGAAATTGTTTCACAAGCCACCCACCTATTCTCACTTACGTGTTTTTGGCTGCCTGTGCTTTGCCTCTACTCATTCCCAACGCCCATCTAAGTTTGATCCCCGTCCGAGTCGTTGCATATTCCTTGGCTACCCTTATGGGCAAAAAGGTTATCGACTATTTGATCTCCACCTTCAGAAGGTCCTTGTTTCACGAGATGTTACGTTCTTTGAGGACCAATTTCCTTACCAAACCCATGATCCTTCCGCTTTGCTACCACCATCCTACACCCATCCCATTTCACTTTTGCCCTTGACCACTGATCCTTCTCCATTTCCTCCTTCATACTCTCCCTCGGAGCCTTTTTCTTCTTCTTCTTCTCCTTGTCCATCTACCCTAACTCTAGCGGAGCCTCCTTCACCATCCCCTACAACACCCACCCCTCCTCCCTCTCCAACCCCACTTCAACCTCTGCCTTCCCCCTCTCAAACCCCTTCTGTTACTCATGCTCCTCCTCCTCTCCGTCGTGGTACGCGACCCATCAAACCTTCAACGTTTTTGCAGGATTTTCATGTTGAGGCAGTCCTTCCTTCACGTACGGCTCCCCCATCTTCAACGAGCATGGTCACATCCCCAGGTACTTCTCGTTCCCTTACTCATTATTTGTCCTATGATCGTTTGTCATCTCACCATAAAACCTTCACCACTGCTCTCACCCTCTTCAAAGAACCTACTAGTTTTCAACAGGCTGTTCAGGATCCTGCATGGCGTCAAGCCATGCAACATGAAATTGCTGCTCTTCAGGCTAACAACACTTGGACTCTCATGCCCTTGCCGAGTCACAAACGTCCCATTGGATGCAAATGGGTCTATAAGGTCAAGCTCCAACCTGATGGCAGCCTCGAATGATACAAGGCACGCCTTGTTGCGAAAGGCTACAGTCAAATCAAAGGTGTGGATTATCGGGAAACCTTTGCCCCGGTTGCCAACCTGACCACCGTTCGTGTCCTTCTCAGTATTGCTTCGATCCAAGGATGGCACTTGCACCAACTTGACGTGAATAATGTGTTCTTGCATGGTGATTTATATGAAGATGTCTACATGTCTTTGCCACCTGACTTCGGACGAAAGGGGGAGACTCGTGTATGCAAGTTAAATAAATCCCTATATGGCTTAAAGAAGGCCTCGAGACAATGGTTCATCAAACTCTCCACTGCGCTCAAGGCTGCTGGATTCCATCAATCATGGTCTGACTACTCGTTATTCGTCTGAAGCCGTCAAGGTAGCTTCATAGCCTTATTGGTTTATGTTGATGACGTGATACTTGCAGGGAATAATTTGCAAGAGATAGAAGACACCAAGCAATTTCTCTCCTCACAATTCAAGCTAAAGGACTTAAGGCAGCTTAAATACTTCGTGGGGATCGAAGTTGCAAGATCAAAGAAAGGAATCACTCTATGTCAACGCAAATATGCGTTGGAAATATTAGAAGACACGGGGTTCCTTGGTGCAAAACCCTCACGGGTTCCTTTGGAACAAAATTTGTCCCTCACAGAAACAGATGGGGAATTGCTATGTGATCCATCCTCATATAGGCGACTCGTGGGCAGGTTAATTTACTTGACCATCACAAGACCTGATCTCACTTATGCAGTTCATGTATTAAGTCAGTTCATGGATAAGCCACGACAACCACACCTCGATGCAGCACACAAAGTTCTAAGGTACATCAAGCAAGCCCCTGGACAAGGAATATTTCTTCCTTCCACAGGGTCATTACAACTACAAGCATTTTGTGACGCTGATTGGGCTCGATGCAAGGACACCAGAAGATCGATAACTGGCTATTGCATCCTACTCGGTCAAGCGCCAATTTCGTGGAAGACAAAGAAACAAAGCACTGTGTCCCGTTCCAGTGCAGAGGCCGAATATCGTTCTATGGCAACTACGTGTTGTGAAGTCACATGGTTGAAGAACATCTTGACAGATTTGCGAATAAAACATGCACAACCTGTTACGTTATTCTGTGACAACCAAGCATCTTTACACATCTCCTCAAACCTGGTATTTCATGAACGTACGAAGCACATAGAGATAGACTGTCATGTAGTACGTGAGAAGATCCAAGGAGGGTTGATACGAACAGCCTATGTGCGAACAACAAACCAGCCGGCTGACATGTTTACCAAGGCACTGGGTTCAGCCCAGTTGGGTGTCATCAATATACACTCCAACTTGAGGGGGAGTGTTAAAGAGAATATCCCGAATTGATTAGGTCAACCATTGTAAATTATACATTAGTGATTTACTTCCTTATTTAGCTCCAGTTCGCCTTGATTTTAGGCAATGAAGTAGGATCGTGATGTGCACTGTGTGTGTATAAGAATGTAATCTTGTCTCTGTGAATATTTGAGATATTAAAAAGGTAATTACAACATATCTACTTTCTTTAGAAACCAAGCACCCCCTACTCCGACCTCGGCCTCTCCTCTCTAATATAGAAACCCCAACCGTGTTAAACGCACACTACACCCCACCTCTGACACATCAGCTTCCCATGACTCACTTTATGTTATGGTGAGTGCCCAACCTCGTGTAGTAACAGGACTTATGAATGGCATTCAGAGACCCAATCCTAAGTATGTACATGTTTTGGGTATGGAAGTTACCCGTTGCTCTGTTGGTATGCATATCTGCCAATCCAAATAAATTTTAGATTTGTTAAAAAAGACCTGCATGCTTGATTATAAACATGTTTCTACTCTTACTGTTCTGGATTTTTATCTTCATCTTCTCGAAAGTGACCTCTTCTCTGATATTTCTCTGTATCGCAGTGTTGTTGGAGCCCTTCAATATCGTACTCTCACTCATCCTAATCTTTCCTTTGTTGTGAATCAAGTCTTCTAGATTATGCATCAACCCACTACTGAACATTTGATTGTCGTTAAATGTATTTTTCGTTATCTGAAAGGTTCCTATACTCATGGTCTTCTTTACCATGCCAGTACTACAACTCTTATTGCTTTCTCTGATGATAATTATGCTGGTGATCCTAATGTTCGTTGTTCTGTTGGTGGCTATTTTGTGTTCCTTGGATCTAATCTTGTCTCCTGGAGTTCCAAGTAACAATGAGGTGTCTCTAGCTCTAGCACAGAAGTACTGTCAACTTCCTCAAACTGCTGCCATTCTAGCTTGGCTTCGCTCTTTGTTTGTTGATCTCCGCCTACCACTCTCTCATTCTCATCTTTGGTGTGACAACGTCAGTTCTATTGCTTTAGCTTCTATCTCAGTCTTACATGTTTGCACTCATCATTTTGAGGTTAACTACCACGATATTTTCTATAGGTTTTAGCTCATGTTGTTCGTATTGGTTTTGTTGCTCTTCTGGATCAGCTACCAGGCGTCTTCACCAAGGGATTATCTCTTTCTAAGCTGTTGTAGTTTCTTTGTAAGCTTCGTGTGCTACCTCGCCCAATTCAGCTTATAGAGGGGTGATAGATTAATATAAGATGTATATATGCAACTTGATGTGTATAGTCAACTTACCTTTTGTATCTCTGATTAGAGCTTTTATGTTCCCTTTATAATGCCAATTGAGCACATGATATATCCCGTATCGAAACTCGAAGTGAAAAATTAGAAATTACCATTTTACCCCTGTATGTTTGATTCAATTTTTAGATTGGGTTTGTGTTGAAATTATTTAACTGGACAGGGCCTTGTGGGTTGCTATTTTGGAGGCCCAAACCCACTACTCAAAGCTACAAATCCAGATTTGATCCTACTATACTTTAGTTGAAGCCCAAGCCCTTTCTAAAGAAATCAATAAGTGAAATTGGCCCAAGGCCCAAACTCCCTATGGTGAAGTCTCTGAGCTCACTCATTTGGGAAATTAGAACTGAAACTTCAAGAAATTGGCACATCACTTTCTCTCTTCTTCGACCACCAAGAGCATCCCCTCAAAGCCACACCTTACTTGAACTTCGATGTACTGCCCATTTGGACTTCGTACCTTGACCCAACGACGGGCTGTAAACGGTCATTGGTGAACCTCCACTGTCGACCCACCCATGGGGGAACTGAATTGAGGAGTGACTGTGTCGCTCGTGGCACTTGTCAAACCCCAGTGATGAACCAGCCATCAAAATTACACCCACGGTTGCGCCTCAACGTCTTAATGAGGATTCCTCCTTCCCATTTCATCGATGACCACCCTAACATGGAAAAACAACTCAGACCCATTTTCCAACCTAGAAACGTCTAGAGTTGTTTGAGGTAAGATCGACCCTCTTAAATCCCTTTACCGTCCTTATCTTACTTAGAAATACTCCCTAAACCATTTGCATGTGACCTTTGATGCAAGGAACGATGGCAGACAACGACCTGTTTTAGACTCGTGAACATAAACCGAATGGTGTGCGCTTCGGTAAAGGCAAAATCGAACACTTTAACCCTCAATCAACTCGTGAGTTTGTGAACAACATCTTGGACTAATTACATGTTATTTTGGACAAGGATTGGACTTTGATCAGAGTTGGGCGTCATTCACAGTTTTTGGGTTTTTTTTAGGACTTTAAGCTCGTTACGAGCTGCAGCAGGTATAAATTCGAACCCTAGGTTAATTTTTGAGCATGTAGGTGAAATCCTGGTCGAAAATGGAGTATTTCCAGTTTCTCGCCACTATGAACGGTGGTGGCGATGGTGGTCCGGTCATCGTCTCCGCGAGACCACAACGACTAGACTAGCTGTTAAATTTAACAGTCAACGTTAACTGCAGATGGAGTATGCTAATGGCGATAACATATTTTGTTAGAAACTAACAGAGCTAAGCAACAGTTAAACAGGGAATAATCCCGAGAATATGCTACTTGTGTGGCATTGTAGCACTCACACGCATAGTAAGTGACGCGCACGTGAGGGCTAGTGGACGCACGTGGGCACGCATGGTAGACGCGTGAGGCCCCTTATCGGTGCGTGGAGGTGCGTGAGCTACTTTTTCAACCCTCTGTTGGCGCATGGTAGTGCCTAGATCCATTTCAGCTAACAACGATGCGTGGACATAGCTTCTTGTCTTTTGAACAGTTTTAAATGCATTTCCAGCCCATTCAAGTGTTCTAAGTGTCATTTTGAGCTACCCTAAGGGGGTTTCTCTAGGGTTTGGTATATCATTTGATTTTTAACCTTTACACTTGACCTTGGTAGGGTTATTTGGACATGGTGCATATGTTAGCTTGGCATGTCGTGTGGTTTTGGCGCCCTGAATAGTGTGTGGGTGAAGCCCTTTTTCGAAACTTGTTTTACTCTTCTATTTACTTGCACGTTTTGCTATGTTATGTTATAGTATTTATCGAGAATGCTTGATTGCCTATTTTGGATTAATTATAGTCAATTGATCAATACGCATATTTTATGTTATGTGCTCGGATATGCTAGTATGTGATATAATGTGTGTTGTGCTAGTATGTGCTATGATGTAATGATGGTTACCCAAGTATTGTTTAGTTGAGTTATTCACTATCTTTGCATGGTTAGTTAGCTTTTCTTGTTATTACGCATTATGAGTCCCACGACATTGTTGAGTTGTGACCTTAGAACCACTTATGAGTCGCTAGTATCTATGTACCCATCTCAGTTGCCACAAACCAGCTTCTATGTGATTGATCACCTGCGTAGCTTATAATACTAGTTAAATATGTGCGAACTTGTTCCCAAGCTCTCGAGGACATAAGGTGATGGTGCTTCGCACCCAGCTTTCATGTGGTTGAGGTACACAAGTTTATAGGTACCCAACCAGGCATATGTGTATGCCTCGAGCGACTCATGAGCGATTAGATTATGGTTCATACATGTTTATTCATACTTCGGGTTGATTATTATGATTGATGATTATTTTAATACTATTTCTCCTAGAGCGTCCAAGTTTAAATTTACTGTTTTGGATTTTGGGAAGCAACTTATTTGAGAGAAATGTTTGGGAATTACTTTTGATAAATGAAGTGACACACCGATAGCTTGATGATGGAGAAATAAAGAATCCTTTGATGGACCACATTTCTATTGGGCCCCACGAGGAAGTTGAACTATAACTATGGAGGCAACTGACGATTTTTGGATACCTGTTAGGAGTTGTGTCTTTGACCGAAATTGACCAAATTTTGGAGACGAAATTTCCTTAAGGGGGTAGACTGATCCATCCAGTATCAAAATATAGGAACCAAAATTGTGAAATTACTATTTTACCTTCATGGGTGCCATTGATCCTTGACTACCTTGCTATCGGGGCACTTGTTGGGTCTAACATTTATGTGTGGGGTGTCTGGGTGTGTTGGAAGCCCAAGACAATTAGAAGGCCTAGGATAATTTGGTCCAAGTAAGAATCAAGCCTTGCCATTGTGTTGATCGAAGCCAATTGGGCAGGCCAACGCCTACTCTCCCAACGGTTCACACACACGCATACTTGGAAGCTGGTTGAAGGATTTCGATCACACTCACACCCTCCTCACTGTAAGACTTGCAAACCTCCCTACCTAGAAACTATAAACCCCTCATTCCATCTGTTCGAATCATTTAAGGTGTCATTCTCTTAGACTTAGACTACATCATGCCCATGTCTTCCTCCCTCACTGTCGATTTTACCTTCACCATTCATTGTGAGGATCCTATACCAACGACGACAATCGAGAGGCTGGCCTTGCTCGCCCCTCTAAATAATGAATACAGGACCTTTTAAACATATCCCTAACCTCTTATGTTGCTTCTCCACCGTAAAGCTAGCCTCGAAGACCCAAGAACTACCCCAAACAGACAGCAATTGGCGCAACCTGACCCGCGAACCGACTCCAATTTGAGGATAATTAAGGTAATTGCTGAACCGAATTTCAAATCCATTCGTTTCGACACGATGAGTACTAATCATTGAAGTAATTGCATGTGATATTTTAGGCAAGGTACTATGTCAGCAACGTCAACCCGACATCCAGTCTTAAACCCGACTTCGACCTAGTTGAATTCAAGGGATTTCCAAGTAAATTCGATACTTTTGGACTAGACCATTATAACCATCTAGTTGAGATCATCAATTTAGCCTAATTATGTATGGTGTCTTGTGTGAAGAACATGGTGGTACTGGCGGTGGCCGAAAATTATAGAACCGTGGTATTCCAAGTATTATAACAAGCTAAATAGATAGATTCTTAAGCTTCTAGGTAGATTTTTGTAATCCTCCCTCTGAGTACGTTCTCATTGGTTAATTGCATGCTCAATTTGAGTAAGAAACGAAGGACTTAGGCTTCAACGAATTCTGGGGATTTTTCTGGGAAAATCCCAGATCCAGCCATTGTGGAAGGTGGTGTTGGGGCGGTCCAATCACCATCTACGGCGAAACTCGACGATGGTTGGTCAACGTTAATCCTAATGGCCAACATGACAGAATATTCTCTGAAACATTTTGGGAATATTTCAAAGAATATTCTCACACGTGTGGGACATACGTGTAACACGTGTGGTGCACTGTTACAAACACATGTGTCGTGTGGATTGCACACACACACGCTTGACCAAGCGTGGGGGCGCCTGGCCGTGTGTAAGGGCAGGTGGCTGGCGCATATAGGTTCTTGTCGGCCCGTGGTGGTGCATGGGCCATAGTCCAGAGCCCAGGTTGGTACGTGGTGGCGCATGGGGCTGTTTTATAGCCTGTTGAGGCCTGTGGGGTGGTTTTTCACCCCCAAAGATGCGTAGAGCCAATGTTTGACTCTCGACAGCATGACTAACACATTTTAGAACCTATTTTATGATCCCCAGTAGCGGCTGGCCTCAGTTTTACAGGGTGTTGGGCAGTTTAGAACCTATTTAAGTCCATATTAGGTGATTCTAGGCCCGGTTTGGGCTACCCTTAAGGGGTTTGACAAATAGAATGATTGTTAAGTTGACTTTGACCTTGGTGAATGGTCTTCATAGGGTTAGACCTGTTGGGAGCATGTGACTAGCTTGATTGTTAGGTGATTTCACTCCTTGACTAGAGTGAGTGGACCCCCTTCCCTAAACTGCTTTTATAATGTTTATACTCGCACATTTTATGATGTTTGCACCATAGGTAATTGTTGAGCATATCTGACTTATTATGTGCTAATTGTGGTATTTGATCGTGATGGTTGGTTTACAATTCTTGCTTGGTTATTTTATTATACTATGATATGATGGTTATGCATAGTTGTATGTTATCGAGTCACATGTTGCATTGCATATTAGTCCTCGGGGCATTGATGAGATAGAGTGTTAGAACCTACTTAGGAGTCGCTGGTATCACATCTATAGGCTGCAGACTAGTTCTCCTCGTGATAGTTCACCCGCACTTCTAGTTATACTAGTTAAAAAGTACCAATCATGTCCCCGAGCTCTAGGGGACTCAAGATGACGATGCATTGCACCCAGTCCTTCACTTGATCGAGGTACACGAGTAAGATACCCAATATATGTTACGAGTGTGAGACTCGAGTGACTCAAGAGCAATTTTGATGTGGGTTGACATATGTGACGTATTTATGATATCTGCATGGCTCATCTAGTTTTATTATTTAAAATATTGTTAAATTATCTCTATTATCATTTCTCGTATTACGTGCAAACTTTGTAAATGAAAAGTTTTGGGTTTTCGGATAAAACGAGGGGTTAAATTTTAATTACTGAAAATGGTTTTACACTAAAATAATCTATTGGGTCCACTCACCTTTTTGTTTTAAACCCCTCAGGTTTCGTTGGCATGCGCGTACTTTGGGCAGGCACGAATGCTGCTCTGACACTCATTCTCGTGCTTGGAGTGAGCTGGAGATGTAATCGGGAGTCTACATGTAGTATGTAGCGTATGATCAGTCCATGCTCTAAGCTACCGTTGTTGGGTGAAATGTGATCAGTTTTCACTGGTTAGGTTTCACCTGACTTCTATAAAATGCAAAGTTTTTACACTGGAATAAACTATTGGGTCCACTCACCCTTTTTTTAACCCCTCAGGTAGCACTGGTGTTTCACACACTTCGAGGAGGCTTTTATAGCTGCGCAGTAGACAATCAGGTATTTCAGGTAGTTAAGTAATGTGATGATCATCAAAATCGTGTATATGCTCTATACTTTCGTTGTCGCGGTGAAATGTAATCGGTTTTCACTAGTTATGTTTCACCTGACTCATTAAATGCATCATTTTATTTAATTGGTTTTCGTCATCTGGACATCACCGTCCAGATGTCGGCCATAATACCTCGATATGTGTACTCTAAGCGGACATATCGGGTTAGGGTGTGTCATCACAGGGTATTGGGGGTGTGTCATCACAGGGTATTGGGGGTTTGTCAAACTGTGAGTTGTTGTTTCAACATCACAAATGTGCTTTTGCTAGTGCTTCCATTATTAAGTTTTGTGGGAATTAATATTATAATTTTTATAAGCTCCAGGCTAACTATGCTTTCAACATATTGTTTAGATTAGCGTATTTGACTTTGCCTTCATTATCTGAACTAATTGCCATTAAACTGTCATTTTGTCTGTGTATTTCTCTTTCTTCAACAGCGATTTCTAGTTCAAAATGGAAGTCGAATGTGCTTTTTGGCTAGAAATCTTATGAACAAATCTGTGGCTTTAGTTTTCTATATTTTAGAAAATGTATAGCTTGTTAGTAGATTTGTCAGAAAAATTCTTCATCCAGCAGTGGCTCTCGCCAAATGATAGAGTTCACAAATTGTTTTGCAATGTCTGAAGTTTGGATTAGACGGTTAACTAATGTTGTTATGGGATTGAGACTTGCAACAATCTGTTTTGTTCTAGAAAATGGTTCATCTGGAACATCTTTATCGATGGGTTGGTTAACAATCAAATTAGATACAACTGATAAAAAATTTCTCTTTCTCTCCATCCCATTGTGCTAGCTATGGAGAAAGTAAGATATTTATTCCATTTAAAATTTTTGTTACTTCATAAACCATTGCCCTAATAAAACATGAAATTTTTGTGTTCATGAAAATTAAAATTTTAGAATATTACCATGTTAGTAATACCCTAATCAATGATTTCAATAGTTTCCCCTTATTGATCACTATTTAAAAGAAAAGAAAATTTTGGAAAATTATCATTCAAGTTTATGTTCTCGTTGTTTCGAGAATATAGATCCATTATTTTTTCTTGAAAATAAAAATTCTTTGAATTTATGTTGTCAAAAATGTGACTAGATAAAATTGCCTTTTTCTTTCAAAAACACAAATTATTTTGCTTCTTCAAAAGATATGACCAAAATAATCATTTTCAAGGATGTCTATCAGTTGGAGAAAATTGTCTTTTTTTTTAAGCTAAAATCTTCGTCCCATTTCATTTTTTTTAATGATTAGAAAGCAAAGGATTTCTAATAAAACATTTTCACTTTTAACTGCAGAAATTTCTTTCTCCTTTTCTTTTTTAGTTAGGATTTTTTAAACATAGTTGTTTTTTTCAATTAGTTTGAATGACAATTATATCATGTGTTTTGGAAAACCTTTGTTTTCTTTTTTGATATAGGTTTCTCATATTCCATTAATTTCTTCATAAATGTTTTCCTCTAATTCATGATTAAAAAAACTTTTTACCTATGAACTAGATTCTTCAGCTATTTGTTTGGCATAAGAAGTATTGAAAGCATTAGTTGCTGCCTCCATACTATTAAAGCTCTCATAACAAGCTCCTCAATATTTGTCTAAGCATGGTATAATGACCAATTTTTATAAATTCCTAGTTGGAATTCTTGATATACAACATGGACTTTATGTTGTGGAGGGCTTTTCCTTACAATAGTGTTCCATGGCCGTTTGCTTTTATTCATTTTTGACAAAATAAACAATATGTTTTAGTGATCTTATCTACTAAGAAAATTATTAGTTATCTTCACATATTCAACTTTAAAAATATATTGGGAAATAATATTATACAATTTTAAACGTCTACCATGTGCTATGGCTCGTTTATTAATTAAGAAATCTCAAACTGCTTGGTTATTAGTTCTTACGATAAAAAATTATGGTGCAAAATAAATATGAAATATTTCAATGGCTAGTTTAATAGCTAAAGGTTCTTTTTCAAAGATAATGTAATTTACCTCATTAGATTTGAATTTTTCTGAATTGTATTCAAAAATTAATTTTTCTCTTTGAAGTTTTTTAGGTGTTGTGATTTTTAACAGTTTAATATGAATTTCTGCTAATTGTACATCTCTGTCATCCAATGTTCTTTTGGAATGGATTTTATAAAACATATCCCCAACATAAATCTGAGGAATCTATTTCTAGAATTAATTTATCTCCCGTTTTGGGAAAATAAACTTGTGGAATTTGTTTTAAATTTTCTTTAATGTATCTTATTATTTCCGAATCTTCTTTGGTCCAGTTAAATTTTTTTATCAATTTTTACTTTTTCTGAAAAGGCATTTCTTTTGTATACGTTCTTAATAAAACTTTGTCCATAGTTTAGGACTCCTAAAAAGCTTTATAATTATTTTTTATATTTTAATTGTTCAATAAAATCTCTTATTTTGGAGGTTGTGTTCTTGAAGTTTGATTCCTGAATAGTCGAGTGTTATTCCTAGAAAATCTATTGACTCATTTTCTACCTCTATCTTTTAGGAGATATGATTATTCCTTGGTTTTGGAATGCTTTGCACAAAATTTCTAGAGGACATTTGTGATCCTTTTTTATTTTAGAGAAAATAAGAATATTATCTATGTAGACGATACAAAAATCTTTATAATCTTTAAAGATTCTGTCCATCCACTTCCATACACTTGTGGCACTACATTTGGGGCAAAAGACATCACAGTCCATTGATAATGGCCACTAGGTGTATTGAAAGCAATTAATACTTTTGACTCCTCAGTTAGTTTGATTTTCCAAAGCCTTGATTTTCAGTCGAAAATGCTAATATTTTTACACCCTTAGTTTAGTTAGCTAAGGCATATTTTCTTGGAATCAAATAGTCATCAAACTTTGGTTGCTCGTTCATCCTTCTTTTCCTCTTTTTATTTCTGCCTGATTTCTGACCATAAATGCATGATTTGACTGATGACTTAGAGTATTTTCTTTAGAAGCTCTTTTATTTGAGATTAAATTCATCAATATCTATTTTAGTGTAAATCATTTGGATTATCACATTTGGATCTCTTAGTTTAAGAGAACAATATCTAAGACTTTTAGACCATATTAGACCATAACTTTAGTGAGTCCTCACTAAACTTTTCTTCAAGTATTTTATAAATCCGGTGATCTTTTTCTGACTGGAAATTTTCTTCTACTTGTTGTATGATAAGTATGGGTCATTGCGCTGGACTAGCCAAATCCTGATTTGTATCTATATTTATGTTGTTGAAGCAATGAAATTTCAACGAACTCTTTGATTTGAGTGAGAGAAACAGAATTGCGATTTACAATCATATAATTCTATTCCCAAGATTAAAATCTCCATGCATATCTAAAAAAACATAATATTTTGGGCATAATGAATTTATTATCATTCTAAATATCTACTTTTTTAGCTATATATTGTATTAAAAAGCTTTTCCTATAAATTTGAGTAACTTGAATTGGATTCTTCTTGAATTGGATTCTTCATTGGAATCCATATGAGCTTCATGTTGCTCCTATATTAATCAAAGTGCAAAGACTATATGGTTTATACCTTACAAAATTAACAGTGTCACATATGTAAATCGTTTTTTCCATGGTTTGGTGAGACGATGATTTATTCTTGTCCTACCTTAAGATGATAGAAATAAATTGCTTTTATTTCATCTTAGGCTCCGTGATTTTTAGAGAACATGTTTCTAGGAGAATAGGAACTTTTTTTAGTGCTATGGCTTTTCCTTTTAAATTACTTAGATTCAAGTTTGAATCTACAAATGATCTTGGTTCGTCTATTTGTGGTGAATATTTCTACCAATTAGAACTATATTTCTTTTTACTTTGAGATCTTTTATCCCTAAAGTAAATATTATTTCCTGAAACTTGCATTTCAAGTAAACTATAATTTTTACTAGTTTCTACTATGAGATTTATAAATAACCATGGTTTAGGTGTTTCTAAATCTCTTCAGTTTATTAACATTGGCTAGATTTCAAATTCATAAGGTTAGGGTTCAAAAGCTTCTATAAGGTTTTTATTTATCTCCTTCATTGACGATTTAGGGAATTTTTCTAATTAATATATGTTTTCCATTGAATTGACAAACCCTGTAATTTATTCGTACATAGATTTTTAAGTTATATCTTAATCTTTACTAAATTTTCAATATTGTCATCAGTTATTGAAATGAAATAATTTGATTTGACATTAAACCAAACAACTTCATTTACTAAATTGGTTTATATTCCTCCCATAATAGCCTGAAGTGGATTACTCGATCTATTTTTTTTTTTTTTAAAAACTACAGCAACTATTGGTGACACGACCCATCCCAATCCCCCTAGGATTACCATGGGATGTGCCATGCTCCCGTCTGACAAGAGGTGTCAGACAAGGGATAACCTATTGCCACTGCCCAAACGGGCTTCCAGAGTGCGTAAGGATCGATGGAGGAGGTGTGCGATGCTCAAGTCTCTGCTGCAGTTGCATCCGGAATCAACCTGAAGGGCATTGAAAACAAAAGCTGTGAGTGGACGAAAATAAACAAGTCTGTTTAAAACATTTATAAGACATTTATGCCCCTCAGTAAAATCATATGCATGCACCAAAAACCAATAATCCCATATTTATTTTGAAATAACCATTAGGGCCTTAGCCCGGAAACCAAAGCATAGTTGCAAATTCCAAAAGTCAATCCAAGAGTTATTTCGTCAATCCAGTAATATTCATTTATTATTTTTCCATCTCCCGCATCCCCGATGCCTAGCATCCTAGACGCTTGACGTTCCAGACGTCATATCTCACGGTATTAAGCAACGCGTGCTGCCCGGGGTCTCACCGGGTCCATATCTCTGACATCCCCGATGTCTGACGCCATGACGTCTAGCAATCCTGCTCCTGGATCACTATACGGTCCGGTAGCTCCGTATAATGAGCCCTCGCAGGCAATGCACCGTGACTTCTCCAGTGTCCCCGACACTTGGAGGAGACCAGGATATAAATATCCTCATATCGAGATGGTTTTATGGAACACATTCAATTATTCATTTCCAAAATATCACAAAGGCCCTGCCCCGAATTTCCATAAAACCGTCATAAGTCCAAATAGTTGAATCAAATCCGAAATAGTTTATTCAATTCCATTTTAGGGTCCCCGACCCGAAATCACATATACAAGTCAACTGGGCTCCTGGCCCGATTCATCAGTTAACTGGGCCCCTGGCCCGATTTCATAATTCAATTGGACCCCTGGCCCGATTAACAAATTAACGGGGCCCCTGGCCCGATTCATTTTAACAAATCCGTAACCGTTTCATGAAATCATATCCATCCATATTTATGGAAATCAGTGCAAATCCAGAAAACCTCGATTCACGTACAAACACGTAAATCGCCTCGAAATGCGTGAAAACATAAAAATTCACTGATATCCAAAATAAATCATATAATCACAATTATAACAATCATGAAACAGTTATGCATGCATCGAATTTATAAAACCAATGTCCACTCACAGACCGTTTAACCGAGTGCCTCGATACGCGTGCCATAGGCCTTCCCGGGCCACACCACTATCACCGGGACTCCCAATCCTGTTCAAATCACATTAGAGGATCACTAACCTCATCATTAACATCCTATTCAAGTCCCGTAATTTTCCCGAATTTTTAAGTATTTTTAAACTCGATTTAAAACCTTCGAACATCCCGAACAATATCGAAACGGGATCCGATCGACACGAAACCAACGCTAAAATGTTCGTTACATTGTATAGGATAAAAGTCATGTTGACCTCACCTCGAGATTCGTGCCCACGCGCCGTCACGCGCCGCCGCGAGTGGCTGCACGTGAAAGCTACGCGCCTGCTACAGTGACTGCTACAGTGTTCCTTCTTCACCCGAATGACTGGTAAACGGGTCTGATTACCCGCGATAGGATCCGGTTCAATCATACCCAATTCGACATCAATTCAATCCGTTCTTTCAACTGATCCCTTGTAATCGATCACCATTTAAGTTCTGTAAATCGAATTACACAATTTAGGGTCCAAATCCTCACGACTCTCGATCGATCCTTGACGGGTTTCCAATTCGGGTTCACCGATTCCGTCCCTGATTTCCAAATTAATTCATTCAGTTAGCATCGTGAGAGTGTAAGGGACATTTCTACAAGGTCAATTTGAGAAATACTTACCTCAAACTCACTGAACACAAGCTCGACTTTGAGCTGCCATGGAAGTTCAGTTCTTCCTCAATCCGCCATGGTTTCTCTTCGTTCTTGAAGCAAAGCTGATCGTTTTGATCCCAGAAGACCCAAAGTAAACTCCATTTTGATCGTCACGGCCCAAATGTTCCAATTCGAAATTCCCTCCAATTCCTCGAAATTTGATTCCCGAATTACACCACCCCACTCAGTCCCCCGTGCTCTCCCTCAGCCAGAACCTTCCCCAAATCACCAATTATCCATTTGTGCAATCAATTGTGGAAGGGAGATTGGCAATGGCCAGAACCCAATTCTCATTTTTGCTTGTTCACGGGTGAGGGAGGAATGATCAGAAATAGAAGGGAGGGATGAGATGGACGGCTGTGATGCAATCTGGGGGTGGAATGGATGGCTCAGATCAAAAGCAGGGATTTAATCCTAAATTATTATATAGTGGAAACTTTAGTATATAGTTTAAGATTAGTGGATCAAGATCCAATCTAGCCGTCGGATGAGTGACACTTGTCACTCATCCAAGTGTCCTCCAACCACCATTTCAGAATAAAATAATCAACACAGTTACCGAGACGTAACTTCCCCGATTTCACGTTTCAGACCATAACTTCCTCGTACGAAGTCCGATTTCGGCGTGCCGCCTGTCGTTGGATTCGCATCGACGAAACCTCCGTAACGGTCCTTGGCCCCCGGCCATCGGACATCCCGGTCAAAAAGTCAACATTTCCCCTTCTTTCGTCCAAATTACGAAAATGCCCTTGAACTTCCGTACATCATAACTTTCACCACGAACGTCGGAATCGAACGTGCCACCTGTCTATGAACTCGTGACGTCCCGAACTACATCACGGTCATCGGTCAAAGTCCATTTGACCATCCGAAATAAAAGTCAACATTTTGCCCACGCCCAGGGGCAAAACGGTCATTTTGCACAATTCGTCCGAAATCGCCCAACTAATCCCAGATTAGTAAATCATAATTAAATATTATTAAATCCCGATATTCGGGACGGGTCATTACAATTGGTGTATCCAATCCATGTATAAACAAAATTGTTACTTGGATTTGGATTAATCCAATATGAACATATTTTATCTCTGGATATTTTTTCTTCCATTTTCAAATTTTTACTTTACTAAACAGAGGGATTTTCGTTGTTCCTTTTTCAGTACATTTAGCAGTGGTGTTACCTACTAAATTGTTCAAAGACTTATAACAAAATTCTGACAATTTATAAATGTCTTCTGTTTTAACTAGTTTTTTTTTTTTTTTGGCTTTTTCCATTGTTCAATTGATTCATCTGAATAGGTTACATTTTCACCTATAACATCTCTGAGAGTTACATTTTGGTTTCCTTCTTCGGTACTTTGTTGTATTGTGAAGCCTTGTAACTCATTCGTCATGAAGACCTGTTCATCTTTTTAAAAGATTTTCTAGGTGTGTTACAACCTACTTTCCAATTTTCTCTGTTGTCACAACATCTTTTATTGTCATTTTTATTTTGATTTTTAACTTGCTTGGTTGCTTTTAAAGACAAGCAGTGATCAGTTATTAATCATATGACATAATTTTTTCTTAAATCTTAGAGTGTTTGTTTTATTGGCTTTTTAGGATAATCTTTGACTGCTAATTCATCCCACGGTGAGGGAAGTTTTTTAAAGAACTAATCTAACTAGTGTCATACTAGTTGAAGGTTCTAACATAAAATAATATATTTTTTAAGACTAGTATAATTTTCAAATATACGAATATTACGCAACTCTAGTTTAGAAAGTATAAAATTTGCATCTTTCTGGATTATGTTTCTCTAGTTGTCTCACAAAAATATTCTTTAATTATCTATGCGAAACATTTTAGTATATTTTCTTTAGACTGAAAATTATTTAATAAACCAGTTTTTTGGTTTTTTCCTTCATCAGATTGTTCCAAGCATTTTAAGCATTGCAAAACAACTTTACAGAGTGGCTACAATATAATCTACGATATTTTTCCTAGTCGAAATATCTATGTAATATAAAAAGATGAAGAACAGGGATTGTACCCAATCATCAATTTTTTTCTTGATCCTTAAAAGGTATATCTGTTAGATCCAAATAAGTTTCATTTTAAGCTATGACTTGTTTATTCATGACACACCCCGATCCGGTAATTCTTCTAAAATACGAAGATCGAGGTATACTGGTCGACATTTAGACGGTGACTCTAGATAATGAAAACCGTTTTTTAATTAAAAACGTTCTGATTTAAGAGGCTAAGTGAAACGTAATCAGTGAAAACCGATTACGTTTCACCGCGACATCAGAAGTATAGAGTATAGACAGAAAATAATGATCATGCAATTACTTGACTACCTGTGATACCCGCTTTCACCTCATCACTCCAACCCCAGGAGTAAGTGTTAAGTAGCTAGCCCGTATCTTCGATGTACGTGAAATACCACTAGGACCTGAGGGGTTTAAAAAAAACAAAAGGTGAATAGATCCAGTGATATATTTTAGTGTAAAACCATAATTAATATAATATATTTTAATCCCTCGATTTTAGAAAACTCAAACAGTAATTTTAAGCTTGTACATAGTACAAGAAATAACATTAATTTAATAATGATCAAATGTGTCATGTTGAACATATACGTATCACATGTCAACCCACTAAACTCTTACTCATGAGTCCCTCTAGTTATACTCCCATGACAAAAATGGGTATCTTTGCTCACGTACCACAACCACGTGAAGGACTGGATGCCTAACACTGTCACCACATGTTCCCTAGAACTCAGGGCACAAGCTGACGCTATCAACTAGTATTTCGAGTAGTGACAAGACCCAACCTGAATACAACACAAAAAAGACCATCGGGCCTCGCTCCCGTCTGACAAATCCCTTGTCAAACAAGGGATACACGCACAACCCGCTAATTCATGCCTCCACCTCTCAAGCCTCGATCTCCGTGCAGTGACCCTGAAGAGTTACAAAACCAAGAACACGTGAGTGGGCGAAAAGAAATAGTTAAAAACGTAATTTGAAAACGTCCATCTTTATCCTTTGTTTTTCAAAAATATACATGCATATGCAAATCTTTTCACTTCAATTAAAACAAAACACGATTTATAATCCTCGACATACGTAAAAAGAATTCAAAAATTAACAGAAATATCAAACTGTATCAGACCTCGGTAAACCGATATAACCATCACAAAAGATCACAACAACAATTCGACATATCAATCATCAAACCAATACACTACTGGTAAGTACACCACTCAGGAAAGGAGCCCATCTCGACCTCCAAGTGGGGACCCCACTCAAGAAAGGAGCTCAGCTCAACGTCCGAGTCGTGTCAGTCTCAAGAAAGGAGCCCTGCTCGACATCCGAGACTCACCTACCAATAGGCATAACCACAACATACACCATCCAACACAAATCATCACATCAAATCCACACAGTCAATCCATATCTAACATCACCACGGATCTTACATGTAGATATCCTAATGTTAACACAGTACTCATACACAATTGACCACATTCAAACCATCCTCAAAGCATAAGCACAATCTCAGTCACCACATCACAATCGATAGTCACAGCTAGAAGTTCGGGCCCAAGCCCCCAACCACATCAACCTCATTCTCGTAAACTGTGCCAATATTACAATTTCCGTAAAAAAACATGTCCAGACATTATATAAAAATAATAAAAGATTCCAAAACACCTTATTTCATGCCATAATCCAAATTCAACTCAAAACCACATTCGAAACGGTGTTCAATACATAGTTTACCAATCCTCATAAAACATGCATTACGATAATAATTAGATATTCATAAAATCACCAAAAATCCGATAAAATTCCCTATCACTTCAATATCATCAAAATCACATAGAAACACATTTAAATCATGCAAGTATGCATGCATAAAAGTTTAGGGAAAGAAAGTACACTCAAAAACTGTCCATAATGCCGAATTCCACTTTACACGTATTCCTGTAAAATTTGGGAAAGTCATTTCTTGCCAAAAGTCACATCTAAGGGTCACAAATCATCTCAAATAACTCCTAATTTAATCCCGTAATTTTTCGGGATTTTTAGCTGTATTTAAAAAGAACCCTAACCCTTCGGATACCCAAAACTACCCTAAAACGGTGTCTGATGGACTCGAAACCAATCCCAAAATGTTCATTACATCGAAAAGATGAAAACACGTATTGACTGATTCTCAAGATTCGAGCTCATGCACTTCTATGCACCCAAAAAATCCCCTGCGCGTGGGCTCAACATGCGGAGGTACTGTAGCATCATCTTCAACCTCGTGACAGCCCACTTCTCTGCAATTCGGGTCGCTCGACTCGGCGACCCAACCCGGACTATTCTCTCTCAAATCTCAACCTTTTTCATTCCTTTTTGTCCAATCTTGTAACGACCCGTCCCGAATTTCAGGATTAGATTAGTGACTAATCAGGATTAGTAAGGTTAATCGGTGATTAGTTGGGCGAAATCGGACGAACGATGCAAAATGACCGTTTTGCCCTTGGAATGGGCAAAATGTTGACTTTTTGTTCTAGCGGTCAAATAGACTCTGGCCGATGACTGTGACGTAGTTTGGGGAAAGAAAGTACACTCAAAAACTATCCATAATGCCGAATTCCACTTTGCACGTATTCCTGTAAAATTTGGGAAAGTCATTTCTTGCCAAAAGTCACATCTAAGGGTCACAAATCATCTCAAATAACTCCTAATTTAATCCCGTAATTTTTCGGGATTTTTAGCTGTATTTAAAAAGAACCCTAACCCTTCGGATACCCAAAACTACCCTAAAACGATGTCCGATGGACTCGAAACCAATCCCAAAATGTTCATTACATCGAAAAGATGAAAACACGTATTGACTGATTCTCAAGATTCGGGCTCATGCACTTCTATGCACCCAAAAAATCCCCTGCGCGTGGGCTCAACATGCGGAGGTACTATAGCATCATCTTCAACCTCGCGACAGCCCACTTCTCTGCAATTCGGGTCGCTCGACTCGGCGACCCAACCCAGACTATTCTCTCTCAAATCTCAACCTTTTTCATTCCTTTTTGTCCAATCTTGTAACGACCCGTCCCGAATTTCAGGATTAGATTAGTGACTAATCAGGATTAGTAAGGTTAATCGGTGATTAGTTGGGCGAAATCGGACGAACGATGCAAAATGACAGTTTTGCCCTTGGAATGGGCAAAATGTTGACTTTTTGTTCTAGCGGTCAAATAGACTCTGGCCGATGACTGTGCCGTAGTTTGGGACGTCACGAGTTCATAGACAGGCGGCACGTTGAAATCGGACTTCGAAAGGGAGAGTTATGGGTCATGGAAGTTCGATTTCACTATGCATGTACTTCGAGGCGAGGATGACTTGGCAATATCTGATTGGGTAGATATTTTGGTAGGACCCATGGATGAGTGACAAGCGTCATTCATCCCATTGGTCAATCCCCTAAAAAGTGGATCTAAACCATTAAAATAATATTATTCTATTATTTTATAATTTCTCACTCATCTTCCTTTTTAATCCTCACCCTTCATCTTTAATTCTTCTTTCAATCCCCACCATTCATTTCCTTTCGTCTCATTAGACTATCACCTCCTCTCTGTTTCCTCACAAGCCCGAAACCATTATTTTCCATTCCTTCTTCCTTCTTTCAAAACTGAACACACACACATATCACCACCATGACCCTCAGAGCTCGGGTGTGACCGTGAGAAACTGATGAGAGGCTGAGAAGGTGGAACCGACTGGCCACGGCGGAGGACACGGCGGAAGGAAACACGGTTTGGGTGGGTAAGCTTGTTCAAAAATCTAAGTTTGAGTTTGGGAGGTTCTTGGTTATTTTCATTAATTGGGCTGGCATCTAGGGACCTAGGGGAGTCGAAGTGGATCAGTTTTGAGGCCTAGGACGGCTGGAGGCCACGGCGGTGGCGACTTGCAGACGGCCGGTTCAAACATGAACCTTCAAGGTGAGTTTTGATCCATTTTATTCGATTTTTAATAACTAGGAAGATTAGGTTTGATGTTAGGGAATTTTAGGAATTAAAAGAGAAAAGATTAGACCGAAAAATGAGGGAAGAAACAAGCCGGACCGGTCACGTCGGTCTAGCTGGACCAAACTGCACTGAGCCGGCCGGTTCAGACCAGCCAGAGGTTGAAGATGGTGCTACAGATCCTGGCGCGTGAGGCCCACGCGCAGGACCTTCTTGGGGAACTTGAGGGCGCGTGAACAGTAATTTGGGGAAGTGTTCAACACTTGAAATCTTCTATTCGATGTAACGAACATTTTGGGATTGGTTTCGTGTCGATCGGACACCGTCTCGATAATGTTCGGGGCATCGGAAGGTTTAGGTTCGAGATTTAAAATAGTTAAAAATTCGGAAAAATTACGGGGCTTCAATGAGAGGTTAATAAGGTAGTTAGTAACCTTCTAGATTGATTTGGACAGGTTTGGGAGTCCCGGTGACGATGATTTTCCTGGTGAGGCTTACGGCACGCAAACTGAGACGACAGCTTAGGACGGTCTGTGAGTGGACCTTGATTTCTAAAATATGATGCATGCATAAATGTTTTATATGGATTATGAATGTGATTATATGATGTTGATTGGGATATTGGTGAATTATATGGTTTCACGTATTTCGAGGCGATTTACGTGCTTGCACGTAAATCGAGGTTTTCAGTTTTACACTGATTTTCCGTACTTATGGTTTTGGAAATAGTTGAATGAAATGGTTTTGGATTTGAAAATGTAAACTCGAGTTCGAGACCCCTTTGTTTTGGAAACCCTCGGACTCGAAGTCCCTTTTAGTTACGTTCTCGGGCCAAAGGCCCAATTTGGTTCTTGAATCGATTTCGGATTTGGAAATATGGATCGAGCACGAGACCCATTTGATTTATTAACTCTCGGACTTAAGGTCCATTTGATTTAACGAGGCATCGGGCCGGAGGCCCAATTGGTTTACGTATCGGGTCAGAGGCCCAGTTGGTTTACGAATCGGGCTCGAAGCCCAGTTGACCTACGTATCAGACACGAGGCCCATTTAGTTTACGAAATCATGCCTGAGGCCCATTTTGTATGTGGATTCGGGCCTAGGGCCCAGTTATGTGTTACGATGGTGATTTCGGGTCAGGGACCCACAAATGGTTTTTATGGTTAATGATGGTTTATGGGAACCAGCATGAACCTTTAAAATGGATTTATGGTTCATGACGGTTTATGGGAACTGGCATGAACCCTTGAAAGGTTTATGCTTCATGACGGCTTATGGGGGCCAGGCAAGAATCCTTGAAAGGTTTAAAGAATGATTTCAAAAGGTTTTTCGTATGCCATCCTTTATATATGATTGTCTCCTCCGGGGAGGGTCGTTGGCCTGGATGGACCCCAAAGTAGTTACAGAGCACTGATTGAGTGGAGTCGCCCCCCATTTGGGTTCCTTACTCTCAGAAAGGCTATGGTTCGTAGCCTCTAGGGAGGGTCATTGATCTACGGACATTGAGCTGCTTGGACCCTGGAGAGACTTGGGTTTGAGACTGTAACGACCCGTCCCGAATTAGCGGGATTAATTAAGGATTAATGAAGGATTAGCTAGGCTAATCGGGGATTAGATGAGGATTAGCGGACATTCGGTGCAAAATGACGATTTTACCCTTGGAATGGGCAAAATGTTGACTTTTTGTTTGGACGATCAAATGGACTTTAACCGATGATCGTGACGTAGTTCGGAATGTCACGAGTTCATAGACAGGTGGCACGCTCGATTCCGACATTCGAGGAAGAAGTTGTGGTGTTCGGAAGTTCGAGGGCATTTTCGTAATTTGGTTGAATAGGGGTGAACGGTTGACTTTTGACTCGGGAGATCCGATGACTGAGGGCCGAGTGCCGTTGCGTAAATTGGGATGATACGAATTCGTTGAAAGGCGGCACGTCGAATTCAGACGTTCGTCGGCGAAGTTACGGTTCACGGAAGTTCAAGTGCACTATTGCACGTTTTACGAGACGGAGACTGTTTGGCAGCATGTGGGGCCCAACTTTTTGGACAGGCCCAATGGATGAGTGATAAGTATCACCCATCCATTGCTCAGCCCAAACAACTCATACATATCTATCCCTTCCTTCATCGATCATTTTCTTCCTATTTTCCCAACCAAACCGATCACCCATTTTCAATCCAATCCAAACCCTTCAAACTATAACCGTTTGTGAGAGACCAGAAGATAAACTAAGGAGCTGAGGAAGGATGGTGGCTGGCCCAGGCAGAGCCTCCGTGGATGGCAGAGGAGGAACAGATCGAGGTAATCGGTTTTACCCGATTTTGTCCATATTCGATTTTTGTTATTATGGGTCGTTTTGGATGATTCTAATAAATTAAATAGGTTGCTAGGGTTGTAATAGGATGGTTTTGGAAGTTGGTAGACGGCTGTGAAGCCATGGGAAGGTTTTGGAAAAAATTGGACCGTGAGGAAATGTTAGACCGGTCAGATTTTGAGTGTTTTAGACGTTTTGGTTAATTGATTTAGGTTCCTAGGACAAAAATAGGAAGGATAGGATCGATTAGGGAGGAAAACGGTGAAGATTGGATCGTGTAGGAGCCTGGACCGGTCACGCCGGTCCAAGTTGCAGGAAAAACCGAACCGGCCCGGTCGGACCGGCCGGCTGAAGGAAGAAGATGAAGCACTGTAGCAGCGCGTGGCTCCCACGAGCAGCCACTTCAGGAGGCGCGTACGGGCATGTGGGTGAGAATTTGAGGGTGGTTCCAACATGTCAAATCATCTATTGGATGTAAGGAACATTTTGGGACTAGTTTCGAGTCGATCGGACATCGTCTCGATATAGTTCGAGCTGTCCAAAAGTTTTGGTGCGCGTTTAAAAATAGTTAAAAAATCTCAGAAAATTAGGGGGCTTTAGTGAGGAAATGTTAGACCGGTCGGATTTTGAGTGTTTTAGACGTTTTGGTTAATTGGTTTAGGTTCCTAGGACAAAAATAGGAAGGATAGGATCGATTAGGGAGGAAAACGGTGAAGATTGGACCGTGTAGGAGCCTGGACCGGTCACGCTGGTCCAAGTTGCAGGAAAAATCGAACCGGCCCGGTCGGACCGGTCGGCTGAAGGAAGAAGATGAAGCACTGTAGCAGCGCGTGGCTCCCACGCGCAGCCACTTAAGGAGGCGCGTGCGGGCACGTGGGGGAGAATTTGAGGGTGGTTCCAACATGTCAAATCATCTATTGGATGTAAGGAACATTTTGGGACTGGTTTCGAGTCGATCAGACATCGTCTCGATATAGTTCGGGCTGTCCAAAAGTTTCGATGCGCGTTTAAAAATAGTTAAAAAATCTCAGAAAATTAGGGGCTTTAGTGAGGGGTTAATTAAGTAGTTAGTAACCCTCTAAAGTGATTTGGACAGGTTTGGGAATCCCAGAGATGACGGTTGACCCAGAAAGGCGTATGGCGCTCGTATCGAGGTAGTAGCGCGGACAGTCTATGAGTGGACTTTCTTTCTGAAATCGATGCATGCATAAATGTTTTATATGTGTTTTAATATGTGTTTTAGGATGCCTTGGGTGCATTTTGATGTGTGTTTACGTATGGGCACGTACTTCGAGGTTTTTGGGTTTTATACGTGCTTATACGCGCTTACGCTTTCGATTTTCATGAAATGATTTTGAAAAGGTGGTACCGGACATTAGACCCATTTGGATTTGGTTTTGACTCGGGCATGAGACCCTATTGACGACCCGTAGGTCTGAGTCGTGGTCGCGACGGGTTCTGTGTGTACGGTGATGGACGACGTGACGCTCGCCTCCGGATTGGGATGCGTTCCTTCCGGAGAGGTCACGATGCACGTCCCGTTGTCGAGCAACCACTAGAGGCTCGACTTCGAAGTGCTGATGGTTTAGCGGCGACGTGTGCACCATGGTCTTGAGATGGTTGGGCAGTGATGTGTTCACGGCGACATGCCAGGATTGAGAGCGGTTCTGGATTGATGGTGGCACGCATCGCTATGATCGGGATCATGACTGACCCTGAGATATCGGGCTCGATGCCCAATTGATTTACGAGCTCGGGTTCGATGCCCAGTTATTGTGAAATTGGGCTAGAGGCCCTGTTGAGTCCTATGTTCGGGCTGGAATCCCATTTGCTTTGTGTTATCGAGCGTGAGTCCCGTTTTATGGTTTTATATACTTGTATGTATATACCCTCCTTATGAGCTTATTGATTGGTCTCCTCCAGTCGTCGACCTGGAGAGTCACGATCCACAGACCAAAGTGGGTATCCCCATAGGGATCCCGTTCCAGGAGTGGGTGTTATGTTGTGGTTCCGGACCAGATTCCGGAGAAATGATCGGACTAGATCTAGAGAAAGAGCTCGGACTAGATCCAGAGATTGAGCCTCCCAGATGGAGAATTCCTGGGAGAAGACTCGGAGTGAGACCCCGAGTAGTGTGCACACTAGTATAGAGATGACATCGTGACTATATCGGGGATGTGTTCCCTAGGGGCTGTGTGCCCCGAGTTGGCATCTTCTTCGGAAGTGCCTATGATGGGTTATATATGTATATGTGTATATGTGTGTTATTTCACTGAAATGGCGTTGGGTTGTGACCCACGCGTATTGGTTTTGGGCTGAGACCCATATGAGATGGTTTTGGGACGAGTTCCCACGTGTTTTGGTTTGGTCGGAGGTCCCACGTATGGATTTGCGGATTTCAGGCCAAGGCCCAAATGATTTGATGGTTCATTTCGGTTTATGGGAACCGAGCATTAACCCTAGAAATGGTTTTTGAATGCATGCATACGTTTTTAATGAAGGGCAGAAAGGTCTTTTATGAAACGTTTTTATAAAATATTTGTTTTGTCCAGTCACAGCTTTTGTGTTTTGAATGCCCTTCAGGTTGATCGCGGATGCGGCTGTAGCAGAGACGAGACATCGCATTCCTCCTTCGGATTCTGACGAACTCTGATAGTCCCAGTTGGGCAAAAGACGAAAATATCCCTGGTCTGACACTTCGTGTCAGACGAGAGCAGGCACGTCCCACGCTAATCCCGAGGAATTTGGGACGGGTCATGTCAGAGACCCCGGTTAGCACGTGCGTAGCTCTAGATTACCGTGATAGGTTTGGTGATATGAAATATATTGGATAAACATGATTTAAATTGGTTTGGGAAATTGTGTTTTATGATGATAAATGAATTTGGGCTGAGATCCCACATATGTTTACTATGTTATGGTTTTCTGTAAATGATTTTGGGTAGGGGCCTGTGTGACTTGTATTTATGGAACTTGGAGCTGAGACCCTAAATATGGTTGTTTAAACATATGTGATTGGATAAATGGTTTTACTATGCATGCCATTTTTAGTGAAGGGTACAAATATCTTTTATAAATGTGTTTTACGAAACTTATTACTTTTTGTCCACTCACAGTCTTTCTGTTTTCAATACCCTTCAGGTTGAGTACGGTGCGGATTGTAGCAGAGACCGGGATATCACATACCTCCTCCGGATCCTAGCGTACTCTGGAAGCCCGAGAGGGCTAAGGTCGGAAATTTCCCTTGTCTGTCCATGTCAGACGGGATCAGGGTCGTCCCTCGTTAATCCCGGGGGGATTGGGACGGGTCCTGACAAATCTATTCTAAAATAACCTAACAACAACTCTAGAACTTAAAAACACGAGAAAACACATCCAAACTTAAAGATCAAACTCACCAAATTCAGCTAATGTTATCCTTCAATTCCTTGTTTGATTCCAATGTGCACAAATAGGTTTTCTGGGTTAGTTGAGGTTGCAGGGATGAGGGGAAGTTAATGGAAAGCTTGTTTCGAAGCTTCCACGTCAAAGATGTGGTCGAGCAACCTTTAACCCGAAAAACCCTCTCGAGTTCAACCTTGCTCCCTTCATTTCGAACTTCTCCCATCTGTCTCTTACTTCCATCTTTCTCTTCTTCCCTCTCTTCTCTGGTTTCTCTCCATCTCCTTTGTTTTCCTGTTTCCCTTCTCGGCCAAAACATACACACTAATTAATATCAAACACAAACACACATGTAATGCAAGGCGGTGCACACATTTTAATTAGATAAGGGACAGGTGTCATACCCCAATTCAGCTACCAAAATATCTCACAAGGTCAATTACCAAAATGCCCTTCAAGCCCAAATTACCAAATTACTACTACATAATCTAGACCCGAATCAAAACCGTCAGGACTCCATTTCTGACATGCCGTCTACACTCGAGAGATCGAAAGCTTTTCAACAGTGATCCCAGAATAGCCAAAAGTCATTCCGGTCAAAAAGTCAACTTTTTTACTTTGACCAATAAAAGTCAACATTTGACTTTAGGGGCAAAATTGTCAATTTCGTTCAAATTTTCCGATTTTACCCTCGTTGAAGGTCCAAGTCCTTACAAGCAGCTTAGGTGAACGATCACGTGGATGACTGATTTATGGCCTACAAACAGGTATTAAATACCAGCGACTCTTAAAATGGCTTTAACATCTCAACATCAATAATGTTTTAGGGACTCATTAGATATGCATGTGCAACAACTAACTCACCATTCATATACATGAAACTCATGGTCAAGCAATATTTTATATTAGCATGCAAGAATATTTTCACAAGATAAAAAATCATAAGTTAACCAACCAAGGTATAACAGATTATAAACCAATCAATCCAACATGCATGGAAAGTAATCCAACATGCTCGAAAAGTAAATCATAACATGAAAACAAGTTTGAGAAAGGGGGTCCACTCACACTAGACGGTGAGTCGGATCACCTAACAAATCGAACTAATACAATCTCCAAGCCGATCCAACCTTAGGAAAACCAATTGCAAGGTTACAAATGACCCACAAGTCAATTCCTAGGTCAAACCCATCTAGGGTAACCTAAAATAAGGTTTAGAAACACCACAACCCAACCAAAACGGGTCAAAAAATGTCTGATAAGCCTCAAAACTATGCTTACATGGTGTTGAGAGCTGAAAAAATGCCCTGCGCGCCAATGAGGCGCTGGAAAATCACCACATATGTCGTTGTGGACTATAAAAATGGCCTACACACTGGTGCGAATGGGACGCCGGAAAAGTGTCTCACGCACCGTCACATGTCGGTATGAGCTCTCAAGCGACGTCCATGCTCCCCACGCGTAAACAGTGCTCGTCACACACGCTCCACACGTGTGCGCCACACACGCCACACGTGTGAGAGAATATTCTATGGAATATTCTAGGAATATTCCATATAATATTCTATTAGTTGACCATTAAGTCTGATGATTGACTAACTATTGTCTAATGACTGAGCGTCATCACCGAAGCTTCGCTGGAGACGACGATCAGACCGCCGCTAGCTCCGCAGCCATCGTGGAATCTAGAATTTTTGCCCAAAAATTTCCAAAATTTCGCTAGGATCAACTTCCTCAATTTTTGTCTGTTTTCAACATGCGCCACACACGCCACACGTGTGAGAGAATATTCTATATAATATTCTATTAGTTGACCATTAAGTCTAATGATTGACTAACTATTGTCTAATGATTTAGCGTCATCACCGAAGCTTCGCTGGAGACGACGATCAGACAGCCGCTAGCTCTGCAGCCACCGTGGAATCTAGAATTTTTGCCCAAAAATTTCCAAAATTTCGCTAGGATCAACTTCCTCAATTTTTGTCTGTTTTCAACATGCAAAGTACCAATCTTACTCTATCAACACCAGGAGTCCAAAAATCCAATTCCCAAGTTCATACTATACCTGTAGTGACCAAAACGATGCCAGGACGGTCTCGATTTCCATGAATTCCCAATTTTCCAGAAAGCCCATGTCGCCGCCATCCGCCGCTCAAAACTAACATGCAAAAACATTAGAAAGTAACTCCTCAAGAGACAATCATAGTGGTTGAGGTTAGAAATCGAAAGGTTACCTGGTTTTAACGTTAACCACCGTGAAGGGTCACGGCTCGTGTTTTTCAGCAAGGTCACTGTCATCGATTCTCGTAATGAAAACGACATGCAATGATTCTAGGAAGAAGATGATAACGGCCAATACATTGGACATTTGACGTTGCTTCAGTTGTTGCTTAAGTCCGAAATTGAAGCAAATAGAATGTTGAAGCCCATAAGCAATGATCATATTCGTAGACACAAGCTTGATTGGCGAAGGCATTCCTTGTTCAGGGGATGTGAGGATTTACTCTACGCATGGAATGATGAAGGAAGAAGATGAACCCAAATTCACTATCCATCTTCTTCTTCCTAATTTTTGTGTTAATTTTAATATTTTTTAATAAATAATTAAATAACCAATTAGGAATCGACACGTGCCAATATTGACACTGTCACTAATTTGACTAACGGATTAAAACAATGGTGCAACTAAATGTGCAATTGTGATAGAACATTAGAACTAAATCCGTTTCGCAGAGAAAAGTGATATTTAATATCCGATTAGAGGAGCAAAATAAGTAATAAGCCAAAATTTATCACCAATCTCAAACTAATAACAGAAAATGTATGTTAAATCAATTGATGTCTCTTTAAGAGATTTGCAGGAGGAAAATGTTAAAATTTCTATGCATATCCATGCTTTTATTACTACCATTATTTTCCCATTTTCTGAACATTTAAGAACACCGCAGTCCACCGCAGTCCGCCGGCATTTTCTGAATCAAACTATCAAGTAAATTAGACAGTAGGGCAAAAGTTAGGCGTTGCATTCCAACTCATAAATTTATAGTAAAAACGTTCACAATGTTCTGCTTAAACATACATCAAATTGAATACACTGAGGAAAATAGGAGTACAAAAAAATAGCATATATGGCAACCAAAGTATGCATAAAGGATTAAACAACCAAATCAAGAAACTACCACGGAGATTCCACTGGCAGTACAACAGAAAAGCCATAATAACTTCCAAGTTATCGTAGTGCAGAGGCATAAAACTAAGGTATGAGGGTGCTCTTCCATCTCCATTGCATCTAAACTTTGCGCACTTGAATGTTGTGAGTGGACTGGAGCCGCCAGATGGGTTGTCTGCCGCTCTGAACAAGTGCCACCTCTTCTCCCGCCTTTACCAGTCCTTGCTTCTGTATACAGAACACCGGAAAGTACATTAATATTGGAAATGATCAAATATTTGGTTCACATCGCGAGGTTAGGCCAAATGGCAACCTAAACCAAAAAGCTGTCCTACGAAATGATTAAAAAAAGAATAAACATGTGTATCCTGCCGAGATTGATCCAAGGATGAATCCCATAAAATCAAAGGGAAGTACACCCGATATAAAAATGCCCCCACCCAGCTTGATAAATCCAATAAAGCTTGGCAACCAGACTCCAATTTGGACTATTGTCTCACCAGAGACTCAAGAAATGTCAGGGGAACCCTCACCTGCAGCAGAGTCAAGGCATTGGTGAAGCTTGTTTCGGCATCATCTGAGAACCCCATATATATGGGACATACACCTTGATACAAAGCCAATCTCTGTTGTATCCTCTTACTGCATGGCCATTAAAGTACTTCATCGGTCAGATAATCAAATTCATACTCATAACAAATAGAGCTTACATAAAACAGTTTAACTGATATAGTTGCAAAATTTTATTATCAACTAGAATACAAGGGGAAATAAGCTATTGAGGGAAAATTTATGGTTCAAATAAGCTCTAGTAACAGTATTCAAATCAGTTGTGACAAATAACAAGAAAACTCACTCATTTGTAAAGGCAAATACGGTCCCAGATGGTCGATAATGGCTCAACAAAACAGCCATGAAACCAGTTCTGGTAAAGACCACAATTGAGGTACCAAGAGTATTAGACATCATGGTTGCATGGTAGGCAAACATCTCACTCATGTGGTTCTGCAGGAATACTTATTTTGTGTCAATTTTCAATTATCACAATCAAATGGAATGACAGAAAGATAAGAAACTCTAGATGGTAGGATGTTTCCTCTACAAAAAAACTGAATGAGTACGTATATGTTCCCTAACCTTGAAAGCTTTACCCAGGTTAGCTGGCAATTCACCACCTAAGATGGTTGCCTCTGTCCGAAGTGCGACAGTGTGCATAACTTTCACTGCCTTTAATGGAAACCTACATAGATACGAGATGACTTTAGTACATTAAGCTAATGTGTAATTGATTAGTCAATAATCCAAAACTGGTTCATCTAGCATAATTCTAATTGCCACAAACACTTACTTTCCATGAGCAGTTTCTCCAGAAAGCATAACTGCATCAGCACCCTCTCTAACTGCAATGGCAATGTCTGATACCTCAGCTCTGGTTGGTGTTGGGTGAACAATCATGCTTTCCAGCATATTTGTTGCCACAATAACAGCTTTTCCCATGCTACGGCATATCCTGATTATCTCTTCCTACAATTTGGAATAAAAAGTGTTTGTATGTAATACATTAACTCAATATTACAATCACGGTCGCTAAATTCAATTGCCATATGTTAATTGTTAACTACCTGCAGAAGTGGAACCTCTTCAATAGGGAGCTCAGCACCAAGATCTCCTCTTGCAACCATTGCCTAAAATATAAAAAGATAATTGTGTATTAGTATTATCAGGCAAGTTTAAACTGTGTTACTTATGTATTAAAAGGAAAGGATGGCATTCGTATGACTTTCATATATTCATTATGTTTTACTTAAAGAAAATGAGGCACTAGACTGCCACCCAAATACATTCAGCAATCATTAGTTAAATTATCATATGAGAAAAGATTGCTAAAACTTGTTGATAAGCTTCAATTGTTTTGACATGCAAATAATCAGAAAAAAAGAGCATGTACATCATTAACTGAGCATCAAGTTTCCATTCATTGACTAAGGAGATTACCCCATCAGATGCCGTGATAATGGAATGCAAATTCGGGATAGAGTCTGCACTTTCTATCTTTACAATAACATGTATGTCTGCACCAGAGCCTGCAATATCAAGCACAGAAAATGCAATGTTGTGTATGTATTAGGAAAAAGAGTGGAATTTAAATGTATTTTCCTAAAATTAAGATAAGATTAGTTGGAAGGTTACTTTTCAGATAATTCTTCAATTCATGAACAACTTGTGCATCTTTGACAAATGAAACAGCATAGAAGTCAACTTTATTGTCCACTCCAAATTTAATATCTTCCCAGTCTTTCTCTGTAACAAATAAGTTTAGACATCTATAGCCATTAGTAAATCAGAAAATAAAGAAATTGAAGAAAACACCTTTGTTCTTATGAGAAGGATATTAAAGAAGCTATTTTCGATAAAACTATAACTGACATAATTCAAATTTTAGGAAACCAACCAGTGATGGAAGGCAATGTTGCACTTTTCCCTCGCACATTCAAATGTCTCCTAGACTTAAGCTCTCCTCCATCAACAACTTCACATTTGACTGATTCTTCTGTCTTGGACTTCACCAAGAAAGACATCATACCACCTACAACACAAACAAGAGTCAGTGCGCATACAAATATGAATATAAAGTCAAATTTTAACAAAAAAGAAACTAAAATTTAGCATACCATCAACCAGAAGCATGTCTCCTGGTGCTACATCGTTAACAAAATCATCATAGTTCACGCTAACACAATCTGCTGTACCAACCCCTCTACGGATAGTAAAAGTGAATTCCTGCCCACTTTCCAAATTGATTGGCTGTGGCAGGTCACCACTCCTAACCTCAGGACCCTGATAAAGAAGAACACGGTTTCAAGGGAATGACCCAAATATACTCAAAAGAGTAAGAAACCATCACTTTAATGTGATGACTTGATATTGAAGCAAAACATCAAACAATAATAGAAGCCTTACCTTGGTATCAAGCATGATTGCAATGACATTGTCTTTGGATAGCGCATTATATTCCTTAACCAAGTCAATAACTTTCTGATGAGATGCATGATCCCCATGGGACATATTCATCCGAGCAACGTTCATTCCAGCCTCAGCCAACTTCCAGATCATTTCCCGTGTGTTGGTAGAAGGTCCAATGGTGCAAACAATCTTTGTCTTACGTTTGACTACGGGTCTTGACCACATACCCACTGACAAGTCATCGTGCTGGATTGCCCTCAACTGTTGAAATTGCTCCTCTATCTGACCACCAACACCCAAGAAATCTAGTAAGCGCACATTCTAACTTCAATTCGAGATTTCATCAAAATCAGCCTGCTAAACGTGCAAAAGCAAAAAACACCTTATCTGCCATCAATTCAACATTCAAAAATAAAAATTTCGCTTTCCTTTTGAGTTCCTACAATTTCCAAGCGCACATTCTAAGTTCAACTTGAAAATTCCAACAAACGCAGCCTCATTCTACTCAAACAAACTAAACACAACTAAACATTCAAAACCAAAAATTCCCATTCCCTTTCGATTTCCTACGATTTTCCGGAAAACAAACAAAAACTGAAGCAGAAAGAAACGAAAAACGAGTAGTAACGAACCTTCGGTGTGTCTTCGGGTGAGACGGGAACGACCTCGGTCTGTAGGGGTCGCTTTGCAGTGACCTCAAACCTCCTGTTGCCCACCACTTTCCCGCTCTTCTTCTCCTCACGAGCCAGAACCTTCGAACCGAAGCTCGGTGGCTTAAGCTTGTCGGTCCGGCCCTGAGCGGATCCAGAGTTAGGACATAGGATCGAGCTCTGAATCGCTCGCATAGCCACCACCTGAGCCATTTTTTTGGGAAGAAAGGTAAGAGCTTTGGAATGGAAATGCGGAGTTTCGGAGAGAACGGGGTAGTAATTTCCGAGGATTTAAAAGAATAATGGTGGGAGGTTGTAGAAGTCGCCGCTGAATATGGCGGAGGTTTTGAGGAGACAGAAGAAGGGAGAGTTTAGAAGGGCTTTGGTTGTATCGAAGAAACGAAATGTAAAAACAATAAACGAAATGTAGCGCGTAAGTAAACCTGTTCTAATATTAAATAATTTGATTAATTTCGTATAATTTAGGATTTAATTTTTAAATTTTATGTCAAAATTTAAAAATTAAACCTTATGTCATCTTAACTCCAACTCCAATCAACTCCCCCAACAAAAAAAAAATCTATACACTATCATTGAACCTCAGACAATACGAATTTTATTTTTTATTTTATAGAAAAAATTCAATTATAACTATATACAATTGATTTTTTTTTTCATTTTGAGTTTGATTTTTCTAAAATAAGGTCTCTAACAATATGCAATTGGGGGTTTGAAGTTCAATTTTTTTCCCTTCAAAATTCGAGTATTAATTTTGGAATTATGAGGACTATATAAACTATAACGATTAATAGTGCGGATTAGGAAAAAATAATTTTGACTTTGATTTGTTTTGAATTTGGTTTTCTAGCAATGTGAACTCTAATATACGAAATTGGGGTTTCGAAGTTTAGTATTTCTCTTTAATGAATTGTGATTTTAGAATTATAGAGTTTAAATAAATTTTAGGGTTTGATATAGCCGATTGGGGAAATAACTTTGACTTTTTTCATATATATTATACATATATAATATTTATTATATACATAATATAATAAAGAGCCCAAGAAGCCAAAGAAATCAAACACTAAGGGGCACATGGGGCAAAAACGACAAAAAAAGACAATGTTATTTTTAATTGTTTAATGGAATTCTTAATAACTCACTCATCCTCTTTATTGAGATATAAAAGGGTAGATGTGAAATTTATTACTTACAAATTCTGTTTAGAGACTTTTGAATAAAAAAAGTTTGAGATAAGGTCTTATTTTGTTTAATATACAAACATTAAAAGTTTTAAATAAAAGTAAAAGTTGTTAAGTATGTAACAATGATTTACTCTATTCCTATTGGATTTTACTTGTTTTTGGACTAGTGGGCCATTGGATTGGTTTGCAAACTAGTTGGTTTGCAAATTAATTTGGTGGTGTTTTCACTTTTTACTTCAAGTTACAAAGTAAACGCTCAAATTTACCATTTAAACAATCACTCTAATATATTTTAAAATATTTCACTTGACTGTTCTATATTTTAAAAAACGCTGCACTCTGAAACTTCTACCACGTTTTTCGTTTTCTCTTTAATTAAATACTAATATGAAGTGTATTGATCCCACCAAATTCCTATTTTTCAATTTATTTTATGTTAAAAGATGAAAATACCCTTTATCCATCATTTCTCACCCAACATATTCTGAAGCTGTCACTTTCTCTCTCAGATGAGTCTCTTCTATATCGAAAAGAACAGGGTTTGAAATATAATAGATGGAAAATGGGTGAAAGGGGTCAAAACATTTGACATATCTCTCCAATAAATCATGGTCAAAACATGATTGGCAAGCGATAAAAAGTATGAGACAAGAATACCGTTTTGTTTTTCGAACAAGCTTTAGGTTTTCTGGGTTATGACTTTGTATGCTGTTATTCTTTATTTTCTGGGTTTTTCTTTGTAAAAGCCATTTGGCTTTTGGCTTGATTTAATGTGGGAAATAGAGGGAAACAAGGACAAATGCTAAAGTGGAAGGATTTGAATTTTAAAAATGCATCTAGAAAATATCAAAGTGTGAGAGATTTGGTAGCAGCGTTTTAATTGGTTAGTGATATTGATTTAAAATGCAAAAAATTTGTGCATATTGACAAATATTGAATTTTAAAATACCTAATTTGTGAGACCCATACATTCCATAACATCACAAAACTGAAAAGAAAATAGAAAAAATGCTACAGATGGGGTATAATGTTTTTAAAAGTGCAAGGTATTAAAGTGAAACTTTTTAAAGTATATTTGTAATTCAGTTATCTGGTGTAAATCGTAGGGTATTAAAGAGTAATTTTTCTTTCTATAAACGTGTTAAATTACTAATCAAATATGATGAATCACCACTTAATACAATCATTTACCACTTACCCAACGACAGTGATCACTTATCACATAAAAATTCAAATTAGCACTTAAACAAATTTTGATTATTTAGTTAGTAACTTGAGTTCTATATAATCTCTTTTTGTGGGGTAGCTAATTGATGTTATATACCAGTATTCAAACGGGGCCGCCTAGTCCGCCTAAGCTGCACTTAGACGCTCGAATGTAAGAAACCGTCCCGTATAATGGCTAGACGTCTAAGTGGATTTGCGTGTACATTTTTGTTGAGCCCAAAATTTTAAAAAGTATATAAAATACAAAAAATACAAAAAATGGGGAACAGATCAAGGCTCCTAATTAATAGGAGATAACAACAAAATAATTTAGTTGTGTTTCATAAAGGAGTCTAAATGGAGACATTTATTGAGAAAAAATAGGTCCCTGTGAAAATCCATTTCTCAGAGTAACCCTATAATTAAGGAGAGTGGAAGAGTTGGGCAAGAATCAAACACTAGCATATAAGGGAGTTCTCCTGACGTCCATATCACAAGCTCCAAATAAAGCCTATATAAAGGCATGTGAGTTGGAGAATAGGAAAAAAGAAAGGGAACCCAGATGCAAAAGAGAAGTGGCATAGACAGGAGGGTAGTAGCTTGAGTGTGATGACCAAAAAATTCGAGAAAGAGAATTTTGGAATTTTGGAAGAGAAATGACGATTTTTACCCTTGGTTTAAGTGGTCAAAAATTGACTTTTTGGTTAGGGTACATTTTGGTCTTTTTGTGAAGACTATGATGTAGGTCTCGAAACGCTGATTCCGTAGACAGGTGGCACGTCAAAATCGAAGTTCGTATAGATTAGTTACGGGTCTGAAATGCCTAAGGGCATTTTGGTAATTTTGTGACTAGGGGTATTTTAAGTCTTTTAGAAGTTGAAAAGTGAGTCAGCATTTTTGTTGTGGTGTTTAATTGGGATGGTGACACTTGTCACCATCCTACTGGTCACCATCCCACTTGTCACCATCATGTTTGAATCAGTGGCATTATGGTGTTATCGTGCACCCGTGTGTGTTGTTTATGTTTGAAAAAGGACAACATGGCATTTGAAAAAAAAAAAGGACAAAACCCATTGATCGAATTGAGCTCCACCTCAGAACCAGGAGGAATTGAGAGGAAATGAAGGATTAAAAGAGCGAGAAAGACGAAGAGGAAACCATAATTGAAGAAAGAACACAAACCTGAAACACCCAAACCCAAAACCATGGGAGGACCCTAAATTCGATTTTCAGTTTTGGTTGATTAATTAGTGAAGTTGAAGTTGGAATTGAGATATCTAGTCCTTGGCAAGCAGATTTGGGTTGTAAACATGTGGAATTGGGCCCGGGAAGGCTTGAATTTGACGATTGAAACCTTGACCGCAAATCATGATTTCGGGTTGGATTGTATAGGTGAGTTCTTCGTGTATTGAATCGATATAGCTGTTTCTGGGAGTAAGGAGATGGAATTGGATGCTTAAAAAATGAAAATTGGTTGCGTTTGGGCAGGAGTTCAAACGGGTCATGAAGCTGTGTCGAATGACCCGTTTGCAGAGGAAACAAGTCGATAAGATAATGAATAGTACAAACGTGTGGGATTCACACGCAGCCGCTTGTGGATGACCGTGGAGGCACTTGAGCACGTTTCTCGAGGTATGGTTAAAAGGACTTTTAATGTATTCGATGTTACAAACATTTTGGTTCAAGTTTCGAGTCGATCAGATACTATTTCGATATAGTTTTGTGTATCTGAAGCCTATGTATACATTTTAAATACGTATTTGAATCACAAAAATTAGGGGATTTTAATGTAAGATTACTTGAGGTAGTAGTGATTTCGATAATGGTTTTTGATAGGATCGGTGGTTTTTGAAATTACGGAGGAGCGTATGGCTCGGAATCGAACCGCGGGGACGGTGTGTGAGTGGACGTTTGTTTTATAAACTGTTATGTATGCATAGTTAAATGTTTTATATGATTTATTGCATGATTTGAGTTGGCATGATTTGGATGATGATTTTTTCAATGGAATAAGCGATTGATAAACATGATTTACGATGAATGGTGAAAACGATATTTTGGGCCGAGGCTCGGGTTTGAAAATGGTATTTGACTTGTAATGTGAGTCAACAATGATTTAATGGATTATTTAATGATTTTCATATGTGATTTTACGAATTTGTGTGAAAATAGTATTTTGGTCATAAGACCCTATTTGGACATAGTTTTGACTTGGTTTTGAGTCAAGAACTTTGGAAAATCCTTTTGGTCGGCTTTATGAGTTGATTTCTTGGTATGATGGCTTCTCAGATGTGATTGAGCCTGGATGTACTGCTTGGATGCGTCTGATCTTAGGGATGTGGTATTCGCCCAGATGTGACTAATCCCGGGTGTTAACCTCAGATGTGTCTAATCCCGAGAATGTGGCTTGTTGGTTTCCTACGTGTAGTGTCGATGTGATTGATTGCGCACTTGTAAGTGGTGTTAATGTTGTGACTGATATCTATGCAATTGTGAATAGTGATGTTTGATTAAAATGCTTGATATTTTAGTACTGGTGACTAGTAATGTTGTTGATGGTTATGTCCAGATATTTTGTTGTTGATGGTTATGTCCAGATATTTTGTTGTTGATGGTTATGTCCAGATATTTTACATGATTTGATGAAACGGATTTTGGGAAAATGTGGGCCACGGGTTTGATATATGAATTTTGGGTCCCACGGTTTTCTATATGATATGATTTGAAATCCGGTTGTTCATGTTTTACTATTTGCATGCATGTTTTAAGTTGGAGGGGAAAGAGTTCGCTTTTAAAATGTATTTTCAAAAGATATTATTTTTATCCACTTGCACTTTTATGTTTTATGAGTGGGAATCAGTACAAGTATCCCTTGTCTGACAAGTAGTGATGGTATTTTCGGAATTTCAGTTAACTTGTTGTTTTGCAGAAGTTATAAGGATCTTCAAAAATAAAAACCTACACACATATATGATTGAAGATAAGTAGGGTGTCGCTTATTGAGATAGCCTCCAAATACCCAAAAAAAAAAAGGGCACGATGATTTTTTAAAAAAAAAAGGAATAAACGAGGACCTCACCTCCCCTTTGTCGACAAAGAAAGGAAAACAAAGTGCAATTTGGTTTTGGTCCATCTGCAAGTTCAAAGAGGAGGGTTAGTTTAAAAAAAAGTGGAAGAGATATTTAATTGGAGTGGGAGGAATTATTGGCAAACTGCCAAATATCAATCTCACCCTCTTTGATCATGGAGGAAAGTCCAAGCCTTAGATGGCCTTCATACATATATAAATGTGGGGGAACTCACATTTCAACATAGAAGCAGAGAAAGGATTTATCCTTCCCAAAAAGCCTACACATCACCTACAAGAAAGAAAATCGGAAAACATTTTGTGTTGTCAACATCATTGATAAAAGAACCAAGCTCAAGTATGGAAAAAAAGGTGACTTTTTTTTACTCACTTTGTGTTCAAATCCAATGAAGAAAAGAAAGGATGAATGCCACTCTTTATCCTCTGGTATCTTTCGCATGCCTGCAAGGATGGAAGAAAAAGGAGAGAAGTTTTTATGTAAAAACTATGATGGACGGGAAAAGGTTCACGGGAACTGGACAGCGGGCCTTTGTTCGATGAAAGATGTCTCTAATGTTTGCAGATATCTAATGGGCATCAGGCTTCGTCCTTTTATAAGATTTAGTCGTCACAAATTCTTGTTTGATATGATTTAGTCATTCTAAAATTCATGATCAAATTAGAACTAAAGTACTTAGCAACTTTGAATGCTATGAGAAGACCAACTCCTTCCTTAATCAGTTTGAGCCTCAAATTCAATTTTCAGAATAGAGAGTCACTAGCTTCGGATCCAATGAATTCGAATTTCTACGGGGCCCAAAGTTCATAATTTTTCATGGGCTTTCAAAAAAAAAATGGAAGAATGACAAGCTAAATACTTGTTCATGATACGATGTTTGTGAACATCAATGAGCCACCTATACAAGAGACGTCAATGTTTATCTTCAAAATTGGTCGTACTCGACACCCACACATGGAATTAGCAAATCAAATGAATCATCGTGTTGTGTAAGGGAGTTTGCAAGCTGTGAAATAAAGAAGTGGTAATGCTCGTGGTGCGGTGAAAATTGAAATATCGAGGATGATTTTTTCAAATGAATTCAGAAATACTCCATACCAAAAACATGGAAATAAGACTTTGTTGTGGTTGGCCAACAAAAGCATGCAAGATCATGCAAGGAATGTAAGATAGCTACAAGGAAAAAAAGGGAGGGAGATATAAAAAAAGAATGTTGAATTGTCAAATGCACAAAGAAGTTAATCAGTATGACATGTTCACTGAGCATATTAATGCTTAATCTTTGCTCCATGCATTGTCGTTTGTTCCATGAAACAGAGAATAAAGAAAAAATCAGTTTTAAGGCTTGTGTGGCTTACTTAAAACAAGCCAACGCATCTTTGCTATTTTGATGCAAAAGGGGGTGTGGATTAATTGAAGCTTGCATGAGCTTTCTTAATAAAACAAGAAAATTATCTTACTGCTCAAAGGGACTACAATAAAGACCAATCCACAGTAGAAACGCTCCAAATTCTTTGCATCAGACACATGTGTGTACATATATATATATATATATATAACTCTTATGCAACCGAGCAAATGAAGATGAGTTCATTGTGAGTGTGTGCGGCGACGTGAGAAATAAAGGGAGGGTCATTGGTGGATTCTCAAGCACACAAAAACAGTGAAGAATGTTTCTTCCCATAAGTCATGTAGGCTACAACAAGAAGATGTCACTTGGTAAATGGAAGATTTAGTCCAATCATTAAATCCATATTGTTGAAGGTAGTAACAAAAGAAACATGGAAAAAGAAAATAGTTAGGACAAAATTTATGATGGCCAAGCACCAGTCCATCTTCTTCTCCAGACGGTGGAGTTTATCTCTTTTGTCAGTAAAGTTATTGGCAACAAAGTACACCATCATGTGAGGGCCTAAAGGTTTTCCTTTCTTGCTTAAAGGATGAACTCCTACAGCACATACATGTAATCCAATGGAAAATAACAATACAAGAAAGACAAGGAAAGTATGGAGATATGATAAGTAAAGATGTGCAGCGTCCCTTAATCATGTTTTTTTTTTTCATACTGGGTCAGGCCTAACGGGTTGCCCCACTACTTCAAGATTAAATTTTGTGGTTCGTTCACTTTGTTATCAAAGTTGTGTTGCATCCACTTTGAAGTCAAAGGTCATGCATGATTTCTTTATTTCACAGTCAAGGCTGTGACTCCCCCACTTCGACTCCGAGGCTCGTTCATGGTTTGTCCAATTAACAAATCAAAAGCTCATAGGTTGTCCACTTTAAAAGAAATTCAAGCTTGAATTAATTGGTGTACTTTAAAATGACCAATTAATTTGTAAGCTTCAATTCATGGGTCATCTACCCAAAAATACCCCATATAGAACTACGCCGGTTTGATCCCTCTAAGGGTATGTAGGTAATCTAAATCAATCAAGATGCAATTGCCCTCTTAAATAAATTCGTAATTCTTCGAAGTCAGTTTTGTTTTCAAAATAGTTAAATGCATATTTTAGTGGGTCTTTCACTCATTAAAAATCTTTTCGAACTACGTCGGTTTGATTCCCGTAAAAGGATACGTAGGCAATCTAGCATACCCACTAGATGCAACCACAACTATTTCTAAATCATTGGTTCTTTCCAACCAAGTTATCCTAAACACGATTTTAAACACATTCATATACTATTCTTTATTTTCAGTGGGTCATCCGTTTATTAGAAATCCTTAGAACTATGAGTGGCTTGATTCTGATAACAGATACGTTGGCAACCTAAGGTTTGACTTAGTTACAGCTGCAAAAATTCAAGAAGGCATCATATCTTCTGGTTGTTTTCTTTTGAAGTTAGAATCAAAGGATTTCTCTCGACAATAAAAGATTGTAATTAAGAGGCAGTTATGCTTTGGATGGGTCGTACCTCGAATTAAACATAATAAAACTATTATCGCTTATGCATAGCAGTGAGATTATCTTGTGGAACCGATTTTTCACCAACATAGGTTTTGGCACACCCGGTGGGACCCATCTTCCTTTTCATCTCTAATTGCAACAGAATTAACCCCTTTTCTATTTTGTCTTCACATTTCAAGTATCCAAATGGCATCACAAATCACCGTCTTCTTCCATAGCATCCCTACAACTCAAGCTGGACATACCGAAAAAGCTTGTTATCCTGTTTCATTCCATTTGGAGCTAACTCTGATAGCATTCACAACACTCAAGATTGCACTCAATGCACCTGAAGCAAAAGTCACTCCAAAAACTATTGCGAAGGCAAGCAAACTCTAACCAAAGCAAGCTTCATCAATGAGTGCCCTTCGTAATGCAAAGAAAAGAGTTTCACGATGTCTAAGGAAGGAGAAGGCGAAGGTGGATGCAATCATATCCATCTTGGAAAAGTTCACTGAAATAGAAGTTATCAAACCAAAAAAATCAACCAATCACTCCTTAAGTCATCACCATTAGTGGCATGTCTACCACCATCGTGATCAGTACCATCCCAGTCATCCAATATGTGGGAGAATCTGTACTAGTGACTTCTACAGAAGAAGGAACCCAAGATGCTTGCCCTCAAGAAACTGAAAGGGAAGACAATGAAGCCTCAGAGGTCCAATTCAAAGAAAGCCCAGCTGTTGACATAACTGAAACACAACTGAATGCTGAAGGTGAAAAAAGTGATACTCCTAAATCACCACAAGTGATTAGGAGTGGGAACAAGGGTTTTTGTTTTTGAAAACCTGTAGACATATCTTTCCCAAATAAGGGGGTAGCGCATACCAATATTTCCAAGACAAGAACGGATATCCCTGTAAAGAGGTGAAATGAAGTCTCAAGCTAGTTACAGAGGTCTGTTAACTCGCGCTAAGTCTCGAGATACGCTTAGTCTCACTATTGTTGAACTAAGGACCTTGCACCCTCCTACCTTATATTGGAATCTCTTATATGATCAACCTCAATCTCCACCAATGAAGGCGTACATTTTTTAGGAAAGGATCTCCGAATTAGGAGGAGAAAATACAAGCGGGACATCAGAAACCACACAGGTATTGGTCACAGGTGAGGAGAATTCAGAAGACCAACATCCTAAAAATGATGAAGATATGCTCTAATCAATGAGAAGACAGATGGAGTAAAGACTAGTATACAATGACAGAAAGCTAGTAGAGAATGATAGGACGAAATTGGGGAATCCTCAAAGTCGATGACTCCAGTGGACATAAAGACACTCATTGTTGAAGGAATTCGAGAATTCCAAATGTCCATGGCTACTCTTGTTCTTAGATACTGGAAGCCATATTATGATGCAGTGGCTTTCCCCAAAGGGTACCAACAACCAACATTCGACAAATATGATGGGATCCATGGATCTCCCCATGAACATCTGACACACTTTTATTCAGCTTGTGGCGAGACGTCGCAATCAGATACTCTATTGGTTTGATAATTTTTCCAATCGCTAAAAGGAGTTGCATTCACACGGTACACCCAACTACCAGCAAAATCTATCTTAACATGGGATGATATGAAAAAAGCATTCCTCGCACAATTCGTGAGTTCAAAGAAGGTTTCAATAAGTGAGCTCACCCAAACCATGCAAAAGACGGGTGAAAATGCAAACGATTTCATTATGAGATAGAAGAATCTCAACCTGCAGTGTCCAGAAAGATTACTGAACAATCAGCAGTACAACTGTGCTATAACAATCTCATACTGAACATTGCAACCTTTGTCGCCACTACAGAGCCTCAATCCTTCGACGAGTTGATGTCTAAAGCAAGTAATGTCGAAAGACAGGTCACTCAAAAAAGGACGACACCACAAAAAGTCCAAGTTGGAGACAAGTCAAATGACAATAAGAAAGCGACACAGAAGAAGAGAGAGTCAATGACAACATTTGTCAAAGGGGTGTCAGACCACGTGGACCAGTGAGGTGGTGCCATGTGGCAGTGTGTCAGACCTATTAGTGACACGTGGCAGGACACGTGTCACCAATCAGGGACTGTCAGGTGTCCTGTGGTAAGAGCTTTCAAATATCAAAGTTGTCAGTGATAGGACCCACCCCCAATCCCCCTGGATTAAGGGCTAAGTCCTGCTCCCATCTAACTTACGCATGACATGAAGGCTAAACCGACGTCTAACCTCTATGTGACACATATGTCGGACAAGGGCTTATCCAACGCACCGTTCCAATTTTCGGACTTCCCAGAGCGCGCAGACTCTATTGTGGTTCGTGTATGTGATGTCTATGACTACGCCCAAACTACGCATCAAATTAAACACGTAATTTGAGTGTTATGCAATTTAAACCCTTTTTGTGTAGATGTAGTATTGGTAAATATCGATCGTTTTTAACCGGGGAAATTAGGGAACATTAATAATGTGTTAGTGGGAAAGAATAATGAATAAAAGAATAATGAATAAATTATGGAATTAAAGAATTAAATAAAAAAATTAAATAATCAAAGAATCAATAAATTAAAGAATAGAGGAATAAGAAAATAAAGAATTAATAAATTAATGAATTAAAGAATAAAAGAATAAAAGAATAAAGAATTAAAATAATAAAATAATAAAATAATAAAAGAACAAAGAATTAAAAGAATTAAAAGAATAAAAGAATAAAGAATTAAAAAGAATAAAAGAATAAAAGAATAAAAGAATAAAGAATAAAGAATTGAAAAGGGGGGTTTTGAAAAGAGTTGTAAATATAAAATAAAGAAAACAAGTAAAAATAATTAAATACTTAATTCTACTTTTACTTTAACCTTTGTACTAGTGAACTTTCTTCAAATACATATTTTACCAACACTCTAACATCATGCTCATATTGAACCAATCACGAAATTCTACCTTAATCATCTCAAATACGTGCATACATTTTTCATATTATAAATGCACCGAACAACGGATTATTACTCACAATATGATTCACCTTAAGTTAATGATTTAATGCGCCGAACAGCGATCAAACATTAAATCTCTTCAACTCTATTCTAAATGCCCTGAACAGCGGATCAACATTTAGCTTCGAATTGAAGTTTAAGTACTAAAACATATGAAGTAAAAGAAATTCAAAAAGTAAAACACATGGAGATTGCATTCTTACTTACAAATGTTAGAAAGAAAATACCAATACATATATTGAATCATAAGTAATACCAATAACAATAACAAGAATTTAAGTAGAGAATTATGGATTTTCACAAGAATCACCGAACAGCGGCAAGAAACTTGTGAAGATGGAAGAAGAAATACGAGGAATTCGGTCTTAAAACTCTTGAATTGCCTTAGAATTACTTGGCCTAGGTATTTCTTAAGAAAAGCATAAAAATGTGTTTAAGAGATCTCAAAGAAATATCACAAGAACAAAGTAAAGAAGAAATGAAATTAAGAAAAATAAAAATAGCATAAATTAAGAACAAGAATTAAAAGAAAGCTAATTAATAAGAAAATCTACAATAAGTTAAAATGGTCCCAAAAAATGTTTCTTAAAAGAGAGAAACAAAAGAACTAAACTAAAAACTAAAAACTAAGAAAAATGGAAGAGATGGAGAAATGGAGCTAATGGGGGACTATGGGGACCCTTTGTTACAAGAATTGAATCCATATTTATAGGTGGAAAAAGCTACCAAAAATCATATAAAAATACAATAAAAATGTTAAATAATGGAATGATGAGTAATAAAGATTTGTGATGATGTTTAGAAGTGGTTTTAGTTGTAAAGTTGCAAAATTGGGTTGGAAAGTGGCTGTAATGGCTGGCAACCCCTGCTGGAAAAGAAGACAGAGGATTCGGCGGGTGGCTGCTGAATGGGCGAACTGGAGCTCGGCGGGGCGGCGCTGAAGAGAGGTCTAGAATTCGATCTGCGCGCGCTGAAGTGATTGAGCAAGAATCGGCAAGCGCGTGCCGAAGGAAATTCCTGGGCTGGGGAGGCTGTTACGCAGGATTGGGCCGCGCGATTTGGGCCGGTTTCTTGGACCTAGTCGCAACTGGGCTGCACGGGCTGGGCTTCTGGCTGAAGAAATGGATTTGGACTGCAAAGAAAATTAATTAATTGATTTATAACTAAATTAATTATTCCACCGAATTTCGTCCATAATTTATTGGTTATAATTCCGATCGAGACGATTCTTTCGCCAAAATGCTCCAAATTACAAACTTTATTTATTTAAACGAAAATAACACAAAATAAATTATTTTATCTAATTACTTATTATTTTAATATTAAAAGTCAAGTATAAAGGGTATAAAATAATGTTTATTTGAGGACCTATCAGTCTACGTCTCTCTCGACCAACAACCTGCGTCCCAATCAACTTGGAGGGTATCGAAAACACAAAAAACTGTGAGTGGACAAAAATAAAGTATAAGTTCAAAAATAGTTCATAAAACAATTATATTTATACACTCCATTTAAAAAAACTAATGCATGCATAATCAATTCATGGCAGAAAATCATAATTTACGAAAACTGAGCTTATTTCCTTTTCTCAAATCCCGGGCCTCAGCCCAAAACCATCAAAAGCCGTATCACCCGGGCATAGCCCAAAACATCGAAAAACCATTATTGAAAACCATCATCATCAAGTCTAAGTGAAATTCAAAACATAATTGAATTCCATTTCAATCCATCGAATCTGTTGGATCTATCCGAGTCTTTAAACTCAATCCAGCCCTCAATATAATCCGAGTCTTTAAACTCTCGAGTCTTTAAAATCATTAGGCCAACGGGGGAAATATCAATATCCGAGTCTGAAACCATCATTTCGTAAGCTGGCATCCGGAATAATCATTCTGGACCCAAATCCAGAAATCCACTTTCAAGTTCAAAAACCAAATCCAGAATCGTCATTCTGAAATCCGTTTCCAAAACCCGAAATCACGTTCCTTGAAACCACTTTTATGATCTGGGCTTCAAACCCGAAATCACTTTCCAAAATCCATTTGAAATCTTTGAAATCAAATCGTATTTCAAATCCCGAAATCAAATCATCTAAACCATGGTCACATCACAACATCACTCGAAATCTCGTAAAAAATGTAAGAATCCCGAAATCCGTGCAAAACCGTAAATTATCAAGATCATAATCAAAATCATAGAATCACGTATACAGAACATATAAAAACATATATGCATGCATCATAAGTTAGAAAGCAAAGTCCACTCACACACCATTTCGTCGCTGCTTGGATACGAGAGCACTTATGCTTTCTTGGCTAATCCACTATCACCGGCTTTGCCAAACCTGTCCAAATCTCATAATAAGGCCACTAACTACTTCATAAAGCTTATACTAAAACCTCGTAATTTTTCCGATTTTTTAACTATTTTTAAACGAGCCCTAAAACCTTCGGACATCCCGAAACATATCAAGACGATGTCCAATCGATTCGAAACCAGTGCCAAAATGTTCTTACATCGAATACTTTAAAAGTCATGTTGAACGTGCCTCGAAAAGAGGGCCCACGCGCCCTCACGAGCTGCCCAATCACCCTGCACGTGAAACCACGTGCGGTTACTGTTCACTGTCCCTGTCCTCAGGTGAACCGGGTTCGAACCGGTCCAAGCCGACCCGGTCCAGACCCTAACCGATGTGGGCGGTTCAACTCCATTTTTGGGTCATTTTCGGTCTGTTTTAGCTTCTAATTAGTCCTATAGCTTTAGCATATGATTTCCTATCGATCTAAGTAGCTAATACATGATAGTAGGGCCTGAAGGATACCTGCCCGATCAAGCACCATCCATTCACCTTCGACCGTCGTGCCTACACGATCCAGCCACCTCCAGCCTTGGTTGTCGATTTCACTGGACTCCCTTGACCTCGAGACCTCACTCCAATCATTAAAATGGATCACTAACCTTTAATTCATGAGTTACCATTTTTAAATTTAAATCGGGAAGTTCACAGCTACTCACCCTACTATCGGCGTCGTGCACCACCGCGGCCACCACTGATATTCTCTCCACTTCCTCTCACTTTTATATTCGGAGACCATGAGCAAAGGATCACGTTTGAGGGGAGAATAGCTCACTTGTTCCTCACGATGTACAAGTCTTTGTTTTCTTTCCATGGCCACCGTCGTGGACCGCCCTCCACGGTGGCACCATCTTCCTCCTCACCATCTCAGCTCTCTATTTCACTCATTCTTCATGGCCAAAGGACAAGTTTTTGAGGGGTTCAAACGTGGATCACACTTCCACACTCACACCTCCTCAGTTTCCATTACAACATGTGCAACCCTTTTGTTTTAAAACATTTGTGGTGGTGAGGAAACCTTCCACAGACGTCTAGAGAGGGGCCAAGTGTCGCAACCTTCCATAGACGTCCAAAAAGTTAACCTTTTGCCCCTATTCGATCAAATTACCAAAATACCCTTCAACTTCCGAACGTCATAACTTCTTCCTCGAATGTCAGAATCGGGCGTGCCACCTGTCTATGAACTCGTGACATCCCGATCTACGTCACGGTCATCAGTCAAAGTCCATTTGATCGCCCGAACAAAAAATCAACCATTCGCCCATTTTAGGGGCAAAATCGTCATTTCGCACCGTCCGTCTGAAATCAACCTACTAATTACCGATTAACTTTACTAATCGTTCATTAACCAGTAATCTAATCCCGATTTCCTGGACGGGCTGTTACAATCTACCCCCCTTAAAAGAATTTTGTCCCCGAAATTCCGAATCTCGTACTTCCTTAACTTACTGGGGGAAAATCAATTGATCTCATACCTGAGTCTCCTTCTCGGTGTCTATCATCTATCAGTCTCCTTCTCGGTGTCCATCATCTGCCACCAAGCTTATCCTGACATTTTCCAGACTGTCTTCACATCTCTACCAAGCAAGCCAACTCAACCAATTTCCAGTCCATCTCGTAATTCATTGATTTTCTCCGAGGTCAACACTGTTCAACTCGTAACCACTGTACCTCGAGCAATGCACCAGCCGACACTCATGGCCCCACTAACATTCAGTCATGACGGACGACCACCAGTCATATCAGCCTCGACTCAGTCTCGAGTCGTGCGTACCTCGTACCAACATCCCAGTACATCATGCGAGTCCATCGACAACAATACAAATTCCAAGTATACCCATTCACAAGACGGTATCTACTGATCTCGATACTCATATGCATCAAGATTCATACACGGTCCATACTACTTCCGTAGGCGATCCGCGCCGACCTCACCGGAGTCACAACGTACTCGTTTATACCCCTAATTCAAGCAATCAACTCACCAGTGGTCCACTAACCACCAACACAGTCAACCTGTGGCACACCAACCACGTCCCACACTACTTTTGTACAACCGGACCTTATCATAGATCTAGGTAACCGTGCTTACACGTCACATTATCAGGGTCCCACAGCCACTTATGGCTCTGAGCATTCAGCTCATGTCAGTACTAATCAACAGATTACTCTGGCTTACCCGGATCCAGTCCACATGCTCTGTCAATATCCATAACATCGGAACTACGCCGAGCATCCATCTATCCACAACATCACTCGACACTAAGCTGATCACCAACACTTTTACCAGAACATCACGATGCACGTCCAATAAAATCGGCATGGTGCCAACCACTGTAGAATCAGTACGTACACATTTCAAGTACATTCACCAAAAACAAAGATATTTGAGAATACCTCAAACACAGTTCGTAGAGTACATCCCCGAGTACGTCCAACGTCATCCTACAATACGTCCACTAATCAACCACATCGACGTCAGCCACATTCTACGACACCCAAAGTCCAACCAACAACATCATAGTGTACCCGTCACCTTCACAGTGAAATCTTCAGGGCACAAAAACTTTCGTGTAACTATACGGATTACCACCTGACCACGAGTCAAACACGCTTCACTTTTGAAGCCCATAGGTCCAATCCAATACTAGGCCAAACTACACGTCTTCCGGGGAAATCCAACTCGAATCCCTTCCGAGTCTCTCGGTCTCCTGGGTCTCCCGACCAGTTTGAAACCCAATCACATCTCAACTACGCATACATGGCAGACCCAGTACCAGATCTACATCCAATATCTATACGTATGTGAGAGGGGCCGCACACGTCCTGCATAACTCTAAGGTGGTCAAGTTATCCACATAAAATCCTCCTGGCCCAACAACTCAATCCTGAGCCATAAACATTCCAATCCCGATCCACTCACTCCTAAGTGGATCCTACTTCGCGTCCACACAACTTTTACCATCAAAGCATCACATCAAAGTTAATCAATCCAGAATACCTTACGTCTAGATTGTAGTTTCTCTTCAATAACCTCATATCGATCACTCCTTCTCAGCTTCCTTCCGTCATCCTACAACGGAACTCACAATGGTCCTCAACCATGTCATCACAACGACCATAATCCATTTAACACCATTTCCTAACACTCGCCACACTCGGCGTTACCAAGTACTCTTTCTACTCCTGAACACAACCACAAGTGTCCACGATTAAGAGGGGGTCACAAATCCTGACATCCCAACAGTGAGTCTCCCAAATCAACTCCAGAGTATCTACCACACAACCTACTCATCACCTCGGAACCAAACACAGTATCTCATCGTCTCAAGCTCAACATCTCCTGATTCCGAGATTCCAACCATGATACTCAATCCGTAATACGAATACCACTATTGAACCAACCGTCCAAACGTCAACTCCGCTATACTTAGACGATCCACAACTCCTACGGATCACAACCACGTGTCCGTAGCCAAATCAACTCACCGACCACTCGCTTTTCGGTTATCCCCGTTTATGCACATCCAAATGGGTATCAATCATCACTCCTTCTGATGATCGCATTCCAACCTTTCCGAGGTTCAACCCCAAGCACCACTATCACACTTGTACCCGACTCTCGGGATCACAATCAATGATCACTCACCTCGGTCTCCTGAGTCACGATCCAAGCTCAGGAAATCACCAAGTACGGGCCTCAACATCACCCAAATACCAACCTCGGCGTTTCTAACACATCGGGATGAGTCCACGAAATCAACCTCATGGATGGTCAAATTCGACCATACCAACCTAGCCCGATCCAACACGAGGAATAAGTCCATCACACTTCTGCTGCGCTACTCTGATCAACTAACGACATCCTGACCGTTCGTCCCGAAACATGACCTACCAATGGTCATCACAGATTCCAGCTCTGTTCGTGGTTCCGTCTAGACACCTGCATCTCACGCCTGGTCACAAACTCAACCCACGATGTGCCCATCGTACCAAATCAAGCCTCCCAGCCCGTGGCACATCATCCTGATCTAGTGCTCTCAGCACACCAGTCCCGAGCCTCTGCTTCTACCGAGCCAAACCCTCAAGCTTCGCTTGGGTCGGGGAACTAACCTCCCTCGTAATCCAATACTCTGGGCGCCCAACACTGGACTCGTCCAGAGTCGTCCACCAACCTTTCCCTACCTCGACTGCAACTAGCAGCACCATCTCCAATCTGGTCGTAAGTCGGCCCAACCACCACAACTACCAAACCACAGCCACCAACTCGGGTTTCTGAAACTAAGTACTTCATCTTGGTTCCTCTCCAAGGAGCTCACAGTCCAGACCAATCATCTCACGAGTTTCTCAAATCATCCCCATCATACGGGTTATCCAACCCGCAACAGCCACTAGTTCACTACAACCTTACCACTTGGGTCGTCACACCCGACTAAGACCATCTCTTATCGTAACTCTACACACCAACCTCAACCAGTATCCATCGCTAGGGGGAATCCCTCGAATATCAAAGTAGTTCCTAAACCCTGCCACTCAAGGCATCCAGCTACTCTTAGCCGTACGAGTCCAAGCTTGAACAATCTGACCAAATGGTCACAAGTCCATACTTTCGTCATCCAATCACCATCCGACCCAATAGGCCACCGTCAATCGGCCTCCTCGGTCCACGTATACCACCAGCTCAACAGGCTACTATCAGGCCCCACAGGCCGACCAGCCTACTCAATCGTAGCTCACTAGCTACCATCCAGATTAATCCCGCTGGCATATCTCTGACCCTATGGTCCAACCATGAAGTAAATCCAGCGCCAAACACGCTAACCATTCCGATCCCTAGCCAACATACGTCATACCTTGTACCGTGTATCGAGTGACTATCACCCTAGCACTAACAATCACTGCTAACTATACACTAACGAACGTGCTGTCACTATCGCGTCCAGGTTGTTGACGAGTTGTTCCACGTCGAGACATCACATCCACAGTAACCTCACAACACCCAAGTCGACGAACCAACGACTCTAGGAACCAAACCTTGCGCAGAGCGCACAAAACCTGGCTCTAATACCAATTTGACAGAACCCACCCCCAATCCCCCTAGATTAAGGGCTAAGTCCTGCTCCCGTCTAACTTACGCATGACATGAAGGCTAAACCGACGTCTAACCTCCATGTGACACGTAAGTCGGACAAGGGATTATCCAACGCACCATTCCAATTTTCGGATTTTCCAGAGCGCTCAGACTCTATTGTGGTTCGCGTATGTGATGCCTCCGTCTTTCTCGACCAACAGCCCGCGTCCCAATCAACCTAGAAGGTATCGAAGACACAAAAGACTGTGAGTGGACAAAAATAAAGTATAAGTTCAAAAATAGTTCATAAAACAATTATATGTATACCCTCCATTTAAAAAAACTAATGCATGCATAATCAATTCATGGAAGAAAATCATAATTTACGAAAATTGAACTTATTTCCATTTCTCAAATCCCGGACCTCAGCCCAAAACCATCAAAAGCCGTATCATTCGGGCATAGCCCAAAACATCGGAAAACCATTATTGAAAACCATCATCATCAAGTCACACTGAAATCCAAAACACAGTTGAAATACATTTCAATCCACCGAACCTGCATGATGTATCCGAGTCTTTAAACTCAATTCAGGCCTCAATATAATCTGAGTCTTTAAACTCCCGAGTCTTTAAACTCAATAGGCTAACAGGGGAAATATCAATATTCGCGTCCGAAACCATCATTCCGTAAGCCGACATCCGAAATAATCATTCTAGACCCAAATTTGGAAATCCACTTTCAAGTACTAAAATCGAATCCAGAATCGTCATTTTGAAATCCGTTTCCAAAACCCGAAATCACGTTCCTTGAAACCACTTTTATGATCTGGGCTTCAAACCCGAAATCACTTTCCAAAATCCATTTGAAATCTTTGAAATCAAATCGTATTTCAAATCCCGAAATCAAATCATCTAAACCATGGTCACATCACAACATCACTCGAAATCTCGTAAAAAATGTAAGAATCCCGAAATCCGTGCAAAACCGTAAATTATCAAGATCATAATCAAAATCATAGAATCACGTATACAGAACATATAAAAACATATATGCATGCATCATAAGTTAGAAAGCAAAGTCCACTCACACACCATTTCGTCGCTGCTTGGATACGAGAGCACTTATGCTTTCTTGGCTAATCCACTATCACCGGCTTTGCCAAACCTGTCCAAATCTCATAATAAGGCCACTAACTACTTCATAAAGCTTATACTAAAACCTCGTAATTTTTCCGATTTTTTAACTATTTTTAAACGAGCCCTAAAACCTTCGGACATCCCGAAACATATCAAGACGATGTCCAATCGATTCGAAACCAGTGCCAAAATGTTCTTACATCGAATACTTTAAAAGTCATGTTGAACGTGCCTCGAAAAGAGGGCCCACGCGCCCTCACGAGCTGCCCAATCACCCTGCACGTGAAACCACGCACGGTTAATGTTCACTGTCCCTGTTCTCAAGTGAACCGGGTTTGAACAGGTCCAAGCCGACCCAGTCCATACCCGAATCGGCGTGGGCGGTTCAGCTCTATTTCTGCTTCATTTTTGGTCCGTTTTAGCTTCTAATTAGTCCTATAGCTTTAGCATATGATTTCCTATCGATCTAAGTAGCTAATACATGATAGTAGGGCCTGAAGGATACCTGCCCGATCGAGCACCATCCATCCACCTTCGACCGTCGTGCCTACATGATCCAGCCACCTCCAGCCTTGGTTGTCTATTCCACTAGACTCCCTTGACCTCCAGACCTCACTCCAATCATTAAAATGGATCACTAACCCCTAATTCATGAGTTACCATTTTTAAATTTAAATCGGGAAGTTCACAGCTACTCACCCTACTATCACTATCGTGCACCACTGCGGCCACCACTGATCTTCTCTCCACTTCCTCTCACTTTTATATTTAGAGATCATGAGAAAAAGGATCACGTTTGAGGGGAGAATAGCTCACTTGTTCCTCACGGTGTACAAGTCTCTGTTTTCTTTCCATGGCCACCGTCGTGGACGGCCCTCCACGGTGGTACCACCCTCCTCCTCACCATCTCAGCTCTCTATTTCACTCATTTGTCATGGCCAAAGGATAAGTTTTTAAGGGGTTCAAACGTGGATCACACTTCCACACTCACACCTCCTCTATTTCCATTACAACCTGTGCAACCCTTTTGTTTTAAAACATTTGTGGCGGTTAGGAAACCTTCCACAGACGTCTAGAGAGGGGGCAAGTGTCATAACCTCACTGGGCACACATCCCAATGCAAAGAAAAGACTAGAATGCCCTTTGCACCAAATTACCGAATTTCCCATCGCGTTCCTGGACCCATAACTAATTCATCTGAAGTTCGATGATGATGTGCCGCCTGTCGTTGTACTCAAGACATCGAGACCTTCCTAACGGTCCTCGAAATACTTGGAAATTCCTTGTCGTCCAAAAAGCCAACCTTTTGCCCCTATTCGATCAAGTTCCCAAAATACCTTTCAACTTCCAAACTTCATAACTTCTTCCTCGAATGTCGGATCGAATGTGCCATCTTTCTATGAACTCGTGACGTCCTGAACTATGTCACGGTCATCAGTCAAAGTCCATTTGACCGCCCGAACAAAAAATCAACTGTTCGCCCATTTCTGGGGTAAAATCATCATTTCGCACCGTCCGTCTGAAATCAACCAACTAATTACTGATTAAGTTTACTAATCCTTCATTAACCAATAATCTAATCTCGATTTCTGGGACGAGCTGTTACAGTCAGGCTGATGTCACAGCTGATGTCAACAGGTGACATTAGCAACTAACGTTAGCGTTGATCGTCGTTGACTAATGTTAACCATCGTGGACCAAACTTTGATTGACGTGTGTGGGCTCCTGGGCACAATTTTCAAGGTTAAACTAGTCTTGTTTGGAAGATTTTGACAATTTGAATCCAATGATGGTGGTTTCATGTCGATCGGAGATCATTTGATAAGTCATTTAGAGGTTTTTAGCCTTAGGGAGCGTGTTCGGGACATGTTTATGATTCTAAGAGTTTTGAGGGTTTATGGTTTGGACTTGCATAGATTGATAATGACCTTTGGGTATGCATTGGACAGGTCCGAACATTCCAGAGACGTTAGATTAGTCTCAGAGTGGCTTATGGAGCGGACTATGAGCACACAGTATGGACGGTCTGTGAGTGGACACTTGCTTTATAAAATGATGCATATGTAACTGTTTTATATGTTTTATGAACATGATTTTAAATGCACTGGTTTCATATGATTTGTGTTTGATGTTGCTCATTTTTGTGGAAAATGTTATATTTCACATATTTCGAGATTTCTGTTTATATGATACTTCGGGCTTAGGCCAAGTTTTCTAAGTGCTTGTGATTTATATGATTTGAATGTTTTCACGGAGATGTGTGAAATTGACATTTCGGGCTTGAGTCCTAATTGACTATTGACTTTGACTTGGATTACAGTCAAAGGTCATTTGGAAAAATGATTTGAATTGTGAAATGGTTTTTGGATTTGGGAATAATACTTCGGGCTTGTGTCCCAATTTATTTATGGTTTGACTTAGAGTATAGTCAAACGTGGAATATATCGGGCTTGTGACCTAGTTTTGATTTATGATATGATATATCCGGTTTGTGACCCAGTTCTGATTTATGATATGATATATCGGACTTGTGACCTAGTTTTGATTTATGATATGATATACGGGTTTGTGACCCTGTTGTGTATTTACGAGATTTTATTGATAGGATTCGAGGAATCCTGGATTTGTGAAATGTTTTGGACACTGTTTTTATGATGGTTTTGTGGAAAATAATTTGTTGAAACTATATTTTGGGCGTGGGCCTCATTGAGATATTTTGAGATGATTTGAGATTTGTGAAATTTTTGCCACAATACAATCATTTATGATGTGATTGTTCATGTCCGACGTCATAGATCCTAGTGCAGTAGCCTCCAGATATCGTAGATCCTGGAGAGGTCACGATTACACTGCCTATATGTGAGTAGAACCAAGGGGAGGCTCAGGCTCAGGAGTGTTAGAGATGGACATTACTCAGACGTCGAGCCAGAGGTTCCCAACCTGTGAATGTCATGGCTCAGACGTCGAGCCACGGGCTCTAATCTTGAGTTACCACTCAGACGTCATAGATCCTAAGTGTATACTCAGATGTGTAATCATGAGTCGCACGCGTAGCGCTGATATTGTGAATATTGAGATGATTTATTGGATATTAAATAAGGAGAATTGGTTACTCATGTTTTCATACGACTCCGGGTGTGAGTTTATATTTCGAGCAAATGACCTATTGAGATGTTTTATGAAATTTTTTTTGGGCTGAGACCCTGTGTGGTTGATTTTGGGCTGAGACCCTACTAAGGAAATGCTTTTGATTGATAAATGTTTTCACAGTGTATTGATTTGAAAAGCAATATTTTTTGCTTTTAAGAAAGTATTGAGATACCTGTTTTCGGTTGCATGCATGTTTTTAAGTGAAGGGTATAAATGTTTATTTCGGAAATTATTTTTAAACTGATTATTTTTGTCCACTCACAGTTTTAATGTTTTTGATACCCTCCAGGTTGATCATAGATGCGGGCTGTAGTAAAGACTCAAACATCACATGCCGATGCAAACTTTAGAAATCACTACGCACTCTAGAAACCCCGAGTAGGTTACAATTTTATCCTTGGTCTAGCACGTGGTATCCGATGGGAGCAGGGCACGTCCCATGATAATCCAGGGGGATTGGGATGGGTCAAGTCATGATCGACCCTTCTTGTCATGGTGTTACCTATCGAAGTTGATCTTCCTCTTTCCCGACCCGAGTGGTTGCCACCTTGATTATAGTTATCTGAGTCATGGTTACTCTTACCCTAATTGTTGTTGCTAGGGGTGTGGGGTACGAGGTGGCCTTGGTTTCCTTGGTAAGACTGTGGAAGAGTTCTACTTTGGCGTAGATAGCTACCTTTTTCATGATTTCAATGTAGCTCCTTCAATCTTCAGTATAGGCTGCATACTTGAAGGGTGACTCCTTGAGGCTGCTTCTGAAAGCATTGAATGTAGCCTTGTCATTTGTGTCCCGACAATGAGAGTACTTGAAGCTGAATCTTGAGGCATATTTTTGAAGCGTTTTCCTCTACTTACCTGATGGAGAAGAGGTCCTCCGTGGAGACAAGCCTATTTGTCTGAAACATGAATTGGTTCATAAAGGTTGTTTGAAACTCGCTAAATGAGTCAATGGTGTCAGGAGCTAGACTGTAGAACTAATTGAGAGCAGCACCGGTGAAGGTGGAGAGGAAGATGAGACATTGGACCTCGTCTATCACATTCTTGTATGCCAAGGTAGAGATGTAGTAGTTTAGGTGGGTGACTGGGTCTCCTATTCGTGTGTACAGAGTGATCTTGAGGGGCTTCACCTCAGACCTATGTCGAGACTTGAGGATTCCATTGGTGAAGGGACCATTGCTGGTCTTCTTCAAGTCTAGAGCCTTGCCCTTATCCTCCCTAGCCTCGAAGATGCGTATTCTCCTTAGGAGGCTCTCTATGACATGGTCATTTTGGGGGGCTTGGTGATTAGACTTGCTTTCTGTTCGACTAGTACTTCTATACTAGCGGACAACTTCTCTTCTCTGACCATGGGAGTATCTTCATGCTATTGAGTCCATCTCGTCAAACACCTCATGGTTATCCACCAGCGGGTTACATGTCTCTGAGTCATCTGGCGATCCCTTCTGTTTCCTCGACAAGTGGTTCCTATAACAACTTGGCGACCAGGCGAGCGGGAGGGATGGCGTTACCTTGTGGTCTTGTGATCAGATGCCTCGTAAGTCAGTCGTATAGGTGCTATCACAATTTGGCGATCTTTTAATAGCTAACATGTAACGACTCGGACCTTCGAGGAACAGTACATTTGGAAAGAATGAGAAAATGACGATTTTGCCCTTGAAGAAAAAGTCAAAATGTTGACTTTTTGATATGGACCTTATTTGAGAATTTCGAGATGACCGTTACGAAGGTATCGAGATCATGAGTTCGTAGACAGATAGTATGCCAAAATCAGGAATTGTTTCAAGTTGTTTCAAGTTAAGAACCCTTAAGGGTATTTTGGTAATTTCATATTAGAAGGGCATTTTGGACTTTTGCACTTTGAACATATGGAATAGTGCCATGTGTTCAGGTCTAGAGAATTTTGATATTTCTTTCCTTCACCGACATACATGTGACGACCCGTCCCGAAGGAAATAGGAAAATAGGAAGATTGGGATTGAAAAGGAGAAGATTGGACGAAAATTGAAGGAGGAGGGTGGCCGGACCCGTCACGCTGGTCCAGCAGGATCAGACTACACAGGAAACCAGCCGGACCAGTTGACTGCGTGGAGAAGAAGATGAACAGTCCGGCGTGTGAGACCCACACGCAGGACCTTCCGTGGGCTCGTGAGGGCACATGAGCCTTCCTTTGGGGAAGTGTTCAACACGTGAAATCATCTATTCGATGTAACAAACATTTTGGGACTAGTTTCGTGTCAATCGGACATTGTTTCAATATAGTTCGGGCTGTCCGAAGGTTTATGTTCGAGTTTAAAAATAGTTAGAAATTCCGAAAAATTACGGGGCTTTAGTGAGGGGTTATATAAGTAGTTAGTAACCCTCTAAATTAATTTGGACATGTTCAGGAATCCCAGAGGTGACTATTAGCCCGGGAAGATGTTTTGGCACGCGTATCCAGGCGCGGCTTCGGACGGTTTGTGAGTGGACTTGTTTTATGAATTCGATGCATGCATAAATGTTTTATAATCATTTTAGAATATATTTTGTGATGCCATGAGTGCATTTGTTTGTGGTAGCCTAGGATTTACGTATTTGCACGTATTTCGAGATTTCAGATTTTATACGATGCTTATACGTGCTAGGTTTTCAACGAGGGTTTAATAAATGGATTTTGGATTTGGAAATATGAAATCGGGCACGAGACCCATTTGATTTACGAGCTCTCGGACTTGGAGTCCATTTGATTTGACGAGGAATCGAACTGAGGGTCCATTTGAGCTATACGATCGGACCGAGGGTCCTATTGGTTTACGAATCCGGACTTGAGGCCCATTTGGGAGTAATATCGAGCTTGAGGCCCGTTGACTGTAGTATCGGGCTTGAGGCCTTATTGGTTGTGAAATCGAGCTTGAAGCTCCGTTGGTTTATGGTTTCGGGCTTAGGGCCCAGTTAGCTATTGTATCGGGCTTGAGGCCCTGTTGAATGTAATATCGGGCTTAAGTCCCAATTCAGTTTATGAAATGAGAATCCGGGCATGAGACCCTGTTAAACTGTGGATTTAGGCCGAGGCCTGTGAAATGGATTTGAATCGGATTCGAGGAATCCTGTTGAGATGAATCAGGTATGAGACCTAGTTGAGAAATGCATTTGAGAAAGAAAGAAAGTATTTGGAAAAGATATGAACCCTCCATATGATTATATGGTCTCCTCCAGACGTCAACCTAGAGAGTCACGATCCACATACCAGAATGGGTATCCCCATAGGGATCCCGTTCTAGGAGTGGGGGTTACGATTTATGACGTGGTCCCGGACCAGATTCCGGAGAGATATGTGGACTAGATATGAAGATAGAGCTTGAACTAGATCCAGAGATTGAGCCTCCCAGATGGAGAATTCCTGGGAGAAGACTCTGAGTGAGACCCCAAGTAGTGTGCACACTAGTAAAGATATGATATCGTGACATTTATCGGGGATGTGTTCCCTAGGGGCTGTGTGCCCCGAGTTGGCATCTTCTCAAAAGTGTCGCGGATGGGTTATACGTATGTTGATACGTATGAGGTTTTATGGAAAGTGATTTGGGGGTGGAGATCTCGTGTTCCGTATTTTATGTTTTGGAAATGGTTTGGGGCGGAGACCCCGTATTCGATGTTTTAGTACTTCACTGAGAATGGTTTTGGGCTGAGTTCCCACATGTATGGTTTTATGGTTTTAAGGTTGTGATTTCGGGTCGGGGACCCAAATGGATTTATGGGTCATGGCAGTTTATGGGAACCGGGCACGAACCCTCAAACGATTTTGAGAACTTGTTTGATAAATGAAATGGTTTTATGAACGTTTTGATAAACGGTTTTGAATGTGTGCATATGCTTTTAGTGAAGGGCATAAATGTCTTTGTATGAAAATATTTTATTAAAATATTGTTTTTGTCCACTCACAGTTTTTGATGTTTTAATGCCCTTCAGGTTGATCGCGGATGCGGGCTGTAGCAGAGACGAGACATCACACTCCTCCTTCTACGATCCTGGCGTACTCTAGAAGCCCGGTGAGGGCTAGAGACGGAATTTCCCTAGTTTGACACTTTGTGTCAGACGGGATCAGGCGCGTCCCACGTTAATCCCGAGGTTTTTGGGACGGGTCCTGACATACATGCTTATTTTATGTGTGAATGTGGGCAGTGTGGTTCGGGGAGCCCTAGCCAAAGGCCATGTACGGCTGGAAACTTTGTCCACCATGAACGAGTGGCAGAGCAGAGAGACTGAAAGTTGGGGGGGGAAGAGGAAAATGAAACAGAAATAGAGAAAGGTTGATGATAGGATGACGAGGAGAGGAAGAGAATAGGGTGGACCCGAAAGACCCAAGAGAAATTCATGAAGTTTGGAGGTTTGGGGTGTTCTGTTTTGGCCAAGGACCTGAACGAGAAGCATCGAGGAGTGTACCTGGAGAAGGTGCGATCATTTTAAGGCATTAAGGGTCGAGTTTGGTTGCGTAAACAAGTTGGAAATAGTCTGAGAAGCCATGGCCGAAACTTCCAGTTTTGGACTTGCGCATCTAGGTAGGTTTTCATTGTTTTCTCATTATAGATCTTTTGTTGGGTTCATTGCGACTAAATTAGAAGAAAAACGGGTGAAAACGGTTTAGCGTAGTGAGTTTTAGAATCGAGTCAGGTCGCAGGGTTGGGCGACCAAAATAACAGAGGAGTCAGATGGAAAGGATGACACTGTAGCACACTGTAGCTAGGACGTGGCCACCACGTGCTGAGCCTTTGGGCGACGCGTGGTTGGGATTTTGGTGCCACGTTCAACACATGTTTTCATCCTTTCGATATTACGAACATTTTGGCACAGGTTTCGAGTCGATCGGATACTGTCTTAGGGTAGTTTTGATTTCTTGAAGTTTAGGCGTTATTTTAATACGTTACACAAATCTCGAATAATTATGGGATTAATATGGGAATTAATTGGGATGTTTTAGTGACCTTAGAAAGTGATTTTGACAGAAGACGATATTCTCGAGTTTTACGGGGAAATGTGCAATGCGATTTGATCGCGCGTAAGGTACGACCGTTCGTAAGGTACGTGTGAGTGGACTTTGTTTTCCGTAAACCATATGCATGCCTATTTATGTGTTTTAAATATTTTTCGTTGCGCCATTATTGATAGTTGGGTGATTGGAAATTATTATATGATTTTCGATAATTTATGAATATATGATAATTATTATATTGCACGATTTACAAGTGGTTTCTTAAGTCATATTTTCGAATATCATTTTGATTGCGGACTTGAGTTAAATAAATATAATTATGACATGTGATTTTTCTAGTGTTGGATCAATTGGATTTTATATGGATTTTATGGGGATTTGATTAATTTACGGAATTGCAATTTGACGCGTTTCGCAAGGAAATTGGATGTCATACTTTGGATCATTATTGAGTTTAGGAAACGATTTTATTCAAATTATGATATATTTATGTGATTATGGTGATGATTTATGTTTGGGATTTTTATATGATTTTATTGAATATTTTAATGCTTCATTTTACGAGATTTGATTGAGTTATGGTTTTCTTAGGCTCGAGATATTTGATGATGGTTTGAGTTACTGTTGATGTGGATTTGTGGTTCCTCAGTATTCTAGACATTTGAGGTGATGTGTGATGATTGTGATGTTATGACTATGATATGATGTGATGTGGTTGATGACCCTCCTCGAGATAACAGATTGTGATGCACAGTCTTAGACGTTGAGTTGGGCTCCGTCATTCCCTAGACTCGTCTATCGTTAAGTCTCAGACATTGAGCTAGGCCTTGTCATTCTTGAGACTCATCTCACACATCGAGCTTGGGGCTTCGTAATTACTGAGACTAGAACCGTGACTCAGACGTCGAGTCTAAGACTCCGTAATTCCTGAGCCGGTCCACACTCGGACGTTAAGTCTAGGACTCCGTAATTCCTGAGTTAAATTAGCCTACTAATAGTGCTAATTTGATATGATGATTCAGCTTGCAGACTTCGAGGTAGGGTCCGTGGACCTGATTGGTTTGGTACGTGATGAATTCGGTATGGCAGGTTTTGTGTGATTGGTGTGCTTATGCATTGGTGTGATCATGTCTCTATTGGTATGTTAACATGCCTAGTTTTCTATATTTGTTGACTCTGTGCCTTGGTTTCGTTACATTAATTACTGGTTTTCTGGTTACTGCACTTAATCGAGATTGTACCTTATATGTAAACTTGGTGCATGCATAGTTCAGTAAAACAGAGGGAAATTAGCATATTTTCGACCTATGTTTTACAAACTTTTATTTTCGTCCACTCACACACATTATTGGTTTTCAAACCCTCCAGGGCCGGTGCAAGGGTACTGAGGCTGCTTAAGGAACAGAGGCATGACTTACGAGTATGCGAGTATACCTTGTCTGACAGGACTATGGGGTAAACTTCGTATATTAGGTTACCTGTCAGACAGGAGTAGGACCAGAGTAGACTATTTATGGTGTTTTCCGGGATGGGTCCTGTCATAATAGGTGTCCAGGTAGATTTTGATTCTACAAGTAACAGGACCGCCCCCGAAGTGACATTGATAACCGTGTCCAGTCCTGCTCCAGTTTGGCAAGTCGACTGAAGTTCCCAAATTACCCTCAGTACTTGCCAAACCAGGGATAGCCACACACGTACTCACTCATGCCTCCGCCTCTCGATCAGCCTCGATCAACGCGCCACGACCTGGAGGGTCAATAAAAACACAAAAGGTGTGAGTGGACAAAAATGAATCGGTTTATAAAACAGTTACATAAATACATTTCTACCCTCCACGTAAAACCAATGCATGCATTCAAAAATCATTTCGCAATCCGTTACATTTTCAACATAAGAAAACCGTGTACGAAAATCAAATCATTTTCCTTTTCTTCACCTTCAGGTCTTAGCCCGCAAACAAAAACACAGGGCCTCTGCCCAGATCATGAATCAAATCCACGTATGTAACATAATCCAAAAATCTATCAAAATTTCATAAACCGGGCCACAGCCCAACACATTTGAAAATAACAGAATTCAACAACAATTTCAAGTCAATTAGTTTTGCAGGATTTCAATCACCGAGTCTTTAAACTCACAGGCCTTCCTGGGATAATCAACGAGTCTTTAAGCTCAGAACATAATCAACAGGCCTCGGGGGGTATCACAATAACCGAGTCTTTAAACTCACGAGTCTTTAAACTCAATCCGGGTCTTTAAACCCAATCCGGGCCCGCCCCCGTCATCAATTAACCGAGTCTTTAAACTCAAAACGTGCTCTAGCAATAGCACCGGGTCTTTAAAGCCAAAACATATGCAATTCATAATAAGTCCGGATCCATCATGATCCAAATTCCAAATCAATTCAAAATCACGTTTTGTCATAACAGGACTCATGTCCGAATTTCATATTCAAATCTCAAATCATATCAGTCATCCATTCCCGAAACCGAATTCGCAATAATGATTCTGTAAGCTAGCATCTGGAACCACCATTCCGAACCCAATCCAGAAATCCACTTTCACGTTTTCGAAATCTGAATCTTGTTCATCAAAATTACTTTTATGCCCTGGGCATCAAGCCCGAAATCACCTTTTTCTGAAACCCGTTTTAAATCTTTGAACTCAAATCATATTTCAAATCCCAAGGTCAAAGCATAAAAAACCATGATCAAATCACCAAATACACGAAACCTCATAAAACATGCAAATCCATAATAGTTTCGAAATACGTGTCAAAATCACGAGTTATAGTCACAATCACAATCACAACATCCTTAAAACATCATACGCAAAAATCATGTAAAATCATTCATCAAAACATCACCAAAGCATAAGAGAAACCATAGTCTCGAAATACGTGTAATTACGTATTGCATATCAAAATTCGTATAAATATGAAAATCCTAATCGTCACAAGTCATAATCATAATCATAGAAATCGTAGAAACATTTATGCATGCATAGAAAGCAAAGTCCACTCACACACCGTCCATAATGCCCGTTTTTGCGCTACACGCGTTTCCGTAATTTTCGGCATTTTCCAGAAATCTCAAATCCTGTCTGAAATCATTTTTTAGTGTTACTAAGGACCCAAATAACATCATACTAATTTTCCAAAAATTTTCGGAAATTAAATATTAATTAAAAATGTAACATAAACCTTCAGACCCTCGAAACAACATAGAAACGGTGTTCGATTAATTCGAAATCAACGCTAAGATGTTCGTTACATTGTATAGGGTAAAATTCATGTTGAACTCACCTCGAGAATCGGGCCCACGCGCCTCCACGCGCCACCGTGAGTGGCTGCGCGTGAAACTCACGCGCCTGCTACAGTGATGCTATAGTGTCACCATCTTTACCTGACTAGCCTGCAAACAGGTTGTTCAACCCGCGACACAACCCGGTTAAATCCCTATCAAAACTCACTCAATTCCTTTCCTTATTCCACCTAAATCCTTCCTTTACATTTTAATTTAGGTTCTCATTCATTAATTACCCTCAATAAGCTCTAAATCGATCAATCCACCTGTGATCAAACAAACGGGTCAATCTCTGAAACTCACCCGAATCAACCCAGTTTTCAAATTAACTTAAACATAAGCTTCATAGGACTAAAATGAACACTAAACCATAATCAATTTCAGGAAAACTTTCCCGTAGGTGATCGTCCTCACGCCTGAATTTCTCCAAAACTGGAACTTGGGTTCCTGGCCAAACCGTGATCGATTCCGTTTCCAATTGATACGGTTGAACTCCAAATGGTCCCAGAAGACTATTCCAATCCTTGGTTTTGTCCAACTCGACTCACAAATTAAAATGCGACTTTCCCTCCAATTTTCACAATTTCCCCGAACTCTGGTTTTCTCTCAAGCTCTCAGCCTTATCTTGCTCAGAATGACCCTCAAAACTCTCCTATCTCTCTGTTAATCGACCCGTTCAGCCAACACTCTTGGGAATCTCTCAGTCCCACTGAGAATTCTGTTTCCCGCAAAACAGACCTAGACCAGTTTTAAAATGGTGCCCGTGCACTAGTTCTCTATCCAAACCACACCAACATGCTTCCATTAGCCTCAAAACGGTTAAACAAATCCCTGAATCAAAGAAAGCTTAAACAATTCCTTGATCAGAGGGCAGATTAAAAAATTGCACAGCATTCCTACGGCTGTTTCAAACTGAGCTTGTCAAATTACCATTTTGCCCTTCTGCACAAAATTACCAAAATGCCCCTCTCGTTCTAGAACCGTAACTCGTCCGTCCGATGTCCGTTTTCAGCTTGCCGCCTGTCTACGGACTCGGGGCATCGAGGCCTACCTAACGGTCCTCGAATTGTGTGAAAACTAGTGGTCAATCAAAAAGTCAACATTTTCCCCCTTTCGTCCTAATTACGAAAATACCCTTGAACTTCCGAACGTTATAACTTGCTCCTCGGATGTCGGAATCAGGCGTGTCACCTGTCTATGAACTCGTGACTTTCCGAATTACGTCACAGTCATCGGTCAAAGTCCGTTTGACCGCCTGAGCAAAAAGTCAACCGTTCACCCATTACCTAGGGGCAAAATCGTCCTTTTTCTTCAAATTTTCCAAATTTCCCCTTTTTGAACGTCCAGGTCGTTACAACAAGGACCAGAATTGTTGGAGGGATGATGAGTTATCTGGAAGAGGTGAGGTTAGCCTTTGGCTATTGCTTCATCAGTCGATCGGGTGATATTCGCTCGATCACTAGGTGTAGGGTTTGAGCGCAATCGGCCTAGTGCTTGTCGACCCAGGTTTTATCGGCCAAACCCGTGTCTCGATGGTTCTCTGATAGGTCCTCAAATAAACATTATTTTATATTATTTTATACCCTTTATACTTGGCTTTTAATATGAAAATAATAAACAATTGGAGAAAATAATATATTTTGTGGGTTTATTGCAGAAATTAAGAATCATCCCAATCAGAGTTTTAACGGAAAAGATATGACTAAAAGAAGGGAGGCCACTGAAATTATCTTGGAATTTCGGTGGGAAGCTGCTAGAGCCCAAAGAAACCAGCCCAGCCAGCCAAAAGCCCAGCAGAAACCAGACCAGCCCGCCAAAAGCCCAGAAAAACCAACCATGGCCCAAACCACGCCCACGCAAGCCCAGCCCAAGGCGCCTGCTCTCAACCTTTCTACCACCAGTTCGGCGCGCGCCTACCGACCTCGATTTGGAGAATTCAGCACGCGTGCGTCGATTGGTCATGTCTCTTGACAGCGCCTGACGCGCCACTGTCCTTTGTCGCTATCAGCCTGTGCCTACCGAACCTACCGACTCCTTGTCAATGCACTCCTGCTGAAGCCCACGTCGTCTGCCCCTTCTGTTCCACTGACTCCTGCTTCTCACCGACACTCACCTACCCAGCTACTTCAGCCCTGCCGAGTCACACTAGCAGCCCTCTTTCTTGATTTTTCAAACATCTTTTCCCCAAAAATCAGTTCAATCTCATCATTTCACTTTTTTTTTTATTGTAATTTGTATTTACTTTGTTTTATTTTTTTAGAGTTTAAGTAGTTTTTCTTCCCTATAAATAAGGGTTCATTTTCCTTGTTTAGAGACTTCTTCTTTGAGGCACACATTTGAGTCTTCCCTAAGAGAAGCTATGGCAAAATATTTCCAATACAAAGTTTAGACTTTAAGTCCGCATTTCCCGTGTTTTAATTTTACCATCTTCACAAGGTTCCGTCCGCTGTCGGAGAACCATGTGAATAACAATCCATTGTTTTCATCCACCTTGAAAGTGTAACAATATTGCTCTCCATTTACTTAAATTCTTATTTTTGTTATTGGTTTTATTTATAGTTCAACATATGTGTGGTATTTTCTTGTTAATACTTGTAAGTGTTAAATACAATCTCCATTTGTCTTACTTTATGAATCTTAGTTATTTTATACATTTTAATGCTTCATACTTCAATTTGATGCTATGTGTTTTATCCGTTGTCGGTGCACTTAGTGTAGAATTGAAGAGACTTAATATTGATTGATGTCTGCGTATTCAGTCAAAAACGAAAGGTAAATCATATTGTAAGTGTCGACCGTTGTCGGTGCATTTATAATATTGAAAAATGTATGAAGGTAATTGTGATGATTAAGGTAAAATTTTGTGATTGTTTTAATATTTGCAATTACTAGAGTGTTGGTAAGATGTGTGTTTGAAGAAAGTCACTTGTACACAGGTTAAAGTAGAAGTATAATTAATTTTATACTGTTTTTACATGTATTTTTATAATCACGCTTTACTCAAAACTCCCTTATCTCATTCGTTTATTCTTTCTCACTAACCATTATTAATATTCCCTAATTTACCCGGTTAAGAAAGATCTCTACTTACCAATACTAAAATGACACAAAAAGGGTTTAAAATATGTATATACTTGAATTACAGATTTATTTAAATGCGTATTTTAAGCGTATCAATTTTTGTCGTTGTTGCTGGGGAAATTAAAAATCATTCTTAATGTGTTAGTATGTATAAAATTGTTTATGTGAAAAGTTCATACTTGTGAATAAACTGTACATATTGTAAATGTTCTTAACTTTTATTTATTTATTTATTTTTACACTTGATTCCATTATACTTATTTATATTTTTCTACTTGTTCATATTTTACTTATAGTTGTTCATATTTTATTTGTTTACTTTCATTGTTATACATGTATATTACTTATTCACAATTATTTTATTTTAGTCTTATTTATTTGTTTATTTATTGTTTTTTTAAACTCTAAATTTAAATTAAAAATTGGAATAAAAAAATATAATAAATAAATAATAGAAATTCAGAATAAAAAAAAAAGAAAAAAAAACAGAAAAGTAAAATTATAATTGTGCATACTTGATTTGATAATGTGTAAGTGTATATATATATATATATATGTATATTAAATATTCATATTTACTATGTTTATGAATGTTCCTACTTGTTTATAATTGCCTATACATAAAAATGTTCATACCTTTTCTTTTGTGTTAGCATAAAAATGTTTATACATGTTCATGAGATACTTGTTTAGGTAAAGTTAAACTCCTATCATATTTGTTTATTTTTGTATATACATTGATTCATATTGTTCCTACTTGTTCACATTCTACTTGTGCATACTTGATTCATATTGTTCATACTTGTATATACATTTTTGTTTATAACTTTTATTTTTTATGCTTGCCATATTATAGTAGTTCATAATGTTCATAATATACTTGTTCATAAATTGTACTTGATGCCCATATTGTATTAGTTCATGAATTGTTTATTATGCTTGTTCATTTTATTGTTATTTTCTATTTATTATTTATTTGTTTTTGTAAACTAAAAAAAAAGTGTAAGGAACTATATATATCTTTGACTTTCCTAAAATGTAAATATTGTTTCCTATTAAATATTTTAGAGTTGCATAAATCTCAAGACCCTTTTTTTCTTCAAAATCTTACTTTCGGGAACAGGTAGTGTCCCTCTTATTTACTTTATCCTTAATCCTTCATGATGTGTGGATTTCATCACCACACACCATAGACTCAAATCTATGGACATGAGGTTGGGCGGAGTTCGTAAACACTTGGGTTTGGTAATTCACCAAATCTTCCATCGGTTGGTTATGGTGTCTAGGAGGGTTATGACTGGTGACAAGGTTTGGATTAAGAAAGCGACTACCAATGGAGTATATGCCTTAGCCAAGCTAGCCTCAGGGTGCTCTCAAAATTATCCTTTCTTCTCACGTTACATCTATCTCAACTGGCCATGATTAACGTTGAATGGTGGAAAGGTGGTTATCAATACGCGCAGGTCGTACGCCCAGGAAAGTACTATGAGAAGCGAAAGGGGAAAGCTATTTATGCCACTCTAAAACTATACTTATTGCATTATTAGATTACATAGCCTCCCTGAGATTTCATGATGCTCAGATTTCATCATCGGGCCCCCTAGACTAAGTGAATCTAGGGAAGTGAGATCAAATGTGTAGGTCATTCTTTCATGAATTGTCATGTAACTCTTATGTCTTGTGCAGGTTCTAACAATGTCTCTCTTAAGCATTCACATCATTCTTCATGTAGATACTTTTGTGCTGCATTAGTTTAGATGCATTTGGAACTTGTGCACTTTCTTGCCATTACCGTGACTTTTTGTTAATTCTGACTTCCATTTATATCATACCTTATGTTATTTGGGATTAATTGTTTCTTTTTATGACTTCAAATTATGCCATACTTTGTGCAACCCATACTTTCTAATACTCTTATTATCTCTTACTTGTCTATATGTTAAATCCGGCTTAAATTTATGTCAGTTATACTTGGTTATACTTCACATTTTCTTACTAATTGTGATTTCCTTAACTTATATTCCTAACACTAACCCTAACTTTTGTAACATTTATCTTATTTTAATTAACTTTCACTAGCTACTTACTTGTGTATACTTGCCTTCTAACTTAGTGCATTTTAACAATATAGGTACGTACTTATGAATGCGCGCTCATCAATCTAAGCTTGATCGGTTGAGAAAGTAACTTGACATCTCAACAAGCAACGCAACATTCAAAGACGCACTTAACCAAATCGGCTCATCCGGACCTCCATCACCAATACTCGGTGAGTCCATAAGTGAGAAGAGTAATTCAGAAGAGGAACAGACTCTCGGAACACCATTAGCCATGAAACGAGATCTGAGTATCCGTGAGCAAACCTGTGCAAGAAAAAATGGCACCACAAACTTCTGCATCCAGTATCCTGAGCCTAGAACCAACAAGAAAGATATTGAGCTTAAGCGTGGAGTCCTTCATCAGCTACCCACGTTCCATGGAATCAGAAACAAAGATCCACACAAACACTTAATGGAGTTCCAATTCATCATTGGTAGTATATGTCCGGATGATGCAGACTTGGAAATCATGAAGCTGAAAGCTTTCCCGTTGTCCTTGGAAGATAGAGCACGGGTATGGCTTTTGGGTCTCCCACCTAATCATATTGACTCTTGGGAGAAGTTGGTTCAGGAGTTTCTTACCAAGTACTTCCCTACCTCAAAGATTACGATCTTAAGAAAAGAGATCACTGGAATCAAGCAAAAAGAGTATGATGAGAATTTCAGCCAATACTACGAGAGGTTTAATGAACTTTGTGCTTCATGCCCTACTCACGGGATCACTGAAGGCTATCTCTTAACCTACTTCTATGAAGGAATCAAGGGTTGGGATAGAGGACTACTTGATGCTGCAGCTAACGGAACTTTCTTAGCTCGAAGTTTAATGGATGGTCGTGCATTACTTGAAAGCCATGCACTCAATGATGCACAATACGAAGGTGCCGAGCTTATTCCAAGAAATGTACATGAGGTGAGTTCCCATGTTATTAATTATTCTAAGTTAGATAAGATCACCTCCATGCTTTCAAATGTGTTAGAACTAAAAAATCAGGTAGCCCCGGTTTGTTCCATATGCTATCAAGGCCATCTTGAGGACCAATGCCCCTACACTGCAAGGGAGGAAGACCCCCGGAACTGGAATGGTACACGCCATTGGAGGCTTTCAAAGAGGGCCAAGGACCCAAGGTTACAGTTGGAGAGATCCGAACAATGTCCTAAACCCTCAGCACATGTCGACAAGCCCAACCCATGCCTTGTACCATTTCCAAAGACCCACATGGCAACCACGGCCCCCGGTTCCATTTTCTAACTTTTCTCATAATTATGCAAATAATCATATCTCTTCATCTTCTAGTCCTGATTATGATAAAATGCTGGTTGCTCTTTCCTAAGGGCAGAAAACACTAATGGCTTTGACTTAAGCTCTTGTCACAAGTTAATAAAATCAACAAAAAGAAATTGCTAATCTCAAGGACCAAATGGGCAAGATCGTGGACTTCATGGGTAAGATCCAAACTAGCGGGGTGCTTCCACCTCAACCTACGCCCAACCTGAATGCAAGACCTGAAGCCAACGCGATTATCACTTGAAGTGGTAAAGTGCTCAGTGAAATAGAGCCAAATCTAACTGTTTCTGAGGCTAAAAAGCACAAGGTGGCAACTAAGACCACCAATGCACAACCGCCAGTTCAACCTACCCACACACAAGGTAATGACCCTATCCTTTCAAGTTCAGTTGTTATTAATTCCCCGTTTGTGCATGCACCATTTACAAGTAGGCTTGCCAAATCTAAGAAGGATGAATCTGATAAGGAAATCTTGGAAATCTACAAAAGGGTGCAAATTAGCATGCCCATGATAGAGTGCATCAAGCAAGTCCCGAAGTACGCAAAGTTTCTGAAAGATTTATGCACTCTAAGTCTGTAATGACCCGTCCCGAATTTGTGGGATTAATTAAGATTAAATCAAGGATTAGCTATGCTAATCGGGGATTAGTCGAGGATCGTCGAACGTTTAGGGCAAAATTATGATTTTGCCCTTGAATGAGGGTAAAAAGTTAACTTTTGACCCGGGAGGTCCAAGCCACGAGGGTCGAGGACCGTTACGTAGATCGAGTCGATACGAGTCCGTAGACAGGCGGTAAATCGAAATCGGACATTCAACGGGAAAGTTATTGGTCACGGAAATTTCAAGGTACTATTGCACGTTTTACGAGACGGGTGGATTTTTGTATTGAGTGGGCCTAGATATTTTGCCAGGCCCAATGGATGAATGACAAGTGTCACTCATCCATTACCTATCACCCCACATACATGCATATCCACTCCCTCTCTGTTGCATTCGAACCGAAACCCGAAAGCCCCAAAATCTAACATTTTCCCCCTTCTGATCTAGTATGAGGCCAAGAGAGTGGCTGATGGTGAGTGAAGGATTGAGAGACGTTGTGGGAGGCGATAAGACTGCCGTGGAAGACGTAGGAAACCGAAAAACCCAGGTAAGCTCGAACCCATTTTAATTCAAATTTTGGATTTTTGAGTTTTACGTTTTGGGTGAGTTCTCATGATTGGATGATGTTCATGGGATCCTTGTGAGTCGAGGAGGATCAAGATCAGAGACTGAGGATGGCAGAACAGCCTGGACGGAGACCTGGAAACTGGGTCGAGAGGTTCATGATTGAACAGGTAATTTCTAGACTTGTTTTCCCTGTTTTGAACCCATAGATCGCCTAGGGAGGATTGGACGATCGTATTGGTACCTACGTCATCAAAAACAGTGGCCAGAGTTGGAAGAGAAATCTGGGTCGGGTCCGCGGGTTTGCGCGACCCGCTACAGTCTAATCGGGTCAACTCGACTCAGTGAAGACGATGATGATGTGGCATGATGACATCATCATCTATCATATGTTAGGCCACGTGGCCAATGGGAGGCTACCACGTGGCAGTTGTCAGTGTCCAGTTAGCCTGACATGTGGACCACTGAGCATTTGACACGTGGCAGTCAGGTCTGACATGTCAGACTGACATGTGTTAGTGTCAGATGTCAGAGATGATGTCATGCTGACTTTTACTGTTTATACTGACGTCAGCGTTGACTTTTTTGTCAACGTTAATCGCACCTTTGACCCGCATATGTTGGCGCGTGGGCACATATTTTGAGGTGGGACTAGGACTATTGTAAAGGATTCAACGATACGAATCCAATAATGGTGGTTTTGAGTCGATCGGCGATCGTTAGGTTGGTTAAATTAAGATTTAAAGTCTAGGGAAGCATGTCCAAGACACGTTGACTTTTCCGAGAATGTTGGGGGTTCTTGATATGGACGTGTATAGGTTAGTAGTAACCGTTGAGTATGTTTTGGACAAGTTCGGATGACCCAGAGAGGTCAGATTAGCCCGGAGAAGCTTATGGCAGGCGTATTTTGGCGCAGCTTGGACGGTCTGTGAGTGGACTTTGTTTTATGAATATGATGCATGCATAAATGTTTTATATGTGTTTATGAACATGATTTGAGATGCCATGAGTGCATATGTTTTAAATATGAATTGTTTGGCATTTTCAAAGGAAAATGCGTTATTCTACATAGTTCGATATTTCTATTTTATATGATGTTTGAGCTTCGGCCGAGTGTAATACGTGCTTATGTTTTATGTGATTCTGAAGGTTTCACGGAGAGACGTGAAATCGAGGAATTGATTTACGGTTTTTGAGGATTTCATGAAGATGCGTGAAATCGTGATTCGGGCTTGAGTCCCAGTTGTACGATGATTTGAAAGGGTTTTGGAAATGAAAACTGGTTTTCAGCTTTGGAAATATCTTTCGGGCGTATGACCCAGGTTATTTGAGATTTGACTTAGAGTACAGCCAAACGTGAGATAAGTCGGGTAATGACCCAGTTATGAGTTTTATGAAAGGTATTTCGGGCATGAGACCCAGTTGTGGATTTGATAGGATTCGAGGAATCCGGGGATATGAAGTGTCATAGGACACTGGCTTCTGGCTGTGACCCATTTGATGATGTTCCATGTTTGAGGCCTTATGTATAATGATAACATTCGGGTTTCATTCCGGGTGTTACGTCGCTCGCCTCCGGACTGCAAATGTGTTCCTTCCAGAGAGGTCACGACGCACTACCTGTTGTCAAGCAGCCGCGGAAAGCAATGACCGAGGGAGGCTCGACTTGGGAAGTGTTGTTGAGATACTCTGAGATCGATCGGTGATGTGTTCACAATGATCTGGAGACAGTAGTGGCGAGTGATGTGTTCACGGCAACATGCTGGGATTGTGAGTGGTCTTGAGCTATTTGCACATGTGCTAGGATTAGAATCGTGACTGACATTGGGATGAGTTCCCATGGGATATGTTCCCATGGGATATGTTCCCACGTGTTCGATGATTTGGGCCGATGTTTCGTTTTGGTTTGATTGTGTTGGTTTTGGGTAGAGGCCCTATATGAGTCGGTTTTAGGGCTGAGACCCTACTGAGGTACTGGTTTCGAATGAGAAGCATTTTTCACTGTGTTTTGATTTGGGAAGCAATACGTCTTACTTCCGAGGAAGTATTTGAAATAACTATTTTACGATGCATGCATTCTTTTACATGAAGGGTATAAATGTCTTTTCGATATAAATGAGTTTTATAAACTGTTATTTTGTCCACTCACAGATTTTATGGTTTTAATACCCTTCAGGTTGATAGCGGATGCGAGCTGTAGCAGAGTTTGAGACATCACATGCCACCGCTGATCTTGGCGTACTCTGATGGATCCCGAGCTGGTGACGAGTTTATCCCTGGTCTGATACGCGGTGTCAGTCGAGAGCAAACAAGTCCCACGATAATCCAAGGGATTTGGGATGGGTCCTGTCAAAGGTGCCAAATGAGGGAAAAAAAGGTTGTGATGGTGAGTGAAACAGTTTCTGCTGTAATCCAACGTCGGCTACCCCCAAAGTTGAACGATCTTGGGAGTTTTTATGTTCCCTGCATGATTGGTAGCAAATCTGTTGATAAATTCATGCTAGACTTAGGTGCATCCATTAATGTTATGCCATATTCTTTATATGTTGCCCTAGGTTTAGGTAAACTTAAATATGACGATGTTAATTCAATTAGCTGATCGTTCTAACTTGTATCCTAAAGAATAAGTTGGAGATGTTCTTGTGCAGGTTAACTAGCTCATCTTCCCTGCAGATTTTTATGTCCTAGACATGGAGGATTCCCTTATGAATTAAGCTTCACTAATGTTGTTGGGACAACCATTCATGAGAACTACCAAAACAATGATTGATGTATTAAATGGCACACTAACTATGGAAGTCGATGGCGAGGAAATAGGCTTCAACATTTTTGATGCCATGAGGTACCCTAGTTTCACTGCTCAAACTCCTTTTTCTATTTATGTGTGCACTTCTTTTGAAGAGAAACATCTTGAGTCAATTAGAGAATACATACTTAATATGGTAATTCAGAAAGGAGTTGGCCTAACTCAACTGGGGGACGCCTTGGTTGAAGACACGGATTCTGAACTAGAGCCTCTGATTAGGAAGAAGTCATTGCCCTCAATGAGGCCCCCAGAATGGTAAATCCTCATACACCTTTATAACTTTTAGTTAGTACTGATGAAACTTTTCCTTCAGTAGTTCAGGCCCCTATTCTCAAGCTTAAGGTTCTACCTGACCACCTGAAGTACGCCTATCTCGGCCCTAATGACACTTTGCCCATAATAGTGTCTTCTGCACTGACTGAATCACAGGAAGAAAGATTGGTATGTATCTTGACGAAGTATAAGACAGCCATTGGATGGACTTTATCAGACATCAAGGGAATCAGCCCTACATCATGTGTGCATCGAATATTGTTGGAAGATGTTGCAAAACCGTCTCGTGAAGCTCAACGTCGCCTCCATCTTCCGATGATGGATGTCGTGAAGAAAGAGGTAATCAAACTCTTCGATTGTGGTGTCATCTACTCGATTTCAAACAATAAATGGGTCTCATCAGTCCAAGTAGTTCCGAAGAAACGTGGAGTCACATTTGTTGAGAACAGCAAAGGTGAGCTCGTACCCCAGAGAACAGTGACCAGATACAGAGTCTGCATAGATTATCGTCGCCTTAACAAAGCAACCAAGAAGGACCACTTCCCTTTGTCCTTCATCGATCAAATGCTTGAAAGGTTATCCGGTCACTCTTATCACTGTTTTCTTGATGGTTATTCCGGGTACAATCAAATTCGTATTACTCAAAATGATCAAGAAAAAACGACTCTCACTTTTCCTTTTGGCACTTTTGCCTATAGAAGAATGCCCTTCGGTTTATGCAACGCCCCAGGTACGTTCCAAAGATGCATACTTTCTATTTTCTCTGAATATGTCGAAAAAATAATTGAAGTGTTTATGGAAGATTTCAGTGTCTTTGGGGATAGTTTTGACGCATGTTTAGAACACCTAGAACTTATCTTACAAAGATGTGTTGAAACTAATCTAGTGCTTAACAGGGAAAAATGTCATTTCATGGTTAGATAAGGGATAATTTTAGGCCATATTGTCTCTAAGAGGAAGTTGATAAATTTAAAGTTGATATTGTGCACCACTTACCCTCTCCCACTTCTGTGAGAGAGATTTGTTCATTTCTTGGTCACGCAGGTTTCTATAGAAGATTTATCAAGAACTTTTCCCACATTGCAAGGCCTTTGTGCCGATTGCTTCAGAAGGAGACACCCTTCGTCTTTGATGCTGATTGTCAGGAAGCTTTTGAGAAGCTTAAAAATCTTTTAACCACTGCTCCCATTCTTTGTGCCCTATATTGGTCCCTACCCTTTGAACTAATGTGTGATGCCTCTGATTATGCAGTTGGTGCCGTGCTCGGACAAAGGCGAGACAAGAAGCCCTGCACCGTATACTATGCATCCAGAACTTTGAATGTTGCCCAAATGAACTACACCACTACTGAGAAGGAGTTGCTTGCTGTTGTGTTTGCTTTAGATAAATTTTTTCCTTACTTAGTTCGAACTAAAGTAATTATTTACACTGATCATGCAACACTAAAGTAACTCCTGTCCAAGAAGGAAGCTAAACCAAGGCTAATCTGGTGGATTCTTTTTCTTCAAGAGTTTAACATCGAGATTAGGGACAATAAAGGTGTAGAAAACGTGGTAGCTGACCACTTGAGCCGCATGGTACATGAATGAGTTCCTGTGGCGATTCAAGAGATGTTTATTGATGAACAACTCTTTGGAATCGAGGTAAGTACTCCTTGGTATGCTGATATTCTCAATTACTTAGTCACCAAGCAGTTGCATACCACTCTCACTCGTGCACAAAAAGATAAACTCAAGAAGCATGCTAGGTACTATGTTTGGGATGAACCTTATTTATGGAAACACTGTGCAGATTTACTAATTAGGAGATGTGTCCTTGATATGGAACATAGGTCAATCCTAGAATTTTGCCATAACCATGCTTGTGGAGGTCACTTTGGATCGAGAAAAACTGCACTTAAAATTTTAGAATCTGGATTATATTGGCCCACACTGTTTAAAGATGCACATTCATTCTATTTAGCTTGTGATAAATACCAAAGATCCGGAAACTTAGGACGAAGGGATGAAATGCCACAACATTATGTTTTAACTATTAAAATATTTGATGTTTGGGGTATCAATTTTATGGGTCCATTTCCTCAATCCAATGGCTATCTCTATATCTTACTTGTTGTTGATTATGTATCAAAATGGGTGGAAGCTAAGGCCACAAGGACTAATGACTCTAAAACTGTTGTAGATTTCCTCAGAACTAACCTTCTTTCCAGGTTTGGGATCCCACGGGTCCAATAAGTGATGGTGGAAGTCATTTTTGCAACAAAACCATTGAAGCCTTAATGAAACGGTACGGTGTCACGCATATAGTCTCTACACTTTACCATCCTCAAATGAGTGGAATGGCTGAAGTTAGTAATAAAGAGATTAAGAAGATTTTGGAGAGAAATGTGGGCCCTAATCATAAGGATTGGAGCCAACGATTGGATGATGCACTTTGGGCATACATGATGGCATACAAAACTCCTATAGGAATGTCACCCTTTAAGTTGGTTTATGGCAAGGCATGTCACCTTCCGATGGAACTGGAGTACAAAACATGGTGGGTTGTTAAGAATTTCAACATCAAGCTGGATGACACTGAGTTGCATCAAAAGCTCAAGTTGAGTGAGCTTGAGAAGATAAGAAATTATGCATTCGAAAACGCTCCGATCTACAAGGAAAGGACTAAGGCATTTCATGAAAAACAGATCAAGAGTAAAATGTTTGACATTGGCCAAAATGTTTTATTGTTCAATTCCCAGTTTAGACTCTTTCTAGGTAAATTATTTTCTAGATGTGTAGGTCCTTTTTATGTTACTAATGTGTTTGCCCATGGAGCCATACAGATCAAAAGCATTGAAACGGGAAAATAGTTCAAGGTCAATTACCACAGATTGAAGCCTAACATCGAGGCAATTGGAGAACATGTTGTGGAGTCAGAAGAATGCTACCGTCTCACATCATATGAGTTAAGCACTTGGTCTAGGTTGGATGGACGTTAAATTTCAAGTGCTTGTTGGGAGGCAACCCAATGTGTTCCCGGGTTGTGAAGGAGTCATCAACGCATATTTTCTTTCTTTCAACCCTTCACTCTCTTTTACTTTGTTTATTTTATGCTTTTCTTGTTGCATTTTCGTAAATCATCTTCCTTATTTTGATTTTATGTTCAATTACTTTCTAGTTGCTTACATTGAGGACAATGTAGAATTTAAGTGTGGGGGAATGGTTTACCATTTTAATTATGCAATTAAATTGTTTTATAAAGTTTTCAAAAAAAACATTATTATTTTAATTTGTTTTTGGCTTTCTTGAGTTTTTCGTTTTTATTTAGTGTTTTTACAAATCTTAAGTTGCTCTTTAACCTGTCAATGATAAGAATGAAGGGAAATAAATATGTTATGGATATAAAGATGATCACTACAATTTGAATTCGTTTGTTAATACTTTGTGATTAAGTGTTATAACTTGTAGATAATGCATGTAAATTGGTACATAAACAAGCATGATAAGATAAGTATGAATCATTTGAACCTTATGTGAGCTTTAGAACTTTATATACATCTTTGATAAGTGATTCATAAGTTCTTTGTTTAAATTGATATACATATGCCTCATAACTACTTGCCATAACTTTTAATGAACTCTAGAGTAATAGAACTTATTTTATGTGATTTTAAAGCTTTTAAGTCAATAAACTCTCTGATTTTGGACATGATTAAGGCATTAGGGTTAACACCACATATCCAATATCCATGTTCCCTATTTTGTGCGTACAAGTTGCGACCCCCTTAGTTTTACCCCATTTTAGCCCACATTAAGCATTTCTTTCATCACCATAATTATCTAAACACTTGAGCTTAGAATAGACATTTTTTACCCTTGTTTCAAGGACTCGGTTGAAGACATGAAATTGGAGTGAAGAGAAAATGATGATATTTTGAAGACTTTTATGTGTATTATATGGATTTACTTACTCAAATTTTGTTGTATTATTGACACATGTTATTATCTTGATACAAAAAAAAATTGTTTTGAGTCTCTATCAAGATAATGAGGTTTGATTATGTACTGTTTGAGTTAAGTCCTTTACAAATCCAACACAAAGAATGAATTCGAGGCCCAACATAATGAAATTAGGCCTATGTTCAAAGGGATGGATTATTGACATCATTGCACTAAGGTTGGGAAGTTATGATACGTTTTGGGAGTCTACTGAGTCTTGTAATGAATTTGAGCACCATTTATCCTATACATTCCTTGCCTCTAAACTTAGCCCCATTACAACCTTTGTAAAGACCTTATGATCCTTAAGATGGTAAATTTTGATTAGTTGAGTCAATCACTTGAGTAAGCTTATGGTTTTGGTTCATTTGTGCAAGTATGTTTAATTTTTATCTTAAAGTGTTTGTTTGAAATTTTGCAAAAGTATTTTATTTCTATTATGTGAGCATTTTTCTCACATACTTTGAGTGCAAACACAAACCCTTACAAATTGAGTGAATTTATGAGTGCATATCCTTGTGAGTTGATTCATACTTATTTTATTCATGCGAGATCCATTTCACCATATTTACTCATTATCTTACTTGTTGAAACATTTTGTTAACATGTATTAACTCTTGAATTCCATATGCTTAAATGCTTTAAGTGAAAATCTTTGATACCATGATCATAATAATGAAATATTGAGACAAATGGTTAAGATTTTACTTGTTTTGACTTCATAGTTTAATTTTATTTTTTACTAGGGACTAGCAAAGTTTAAGTGTGGAGGTATTTGATAGGTCTTCAAATATGCATTATTTTATACCCTTTATACTTGACTTTTAATATGAAAGTAATAAACAATTGGAGAAAATAATATATTTTGTGGGATTTTTGCAGAAATAAATAAAACATGGAATTCTGAGCATTTTGGCAAAATAATCATCCCAATCGGAGTTTTAACGGAAAAGATATGACTAAAAGAAGGGAGGCCATCAAAAGTATCTTGGAATTTCGATGGGAAGCTGCTGGAGCCCAAAGAAACTAGCCTAGCCCACCAAAAGCCCAGAAGAAACCAGCCCAGCTCGCCAAAAGCCCAGAAAAACCAACCATGGCCCAATCCAGGGGCACGCAAGCCCAGCCCAAGGCTCCTGCTCTCAGCCTGTCTACCACTAGTTCGGTGTGCGCCTGCCGACCTAGATTTGGAGAATTCAGCGTGCGTGCGTCAATTGGTCATGTCTCTTGTCAGCGCCTGGCGCGCGACTGTCCTCTGCCGCTGTCAGCCTGCGCCTACCGAACCTACCGACTCCTTGTCAGTGCACGCCTGCTGAAGCCTATGTCGCCTGCCCTTTTTTTTCTGCCGATTCCTGCTTCCCACCGAAACTCACCTGCCCAGCTGCTCCAGCCCTGCAGAGTCACACCAACAGCCCTCTTTCCACACCAGCAGCCCTCTTTCCTGATTTTCAAACATCTTTTCCCCAAAAATCAGTCCAATCTCATTATTTCACTTTTTAATTTTTATTGTAATTTGGATTTACTTTGTTTTATTTTCTTAGAGTTTAAGTAGTTTTTCTTCCCTATACGTAGGGGTTCATTTTCCTTGTTTAGAGACTTCTTTTTTGAGGCACACATTTGACCCTTCCTTAAGAGAAACTATGGCAAAATATTTCCAATACAAAATTTAGAGTTTAAGTCCGCATTTCCTGTGTTTTAATTCCACCATCTTCACAAGGTTCCATCCGCTGTCGGAGAACCATGTGAATAACAATCCATTGTTTTCATCCACCTTGAAAGTGTAACAATATTGCTCTCCATTTACTTAAATTCTTATTTTTGTTATTGGTTTTATTTATAGTTCAACATATGTGTGGTATTTTCTTGCTAATACTTGTAAGTGTTAAATACAATCTCCATTTGTCTTACTTTATGAATCTTAGTTATTTTATACATTTTAATGCTTCATACTTCAAATTGATGTTATGTGTTTTATCTGCTGTCAGTGCCTTATAGTAGAATTGAAGCGACTTAATGTTGATTGCTGTTACATTCAGTTAAAAACGAAAGGTAAATCATATTGTAAATGTCAGTCGATGTCGATGCATTTATAATATTGAAAAATGTATGAAGGTAATTGAGATGATTAAGGTAGAATTTCGTGATTGTTTTAATATTTGCAATTACTAGAGTGTTGGTAAGATGTGTGTTTGAATAAAGTCACTTGTACATAGGTTAAAGTAGAAGTATAATTAATTTTATACTTGTTTTTACATGTATTTTTATGATCACACTTTACTCCAAACTCCCGCATCTCATTCGTTTATTCTTTCTCACTAACCATTATTAATATTCCTTAATTTCTTCGGTTAAGAACGATCCATATTTATCAATACTAAAATGACACAAAAGGGTTTAAAGTATGTATATACTTGAATTACGGATTTATTTAAATGCGTATTTTAAGCGTATCATTCTCGCTTGAGACATCTTCACGATGGCGAGGGTACTTGCGTATAATTTCACCAGAACTTGGTTGTTGACATCAATCTTGGCACTGTGAGCTTGAGCTCAGCCACCTCATGCATGAGGTCTTCTAGTGTCTGACGGTAGACATCAAGGATGTTGCCTAGCGGGTTCCCTTTCGGGAATGGGGTGTGAGTGGGCTCTCTTTCGTCTTGTTCGTCTAACATGGTGCCAGGGAAAATTGGGATGACAAAAGTGGTGAGTGAGAGCGTGGGGTATTGTTTCAAAGCTCCCACAGACAACGACAAACTTTTGAAGTAAGAAATGGACCAATTTAGACTCCCCTCGCTAGACACATTTGACTGCTCTTCTCGTGGTAGGAAGATCTACGTAGAGAGGAGTACGGGTAAAGGGACACCGGTGTGGTGCTAGCCTATTAGTCTCCGATGTTTAAGTAAGATTAAATGTGGATAGTACTGTAGTAATTTAGGCAGCGTAAAGGCATGCTTGTCATTACATTTTAAAGGGGAATACCTTTGTATTTATAGTAACATTGAATGTTGTTGTTGAGATTTATCGATGTGAGATAAATGTCATTGCTTTTAGGAGCTCACACGTGCCCTAGTGTAGTCCCAAGCAATATTTTTGACATGTCAGTGAGCCTGATCGATCAATGGGCCAATGCGATCAGATGTGGTCGGTCTGTACTGTTCTGGCTTCATTGCTGGGTGAACTGGATGGCTGAGAATAGGGGCTGTTCAATGTTTGTTCAAGTTGACCAGTGACCAGATGTGGTCGATCAGATGTGGTCGGCCAACCTTTCTCGGTTTGGAGGCTTGTCCTTGTTTGATTTGTCAGTTATAAGGCAGGAGGACTGCTCAATGTTTATTCAAACTGACTAGATTAATTACAAACAAGTAGTAACTATGATTATTTGTAGTTGGTAATTGACTTAATTTGAATAGCCACCATTAATCAAATGGTAACTATAATTGAGTTCTTTTTTAATTACATTCTATGAAGTTTTCTTATATACATTGGTGTAGAATTAATTCCATTTTCATGGGATATAAAGATTAATATTAGATCAGATGCACTCCTTAAATCCTTCCATAACTATAAAAAAAAATAGCAAATGGGTTTATTCTTAAATATTAATTGAACTAATAGTTGAACTACTAGATCATCCCTGGTTAAATTGGTAATTGAGTTGAGTGGTAATTTTTGTTTATGCATTAGTTGGGCTTATGTAAATGATAATTGAGGTGATTGGCCCAAGGTTGTTACTCTTTTAGCCTTTCAACTTCGTATTGACACATCATATTACGGAGAGCGGGAAATTCATAAACATTGGGCGCCACCAGAGCCCTCACAATAAACCCTCTCTCTCTCTCTCTCTCATCCCTTAGTCGCTCATCCTCTCCAGAAATTCCCAACTCCTTGAACCCTAATTCGGAAGGCACAACGTTTGCAGAAGATGGATTTGCAAGGCTTATCGGTGATATGCTCCGATCTTGGATTTGCGGAAGAGGATGAAAATGGCAACCGGATCGGTTACTTCAAGAACAAGTACTGCTTAGGTACGTCACCTGAAATGGCCGTTTGGCTGCCTAGAAAATGAAACATGAGCGAAATATTTTAGTTTCTTTGTTATTCTGCTTAAAATATGTTTAGATTTCGTGTTATTTCTGAGGAGGATCTCAATTTAGATTGGAGTTGCTTTTAGCTTTTTTTTTTTTCGGGAACGTAGAATTGATAGTTGGAAATGACTAATACATTTCCTTAATTATTTAATTTGTACTCTCTTTCGTTTTTGCTTCTTTTGTATTGGCTCAAGTATATGAAGAAATCATATGGGTTCATTGCAGCAATGTCAGCAAATGAGAACAATATAAGTGGTTTCTTATTTAATTCAACCCAGTGTAAGATTGAAATTTTCTTTTTTCTTTGCTATCGACAGATAATTTAAAAGATTTGCTAAGGTTTTTGAGGCGTGATGACCCGCAGAATAGGGATGTTTTTAAGCAAGTCTGTAAATGGAATATTGTACTCCGGCATTTGGTACCTATTATTGAACACTGCCAAGATGATAGCAACTTGGTTTTAAATGCAGGTAATTTTTATTTATTTTTACATCTTAACTACATGTTTATGAAAAAGTATGCAAAATGATGGCCTTTACTACTCACTGTTTTGAATTTGCAGTGAAGGTTCTGGTATTCTTAACTATGCCAATTGAGCCTTCGTCAAATGACATTGTACAACAGATAGAGTTTCTATGGAAGTTGAAGTCTTCAATCACTTCCAGTGATACTATTGCAGTTATAGTATCACTTCTGGAAAGCCCACTAAAAAATTTGGAACGGTGAGGGAAAATTATACATACTTAATCTTCTGCCTTATTGGATGCTTGAAAATTGCATATATTTCATCATCAGTGGAAGTAGTCTTCATCTCCTCCTATAGGGAAGTACTTTCCCCAGCTTTCCTTTACCTGCATGATTACATTAAGTACATTCTAAGCATATTCAGTAAATGCTAGATGGTTTTTAAAATCTTGACTGTTCAGTGTCTTTTGCATGTTGATATTACAGGATATTTGTTTTTATGCTCATAGGCTATTTTCTAGGGCACAAAATTGTTACTCATTATTTCTGTAAATATTGTTAGGTTTGTGTTAAATTTGTTGATATAATGATTCACCATCATTTCTCATAATTTGTTTGATTGCTAATCCTATCCTACACAGTGATGCGTTCACGGAGGATGACTGGAAATTGGTGCAGCTGGTACTTACTTTATTCCGAAACATTTTAGCTGTTCAAGAAATATCAATTCAGCAGAAGGCTGGGGGAACTGCCAGCCAATTTGTGTCACTTAGAGATAGATTTCTGGAATTTTTGTTTCATGAGAATGTGATGGACATAGTTTTGGTCATAACCCAGCATATTGGGGATTCCCGCTATCTGTGTCATGATAACTTGCTTCTATTGGAAATTTTCCATTTCGCATTTATGGGTCAAGATCCAGAGTTGATTGCAAATGCATGTTTGAAAGGTCCTAAGGTTGGTTGCTTTCCACTCTCTTTCTGAAGTATCTCTTAGACTCTTTATAGAAATGTAGCTTGTCCAAAGCTAGCAAGAATTTAAAGAAGGCAAGACTTTGATTTAATTCTTTGATGTGAGACATAGAGCCATTAGAAATAAGTGTTGTTTTTCACTTATTGAAAAAAGTACAACGGTACAAATTAATCAATGAAAAATACTTTAAACGTCTTTCTTTATATTCCTAACTTATGAGCTTTGAATTAATTGTCTGATGAATGTAGTCTTTGAATCATAATTATGCAGTAGGTTAGCTATTTTCTGATCATTCTAATAATAACTTTTGATTAGGCGGATGGAGATGCCATAGGTTCTCTAAATAGTCCCATGTCTATTATGGAGCAAGAAGAGGAAGAGAAAAACAGACTTTCTAGACTATGGAACACAAGTCGTCATTCACATTTTAGCGGAACATTTACCCAGCTTACCATGGTAGGGAGTTTCTCTATGGATTGATGCTAGGGAGGTTTGTACTAAATCTTTCTTTAATAACAATGGGCTTTCCTTGGCAGGATGGCTCTAAGGCAGTTTTGAAGGGAAGACCTACTTCTGCATCTTGTAATACCTTGCTAGAACAAAATGGTCATAGGGGCCCAATAAAAAAGATTGCTTGGGATCATGGACGATTACCTGCAACAAAGGATGAGACTTTAGAATTGCTTCATGGTTTTGTAAGCCAGTTTTTATCAGGAGGTTACAATGGTATGTATTTTTGTTTTGGTTTCTCTTTTATGTTTATTTACTTAATTTTTGATGTTTCAGCTATGGTTCAATTGCATAAAAATACATGTGTATCAGTTCTCATGCAGTCAATTCGCGAGGATATTGTGAAGGAACACCATGCAATTCAGAAGAGTGATGTCACTGTCTTCTTTCAGGTTGCTGAGTTTGTTACTTCTTTCCAATATCACAAGTCTTCGAATTCTAAGGTAAGACAATTTAATTTTAGATAACTACCTTAGTTGTTTCCTAAACAGAAATGGTAATTACTTTTCAGAGAGTAAGAATCATTATGCAAAATGACTGGTTTTTCAGTTAGAATACTAACCTGTTTGCATGGAGAAAGACCATTAGTTTCCAACTTCAGATAGAATGGGTCCATCTTGCATACTGGTTTTCATTTGGGTCATTTTATCATAAAACCGAAGTCACAGTCTTGTTTCGAGAATTTTAATTGTTTCACGTGGATCTTCTATGCTTTAGCAGCCCAGCATGGATTCAGAAGCAGACACAACTGAAGCTCTCACTCATAATGATTCCGATAGAACATTCTTCAGAGGTGATGTATGCGGACCCATTGCAGCATCAATGAATGAGTCTATGTTCCAACTAGTCATGTCAAAGTGGCGTAATGCATTTGATGGCTTGAAGGAAACCCATGACTACAAGTTTCTGTCTGCAGCTGGTTCGCTTATGAAAAATATGGTGACTGCACTATTTACGTACTCTTATGTTTCCTAATGCATTCTTTGCTCAGCATTGAATGCTTTGGTAACTCGAAAGTTACAAGTCATTGCTCAGATCCTGTCATTTCTCTGCTCTACTATAATTCCCATATCTTTGAAGCTTCTATGAAGTTACTGACATTTAAAGTTGGGATTAGAACTGTATTTATACTTATGCCCCTCATAACATGCTTCTTGACCAACTTCTCTTGCAGATATGCATGCTAGATTTGGTGCTTAATTTATCGCCAGTAAACTCCAAGGAGCCTCAAACAGCCCGCATACTTCTGTACAAGCTATTTTATGATCAAACTGATGAGGGGATGACTCATTTCCTGATAAATTTGCTCAAATCGTTTGACCCTCACAAACAACCTAGAAGGTTTGTTTTCCTTCTCGTATCAATGAGCAATTTTTCTTATATTAAACTTTACCATTTAAATAATGCGGAGAGGTTCTCTCCTTTAGCTGTGTAATCCAATATTAGATTGATAATGAAAATGAGAGTTAGCATTAGAGGAATGTTGCCTTTATTGTTGGGCATCCAGTTTTGGTAATGCAATCTTTAAGAAAGGGAGATTGAGTTTTGCGGGGTATGATTTTTAGTGTCAGGAAGTTATTCTAACTTTGAGTGCTATCTATTCTCTTGCTTGAGTGTCTATGTTGTACTACTACTGACAAGTCTTCCTTATCAGTTATCTTGCGGATCTGGCAGAGATGGTTTATAAAGTTTTAAAGCTCATGGAACGCCTTCAAGAATGTGGAACATTAAGGGTATGACATATTCATAATTTTAGATGTGCAACAGTTTATTCGCTGTATTAAAACGTTTATCTTTGATGTTAAGGTTTCTAAAAAAGCAAGGAAGGCAAGGAAGAAAAGAACACTGAGTGAGAAGGAAACAGAAAATAAACTCGCAGGAGAACATGCTACCATTCAGAAAGAGATTAGCATCTCCAACGGTCAGCATTCAACAGATATGAGTGTGGCAGAGAACAGAAGCCTAAACACAAGTCCTGATGGGAAAGATGACATTAGTGTTCCTGCTCAGACTGATGAATGTGAAATATCCCCATTGGAGAAAGAAAACCTCCAAGATAGTCTAGCGCAGATGGATTGCAAAAATTCTGATTATGCCAATGGCGATCTCTGTGATAGCACAGGTGATTCTTCTGCTGATGAGAAAGTGGCTGCAACTGATGAAGTGGATTTTAAGGTGTCAAATTTGATTTCTGCTTTTGCAAACCACAGCATCATCCAGAAATTGTGTTGGTTGCTTAAGTTTTACAAGAGTAATTTGACCAGCACAAATTACTACATAGTATGCATGCTGCGAAGGATCAGTGATGACCTGGAGCTCTCTCCTATGCTGTATCAGGTAAACTTTACACATCATCTTTAGATAAGTTTCAGTAGCCATTTACAATTCATTTCTCCTCTAACACTTTCATGAAAACCCTTTTGCAGTTATCACTCCTCGCTACATTCCATGGCATCCTAGTTGAGCAGAAGTCATCTCCATGCAAGGAATATGAAAATATTGTTCAGTTTTTGACAAATCTGGTCAGAAAAATGCTTAAAAAAATGAAAAAGCAACCGCTCCTTTTTGTGGAAGTTCTGTTCTGGAAGACTCGCAAAGAATGCCATTACATCAATGCTGAGTACCTATTGCATGAGCTTGGTCATTTAAAGAAAGAATGGGCCAACAGTTTTGGGGATGAAGAAAATGCTCACCCACTAGACAAGGGATGGACAAGTAGAAGCATAGCAGATGCACTTGGTGAAGATGAAGCTGATGTTGTGATCTCGCATGACCTTGGATATGAGAAGTAAGACATCTGAAACCTGAATATTCCCGTTTTTTTCATTTTGATGTAATCAGTTTTTTATTAATCAGCAATATTGATAGTTTTTGATGCGCTCATGGATCTGCTAGACATTAATAAAGATCTAGGACCATCCTTTTGTGGTCGGGCTTTGCTTGAGACTGGTGGGAATTCCCTTAAACCCCACCTCCCCCACACCAAAAAAAAGAAAAAGAAAAGGGACATAAAAAGAAAGGAATTTTCCAGGAGAATAGAGATACTGCAAGAGGAGCTAAGAAATATGCCTTACTTATTGTACAGTAATGAAGAAAAGTTTGGCAAAATGAAGAGAGGTAATGCATCTATTTCAGATGATGAGATCGATGGGAAAGAAAATTATGATAAGTACGTCCTTCATAATACTTACAATTTACAACCTAAGGATTAATAGTCTTTCATTTACCATCTTACTGAAACCTTGATGCATTTGGCTGTTGCAGGGGGGGCCAGTCCATAGAGAATGAGGCTGACATGGTTTCTAGGAAAAACAAGCGACTTGTTATTGGAGTTGAACGGGAGATGAAAATGAAGGATTTGCATGATAAGTATGGTGCATGACCTAAGCTTTTTGATTTTTCTATTGTGCCTTTTAAATTGGCGCAAGTATATCTAGTATCAGCTGAAAGATATAAAAAAGAATATATGGGCCACGATGTGTTTTCCCATAATTTAATTGTGCCTGTATAGCAGTGTAGGCCACTAGGCCTACATTCTTCATCCGACTTAACTGAAATCTCTCCTGACAAATATGGCCAATTTAGGTTCAAGGATTACCACAATTGTAGTGATCTTATTGCAAAAGCTCTTGATCCCGACGGAAAAATTTCGCCTGCTCAAATTTCCAACAAGCTTAAACAGCTTGGACTGAAAGTTGCGCGAGGGAAAAGGATATGCCGCGCTCACGAATCTCTTTCAACTGTGCCTAGTCAACTTGATGGAGATGGAAGAGAAGTGGAAGCAGTTAATACCCATTTGAAATCAAACAGTCAACCTCTGTAAGTATTTGTAGGTGAATATTAATTTCTTTGTATTACAAATATACATTTTGCTTATTTTTCTGTACCTTTCTAAGTTTTTTGAGGCATTTGTTTATAAAGATTTGAATATCATAGGGCACACTCTTTAATTGATTCCCCCTATTTCCCCTCGCTAAACAACACAACCAAAACCACCCTCTCCCTCCCTTGCTTTCCAAGGAGCAGGGGTTGTGAATTTGCAACCCCAATACCTAAATAAATAGGTGCTAGTTTCATCTACTACTTGTCCTCTATTCCAGCTGTCAGTGTTCATTAACTTAAGCTTTCATAGATTTTTCTCTACAAAGAGAAAAACTTTATAGATTACACATATACTAAGGAAAGACTTGGATAGATTAGACACTTTTCTTTAGCTTACCCCACATCTTTTTGAGATGCAATTGTTAGCATCGCATAGATAAATGGCTGCCGTGTCATCTGCTTTTGGTCTGTAATTTTTGTTCATTGGTTTTTCATTTTGTGTCAAATATCAATGCTTGCTGTTTTATGTTGCTCAGCTACTCCGGGTGTTGACTAATTTCAACTTGATATGTTGATAGGCACACAAGAAAAAGAGTTCGTGCCTTAAGTGAAGATCCGGAAGCTAACATTAAAGCTTTATATGAGCAGTAAGAGTTCCTTGGTCACATGGTTGTAATTTGAGATTTTATCTCTTCTCATGAATTGTTGCTGAAGGAATAGCAAATTGAAGTAGATGCTGGAAGTGATATGCTATAGTTTTAAAGAAAAATTTGCTTTCTTTTGATATTCCCAGATTTAAAGACCATAAAAGGTGCAGCTACATGATTGCAAATGCAATGGATGATGGTGAATTCACAGCTACTCAAGTTTCTCGTAAGCTTAAGCAGCTCGGCTTACATATTCCTCAAAAGAAGAGGTCTTCGGCAGGCATCCTGAGAGATGAGGATCTTAGTGACTCTAATACAAAGGAAGTGCACGACTCTGATGACGAGACACTGATATCATTAGTGACAAGGTTATATAGCCATGATTTGAATGCCCGTGTTTTTTTGTTATTAAATTTATTTATCCACTTCTGGTTCTCTACTTAGTTTTCAATGTCTTGGCTCTTGCATAGTTGCATATGTCAAAGTCCCTAATTTTATTTGGTAAACCTTCCAATAAAAGGTTTGCAACTCATGTGATGAGTTTGGCCTTTGGATCAACTCAGCTTTAGTCTTCATAGACTGCTGTAGGTTAGCATTGTATCCAATTAGGAACAATCTCCACTCATTTTATAGGCAGTTACCTTGTACCATGGAAACACTTGAAGCTTCTTTCTTTTCTTGGATTCTTGTTGGCTCTATACGTACATGTGTTAATACCAACATCAGTATAACAGTAATTTTGAAAATTTCAGGGGTAAAAGGGATAATAGCAAGTTCACTGAGGAGTTACTAGACCAGACTGCTGGACAAAAAGTGTCGGAAGAGGATTCTGATGATGAAATGCTAAGCTCTGTTCTCAAGTAACTCTCTCAAAAACTTACTCCCCCTAAAGGGAAATAAGAATGACTGAAGTCATAGGCTATTTGCTTTTTATTAATTTGTCTTTTGGATATAGGAAGAATAGGAGATCCCGTTCCAAGTCCATTGATCAAAACTTGGCGCCACCCATCCCGGTTCAGGAAACAGCCAACTGCAATGCTTTGGAAAATGGAGTTGACGAAGGTGCTGCTTTCAACCATGTTAGTCCAAATGGCGCAGCAGAAGCTGAAGTCCCAGGTACTGGCAGTGATAATCTACTAGGTGCTGAACCTGAGAAAGATATAGAGGACCTGCATGATCAGCAAATGGAGGCCGAGGCCGAGTTGGCAGATTCAGGGGATGAAACGGATGATGCTGCATTTCAAGAGAGTGGTGTGAGCAGAAGGAAGTTGAGGATGGTTCTTGATGATGAAGATGATGACTGAGACTGACAGTAACCGGTCAGAGATCAGAGATTCATGTATAGTTGATTGTGTAAGGTACACTTGGGAAGAGAAATGTACAGGTTGGACAATTGTACATGAGATGAAAGTGTTTAAATTCAAGTAGTTATGTTCTTTCCCCGGTCCATGAACGGCCCTCTCATAATGAAAGGGTGTGAAAACTTATTATCATAAAGATCTAAGATTGTTGAAATTAGTGCTCTTGAAAACACTTAGATCTACCATGTTCAAAGTTTGGATTTTAAATTCTATGTCGGTGGGAAGGTTGATGAAGTTTCGAATTTCCTTTTTTTTTTAATTCCAAGTATTGAATTTTGAAATTAGAAAAATTTTAGATTTGTTTTGAGTTATTTTTCTATATTAAGGTGGATGCAAATTAATAATATAATATTGGAAGTTTTGAAGTTCATTTTTCTTCTTCTATATAATGTCTTTGAATTTTCAAATTATAAGGTTTATATGAATTTTAATGTTTGATAATGCGAAATAAAGAAACAATTTTGATTCCTTTTAGTTTTTAGTTTGACATTATAATGTTAGTGTAAACTCCAACATTATGATATTAGAGTTTCGAAGTTCAAGTTCTATTTTTGCAAAATTTCGATTTTGGATTTTGGAATCATAAAGATTACATGAACTTGCGAATATTATGGAATGAAGAAATAATTTTTCCTTTTTATCTATTTTGAGTTTGATTTTTCTATAATAAGTTTAATGTGAACCCTGATAATATATGATTGAGGTTATGAAGTTCCATTTTCTTTTTCAAAATTTCGAATTTGAATTTTGGAATTATAAAATTCATATGAACTATATCATTTTATACTGCGAATTGGAAAGAAAACTTTGACTTTTTGTGTTTTGAGTTTGATTTTTCTAAGTAACATTGATGTGAATTCTAATAAGATGAGATTATGATTTCAAAGTTAAAAAAAAAAATTCTTTCAAATTTCCAATTCAGATTTTGGAATTATAAAATTTATATGAACTCTAGTATTGATATTGTAGAATGGAGAAAGAATTTTATCTTTTTATCTTTCTGAGTTTGATTTTTCTATAATAAGTTTGATATGAACATGAAAAATATGCAATTTGGGTTTCGAAGTATGAATTTTTTTTTTTTTTCCAAAATTTCGTGTTTGCATATTGGAATTATGAAATTTTTATTAACTATAACATTTGATATTGTGGATTGAAGAATGAATTTTTATGTTTAGTGTTTGTAGTTTGGTTTTGCTATTAAAAGGTTGATCTATGAACTCAAACATATGTGATTTGGATTTCAAAGTTAAATTTTTGTTTTTATTTTTTAATCCACAATATAAAAACTCATAGTTCATGTAAGCCTTATGATTCCAAATTTCAAACTGGGCACTTTGAAGGAAAAAAAAAATTAACTCTGAAACCTCAAGCTCATATTGTTAGAGTTCACATCAACATACTATAAAAACCAAACTCAACAGAAAAACAAAAAAATTAAAATTAAAAAAAATTGAATATCAAAACTCCAATCGTATATTGTGAGTTCACATCAAACTTACGATAAAAAAACAAAACTAAAAATAGCAAATAGGAAAATTACTTTCTCCATTATGCAGTATTATTAGACTTCGTATAAATTTTAGAATTTCAAAATCCAAACTGGAAAAGTTTGAAGAATAAAAATTTAACTTTGAAAAAAAATAAACTTCGAATCTCAAATTATATTTTATTATATAAATATATATACGCACTAAAAATAAGTCATAAAATTTAGTATTCATCAATAGTATTTTGATCATTTTACTTCTTGTAGTTGTTGATGTTGTGAATAGTAAAATTATAATTTTACTTAGATATTCATTATTTATTATTATTATTATTATTATTTTATTACTCAATTTGAATATATTATTCCGTACCCCGAGTATAATTAAATATTACTACAATTATAATTCCAGCAACTATTATTGTTACTATGATATTATTACTTTGTTCATTAATTAGAAAAATATATTAACAAACAAAAACTTATTTTGTTGATTATATAACTTAGATTACACTATTAGAGTTTATATTTTACATTTTATTTCATGAAAAATAAAACAACGTTTTTACTTTTTACATCTTAGAGTTATTATTTAATAGTCCTTTTTATTGTTAGCTATCCAATATTGTTACAAAATCGTGTAAATAAACCAAATGAAGATGTATGTAAATAGTTAATCATCTTTTCAACTCTTTTTTCATATTCTAAATATATATACCTATATATATATATTATTTTGTAGAATTTATATTTATAATTAATTGAGCAGTCTCGCAACAACGCGGGCAATTCTCCCTAGCACATAACTGAAGACCACTCCTTCAACCTGTCTGGTTTTAAATCTTTGCATGTTTCTTATAATCGTGTTGTCTTCCAACTTGAGCTCACACTGGAACCCACCATTTCAAATTCAGCTTATTACTGTCCTCTTGCATGGTTGGCCCTTCTTTTCCCCAAATGGATTCAAACACAGAGAAAGCTCACCACTCTAAATATGCCTAATGCTGGGATATCTGATAACATACCTAAAGGGTTTTGGGATCTATCTTCCAATTATGTGACTGAAGCCTCTCTATGAAGCAAAGCCATGGGAAACTTCCATGTCCACCTTCACAAAATTGCACCTTTTTTAATATTGCCTTGACATCTAATCACTTGTCTTGTCCATTGCCACCCTTCCCTCCAAACCTAAACGATGTGTTCGTCTCATAAAACATGTTATCAGGTCCCCTATCTTCTTTCTTAGCATCACCGACGTCGGGTTTGTTAACTCTGAACCTCTCCAACAATTCACTTTCAGGTGAACTTCCCAAATTGTTGGATGGATTTTCAAGGTTTGCTCTCCCTGGATTTGGGGAAGAATAAATTTTCCGGGAACATACCAACCTCATTGGATTATTGCATTTGAACAATAACAATCTTTCAGGAGAATTGCCTTGTACGAGATTAAGGGTTGTTCTGAGTGCCAATGGGTTATCTGGTAAGCTACCAACCTGGCTAGGCCAAACCCTAAGGGAATTGCTGATTCTAGACTTGAGATCTAATCACTGCCATGGATGGAAGCATACAGTTGAGTCTATTTAACAATTCATGTCTTGGACCTCTCTCAAAACATGATCTGCGGAGCCTTTACGCATGGCCTCAGCAATCTAACAGCTTTTTCTTCTTGTTTGGCAATGTGAAACTCAGGTGGAGAGGAAATGATCTTCGAGTTTGGTAAAAATCTCCGGCATCTGAAAAGCCTTGACATTTCAAGCAATTACTTGAGTGGGAAATTAGGGAAATATCAGTATGATAAATTTGGTGTTTCTGAACCTATCAAAACCCAGTTTAAACCGGGGAGATTCCTGAAAATTTTGGTGGGTTGAGGAATCTAGAAAGTCATTATTTGTCAAAAAACAAGTTAGTAGCAGAATTCCTGAAAGCTTTTTTTTGCTTAAGTTTCCTTGGTGTGCTGAATGTATCATGCAATGCAACTTATCAGGAAGGATCCCCGAAGGCACCCAACTTCAGAGTGTTGATGGGAAATGTTACACTTTGTGGACCTCCACTAACACAGCAGTGCCCAGCAGAGCACGGAACAACTCGATAAGGCTCTGGAATCAATGGAAGCACTGGATTTGACATTGAAAATCCTTTGAAAAATTAGGATTTTATGTTAGCATGGTGCTCGAGTTCTTCGTAGAATCATGGGGAGTTTCTGGTACTTTGGTGGTGAAGAGTTCTTGGAGATAAGCCTATTTCAAATTCTTGGATGATACAAAAGATTGAATTTATGCGGCAGTGGCAGAGTTCAAGGCAAAAAATGCAGAGAAAACTTCAATAGTAAATATGAACCCAGAAGTGCTTGCGCGAGGGGGGCAGGCAATACTAGCTTTCGTCAAAACTTGAAGTTCAAAGGTTACAATGTGGAAGATTTCAAGATGTCTGGCATGTAAATTATGAACTTACTATCATATCTGTGCTTACTGTTTCAAAATGTATGGATAAGGGACATGTGTCCAAAATGTTCAATGAATCGCTATGCTCTTTAAAACAATCTGTTCAATGATTTACAACTTACTAAGCATACAACACACGTGTATTGCTCAGATGAAAGCCAGAGTGAAACCTGTTCAACCAACAAGCACACCAACAAAGAGATAAAATCAGAGATCGCCTTATAACATAGATGTTACCCGAACGGAATTGTCAGCTGATCCCGTTAAGAAGATGGGCAAAGTTGGGTGCCAATCTACAGTGGTTATTGCAGCACTATGTGGGAGAGTTCTCAACCCATTTGTATGACCCCGAACCTGAACCAAAGTTAAAGAACCAAAAGTTTGTGTCAAAACATCACCTACACCATCAAAACATGGCAACCAGGGAAATCCAAGACCACCAAACTGTTCAGTTTCCAGTCAATAATTCACTTGCAATCTATATTGGATGGGTAGGTTCAATATGTTTAGCTAGCTGACTCTAATCGAGTACTACTGCACATGTCGCCATGTTGGAGCCACTTAGAGAGAGAGAGAGAGAGAGAGAGAGAGAGAGAGAGAGACCTGATATATGGGTGCTCTCACTGAACCAGATGTTACCAACAGTCTTCTCCCATTAGCATCTAAAGCCATTTCATGTCTGCAATTTTTCAAGTCCTCAGGGTCACAGAACCTAAAGTACGGAAAATAGAAAATTTTAGTTACTCAGGTGTACGCCCAATTTTTATTTTTTTTTTAAAGAATTGCTCTCACTAAAGTACCTGCTACAGTTCCTTGACCAAAGGATTTGACCTTGGTTTTGTAAGCTCCATTCAAAAACCTGACAATGCAAAACTAGTTCTGTTAGGCAATAGTTATAAGGATGACAAAATTATACGACCATCTGTAGTTTTAGATAGTACTGGATATGGCATTACAAATGCACTAGTTAAACTTCATAGGAAAATGAACACAAAGAACTTGCCTTTCCATCTACTCCCAAACTGAAAATACTCGTCTCATCAGGCCCAAAAAGAAGGGAACTTATACCGGAGTCATGCGCAGGCCACCCCGTTATTTGTAAACCAGCAGACATATCTTTGGCTTTGTTAAGGTGTTATCTACGAGGATGTGCATATGCAGGGAACTGCAATATGTGCAAAGGGGGGCTCCCATTGCTGACCCTATGAAGATAAGGGCTCAAGCATACAGCTAAAATGCCCTTGTTGAGGGTGATTTAACCATTTGGAAAATTGAAAAACATGCTATGCAAAAGTGGCCAAACAGGGGTTTTCCATTCGTATGCAAACCATTTACCATCTAATTTCCTACAATTTATATCAAGTCGTACCATATTTGAGGATACCAAACATGTGAATCATTCCATCAGTGGCAGCGGCTGCTAAAATTTTTCCATTGTGATTGAAACTCAGGGATGTAATTGCAGGTGGATCTTTACCAAGAGGAAGAACTGACTTCACGAAACCCAAAAGATTATTATGGCACAAAAATACATGTGTCTTTCTAAAAGGAAGAAAAGGCATAAAATATACGTGACCATAGCAAGCATATATGATCTTCTGGTAAAAAGAAAGCACATACCATAGCCTTCCAAGTCTTCATGTTCCACACAGTTAATGAAGCAAAACCCATCCTATCCACATAACTTGATCCATGCCTACAAATACGATAAGGTCCAAATTCTTACATCGATGAAAATTCAAGCCTAAAGGCACACATACGAAGGAATATACATGCATGCAAGTTGCAAGAAGATCTTTTCGTGATCCAGTCGTAATCGCTTCACAGCATGGTGCGCATGCCATACTTTTACAACAGTGGGGAGAATTTGGTCTTCTGTTGCATAAACAATGTGATAAGATTTCAGGAAAAAAAAAATACCCCTTAGACGCTGCTGCAGTGACAAAAATTGGCTCTACAGGGCTGCATTTTATATCCAAGATACTGAGGCAAGGGAAAAAAGATAATTAGCTATACAGGGGCATTTTATATGCAAGATACTCTACACAAAGAAGTACACAATAATGCAAGTAATTATAGAAAGGACCTTGGAAATACTTCATTTGTGCTAAGATCACAGACAACTCTCTTTGCATCAACATTCCATGCTTTAATCCCTCCATCAGCAGTGCCTATGAGAAGCTTTTGTCAAAAGAACAAAAATACTTAAAAGTAGATATTGTTAATGTCAAACATACAGATTGTGATTCCAATTCTAAGAAATTTGATTTCATTATGAACTAATCTGCATACCAATCGGTCCGATTTACACTCCCAGTCAAGTGACATAATCTTGGCTCCACAGTAAATGGTTGCATTTCTAGATGCCGGAGTTGATGAGTCATATGTCCATATCCTATTCAAATAGATATGGACAAACACACGTTTTAATTCGAATTCAATGAAGAGTTGACTAATCATCAACAGTAAAGGAGTTCAACAATAAACATTACACGCATAATAACATACGCAAGCCAAGGAATGCAACGCCTAGGCCTATACAGATACACGAACGGGTAAATTCAATAGGTCACCTATGCAGTTGATATGTGATACAAAACAAAAGGCGACGAGATTTAAGTAAGCTTGACTGCAGAGGCTATAAATTGTTTACAATCTTATTACTACCAAATAAATACCTTACTGTGCCATCTTCAGATGCACTGGCTATATTGTTTCCAGATGCAGAAAAGCGGCAACGACTGATTGGACTTGTATGGCCCAAAAATGTCTCCTAAAAACCAAGATGACAGAGTTATGGAGTACGGAAGTTAGTGAAAAAAAAAGAACATAATAAAAATAAAATAAAATAAACTGCAGGAGAAAGCTACCAAAATACAGAAACGCAATTGGGTTTGTATCATCAAGAACCAATCACTCGTTCACGCTTATAAACAATTTACCTGAAAATCAACTTTAACTTCAGGGAAGTCTTCTGCATGGCTTCCCCTGCCATTTTCTGCAATAACACATGATTCCCTCCCTAGTCACTCAACAGATAATATGAGAAACAGCTACCTACATGCCCTTAACAAACAAAGTAAAAAGAAATCAGATATAAAAGTTATCTACCACTATAAAGGCCATCCTGGAAAAGATGAATAGTATCAGCAGTTCCACCATCTCCCACATGAAGACTTGATTGAGAACTTAAATCAGGATCAGATGTGGATAAGTGAATATCTTGTTGAATTCCAATTGGTCCAGCAATAACCCAATCTCGTTCCACCTCTGCTTCCCCTACTTGAAAAGTAGCAGGAGGACGTGTTTCCTGAGTACCTTTAGACGTAAGATAACCTTCCTCATGCATTTCACCTGATGAACTCTTGGCTTGTTCAGTGCTTGCATCCACTACTGATGACGCATAACTGAGTTTCAGGAAAAAAAAAAAAAGGATAGCCTCACTATAAATGAACCCTTGCATCTATATACAATTTATAACACATGATACTGATGGAGAACGGTCAACGATGCTTTAGTCTTTAGGTGTCTTGGCCAAGGTCATTTAATTATAATTGTTTTGGAAAGCTGCCATTTCTCAGTAGGATTATTTCCTGTTATAGAAAATTATTCTTTTAGTTTTCTTCTAGCACAGGCATTAGGCTTAGTTTCGTGGTTTATTTCCAGCAGGATTCTTTTCTGTTATATTAAAAAGGTCTCTATATAAACTATCATTTAAAACCCTAAATGACAGTTTTGAAAGTGACTAAAAATTGTGGAGCTTTGCTTCTTTTCAGGCTTGTGATATGCAACCTAACCCCAGGTGTGATGCCTAAGGATCTCTAGGTGTGATGCCTAGAACTTTGGGGGTGATGTCTAGAAAACTATTGGCATGATTTCAGTAGAATCTATTCTATCCTTCTTGTTGTTTTAGTTACTTTTCCCTTCAAATTTCCTATCGCTTTCACTTCCTGTAATCTCAAGTCCCTCAAACACCACATTAGCATTCTGGTTCCTCCATCAGATGCTCTCAAGAGATGGAACAATGAAACACAATTACCTTCTTAACTGGCATAACTGACCATCTTTTTCCTCCAACAAAGCCTGAAGTTCTGACAACTTGAGGTTAAGTTGCTTGATGTCTTTTTTTAGACGGTTGACAGTTGTCTTCTCTGAACTGATTTTCAAAAGAGCTGGTATGCGTGGTTTTGTTAAGGAAATTTTCTTCAAATCTTAGTAATATTGCAAAATAAAGGTGAAAAACTAAGCAACATTACAGTAGGGAGGTGGATAGTTGGTTCCATATATAGCAGAGTAAGGTTCATCTATGGTAGCTGTGAAATTCTGATAGTACTGAAAATTAACGGAGTTGGCAACACTCGACAACAAAGTATAAATCACTCTAATATGCTAATATATAAAGCCAAAAATAAATAAATAATACACTAGTCTGAAGGATATGAGTTCCGTTGAAGATCTTACTAAAGAAATTCCTCACAGATAAATGCAAGGCCTCATACCATTCCTTTGAAAAATATAAGCGAAACTCAGGATCAAAGCTTGGTTTCTTTAAATATGGAATGGCTGCATCACACAAATAAATAGGTAAATCAAGGTGAAAGTAGTTCACTAGAACGAAAGTGAAAGATGGAAAGACAAACTCACCAAACCATGCAGTCCAATCCTGGCCCCTTTGTAGCAAATCATTCCCATTCATTCCAAAGAACTCTAAAACTTTGTCACTCCTTCCTGACTGGGTAGCACTAACAACATAGTACCGTAGAACAGACACCTCTAACTTAGACAGGGTAGTCAAAAGTACTGTGTCGGATGATGAAGAAAGACACTGCTTGAAAAAACTGAACAGACTAACTAATTTTTCTGCTTGAAACTTAGGTACATACACCAAAAAGATCAAATCCATTATCTTATCGACTTGAAACCCTTTACCGATATCTGTAGATAATTCGGAATCAAAAGTTTGCAACGTGTTAGTGAATCCTCTAAACACAAGAAACTCCCTTACAAGCTCCTCCGCATACTGCATATTCTCCATCTTGTCCACCTATACATAAAAACATCAAGATTATTTGTAAAAGATGTTATTTTTAAATATACTTCTTACATTGGATCACATAACCAATACTATGAATTGCATTTTCCATTATGTCTCACTGACTAACATGCTTAATTTATTCAACAGATAAGTAAATGGAACAAAAAAAGTTGGAAGAACTCTGTTTTCTTTAATTCCATCTCACATTTTGCAGAAACAAACGGAGTGATCAGTCACCTAGGCTCCATCAAGCATTCATAATTGGACTTATAATAGAATATAAGTTGGGATGATAATTATAAGGGGTTTAGAGAGATCTAGGGTTTATAGAAAATTGAAATTTCAGGAATTGTAAGAATGAATTGTACCTTACGGAATTGCAAAGGAAGCGAATGGCTTTTGTGATTGCAGCGAGGAACTGGGAAGTTCGATTAACCTCTTCACCCGTGCCCAGTCTCAAGTGGAAGATGGGGTAAGAAGAGAGCCGCTGATGTTAGAAATAGAACTAGCATTCCCAATTTGCTTTAAAAATAAAAAAGATAAATTAGTAGACCATCCTTAATTAAGTAGCCCTCGTTATTAGGTCAGGCCAGGCCTGACAAGCCCGATTCAAATTTTTTGGGTTGAGTCTAGTCAAGTTGGACTTATTAAATAATTTTTAAAGTTTCAGATTGAGCTGGACATGTTTACTTACGTATATAAGAGTCCACAATCTTTATTGGACCAAGTTTTATTGGGCTTTTTGGGTCGGACCTAATAAACTCACTTGGACTGAGCTCGAGTGAGCATTTAGAAATAAGTTATTTTTCAAATTTTAAAGTTATAAAAAAAATATATGAATATGAAATAAAAATATTAGGTTATGGAAAGAAATGTTAGTAGAGGGTGAAATATTGTTAAGAGAGAGAGAAACTCCACTTCTTGAGTTATTTAGCATGCAACTTTTGCTTGAGAATTTATAAGTTTACAAAATCGTATCCTTATCAACACTGATGTCTTTCAAATTTATTCAGGTTACTATTACATTAATTCACTTAGGCTCACTTAGGATATTTGTTAGTAATACGAAATGCGAGTGGGTGGTGTCGTCTTTACGGTGCATCCATACCTTTGGAAAATTTTTTGTACACAGCTTGTCAAGTCACTGTAATGTTACGTCAATCTTTTTCGCTAGTTACATACAACATTCTTTTATTTGTTTTAGATTATAATTTTTTTTTTCCGAAATAGAATGATTTAGAATCCTTGTTTTGCATTCTCCGTTTGTGTTTTTGTTTTTTTTTTTCAATTGTTAATGATGTTTGAGCATGGTGTCTGATCATGTATCTTGTTGGAGGCTACTTCTCACAGTCAAACAAGACTTCGTGCATTTGAGTTTCATTCAACTCGAGCTAGTCCCTCTTAATGCTGGAATCATGTTTGGTAAATGGTAAAATGAGCAAGTCCCTCTTAGTGCATTTAGGTTATTTGGGCTATATATTCGGACTTACAGGCCGGGTTTATATGGGCGAGCTGCGTTAGGTTTATCGGGTCCGGACCTATCGGGTTTGAACACTCTAAGCTCAAGTCCATCCCGTTAACTCTCGAGCCGGGTCGACCCACGACCCATAGTGGGTCGGGCCGACCCACGACCCATAGTGGGCCGGGCCGACCCACGACCCATAGTGGGCCGGGCCAGGCTTTTGTCCATCGGACTTATCGGGCCCCCATAAACTCATGGATTTTTGAGGCAAATAATGAGGGCTTCTTAATAGAGCCTTATTTTATTTAAAAATTGTAAGACATACATATTAAACAAAATAAGTACTTTTTTCTTAAAAAAATAAAAATAAATAAAATAAGTATTTTTCTTTGACTTTTTTATTGGTAAGTCCCTATGCAGTATTTATTGAATTTGAAACTCCGTATATGCCTTTTTTATGTAGTGTGGGCATTGATCCAATTTCGCTCTATTACATGGAGCAATTGGCAGTGCTGCTATTTTTTTTTTCTTTTCTTTTTCCCATCACTGTACCTAGGAGCTCGATTGAACTGTTAACCACATTACCAACCTTTGGCCTTTTGTTTTCTAATATTATGATATATTACCTTTTTATATTTTTTAAATAAATATAATTTTGTTTGCATAATATCCCTACTTAATCACATTATTTTCCAAAATAAAATATAAAAAATACATAACACTATTCGATGCAAGATTTTCACTAAATGATTTGAAATGATATATATATATATATATATATATATATATATTGGTAGATAATGGCGCGAGTGAAGAATGCTAATTGGCAGCTAAGGTTATAAATAATATAATTGACACTTTAGTCATTCATCTAAGTTAAGTTAAGGTTATTGATCTTCGCTTTGAAGGTTATCATATAATTCGTTTCACTTTTATATCGATGAACAACATTAACAAAGTCGAATTTGGTATTAGATCAAAAAAACTATTGGTAATAGGGTTCTTAAAAGATTAGCTAAATAGTGACGTTAGATCAAGATACTCTGCAAGAACTTCTCATTACAGTGGGGAAGAGATCGACAGCGAGCCAGGTCGCCTTGTAAAGCCGTTGTGAGGCGTAGGTGATAAGTATATCGATACTCCACTGAGGGAACATATAAGTAGAGAAACTCTCTTCTAATGACCCGTTTACTTAGATATTTGAGTAAGAAAACTATTGGTAGCAGTAACAGCTCCAGTAACAATGACAATGCTAGAATAATGAGAGTTAAGAATGTTGAAGAAATAACCATGAATAAATACAAAAAAAAAAATTAGAAAATTGAAGTATTCCAAAGGTTCTTACTTCCAGCATTTATCAAAAGGGAATGTTTGAGTTTAGCTCTGATTATGCTATTGAAACGGTGGAAAAATCTATTTCTATCACTAATGCTAGTGCAAATTTTCGATTACTCTCCCAACACCAGATATATCAGCATATGTGAAAGGGTCACAAATATTTGCACATTGGTCTAATATAGGCTAACAGTTAACTCGAACAAGATTAAACACCTCAATTCTCCTCTGTCTGTGAGATAAACAACACAGAAACTTGTTAATTATATATTAGAATTAGTAGAGTCTTCTCTAAGCGAGTGGCCAATTTATTTTAATTGTTACCCACACTTTTTAGAGTCTTTATATGATCCAGGAGTTTTAAAGACTCTTACCCTAAGCGTTGATACCCAAGGGTATGATATGGATCCTAGATCGCAAAATCTTGCAGTGATTTATCGGATTTCTTACAAGGTTAATACCATTGTACGTCGTGCTAATGTAATGGACATCAAGGGACAAACCATTTTGTTCCAAGCCAGTTTAGGAAAGGCACACACGATGATACACAAGATGATAAAATGGAATGAGGTCACATTACCTGAAAGATGGAGATTGCAAGATGCAATCCCTCACCATCCTATTCAAAATAGGGAGCCAAGTCGTATTATCCAATACAATTATGGAGATGTGGAAGTAAATTTTGATAATGGTAGGCTAACTAGGTTAAGTTTTGGTCGAAGAAGTGTTGATTCTTATAGATAGACCACTCAGAACACTTTTCGGAAGAGTTTCTTTAGGAGAGCTCAAGTAGAATCAAGCTCTTACGAGCAAGAGCATGAGCCAATCATCTTTGAAGACTTAGAAAGACTCGTGATCATGTTCATCATCCATCTTATAAAGTTGAAAGCATAGGAGCCACGTCCCCTTCGAAGAATTCTAGGGATCTACCTCCACAACCTGAATTTTCTTGGGAAGATGTTGAATCTAATATCTGTGTGATAACAAAGTTCGAGCCCAACATGGATTTTATTGAACAAGATTATCACAACCAAGAAAATGCTCCAAAAAGGGAATGGTCAGAAAAAACCTATCTCTGAGAAAACTTCACTATACCTTTATGATTGAGAAATTATTTAATTCTAGATTTTTCCCCTGGTCTGAATGGTGTGTGAAGAAATACAAGTTTCTTGAATATGCCCATTGCATAAGTACCTTGGAAAACCCCTTCAAGACTTATACGACTTGAGAAGGAAAAGAAGAGAAAGCTTTGCATCCGCTTGCCAAGTCCATACAGATTAATGCAAAGGAAAAATTGCTTCACCTTATAGGGATGTTCCTGAAGGAGCTCAAGAAGCTTATTTTAAGGATGGAGTTGCTGATGTGATACAGCAAAAGAATTACAAAAATTTGTTTCTCCAATATTTAGGACAACAAACCACTAGGATAGAGAATTCATTGAAAGATGACCTTCTTAGAACTATAGTTTGGACACATAAAGACCTAGGAACATCTTCTAGTTCTTCTAAAACAAAGAAAGAAAAATTGATCAGCCAATGTTTAAACCTACTCCTGATCTTAAGGATTGTAAGCTAGGAAACAACGATAATTTTGTCACCGCCCTAGCAGATAGGTTAAAATCAATTAAGCTTTCAGAGCCTAATGTATCAGTGATTACTGAAGCTCAAATGACTGAATTGGAAGAACAATTTGATGATTCTAGCATAAATCCCCAAGTGAATAGGATAAAACATGGACATAGGGTAGCCAGAACTCCTATCTTGAAGAATTATTATCCTAGGCCTACTTTAGTGGATCTTCAATTCGAAGATAATGATATGGAAGAAAAAGGTACAATATAATGGAAACTCAATTGTTGAATGTAACATTGACGGACAAACATACTATTAAGTCCTAAATACCATGTGATGTCATGATCTGATTCCCCTAGCACAATATTGTCTGCTTTGGGCCCAGCCCTCACGACTTTGTTTCTAGGAACTCACGTGCAACTTCCCACTAGGTCACCCATCCTAGGATTGCTCCAGCCCAATCTTGTTTAACTTTGGAGTTCCAACCAAACTCAAAGCCAGTGAGCTCCCAAAAATCCTCGTGCTAGGAAGATACGTGCCCATACATATAATGTACTTCACCTTTCCCTCCCCGAGAGATGTGGGATTACTCACTGATCTTACTTCCTAAGCTCACGGATCTTATATAAGACATATGATGATGTTCTCATCTGCCAACAAAATACATTGTAATTTGGATCATGCAATTGCACAAGAAATTGAAGTGCGATTTATAGGATAGCTTCGAGGATGGTGGGATTTCCGTCTTAGCAAAGAAGAAAAAAGAGAAATTCTCACCGCAACTAAAGTTGGTGAAGTAAACGGGCAGATTATGGCCCAAGAAGATGCGGTGAATAACCTAATCTACACCATCACTCTGCATTTTTTTGGATCTACTGAGCTCCAAAAAGATAGATATAAAGAACTTGATGAATCTAAAATGCCCTACTCTATCTCATTTTAGATGGTACAAGGACGTGTTTTATGCCAAGGTTTTTTTTATAGATTTGATTGCTTTGCTGATTTTCGGAATAAGAAGTTTCTTTCTGGATTCTCCATTATTTGCTGAAAAGGTACGAAGCCAAATACGTGGCAAATTCATAGGAATTATACCTTATGACATGTATACCTACGGGGAACTCACCTCTGAAATATGTGCTGAAAGTTTTGCACTCTGCAATGATACGAAATTGAAAAAACAACTTGATAAGGAAAAGGTTTTAGGATCAAGATAGATGAGAGATTTTTGTGAACAATTGGTTTCAAACCAAAAGACCCATCTACTAGGAGAAAACCCTTCAAGAAGCCAAAGAAGTTTTCCAAAAATATTCGGACAAGCCTTACCAATCTTCTAAACCTTACAAGTCATGCTGATCCAGTAAGGGCCATTTGCAAAATCCAAAGGAGGGAAAAGTTAGGAAAGAAAAAGAAAAATCCAATCGAAAACCTCTAGTCTGCTATAAATGTGGAAATGTTGGGCATACAAGACCTGAGTGCTGAATGAAGGATAAGATCAATAACCTTAACTTTGATGAAGGACTAAGCGTCAATTATATTAGCTAATGCTTTACTCCTCAGATTCTGAAAATAGCAGGGTTGAAATCGCAGTTCTTGAAGATGAAGGGTTGTTCACTTCATCAACATAAGCTAGCGACACAGATTCTAAAAATGATTATGCGTTCAAACTAGATCTCTGTGTCACCACGAAAGAAGAAAGTCTGATTTTAGACTTAATTGATAAGATTGAGGATCCTCTTGAAAAAAGAGAAGTCCTTGAAAAATACCTGAACATGGCTATGGAGAAGGAAGCTCCTAAGCCCAGCGCTAAACAACCTGTCGAAACTTCTAGCTTCAAGAAAATTGTTGACAGAATAGCACAAAAAACAAGAAAAGAACCAACGCTAGCTGAAATGCAACAAGAAATTAATACTACAAAAGATGAAATCAAAAGTTTGAAACGACAAGTTGAAATCCTTAAAGTCTACCACTTTTCACCTGAATATGAAGGTAAAGAAAATGAACTAATGAAACTGAAAATGAGTTTCAACATCTTCTCGAGACTTTGAGGGAGAAGAAAAGGAGAAGAAACCAGAACCTGAATAAGTCTTGGAACGAATGGAATCCAAAAGCAATATCTCGGCCCTGAAATACGTGAGCAGTATCAATAAGGTAATGTAACGACCCGTCCCGAGTATCGGGATTTAATATTGTTTAATTATGATTTAGAATGACTAATCTGGGATTAGTTGAGTGGAATCGGACGAATTGTGCAAAATGAACGTTTTGCCCCTGGGCGTGGGCAAAATGTTGACTTTTAATTCGGACGGTCAAAGGGACTTTGACCAATGATCGTGACGTAGTTTGGGACGTCACGAGTTCATAGACAGGTGGCACGTTCGATTCCGACGTTCGTGGTGAAAGTTATGACATTCGGAAGCCCAAGGGCATTTTCATAATTTGAACGAAATAAGGGAAAATGTTGACTTTTTGATAGGGAGGTCCGATGGCCGAGGGCCAAGGACCATTAGGATGGTCTCAATGCCTTGAGTTCATAGACAGATGGCAAGCATCAATCGGACTTCGGATGGCTGAGTTACGGTTCTGGAAAGTGAAGGGCATTAAGGTAATTTTTGAACTAGGGGCATTTTGGGCATTTTACCCCTGGTTACTGTAGCAACCGCGGGGGAACATGGGCTGCACCACCATGTGCGGTGGTTCTGAGTGCCCAATTGATTATTCAAGTTGTGTGCTGGAAAGTATGGATTGTTTAAACTCTTATAGGCATCAGAACATGGCTGATTCATTCCTCAACGTGGACACCATTGTTAATTTGAGATTCGAACTTTGCGGGAAACATGTCTCAGTGGCCAGGTTGGCTTCCACAAGCTTTTAGGATGGCACAGGTCGATTAAAATGAATGAGAGTTGAGTGTTCTTCACTCTGTGGGACTGAGGGTCGAGTGATAGAGAGGAAAACCGTGGAAAACCATTTTTGGAATTTGAGAGGGAAATTTTGAAATTCAATCCTAGGGCCCTGAGGATCAAAATGGAGCTCACTTTCAGACTTCTGGGAGTGCCACGATCAAAACCATCGAAAGAATGAAGGTAATTGGCAACCAATTGGCTCTGAACGGACCTGGTTACAGTGAGCTAAAGTCGAGGTTGAGTCGTGATCATTGAGTGATCAAACGATGCAATTGAGTTGGGGAAATAGTTTCCCATGGTTCACTTATGCTTCTGGATGGATCAATTGGAAGATACCAGTTGAAATCGATGGAATTCGAAGCAGGAACAGTGACGGGTGTTCATCGTTGAACCGTTGGATTCTAGGTAAGCAATCGTGTAATTGAGTTTACAGACCTCTAATTGGACTTGAATCGAAGCCAAATGAATGTTCAATTGAAGTAATTGAGGTTGAATTGGTAGAAATTGAACCGGGTTGTCACGCGGGTTACAGGACCCGTTTGCCAGAGAAACGGGTGAGGACGATGACACTGTAGCAGGCGCGTGGGTTTCACGTTGGATTCTAGGTAAGCAATCGTGTAATTGAGTTTACAGACCTCTAATTGGACTTGAATCGAAGCCAAATGAATGTTCAATTGAAGTAATTGAGGTTGAATTGGTAGAAATTGAACCGGGTTGTCACGCGGGTTACAGGACCCGTTTGCCAGAGAAACGGGTGAGGACGATGACACTGTAGCAGGCGCGTGGGTTTCACGCGCAGCCACTCACGGCGGCTCGTGGGCACGAATCTCGAGGTGAGGTCAACATGACTTTTGTCCTATACAATGTAACGAACCTTTTAGCGTTGGTTTCGTGTCAATCGGACCCCTTTTCGATATTGTTCGGGATGTCCGAAGGTTTCAAATCGAGTTTAAAAATACTTAAAAATTCGGGAAAATTACGGGACTTTAATAGGATGTTAATGTTGAGGTTATTGAACCTCTAATGTGATTTGGACAGGATTGGGAGTCTCGGTGATAATTGTGTGGCCCGGGAAGGCCTATGGCATGCTTATCGAGGCGCACGGTTAAACGGTCTGTGAGTGGACTTTGGTTTTATAAATTTTATGCATGCTTAACTGTTTTATATGGATTATGATTGTGATTGTATGATGTTGATTTGGATATTGGGAAATTATACGGTTTCACGTATTTCGAGCCAATTTACGTGCTCGCACGTAAATCGAGGTTTTCCGGTTTAACACTGATTTTCCATACTTATCACTTTGGATATGATTTCATGAAATGGTTTTGAAATTGGAAAGAGAAACTCGGGCATGAGGTCCAATTGTTTTGGAAACCTCGGACTTGGAGTCCAATTGAGTTACGTAATCGGGCCAAGGGCCCAATTGCTTTATGAAATCGGGCCAGGGGCCCAGTTATTTATGAAATCGGGCTACGACCCATTGGAGTTATATAATCGGGCCGTGGGCCCAGTTGGTTTACAAAATCGGGCATGAGGCCCAGTTGGATTATAAATATGATTTCGGGTCAGGGACCCTAAATGGAATTGTAATGTTGTGAAATGATTTGATAAAACTTGTTCCATATACCATCTTGATATGAGGATATGTGAAGGTCTCCTCCAGGTGTCAGGGACACTGGAGAAATCACGGTGCATTGCCTGCGAGGGGTCATTGTACGGAGCTACCAGACCGTATAGTGACTCAGGAGCAGGATTTCTATAATTAGACGTCTGGGACGTCAGACATCTGGGATGCCGTACCCGGACTGGGTTCGGGGATTGGACTCGGGATTGAGACCCCGGGTAGCACGCGTTGCTTATGGTTATACCGTGAAATATGACGTCTGGAACATCAAGCTTCGGGGACGCTAGGCATCTGGGATGCCGGAGATGGTAACGTGGTAAATATGGATTAACGAATCTATGAAATGGTTTTTCAGTTGGATTTATGGTTTACGGTTTTGGGCTAAGACCCTAATGCCTTGTTGAGCAAATTTTTTGGACTACCAGTTTTCGTGGCATGCATACGTTTTTATGGAGGGCATAAATGTCTTATAATTGTGTTTAATGAACTTATTTATTTTCGTCCACTCACAGCTTTTGTTTTTAATGCCCTTCAGGTTGATTACGGATGCGACTGCAGTAGAGACTGGGGCATCGTACACCTCCTCCATCGATCCTTGTGCACTCTGGAAGCCCGTTTGGGCAGTGGCAATAGGTTATCCCTTATCTGACACCTCTTGTCAGATGGGAGCATGACACATTCCATGGTAATCCCGGGGGGATTGGGATGGGTCGTGTCAGGTAATCTCCCAGAAATGGTACTATGTAATTACCTTTATTATTAACAAAACTTTCAGGTTTTCAGTTGAGAAAGCTATCGACTTAGGAGCAGATCTAAACTGCACCAATGAAAGATTCGTACCCACCAAGTACTTCTCTAAAACCTCTCAAGGTCTATGAAGCGATAGTGACCAGCCCATGAAAATTCAATATAAGGTGTTAGATGCTGCATTGGTGTAGAGTGAGGTTTGTTTCCAAACTTCTTTTGTTATGGTAAAAGGTTTGAGCCATGCTATGATGTTAGGAACTCATTTGCAATACCCATTTAAAGTCTCAGACAAAGGTCTGGAAACTGAGGTAGAAGGAATCAAGTTAATGTTAACTTTTTTCAGAGAACCCTAATGCAATATGTTAATGCCATATAGAAGAAAATTATGAGTAAAGAAAAGTTTCTTTGCTCTCTGAAAGAGGAAGTACATTTTAAAAAAATTGAAGAAAAATTAACTACAAAGATAATTAAAGAAAGAGTTGAAGCTGTTCAAAAAGAATTTGAGATGCAAGTCTGTGGCGAAGTGACAGGACTCGTCCAAGAAACACTTCGTGAACCACGTTCGGGCCTTACTCTCGTCTAACAACTTTGTTATACAAGGGATCTTACCAATTTTAACCGTCCATAATTCTACCACATCCAACCCACTAAACCCCGTCAAGTGATGGGAATTACTTATTAGCTTTATTCAGAGTCACATTTTTAAATAATAAAACATTATCCTTATTTACCTCCTCATTTATCCATATATAAAATTAAAATATAAATTACAAGGCTAAACACAATGTGATTCACATATTCAAATTCTGTATTCTAAATCATGATCATAAGGGAAGTGAGTAAGATATTATCTCCAATATCACATTATGAAATATGTAATAATCATCTCATCAATTTCATCGTCAACCACATTTTACCGTATGTACAAATATAATCATAACCTTAAGTATATGATTCCAATCCTTCATTGTTTCCATCATTACTCTCTCTTAACCCTAACTTTATCTCTAACTTTATCTACTTAATTTCCTTATTCAAATGGTCTTGAATTATCATATAACACATTATAAACTTAACAAACTTACAAGGTATACATATACTTTATATCTCTAATCCAAATCCCTTACTAGGAACATTCCTCAAATATTCGTTACCAATTTTCCAATGTTAAACCTTAAAAATAAGTCCTATAATATGTATGCATTAAATTGCACAAGAATTCAAAAGTTCATCCTAATGCTCCTTACTCAAAATATATTCAATCATTATGAGCATATGTATGTAAATATATATAGATATAACTACTTGAATATGCAAATTCATGATAGCTAGTAAAATTCTCGTAAAACTACTATAAAAATCGCCTAACTCTACTTTCCAAATTTTATAATTATAATTTCTCATAACACCTTAGATTTCATTGCCATCTCACCAGGGCATTTCTTATCTAAATTCACCATAGTTCCCCATTTTTTATACTTCATTAGAGCTATATTCACTTCCCTTAATTCACCAAGATTAATCATGAATTCTTTAAAATAAACTTAAAACTTCGAACGTGCATAACTCTCTCAAACAATATCCAATTAACTTAAGATTGGTACCATTGAACTCAGAAGACAAGAAGAAACAACTTTCGTTTTGGATGGATGATGAGATTCTGCCGCACATGCCCTCACAAGTCTCTATGCGTGGTGGTCACACGTGTCACAGTGCACAGTTGCACGTGTACTCGCCGTCTTCCTCGTGCGGGTTAGCTATTTGCTTCATCCGACCCGCGATCACAACCCCGTGTATATTTTCTCCATTTCGTGACCATGTTTCATATTTTAATGGTCAAACTTCTTGTAATGGACTCAGGAAAGGATCGATAAAATCAAAACGGGGAAAACTTACCTCGAAGCCATGTCTGCAAATCCCAACTTTCGGCCATGGTTTCCAAAGCTGAAACCAAGGTTTTCCAACTTCCAAACCTGCTCCTTTTTGCCCTATAATGGTCCTGGGGATTTCATTTACAACGTAGCATCCTTAACACGACACCAGGAACTTAAAATTTCTTAGTTGGCTCACATGCGAAATTTGATCTTTACGGGTTTGGGATTCTGCTCTTCCCAAACCTTCAGTTTCCTTTAACTTTACCTTATTTTCTTGATCACCTTTCACTCCTCTTCTTCTTCTTGTTTTCTATTCTCTCAGTTTTCTCCTTTTTATCATGTCTTCTTTCTTTCGTCATTTTTTTCTTCTTGTTCGGCTCACTCCCCCCGAATGCCCATTTCAAACTCATCCACATATATTTAAACACTACTTAGGTCAGTGGATGAGTGTAAGGAGGGAAAAATTTAAAGTTTTCTAGAATACTCATATGAATCATATGTCACAATGGTAAAATGACTAAAATACCCTTTTGTTAACAATGATCAAAATGCCCCTAAGCTATTCATGACCCATAACGAATTCATCCGACCTCCGATTTTGGCATGATGCATGTCTACGAACTCAAGATCCCGAGACCTTCATAACAGTCTTCTCGGAATTCTCAAAAGATGTTCATAGAAACAAGTCAAATATTTGACCTTTTAGGGGCAAAATCATCTTTTTACCTTTATATTTTCCGAATTTACATTTTCTCAAGACTCGGGCCATTACAAACTACCCTTCTTAAAGAAAATTTCATCCTCAAAATTTTCAATATAACCTTATTGTATGGTCAGACCAAAATTGTACAATTGAGTTGCTTCAAATGATCAACTTACCGTGTTCGTTTGTTCACATTCACTACTTCCCTTACATATATCAATAATGTCGGGATCTTGCATATTCTCAGCTTCAGCATGTCAAACCAAGCTCTTTTCTAATTACCAATGTAACTCATATCAATTCATAATCAAACTCTACCAAGTACTTTTTCAAGTGTCATTCACGTCACGCACCACACAACGACACTACATGTAGGCCATCACTCAACATCTTTTGAATCAATAAAAAAAAAAAACCAATACCAACACATTGATAACACTCAAACTACACATTAAATTAAAATACGTAATTTGAGTATTATGCTATTTAAATCTTTTTTGTGTAGATGCATGTAGTATTGGTAAATAGAAATCGTTCTTAACCGGGGAAATTAAATAACATTAATAATTTGTTAGTGTGAAGAATAAATAATAAAAGAATAATGAATTAATTAATGAATGAATTCATGAATGAAGGAATAATTGAATAAATAAATGAAAGAATAAATGAATTAATGAATAAAAGAATAAAAGAATAAAGATGTAAAGAATAAAAGAATGAAATTGGGGTGGGGGGGGGGGGGGGGGGGGGTGTTGAACAAAGTGTAATCTAAACTACATTTTTAACCAAACTAAGAATTAAAATGCAAATACTCATATTAATTAGAACTTACAAACCATAAAGTAGTTTCATAGACAAAACCGACACTTTTACATAAGTAATTTCAAATTAACAATCACATTATTTAAACTACTCCTAAAATAGACTTCCTTCAAATTTAACCATCACTTTAACATTTTGCTCATAACAAACCAATCAAGAAATTCTACCTTCATCATCTCAAATACTTGTATATATATTTCAATATTATAAATGCATCAACCATTAATGTGCATCAAACATCAATATGCTTCAAACATTTATAATATGATTCACCTTAAGTTTATAATTAAATGCGCCGACAGCGATCAGCATTTAATCTCTTCAATTTTAGTCTAAATGCACCGAACAGTAGATAAAACATATAACATCAAATTGAATGACAGGACCGTCCCCTGAGGAACATTGATAACCGTGCCCGGTCCTGCTCCCGTCCGACAAGTCAACTGAAGTTCCCAAATTACCCTCAACACTTGCCAAACAAGAGATAACCGAACATGTGCCCACGCATGCCTCCACCTCTCGATCAGCCTCGATCATTGCGCCATGACCTGGAGGGTCAATAAAAACATAAAAGGTGTGAGTGGACAAAAATAAATCAGTTATAAAACATGTTACAGAAAAGACATTTCTACCCTCCACGAAAAACCAATGCATGCATTCGAAAATCATTTTATAATCCACTTTATTTCCAATATAAGAAAACCGTGTACGAAAACCAAAATCAATTCCTTTTCTCAAACCTCGGGCTTTAGCCCGGAACCATAAATACGGGGCCTCAGCCCAAAATCATGAATCAAAATCTAAGTACATAACATAACCCAAAAATCCATCAAGCCATATAAACTGGGCCATTGCCCAACACATCCGAAAACATCAATCAATTGAGTTGCTGGATCTCAAGTGCGTCCGAGTCTTTAAACTCAAAATCATGTGCATAATCAGGCCTTCCCGAGATATCAACGAGTCTTTAAACTCAAAACACAATCAATAGGCCTCGAAGGATATCACAATAACCGAGTCTTTAAACTCAAAACATATCAATCAAGGGCCCTCCCCCGTCACATCAATCCACCGGGTCTTTAAACCAAAAACCAGATCCAGCAATAGTACCGGGTCTTTAAACCCAAAACCATGTATAAATCATAACAAATCCAGGATCCATCGTAATCCAAATTCCAAAACCAAATCCGAGATCACATTGTATCGAAATGGAACTCATGTCCGAATTTCACGTTCAAATCCCAAATCACACTCACAATCATAATCAAAACATGATATGTATAAACCATATAAAATCATTCTACAAACCATCATCAAAGTATAATATAAACTGTATTCTCGAAATACGTGCAATTACGTATTGCATATCAAAATACGTGTAAATACGAAAATCGTAAGTACCATAATCAGAAGCATAGAAATCATCAATAGAAAGCATATAAAACAATTATGTATGCATTGAAATTTAGAAAACAAAGTCCACTCACACACCGTCCAAACGGCCCGTTTCCGAGCTGCACGTCTTTTCGTAAATTTCAGAAATCACAATTCTTGTCCAAAATCGATATCGAGGGTCACTAACACTTCAATATACCACATATAATTTTCCCAAACTTTTTCAGGATTTAAATACGTATTTTAAACGTATACGAAAACTTCGGATACACTGAATACTATCGAAACGATATCTGATTTCCTCGAAACTAGTGCCAAAATGTTCGTTACATTAAAAGGAGCAAGTTTCATGTTGAACTCACCTCGAGATTCGATCTCACGCGCCCCCACGCGCAGCTGTGAGTGGCTACGCGTGAAGCTCACGCGCTGCTACAGTACAAGCATTGTTCATCTTCTCTGCCCGACTGCCTCTTAAACGGGTCGTTCAACCTGCGTGTTGACCCGTTTCAATCATGTTCAATTCCAACTTGTTTTCTGTAATTCAAATGTCCAGTAGCATCGTAAATACATGAATTAAAGGTTTGTCATATCAATTCCAATTATAATTACTTCCAACTATCCAACTCAATTCAAATTTTTGAAGACTGTTCATCATTCAATCCCTTCAACTTTCATCGATTTCTTTAAATTGATCAGTTAGGAAGCATCATAGACTCATTCTAACCATGAATTCAAGTTCAATTCGACTTGAACATACCTTTGTATGTTCGAACTCAATCATGGAAGTTCCAAACTGTCGCGGGTCCAGTTCTTGGCCAATACCTCCTCGACTACTTCTGTTTTTTATTGTGTTCGACTACTCAAGGTCCCAGAAGTCTTAATCGAACCTTAATTTGACTTGGGCTGGTCTACAACTCGAAATTGAATTTCAATTGTCCAAGAACAGGTTTCGGGTTTTTGATTTTCCTTTCACAATTTTCATCACTTTTCTTCCTCTCTCACTCTCAATTCTCTGTTCTCCCTCTCTTACTTATTCTCCAGTTCTTCTTTTCTCTCAATTGGTTATTGGGGAGGTCGATCAAGCAAGGTTGGTCTCTATTTTTCCTTCCAAAGACATGTTCAAATCTTTGAATTGATTCCACGGCCACAACACACACACCACACACCTATTTGTTTACCACCAATCTGACTTAGGGAGTGACAGATGTCACTTAGTGGCATAATCATGGCTGAATCAGCCCAATCACCGACCCTTTTCTTATTCAATTGGACAATTACCATTTTGCCCTTCTCCTTACAAATTACCAAAATGTCCTTCACACTCCTAGACCCGTAACTTGGTCGTCTGAACTCCGATTGACGCGTGCCGCCTGTCTACGGACTCAGTGTCTCGAGAACTACCCAACGGTCTTTGAATTACATGTAAAGTCCATATCATTTGAAAAGTCAACAAATTGCCTATTTTTTTTAACCAAATTACCAAATTACCCTTGAACTTCCGAACATCATAACTTTCTCCTCGAATGCCAGAATCGGACGTGCCACCTGTCTATGAACTTGTGACGTCCTGAACTACGTCACAGTCATTGGTCAAAGTCCATTTGACCGCTCGAACCAAAAGTCAACCATTCGCCCGATTCCAGGGGTAAAATCGTCATTTTCTTCAAATTTTCCAAATTTTCCTTTTCCAAATTTCCAGGTCGTCACATTGAAGTTTAAGCACTAAGATATTTGAAGTAAAAGAAATTCAAAAAGTAAAACATATGGAGATTGCATCCATACTTACAAAAGTTTAGAAAGAAAATCCATCACATGTATTGAATTATAAGTAAACCGAAACAATATCAAGAATTTAAGTAAAGGGAATAAAGTTACACTTTCGGAACCCAAGAATAGTTTGTGATTCCGAAAATGGATGGAAACAATGAAATGTTATTCATAAATTTCTCTGAACAACAGAAGGAACCTTATGAAGATAGAGGATAAAATATAAGAATTCGGACTTAAATTCTAAAATTACTTTGGAAATACTCGGCTTAGGATTTTCTTAAGGAAAACATAAATTCATATTTAAAAGAGAAGTCAAAGAAGTTAAAAAGAAAAGTTTACAAAGAAAATCTATGAACTAAAATTAAAAGGAAATGAAACTTAAGAAATGAATCTAAAAACATAAATTAAAAGACAAGGTTTAAAGGAAAACTAATTAAGAAAAAAAATTACAAGAAGTTACAAATAGTCCCAAAAAATGAATCTATAAAGAGAAAAAGAAGAACTAAACATGAAACTACAAAATAGAGAAAATAAACTAACTATGGACTAAAAATGTGCAAAAAGGGGACAAAATTGGGACTAAAATTGGGACCTCCTTTACATGAAATGACCTCCCTATTTATAGAGGGAGTGCCAAAATTCAAATAAAATAAAATTCAAAAATAAAATAAAATAATGAAATGATGAACAACGATGATTAATGATGATTTTGGGGCTGGTTGGAGCTGGAAAAAGGCTGAAAATTGCACAAAGTGGAGCAGGTTGGAGCAATTTTGTGCAGGAAATGGGATGCTCAGATTCGGCAGAGACCAGCGGAAATTGCAGACTAAAATTCAGCAGGGAGCTGCACAGAGAAGTGGGTGAGAGTCGGTGGAGGCGTGCTGGCAGGCGTACGGTGTGTTCAGCGCACGCGCATTGACAGACAACTTGGCCTTCGCGCGAGACGCGCTGACAGAGGCAGGATACGATCAGTACGCGCGCGCCGAATGGTGAAGGTGTGGTTCGATGGTTAGCGCCGCGTGAAGACTGGGCTAGTGTGATGGGTTCGACCGATTTTTCTGGGCTTTTGGGCCAATTTTTGGGTTGGAATTTGGGTTGGAGCCTGGGCTTGGATTTCACATGGATTGGACCACACAAATGGAATGGGCTGGATGAATTCTTGGGTTGAATTTAATGGATTTTAAATTTTAAAAATGCATTTGTATAAATCCCTAGAATTTCGTCCATAATTTCTTTGTTCAAACTTCGATCGAAACGATTCTTTCGCCAAAACGATCCAAATTCCAAGCTTTATTTAATTCTACAAAATTCTAACAAAATATATTACTTCTCTAATTATTTAGTATTTTAATATTAAAATTTAAGCATAAAGGATATAAAATAGTATAAAATAATGTTTAATTGAAGACCTATCACACATCACCAACAAATATTTCCCCCAGGGCTATTGTACTACCAGAAGATTAACCACTCGGGATTTGGAGCCCAGCTCGACGTTAGAGTCATCAACACAACACCACATTAGTCTCAGAAGTCAGAGCCCAACTTGACGTCTAAGACTAACCAATATCCACATATACACCACTCGGGATTCAAAGCCCAGCTCGCCGTCTGAGTGTATGCTGCCTCAGGATTCGGAGTCCTGCTTGGCATCTGAGCCAGCACCAGTCTTAGGATTCGGAGTCCTACTCGACGACTGAGATTGACCAGCGACCACCAACTCAGAATTCGGAGCCTAACTCGATGTCTGAGTGGTAATCTCTAACCCTACCAGTCTCAGGGTAAGAGGGATTTGGAGCTCAGCTCAACATTTGAGTGTATACTGACTCAAGATTTAGAGCCATGCTTGACGTCTGAGCCAGCACCAGTCTCAGGATTCGGAGCCCTGCTCGACGTCTAAGACTGACCAACCACCACCCACTCAAGATTTAGAGCCTAACTTGACGTCCGAGTGGTCATCTTTCGCCTACCAATCTCAGGAAAGGAGTATTAACTCGATGTTTGAGACTGATCCATCACCATCTGTCCACAACAAAATAATACCATACCGAGAATCATATACAAATTCACAATCACAACATAAGACCATTCATTACATATTTCTTACACATCTCATATCATACACATCATCATATCATGTTATCATGTCATATTATCTTTATCTCATATAAGCATTGCATAATCATCATTACACAATCTCATTATTCTTCTATTCAATATATCATAATACCCTTATTATCTCCTTATCATCTTTACACACCACGTACGTGATCACGTTTCACACATATTTTCATCATACCATGACATTATTTCAAATTATTTCACCATTAATTGATCCCTTTATAGCCAAATTGTCATTTCAAACTTAGAATTTATACTCAACATAATTTCCGTAAAAAAAGAAAACCTCATAAGTATATATTCAAAATTCATTTAAAAATAATTAATTTATTTCTTATAAACATACTAGGAAAAAAAACTAAAATATAAAGCTCAAATTTCGAGAACATATATAATATCCTAGCTCTGATACCAAATTGATAGAACCCGTCCTAGAAACACTTTGTGAACCACACCTGGGCCTTGCTCTCGTTTGACAACTTTTTTTTTTATAATCTTTTCACGAGTGGGTATTTTTTCGTTTTCGGCTTGTAGGTTTCCTTCTTTTTCCTTCCTCCATTCTCTATTTTTCTTCTCCCACTCTCTTCTCTCTAGCTATTTCTCTTATTTTGTGGTCTTTGTAGGGTGGTTGGTGGGTGTTTTTGTACAAAACTTTCACAACAACACTCAAAAACCATAGAAAAACACACATATATCACTTTCCCATCCACCATGTCGGTGTGTCCAATGCCCAAATAAGAGAACACGTGTCACAGTCCAACAAACTCACAAAAAAGAATCTGATTTACAAAATGACCAAAATGCCTCTTAAGTCCAAATTACCAAAATACCCCTAACAAGTCCAGACCCATATCACATTCATCGGACCATTGATTCTGACATGCCGCCTGTCTACAAACTTGGGACTCCAAGACCTACACAATGGTACTCACAAGAAGTCCAAACAACAATCCGAGTAAAAAATAAACTCTAATACTCTTAAGGGAAAAATTGTCAATTTATAATAAAAGATTTTAAGATTACATTTTGATTTTTTGGCCCGTTACAGAACCAAAATCTACCGCGATGCTCGCGAAGTCCTGAGTGGTACATCCAAGAGAGATCGCAAGCAGCTCAACCTAGTCAAGCTCACCTTTCCTTGGGCCAATGAGTCACCACTGAGAAAGCCGACCAATTAGAATCATCTCGAAACAAATCCACAACGCCCCCTCATATTGAGGAACCTGCTCAAATCTCGGTCACGAAGGGTACCGTCTCATCCTAGGAGGCCACTAGCATATGACGATCCAATCGACCTCCCGTAGTGTCCAACTCAGGGGACATAATGGAACTTCCTTGCCACGAGAGGCCAACAGACTCATCTAGAATACCGATTATGGAAGTCAGAGCAAGGGCCGATGTAATGACCCGTTTCAGAAATCGAGATTAGCTTAGTGATTAATGACAGATTAGTGAAGTTAATCAGTGATTAGTTGGATGCTTTCGGACAGAGGGTGCGAAATGACGATTTTACCCTTGAAATGGGCAAACATGTTGACTTTTCATTCGGACGGTCAAATGGACTTTGACCGATGACTGTGACATAGTTTGTGACATCATGAGTGCGTAGACAGGTGGCACGTCCGATTCCCACATTCGAGGGAAAAGTTATGTTGTTCGGAAGTTAAAGGGTATTTTGGTAATTTGATGGAATATGGGCAAAAGGTTGAATTTTTGGATGACAAAGATTTTTCACGTATTTCAAGGACCGTTAGATAGGTCTCGATGCCCTGAGTACAACGACAGGTGGCATGTAGTAATTGGAGTTTGGATGATAGAGTTATGGCTCTAGGAACATGAGGGGCAAAATGGTAAATTGTTAAGACAGGGGCATTTTGGTCATTTCTGCATTGGGATCTGTGCCTAGTGAGAAGTGGACACTTGACTAATGTTGGAAATGGTGCCCACAAAAACTTTGACTCGTGGCCCTATCTGGATGTTTGTGGAACTCTCTCTGCCGCCTCATACATAAGTTTAAATGGGTTGTTATGGTGTTAGACAGTTTAGAGGGAAACAGAGACAACTTGAGTAAGATTGTAAACCAATTTCTTATCCCTAATCAAGGATGTGTGAGTAAGAAATAGAGATGAGGCAATGACGAATCTTCTGGTGGCCACAGCGATGCACGGCGGTGCACGACGGCGGCGATAGGAAGGTCTTCCCGTGAACTGCCCTGTTTATAGTCGAAACCAGGAGGCCATGTTTTGAGGAATCTGAATGGAATTGAATGCTTGGACGACGTTCTGGAGTTCAGACGAGTCGATCAAGCTTGAGAAGGGGGCCTGCCGTGAGCGGTGACCGTGAAACCCGTGCAAGGTGAGTTTGAATTCTAAAATGGTAATTGAACTTGTGCTGCTTGCAAGCCAAATTAATTAATACAGTGAGATTATGGATGATGTCAGGAACCTATTCTACTTGACAAGGAGGGCTGAGGTGCCTGGAGTTTTGAGAACAGAGAAAACAAAGTTGAGGGTTTGAAGTTTTATAGAGGAGGTAACTTCCAGTCCCTATTGTCTAGTTTTGAAAGTGTAAATCGTGTACAAACGAAGGGACGAAGCTAATAGAATAAAAAAGGGTTGAAATTGAGGTGAAAATGACAGGAACCGACCACCCTGGTTCAGGCTGAACTGGACCCGTTTGGACTGGTTGCTCGAAGTTGAAGATGATGAACAGTGCATGCGATATGTTTCGAGTCGATGTAACGAAACATATTAAGACTGGTTTCTCATGGTTTCAACATGACTTTTAAAGTATTCAATATAACGAACATTTTAAGACTGGTTTCGAGTCGATCGGACATCATCTCGATATGTTTCGGGATGTCCGAAGGTTTTAAGGCACGGTTAAAAATAGTTAAAAATTCGGGAAAATTACGGGGCTTTAGTAGAAGCATTGTGAAGTTGTTAGTGACCTTATTATGGGATTTGGATAGGTTCGAGAAAGCCGATGATAGCGGATTATCCGGGAACGGCATAAGTGCGCGCTTATCGAGGCAGCGATGTAAATGGTCTGTGAGTGGACTTTGCTTTCTAACTTATGATGCACGCATATATGTTTTTATATGTTTTCCATACGCGATTCTATGATTTTGACTATGATCTTGATGATTTACAATTTTGCACGTATTTCGAGATATTTACGGAATTGTACGTTTCACGAGTTTGTGTTTTATATTGTGATTGATAGTGGTTTTGATGAATGAATTTTGGGATTTGAGATATGATTGATTTCAATGATTGAAGTGGATTTTGGAAAAGTGATTTCGGGCTTGGAGCCTTGTTCATGTGATTTCGATATGTTTCGGATTTAGTTTTGAAACTTGAAGGAAATTCTGAATTTGGGTTCGGGATGATGGTTCCGGATGTCGGCTTTCAGAATCATTGTTGCGAATTCGGATATGGTTTTCACTTGATTGAAAAATAGTTTTGGGTTTAAAGACCCGGAAAAAGAAAAAGAAAACGGCTGGATCTGGTTTTGAGTTTAAAGACTCGGTTGATTGACGGGGGAGAGCCCTTGATTGATATGTTTTGAGTTTAAAGACTCGGTTATGATATCCCCCGAGGCCTATTGATTGTGTTTTGAGTTTAAAGACTCATTGATATCCCGGGAAGGCCTGATTATGCGCATGGTTTTGAGTTTAAAGACTCGAGCGCACTTGAGATCCAGCAACTTGCATGATTGATGTTTTTCACTGGTTTTCAGATGTTTTGGGAAGTGGCCCGGATGAATTGGATTTGATGAGTTTTGGGGCTGAGTTCCCTTACTTTGGTGTTTGATTTATGATTTTGGGCTGAGGCCCTGGATTTGACTTACTGATTTGATGAAAAGAAACGATTCGGGTTTTCAATGATGGTTTTGGATATGAAATGGTGTTTGGTGAATTGGTTTTCATATGCATGCATTGGTTTTTGCGTGGAGGGTATAAATTGTGTTTTCTAATAACTGTTTTCTGAAGTTTCTATTTATTTTTGTCCACTCATAGTCTTTTTATGTTTTTCGATACCCTCCAGGTTGTTGCGGTGTGGGCTGTTGGTAGAGAGAGACGGAGACATCACACACGCGATCCACAGTAGATTCTGCGCCCTCTGGGAAGTCCGGAAGTTTTTGGATGGTCGGATCGAGAATCCCTTGTCCGGCTTACGTGTTACATGGAGGTTGGTCGTCAGTCAGCCTTCACGTCGCACGTGAGTTAGACGGGAGCATGACTTAGCCCTTAATCCCGGGGGATTGAGGTTGGGTCGTGTCAGCCGATATGTCGATCTGCTTGTCCAACAGCTCCTGGACCGGGTGAGGACTCTTGAGGCTGAGAAAAGGCCACCCCAGACACCGACTTGTGGCACTAGTTAAAAAGGTCATTAAATACACATAAATTTGATGTTATCACCTAAACAAAATGTTAGTTCTGAGGAAGTGTGCAATAGCTTTAAAATCATTAGCTCTGGTGGCCTTAGCCTCCACCACTTGGATACATAGTCCATAGCAAGTAAGGTGTAAGGATAACCATTAGACGAAGGAAATGGGCCCATAAAATCTATGCCCCACACATAAAACAATTTGACAGTTAGAATATAATGTTGTGGCATCTCGTCTCTATGCCATAAGTTTCCAAATCTTTGACATTTATCACACATAATCAATATGCATCCTAAAAGAGTTTAGGCCAATATAATCCAGATTCTAAGATTTTAAGGGCTATTTTTTCTAGAACCAAAATGTCCTACATATGCATGATTGTGACAGAATTCTATAAATGGCCTATGTTTATTATTAAGGACACATCTCCTGATCAATAAGTATGCACAATATTTCCATAAGGAAGGCTTATCCCAAAAATATTGCCTAACATGCTTTTTAAGTTTGTTCTTTTGTGCAAGAGTTAAAGTGGTAGGTAACTTCTTAGTGACTGAGTAATTTAAAATATCAGCATACTAAAGAGTACTTACCTCAATTCCAAAGAGTTGTTCATCTTGAAACATCTCTTGAATCTCCACAAGATCTTGTTCATGCACAATACAACTTAAGTGGTCAGCTACCATGTTTTCTGCACCTTTCTTGTCCCTAATCTCCATGTCAAACTCTTGAAGAAGAAAGATCCATTAGATTAGCCTTAGTTTTGCTTCCTTCTTTGCCAATAGTACTAGAGCTGCATGATCAGTATAAAAGACAACTTTAGTTTGAAGTAAATAAGAACAAAATATATCTAAAGCGAATACCACATCAAGCAATTCCTTTTTAGTGGTAATGTAGTTCATTTGAGCATCATTAAGGGTCTTGGATGCATATTAGATTGCACGCGGCTTCTTTTCTTCCCTTTGTCCTAGCACCGCATCAACAACATAATCAGAGACATCACACATCAACTCAAAAGCCAAGGACCAATCAGGGCCACATAAGATGGGTGTCGTGGTTAAGAGTTCCTTATTTTTATCAAAATCTTGGTTGCAATCCTCATCAAAGACAAAGGGAGTCTCCTTCTGAAGGAAACGGCACAAGAGTCTTGCTATGTGGGAAAAGTCTTTGATAAATCTCCTATAAAAGCCCGCGTGACCAAGAAATGAACGAATTTCCCTCACTGAAGTGGGAGAAGGTAAGTACCTCACAAGATCAACCTTAGCTTTATCAACTTCTATTCCTCTTTTAAAGATAATATGCCCTAAGACTATCCCTTGTCAAACTATAAAATGACACTTTTCCCAGTTGAGTACTAAGTTAGTACCAACACATCTTTGCAAAATAAATTCAGAATTCCCTATGCATCCATCTAAACTATCACCAAAGACACTGAAATCATCTATAAAAACCTCAATTATCTTTTCCACATATTCAGAGAAAATAAATAGCTTACATCTTTGGAATGTACCAGGGGCATTCCATAAGCCAAATGGCATTCTCTTATAGGAAAAAAAGCTAAAATGACAAGTAAAAGTAGTCTTATCCTGGTCATTATAAGCAATGAAAATTTGATTGTAACCAGAATAACCATCTAGAAAACAATAATAATAATGTCCGACTAACCTCTAAAGCATTTGATCGATGAATGGCAAAGGAAATTGATCATTTTTGGTTGCTTTGTTAAGGCACCTGTAATCAATGCCACTCAGTATCCTGTGATTGTTCTTAAGGGCACAACTTCTCCTCCAGCATTCTGAACAACAGTGATTCCACTCTTCTTTGGAACCACTTGCACGGGTGAGACCCACCTACTATCAGAAATTAGGTAGACGACCCCACAATTCAACAACTTTATTACATTTTTCTTCACAACTTCCATCATAGGGGGATGGAGCCGACATTGAGCTTCTCTAAAGGGATTGGCATCATCCTCAAATAAAATTCACACAAGTAGTAGGGATAATTCCCTTGATGTCTAACAAAGTCCATCCAATAGCAGTCTTATACTTTGTCAAAATTCTTACCAACTTATCTTCTTACACCTTACTCAATACAGAGGACACAATGAAAGGCAAAGTCTCCTCCTCTCCAAGATATGCATGCTCTAGATGCTTAGGTAGAACTTTAAGCTCGAGAACTAGGGCCTAAACAACCGAAGGTAGAGTTTTATCAATATTATATGGAAGGGGAAAAGGTTCAAGGGGACTTGCATACTTTGGCACCTCATTTAAGTCCCATACTATTTCCAAAATTTAAGGGTCTAGCTCACTTTTCACTTCTTCAACAAGGGCGTTTACAAGTTAAGTCAGTCCTACTCCTTCTTGAATCGCCATATTGAGTGCATCCTCACGTATAGAGTCTAAGTGATTTTGTGCAAAAGAATTACACACATCAATAGAAATAGTAGTTTGAGTGAACTAGGATACCTTATTGCATCATAGATGTTGTACTCGATCTCCTCCCCATCAACTTCCATGGTTAGAGTTCCATTGAACACATCTATCTTGGTTCTAGAAATCCTCATGATTGGCCTTCCTAAAAGCATCAGTGGAGCTTGGTTCGTAGGAAAATTTTCCATGTCAAGGACATAGAAGTTTGTAGGAAAGATTAATTGGTTTACCTGCATGAGGACATCTTCAACATATCCCTTAGGATGACAGAAGGATGACGGAAGAAACGGGAAAGGAGTGACTATAACTGATCGATCTGAGGTTATTGAAGGAGAGAACCCACAATATAGAGTTTGCCTTTAGGACTTTGTAGATTTAGTACGACAAGTGGTCAAAGTAGCAGCCGAGGGACGTGTTAGCGAGGGAGTGAGCCGGTAGGCAGAATTCCTTTTGGATTAGATTGTTTTAGGGATAGGATTCGAGTTGGTTTCGGAAGGTGTAGGTGGTAGTACGTGAGGATTTACTCTTTGAATTCTATTGGGTACTCTATATGAGGTATTGTACAATACCTTTGTTTTCTGTTCATAGAGTTTCCCTTGCGTACACCATAAATGTTTAGTGGTACGGAGAGAGGGTTAGTCGTGGTGACCTGGTAGTTGGGGATGGTGTGACATACCCAAGGTGGAGATGATAGACAGGAAACCCAGGATAAGTTGTTGTTGACCTATTGTTGATTACTGGGTAGGAGACCCCTAGTGTTGGGAACTAGTTGTGGAATTTCGGGGACGAAATTCTTTTTAGGAGGGTAGGTTGTAACGACCCGTCCCGGAAATTAGGGTTAAGATAGTGCTTAAGATGAGATTAGTAAGTTTAATCGGTGGTTAGTTGGTCCCGATAGGGTCGTTAAGGTAGAATGACGATTTGCCCCTAGGGTGGGTAAACAGTTGATTTTTAGTTCGGGCAGTCAATTGGGTATTGACCGATGACCGAGACGTAGTCCGAGATGTCACGAATCCGTAGACAGGTTGCACGCCCGATTCCGACATCCGAGGAGGAAGATATGATGTTCGGAAGGTTGAGGGCATTGGCTAAAATAGGGGGAAAAGGTGACTTTTCGTACGACTGAGTTTTTACACGTTGACGAAGGACAGTTAGGTAGATCTCGTCGTCCTGAGTTCCACGACAGGCGGCACGTGTCCATCGGAGTTAAGATGAGTGAGTTCCGGGTCTATAAAGGTAGTAGCACAATCGTAATTTTGGTTTAAAAGAAGGGTATTTTGGTCTTTTGGTTATTTGGGCATTGTGCCACCAGATCAGGACAAGTGTACAATGAGATGGGGATATTTTTGGAAAGGGACAATGGGATTGGTGACACGTGCAGTGTGTGTAGTGGGTTCTAGGCCGTGCACGGTGTGTGTTTAATTTGTGCCCGTGTGTGTGTGTTCGAACAAGAGAAACAGAGGGTGAGTTGGAGAGAAAATCGATCAAGTGAAGGGAGTTTTTGTGTGTTCTGGTGAGTGGATGAGAGACTGGAGATCGAGTGAGAGACAGTGAGTGAGTGGTGAGGGCAATTCGTGTGAGGAATCTTGTGAGTGTGAGGGGTTGAGTTTCCGGGAAACAGAGAAGGTGTTGGGTGGTGGTGCTGCTATGTGGTACTCCCATCATCAAATTGGACTCGTGGTGGTGTTGTGAGGATTGAGAAGAGTCGACTAGCCCCAGTGGAGCTCACAGCGGCGACCGGAGCATAGGTAATTCCTCGTTTCTGGTCAAATACTCTGTTTTTCCGTTTTGCTTCAAACCATTAGTCGTGGGTTTTGGGTGTGAGTCGATGGTTTTGGTGAGTTGGGTGAGACTTAGGAAGGCCCTAGGATTGGTTTAAGGTCGACACCGAGACGGGGGAAGACCTGGTTGGTCGGAGTGTGAAACAGGGGACTGGTTTGGGTTTTTGTTCGAGCTTGAGTCGACGACTTAGGGGCTGTGTCGAGGTGTTTGAGTGAGGGGACTGGATTGCTCAGGACTGGACGATGAAGATAGTGAAGAAAGGAGTCGAATTGGTGGACGGACGGCAGAGAACCGGGTGCGCCGGTTCAGACCGGTTCGCTCAAGGTAGACGACGGTGAACAGTGTTCCTGTACCAGGCGCGTGAGGGCCACACGCAGCCACTTTGGACGGCGCGTGGGGGTGCGTGCAGCGGCGGTTTGGAAAATGGTCAACATGGTTTTTGGTCTAGGTGTTGTGACGAGTCCATTGGAATTGGTTTCGGGTTGTTCGGACGTCGTTTGAAGTTAGTTCCACGAGGTCAAAGGTTTAGGGTTCCGGTTCGTTACGTTTAGGACCCAGGGATTTTTTGGGGAAAATTAGGTGGACCTTCGTAGACGTGTTAGTAACGTTCTTGGGTGCTTGTTGACAGGATCGGGACTTCCCGAGGAAGCTGAAGAACGTACGAGACGTTCGGGACACAATTGAGGGCTTGGTACTGTGAGTGGACCCCTTCTCTAAACTTAAGCATGCATAACTGTTTTCTATAATTGTTTTATGATTTTACATGAGATTCCATGATTATGTGATGTTGGTTTTACAGAATTGCACGTTTTCAAGAAATAACGTATTTGGCACGTTTTACGATAAAATGTTGATTTTTGGTTATAATGTTATAAGCTTCGGGATTTCAAATGATAAATGATTTCTAATGGTTATAAAGGGATTTTGGAACATGAGTTGTTAATCAAGGTTTTCGGTTTTAGAAGCGAGATATGATTTTAAAGTTGAAAAGTGGACTTCCGGATTTGGGTTCGGAATGACGGTTCTGAACGCCGGAAGGGCATCAGACCGGTGATTTCGGATTCGGGTTTGGATATGGATTTCGAAATGGTTTTCAAACGGTTTGATTGGATTTGTTGGATCTGGTTATTGGGTTTGAGACCCGGATTATATTGGACGGGGGACGCCCGAATTGAGTTTAAAGACTCGGATATATTGATATTTCCCCCGCAGGCCTGTTGAGTTTAAAGACTCGGGAGTTTAAAGACTCGGATATTATTGAGGCCTGGATTGAGTTTAAAGACTCGGGAGTTTAAAGACTCGGATATGTCCAGCAGGTTTGATCGGATACTGATTTGGTTGGCCTTTGTGTTTATGACATGGTTTTATGAGGTTTATGACGTAATTTCTATAACTGTTTTTACAATGATTCTGTAACTGTTTTAATGGTGATGATTACGTGATTTATAACTGTTTTCATCTAATGGGTTATGCATGTGTGTTTTCAAAATGGAGGGCTAAAACCCTGGTTTTATTATGAAATGGTTTTCGGAATTTATTTTATTATTTATGGTCCACTCACACCTTCTGTTTTAAATTGCCCTCCAGGTTGTGGAGCTAGCGCGGGGTTTCAGCATCGAGGCAGCGTCGGAGGCATAGAATTTACGAGAGCGATCCCGGAGTGTTTTAAAGTTTTTGTGTGCGTGTACTGGTTATCGGTTTTCTTCCTTTTGTATTTAGAACTATGCTCTGTAAAACTTTGACTTCGGGATGTTTTATATAATTTCTCCTGCGTCTGACTGTGTTACTTTAGTAGTTTACGTTGGTGTTGTGTCGGGGTGTCAGACGGGAGCAGGGCTTACCTCGGTTTTCGGGGTGAAACCGGGGTGGGTCCTAACAGGTGGCATGTGACCAATGACATGCTGAGGGCACAACACTGGAACATGACATAGAAAACAAACTTGGGACTCGAGACTGGCACATGACTGGAACCCGATACTGGAACATACCCTAGAACACAGCTAGGGACATGTTAGTGACTTGTCACTGGCACACAGACTAGCACACAGATAGAACACGGAACTGGCACACGGCCAATGACATGCTGAGGCCTAGTGACATCAGTTGGGTCTCAGTGACATGGTTTGAGGTCCAGTGGTGCGGTTTGGGGTCCAATGACATGGTTCTTCATTTTCTACCAAATTTTACCTTTAAATCCTCCATTCTTGAGAATAGTACCTGAAATTCATAAAATGAGTTAGAATTTATATAATTAAGGTTCTAATAGGGCTAAACATAAAGAAAATTGATATAAAAAGATGAACATTTAAGTGCTTATCAAATTCCCCCACATTTAAACTTTACTAGTCTCTAGCAAATATCAAAACAAACTAAGAATTGACAACAATTTTTTCTTTTTCTCCTTTAAATAATATCAACTAAGCCTTGAACCATTGGTCTCAAATTTCATCAATATACTTATGGCATCAAAGATTTACACTTAGAAAGCAGTTTAGAATTATGGAATTCAAGAGTTAATAAAAAGTGACAAGGTGCTTCTACAAGTAAGACAACGAGTAAACTATGGTGTATGGATCTCAGTATGAATAAAACAAGTATGAATCAGCTCATTAGGATATGCACTCATAATTTCAAATCGATATTTAAAGGGTTGTGTTTGCACTCAAAGTATGTGAGAGAAATGCTTGAATAATAGAGAGAAAGTACTTCGTGAAATCTCAACCATAAACCTAAAGAAAAATGAAACATACTTACACAAATGAACCAAAACCATAAGCTTACTCAAGTGATTAACTCAACCAATCAAAATTTGCTCATCTTAAGGATCATAAAGTTTTTTATGAAGGTTGTAATGGGGCTAGGTGTAAAGGCATGGAATTTTTAGGATAAGTGGTGCTTAAAGTAGTTCCAAGACTCAACCAAGGCTCCATCATATAAGCATAGGTTCCTTCCTACAACATAGGCCGAGTATCACCATGTTGGACCTAAATCTTCATTTTACATGTCCTTAAGCATTGCAAACAAGGCAAGGGGCCAAAATCTTCAGTGTAGGCCTTCTATTCCTCAATATTTCCAAATTAACAAGTATAAGGGATTTCACTTCAAACTCAAAAATTATTACCTTCCAAGAGATTAAGAACTATACTCTTTAATCATTTTTTTCAAACTTTCTCTCAACTTTTGCAATGTTTTTGTTTTTTTAGAGGTAATGCAGTGTACAACAATGTAGTTCGAGCAAATCTTTCCCTACACTCACACAAGTCTTCAATCATCAAATCACTTTCTTTTGTTCCACGCCATCTTTTAAGTCTTCAACCAAGTCTTTGGAACAAGGGTAAAAGATGCCTATACTAAGCTCACGTGATTAGATGTTTTAAGGTGATGAAAGAAAGGCTTAATGTAGGCTCCAAGTGGTTAAACTAGGGGGTTCGCAACTCGTGCACACAATTAGGGTACATGGATGTTTGGATATGTGGTGTTAACCCTAATGCCATAGTCATGCCCAAAATCAGAGAGTTTATTGAATTAAAAGCTTTGAAAAACACATAGAAGTAAGTTCTAGTACTCCTATGGATATCAATTTAAACAAAGAACTCCTATGAATCACTCATCAAAGATGCATAAAAGGTTCTAAATCTCACATAGGGTTCATATGATTTAAACTTATCTTAACATGCTTATTTATGTACCGGTTTATCATGCATCATCTACTTCAAATTATAAACACTTAAACACAATGTATTAACAAGTGAATTCAAGTTGTAGTGATAATATTTTAGTCATGTATTATTCGTTCCTCCTTCATTATTATCATTGACAGGTTAAGGGCATCCTAAGACTTGTAAAGACACTAAGTTAAAACCAAATAGACTCAAGAATGCTATAAAATCTCGAATTGTTTTTATTATTGTTTTATGATTTTATGACACAAATAAAAGTGTAAACCCTTCCTCCACACTTAAACTCTACATTGTTCTCAATGTATGCAAGCAGAAAGAAAATAAACATAGAATCTAAGAAAGGAAGAAGATTCACGAAAATAAAGCAAGAAGACATAAAGTAAACAAAACGAAAAATAGTGAATAGGTTAAGAAAGAAAATCTGCGTTGATGACTCCTTCACAACTCAGGAACACATTGGGTTGCCTCCTAACAAGCGCTTGAAGTTTAACGTCCATCCATCTTAGACAAAGTGCTTCAGTCAACTAAGTTGATGCGAGGTCGATACACCTTTCCAGACTCCACATCATGCTCACCAAGTGTCTCAATGTAGGGCTTCAATTTATGACCTTGATCTTGAATTCTTTTCCAATTTCCATGCTTCTAATCTGTATAGCTCCATGGGAAAACACATTAGTGACCATAAAAGGACCTACCCATCTAGAACGTAAATTATCAGGAAAGATTTTAAAGCATCCATTGAATAGAAAAACTTTCTGGGCGATTGTGAACACTTTACTCTTGATCTATTTGTCATGAAACATCTTTGTCTTCTCTTTGTAGATCAAAGAACTTTCAAATGCCTCATTCTAGATCTCTTATAGTTCACTTAGTTGGAGCTTTCGATGCAATTGTGCCTCATCCAATGCCATATAGAAAGTTTTGAGGGCCCACCATGCCTTATGCTCCAATTCCACCGGAAGATGGCATGCTTTTCTATAGACCAACTTATAAGAGTTTTGTAGGCAGTATGATATGCCCACAATGCAACATCCAAATGTTCGCTCCAATCTTTACGATTGGGAGCCATGGTTCTCTCCAAGATTCTCTTAAACTCCCTATTACTCCTTTGCCATTCCACTAGTTTAGGGAAGGTATTGCGTAAAGACTCTATGAGTGACACCATAACATTTCAATAAAGATTTAATGGTTTTATTGCAAAATTGAATTCCCCCATCACTGATTAGAACTTTTGGGATTCCAAACGTAGACAAAATGTTAGTTTTGAGGAAATCTGCAACAGATTTAGAATCATTAGTCCAGGTGGCTGATGAGCACATAATTAATGTTAGAATATTAATTATGTCAATTCTAACTCATTTTATGCTTTGCATGAACTAATTACAAGAAATTGATAATTTGGTCCTAATTTCAATAATTAATTATTAAAGGAAAAAATGAAACTCTAGGCCCCACTTTGCAAATTCACCAATAGGCCCAACCAAAATAGCAGCCCAACCAAGTCTCCAGCATGCGCACAAGTCCATTGCCAAATGCCTACACATTGCATAGCCTAGATCGTATGCCTACGTGTCATACCAGCATCTTCAACGGCCCATATGCACGAGTCTCCAGCTCGCAAGCCCAACATCCACTATAATGGTCCATTAGCGTATACCCACCATTCTATTTTCTTGCAGCCCACACCTGTACCGACCCAAAACGTCCAGCGAGGCAAGCGTCCTAATGCCAGACTTTGGCCCAAATTCCATTTTCGTGTAGCCCGCATCGCATGCATCAATTCTCGCCAAGCCCAGCGTGCCTCTGCTTAGAATTACCCCAGCTAGCAACAATTCCATTCTTGCAAGCCAGTTTCGAATCCCAACACCGATCCCACTTAAGCCCAATTCAATAAGAAATGGTTGTCGTATGATTTTCCAAGGGAAATACGGAAAAATCTCCTTGCTGCTATTTTCTAGGAAATATAATGTAATTTGGATTTAATTAGGATTTTTATTCCTGTGTGTGTTTAGGATTTTGTAACCCTATATAAAGGAATAGTTTTCTCTTTGTTTGGGTTGCCACTTTTTTTACAAAATGTTGTTTTCCCTAGTTATTAAACTTAGCCGCAAAAATATCCAAGTTCAATATCCATAAGTTTAGTCCAAATTCTTTGTTTTTTCTTCCATCTTCATCAAGTTCCAGCTGATATTTAGAGATCTTGGTGAATAACGATCCATCTATTCCATCCACTTTGGCATCCATCTGCGATTCAGAGATTGCACAAGCGTAACTATGTTTTATCATTTAACTAAACTATTATATTTGATCTTTGTTTATAATGCAATATCTTTTTGATTGTTTCTTGTTTAAACGCAATAAACTAATTAGATAGAATAGTTGGTTTTCTACTGCCATCAGATATATGCATTAGATTCAATCTCTATGTGTGTTTACTGTCTGAGTGTTAATTGCTTCATATGCTTTAGTGCTTAAACTTCAATTTAATGCTAAATGTATTGTCCGAGTTTCAGAGTGTTTATAATTAGGTTGAAGAGACTTGATGTATTGTTCACGTTTCAGAGCATCCAGTCAACAACTTAAAGGTGAATTGTGTTATTAATGTATTGTCCTCGTTTCAGAGTATTGTGGTATGAAAAATATATGCAAGTAATTGAGAGAATGAAGGTATGATTTCAAGATTGGCTTAATTTGTGCACTTGTTGGTGTGGAGAAATGATAAGTAAATGGAGTGATCACGTGTAAATATGTTAGTTACAAGTAGAATAAATAATTTGATTGTTGATTTGGATTTTCTTACGTAAAAGTGTCAATTTTTTCTATGAAACTAATCTATGGTTTGTAGGTACGAATTATCATTTGAATTCTTAGTTATAAAACATAACTTCGGTTACACACTTTTCAAACCCCCTTTATCTTTAATCTTTCTACTAACCATTTTCAATGTCCCTCAATTCACCAATCCAGAACGATCCCTATTTACCAATACTACATGAATACAAAAAGGGTTTTTGATTGAGCAATGCATTAACTGAGTGTTAATAACTAGACATTTCATAAGAGAATCAATTTTTGGCGTTGTTGCTAGGGAATTGAAAATCATTAAAATGTGTTAGTGTAAATATACATTGTGAATATCATGACTTGTTTATAAACCATAATTGTGAATAAAATCTTGCATTTCATGCATTAGTCTCGGATATATGTGGATCACTTGTACTTTAGAGTTTAGATTTTGATCTTTAATGGAATAGATGAAGTCTCGTTTTTTAACTCTCACCTAAACCCTTCATGGACCTTAAAAGCCATGAGGTTGAGGGTAGTGTTTATTAACACTTGAGTTATCTTTGAACAAGAACTTATCCATCTTGAGTAAGAAATTTTCGAAAGGGATGCCTAGGCAATGAGACGATACTTGTGATGGGATTCAGATTGAGAAGAGAATCTTGTGGACTTCCAAAATCAATCCTATCTCTCGCATTTGTTCTCTCTAACCTGGTCACTTTTGAACTTGCCCAAAAGGATGAATAATGGTTCAGGAAATAGTTTGTCTCAAGTAAGAAATTTTCAAGAGGGGATATCTAGGACAAGAGACGATACTCGTAACAGGTTTTTGATCTAAGAAGAGGACATCAGTGGAGTTTAAGTCTCAGAATTTCTTGAAATTAGCCATTCCTCTTATGTTTATTCTTTCTACCTTGGTCACTCTTGGACTTCCCAAAGAGATGAACCATGGTTCAAAATCTAAGATATACACTTGGGTTGTACGGATGTAGAAGTCTCCATTTAAACTTTGAAGCTATGTGAACCATATATATCCTTGACTTCCCCAATGTGTAAATATTGTTTCCTATTAAATGTCTTAGAGTTGCATGGATCTCATGACACCTTGACTTCGCCTTTTGGTTTCTTTCTCCTTAACCCTTCATCATGTGTGGATTTCATTACCACACACTATAGATTAAGTGAATCTATGGACATGAGGTTGTGGGCGGATTTTATAAACACTTGGGTTTGGTAATACTACTTTGAAAACTTCCGTCGGTTGGTCAATGTGTCTAGATGGGTTATGACTAGCGACAAATTTGGATCTAAGAAAGAAAACATCAATGGAGTATATGCCCTAGCTAAACTAGCCTCTAGGTTTTTCTTGAAATTAGTCTTTACTTCTCGTGTTACATCTATCCCAGCTGGCCATGATTCAACGTTGAATGGTGGAGGGATTTGATGTAACGACCCGTCCCGAATTCCGGGATTAGATTAGTCATTAATCTTGATTAGTGAGGTTGAACGGTGGTTAGTAGGGCGAAATCGGACAAAATGTGCAAAATGACCGTTTTGCCCCTAGTCGTGGGCAAAATGTTGACTTTTTGATCGGGCGGTCAAACGGACTTTGACCGATGACCGTGACGTAGTTCGGGACGTCACGAGTTCATAGGCAGGTGGCACGTTCGATTCCGACATTCGTAGAGGAAGTTTTGATGTTCGGAAGTTGAGGGGTATTTTGGTAATTTGGTCAATTGGGGTCAAATGTTGACTTTTTGACCGGGAGGTACGATGGATGAGGGCCAAGGACCGTTACGTAGGTATCGTCGATACGAATCCAACGACAGGCGGCATGCCGAAGTCGGAGATTCGACGACGACGTTATGGTCAAGGAAACGAACTAACGAACCGAGGCTCCGATTAAAATAATAATATAATAATGAATAGTGACCGTTGACTGTGCACATCCGGATGAGTGACAAGTGTCACGCATCCCTTGTTTCCAGCTCCATGTTTCCTTCCCAACACCATCATTACAACATCATCATTCCTCCTTCATCATTTTCCTTCCTTTTCCTTTGTTTTTCTTTCAAACCGTGCACAATTTGGGGAGAGGATGAACTGGGAGAATTGGCTCCCTTTCTCTGCCGTTCTTGAGAGAAAAATGATAGAGTAATGGATTGAGATATCGGGGGAAACACGAGGGGTTGTGAGTGTACTGAATTTTGGATTTTTGATTTCGGGAAAATTGGGGGGAAAATTCGAAATGGAAGAATTAGGCCGTGAGGATCGAATTGGAGATTACCTTCAGCTTTCTGGGAGTTCCACGATCATAATTGTCGAAGACACGAGAAGAATTGGTGCCGTTTTGGCTCTGAACGAGCTGGGTGACAGAGGAAGAAAATCGAGGTTGAGTCGTGATCGTGGAGTGTTTAGACGACGGAATTGAGGTGGGGAAACTACTTCTCATGATCCGACGATGCTTCTGGGTTCATCAATTGAAAGAAAACGGTTGTGGTTGACGAAACTCCATGGTTGCACAGTGGACGGTGTTCGAGCTTGAGTCGTGATCATTTAGTGATCAAACGACGAAATTGATGTGGGGGAATTGTTCCTCATGGTCCATTGATGCTTCTGGATGCATCAATTGGAAGAAACCTGCAGCCATTGAAGGAATCCCATGATTGAACAGTGACCGGAGTGTTCTTCGTGTTCATCGTGGAATCGATGGAATCTGGGTAAGTGTTCGTGTAATTGAGTTTACAGAACTTAAATTAGACTTAAAACGAAACTAACTGAATGCTCAATTGAAGGAATTAAGGCTGAATTGATGGACATTGAACCGGGTCGTCTCGCGGGTAAATTGGACTCGTTTACCAGACATACGGGTTAGAACGATGCACTATAGCAGGCGCGTGAGTTTCACGCGCAGCCACTCACGGCAGCGCGTGACGACGCGTGGGCATGAATCTCGAGGTGAGGTCAACATGACTTCTGTCCTATTTAATGTAACGAACATTTTGGGATTGGTTTCGTGTCGATCGGACACCGTCTCGATAGTGTTCGGGATGTCTGAAGGTTTTAAATTAAGTTTAAAAATAAGTAAAAATTCGGGAAAATTACGGGACTTTGATAGGATGTTAATGATGAGGTTAGTGACCCTCTAATGTGATTTGGACAGGATTGGGAGTCCCGGTGATAGTGGTGTGGCCCGGGAGGGCCGGTGGCACGCGTATCGAGGCATACCGTTAAAACGGTCTGTGAGTGGACTTTGGTTTTATAAATTCTATTCATGCTTAAATGTTTTATATGGATTATGGTTGTGATTGTATGATGTTGATTTGGTTGTTGGTAAATTGTACGGTTTCACGTATTTCGGGGCGATTTACGTGCTTGCACGTAAATCGAGGTTTCCGGTTTTACATGGATTTTCCATATTTATGACTTGGATATAATATGATGAAATGGTTTTGAAATTGGAAATATGAACTCGGGCTTGAGGCCCACTTGTTTTGGAAATTTCGGACTTGGAGTCCATTTGAGTACGTAATCGGGCCGGGGGCCCAATTGGTTAATGAAATCGGGCCAGGGCCCCAGTTGATATGAAATCGGGCTGAGACCCATTTGAGTCATGTTATCGGGCCAGGGGCCCAGTTGATTTACGAATTCGGGCCGTGGGCCCAGTGGGTTTATAAGTCGGGCTGCGGGCCCAGTTGGGTTACAAATCGGGCCGTGGGCCCAGTGGTTCATAAAATCGGGCATGAGGCCCAGTTGGATTATAAATGTGATTTCGGGTCAGGGACCCTATGATTAATAGTTGTGATTTTGGGTCAGGGACCCTAAATGGAATTACATGGTTTTATGGAAATTTCGGGCAGGGCCCAATTGTAATGATGTGATAAAAGGATTTAATAAAACTGTTTTCCATATACCATATGGATACAAGGATATATGATGGTCTCCTCCAGATGTCTGGGACACTGGGGAAGTCACGGTGCATTGCCTGTGAGGGGTCATTATACGGAGCAGCCGGACCGTATGATGACTCAGGAGCAGGATTGCTATGATTGACGTCAGGGACGTCAGACATCCGGGATGTCAGATATATGGACCCGGAGAGACCCCGGGCAGCACGCGTAGCTTATAAAACCGTGAGATATGACGTCAGGGACGTCTAGCATCTGGGACGCTAAGCATCTGGGATGCTGGTGATGGTAATGGTAAAATATGGATTAATGAATAAAATGGCTTATTGGTTGGATATGTGTTATATGGTAAAAATGGATTATGAAATGGTATGTCGGGTCGGGGACCCTAAATGGTTTTGGATTTATGAATTTATATTTATGGCTTTGGGCGGTGGCCCACATGGTTTTAATATGTCTAGTGGTGGTATTCCACAGTTTTGGGCTGAGTTCCCACACTTGGTTTTTGGTTAACGGTTTTTGGGCTAAGGCCCTAAGGGCTCGGTTGAGCAAACGTTTTGGTTACTGGGTTTTGTGGCATGCATACGTTTTTATTGGAGGGCATAAATGTCTTATAAATGTATTTGATGAACTTATTGGTTTTTGTCCACTCACAGCTTTTGGTTTTAATGCCCTTCAGGTTGATTACGGATGCGATTGCAGCAGAGACTGGGACATTGCACACCTCCTCCATCGATCCTTGCGCACTCTGGATGCCCCGTTGGGCAGTGGCTCTTGGTTATCCCTTGTCTGACACCCCTTGTTGGACGGGAGCAGGCACATTCCACGGTAATCCCGGGGGGATTGGGATGGGTCCTGTCATTTGAGGTTTAGCCTATCAGTACACCCAGGCCGTAAGTCCGGAAGGTACTATGAGAAGGGAAGTGAAAGGTGGTTCGTGTATTTCTAAGGCTCTTTCTATTGCATTTGTAGATTGTATACCCTCCTTAAGGTTTCATGATGCTTGGATTTCATCACAAGGCCCCTAAGACTAGGTGAATATAGGGAAGTGAGATCAAAGGTGCATGTCATTCTTTTCATGCACTATCACGTAACTCTTATGTCTTGTGTAGGTTTTAACGATTTATCTTTTATGCATTCACACCATTATTCATGTAGATACTTGTGTGTTGCATTAGTTAGGACATTTTCTATGCATTTTCTTGCTATTTTCGTGACTTTACTATTGTGCATACTTACATTTTCTTATACTTTGTTATCTCTTACTTGTATATATGTATATATGTCGATTACACTTGTTCGTATTTCTCTTAGATTCCTTGTCGTGATTTTCCCTTAAATTTTACATTTCAAACACTAACTCTAACTATTGTAAACACATTCTAACAAAACTTGCATCTTACACAAACTCAAATTGCATCTTTAACTTGCATCATTAACAAAACTTTCATCTGAAACCTGCATACAAAACTTGCATCCAAAAATTGCATCCAAAACTTGCATCTGAAACTTGCATTCTACACTTGCATCACAAACAAAACTTGCATGACAAAGACAACTTGCATCACAAACAAAATGTGCATCCTTAAATTGCATCCTTGACAAAACTTGTATCCTTAACCAAACGTGCATCTCTGACAAGCTAACTTGCATCTTTGATGACGTGATTATAACATTTTTCTAACTTTAACCACATGGCTTGAACTTTGTGCTTATGAAAAATCGTGTTAGAATTGAAGAAGCAGGTAGCACAAGTTTGTTCCATATGCACTGATGGCCACCTTGAAGGCCAATGCCCTCTAGTATGGGAGGAAAACAACAGAACATAGATGGCATACACCATTGGAGGCTTCCAGGGAGGACCAAGGAACCAAGGTTATAGTTGTAGAGATCCAAACAATGTCTTGAACCTTCAACACATGACCATGAGCCCAAACCTGACCCACCAATATCCACGACAAACATGGCAACCAAGGCCCCTGGTTTCGTATTCTAACATTCCTCATAATCATGCACCAAATAATATCTCTTCATCCTATAACCCTGATTATGATAAATTGCTAACTGCTCTTTCCCAAGGGCAGAAAAATCTAATGGCTACTACTCAGGCTCTGGTGACAGGTCAAGTGAATCAACAAAAAGACATTTCTAAGCTGAAGGACCAGATGGACAAGGTAATGGATTTCATTGTCCAAATTCAACCTAGTGGGGTGCTTCCACCTCAACCAACACCAAAGCCTAATTCAAGGCGAGAAAAGGGAAGGGCCACCAATTGAAGAAATTGAAGCACTCGGTCTAGGCTGGATGGACCCTGCAAAAAAATGAGATCATGCAATTATGTACAAAAGTGATAAGTGTTTCAGAGTATAAGCAAGTAGATCACTCAAAAAGAATGGAAATTAGGCTCAAAGATCTCATAAGGGTAGTCTCCATTAATTTTCCCAAGTTACTCAAATTCGGTTATTCATTTTGCTTAATCATTTAAGCATGGCATATGTGTAGTGTATGTAACGACCCGTCCCGGAATTCGGGGTTAGGTTAGTAACTAATCATGATTAATGAGGATCAAGCGGTAATTAGTTGGGCGAACTCGGACGAACGGTGCAAAATGACCGTTTTGCCCCTGGTCGTGGGCAAAACGTTGACTTTTTGGTCGGACGGTCAAATGGACTTTGACCGATGATCGTGACGTAGGTTGGGACGCCACGAGTTCATAGACAGGCGGCACGTTCGATTCCGACGTTCGTGGCAAAAGTTATGACGTTCGGAAGTCCAGGGGCACTTCCGTAATTTTGACGAAATAAGGGGGAAATGTTGACTTTTTGATCGGGAGGTCCGAGGGCCGAGGACCGAGGACCGTTAGGGTGGTCTCGATGCCCCGAGTACAACGACAGGCGGCACGCGTGAAACGGACATCGGATGACCGAGTTACGGGTCACGGAAGGTGAGGGGCAATTTAGTAATTTTCCAACTGAGGGCATTTTGGTCATTTCACCAACTGGGTACTGTTCACCACCGTGGGAGACAACCTGCACGGCCGTGCCGTGGGGGTCTGAGCGTGCAAATTGTTTATGGAACCCAATGGCCCGTGAAGGGTGCTAATGGACTGAAGAGGGAGTTGTTTATTACAGTGCGGGGACGTGTTTGTTGCAGAGGGGTGTCGGGCAGTGCACGGGTGCACGATGCCGTGAAGGTGTTCTGATTTTGGAGGACAGAGTACCTGGTGCGTCGAATTGATCTAATTGAGTGTGGGGGCAGAGACTGAAGACAGTGCACGGGTGTGTTGGTAGAGGAGAGGTGCGGGGCACAACCGCACAGCGAACTGTGCTGTTACATTTGAAGTTGGGAAAACAGAGTCTGGGGAAGGATTGCCATTTCGACCTCCCCAATAATGGTTTGGAAGGAAATGAGCGCTGGGGAGGAATGAGAGAAACAGAGGCTTGAGTTGGTGAGGAAAACGGGGGGATTGAGTGAAGGTTTTACAACTGGAAACCCGAAACTCGTGTTTGGGCAAATTCGAATCCGAATTTGAATTATAGGCTGGCCCAGGTCGAATTAAGGTTCAAATAAGCTTCCTGGGGTCTTAGTTAGCTGATCCAAATCGCGTATGGCAAGCTTTGAAGCTCCTGGAGCCATGGACGGACGTCGTGGGTGGCCGGAAAATCGAGCTTTGTGTTCGTGCAATTGGAGGTAAGTGTGGTGAAATTGATTCCCAAATAATCCTTTCCATGAGGATACGATGCTATGCTACCATTTAATTGAGAAATTACTTGGTTATACGATGAGTTCAGATGAGGAACTCGTTTGAGGTTATCGCGTTGAGTCGAGATGGTTAGAGGTGATGACGACTGCAATGGATGTTGCAGACCCCTAATTAAACTGGTTGCGAAGCTAATGGGCTGTTGAATTGATCAAAATGGTGTCGAATTGAGGGAATGCTAGCCGGGTCAAGTCGCGGGTTAAACGGCCCGTATATCAGGAAGCCGGGTGAGGACGATGACTGTGCCTGTCACTGTAGCAGGCGCGTGACGGCGCGTGGACCCGAATTTCAAGGTGAGTCCAACATGACTTTTGTCCTACACATTGTAACGAATATTTTAGCGTTGGTTTCGGAATTGTCGGACACCGTTTCAATGTGGTTCCGAGGGTCCGAAGATTTCCGTTACGTTTGTAATTAACGATTAATTCCCGGAAAATTATGGGAAATTAGTATGTTGTATTCTAAGCCCTTAGTGACACTAAAGTATGTTTTCGGGCAGGACTCGAAATTCTGGAAAATATCGGAAATTACGGAACCGCGGGCGGCGCGAAACCGAGCCTTAAGAACGGTGTGTGAGTGGACGTTGCTTTCAAAATTTAATGCATGCATAAATTATTTCTATGATTTTTATGATTATGATTACAAGTTGTGATTGATTTCGATTCCCGTATTTATCCTTATTCGATTTCCGTATTTATACGTATTTTTACTATATATGTGAAATTACACGTATTTCGAGACTATGGTTACTTTTGTGCTTAAAAATGGTTTAATGAAAGAGTTTATATGAAATGGGCGTATGATGATTTAAGAATGTTCTTTATGGTTATGAGGGCAAATCACGGTGTTTGCACGGTTTTCGGGATTTTTGCGGTTTTACACGTTTTACGAGATGTGAGGTTATTGTGATTTGATCACTGTTTGATGTTTGATTTTGGAATGTGAATTGAGGTTTTGCGATTTCGAGGATTTTAAATTGGATTTTGAGTATGCTTGACTAGACCGGGATTTTTGTGATTATGGTCGTGGTTTTGATGCCCGGATAATGTGAATTGAGAAATGAAGTGATTTCAAGGAATTAAAATAGATTTTGAAAAAGATGATTTCTGGTTTGGCGCTTGGGGCATAAAGGTAACTTGGATTAACGAGTTTTCAATTTTCGGAAATTTAATGTGGATTCTTGGTTTGGGTTCGGGATGATGCTTCCGGATGCCGGCTTACGGAATCATTATTGAGAATTCGGATTCGGGAATGAAAAAGGATTTAACAAAATGATTTGGTCTGATTTTGCATGCCCCGCATCAAATGATAATTTGATTATGTTTGTGAAGTATGAATTGGGGACTTGAATGTGGAAATTCGGACCATGAGTCCTGTTATGACAAAATGTGATTTTGGGATGGATCCCACGTGGTCGTGATTGATGAACTGTTTTGGGGTTTAAAGACCAGCTGAAAACTGCTTTGGGTTTGAAGACCCGTTGTTGTGTTTGAAAACTGTTTTGGGTTTAAAAACCCGGTGCTATTGCTGGAGCACGTTTTGAGTTTAAAGACTCGGTTAATTGATGACGGGGGAGGGCCCTTATTGAGTTTAAAGACTCGTGAGTTTAAAGACTCGGTTATTGTGATACCCCCGAGGCCTATTGATTCTGTTTTGAGTTTAAAGACTCGTTGAAATCCCGGGAAGGCCTGATGATGCGCATGGTTTTGAGTTTAAAGACTCGGGCGCACTTGATATCCAGCAAACTGATTGATTATGATTCATTGATATTCTCGGATGATTGGGTGTGTTGGGCAGTGGCCCGGTTTATATGGTTGATGGATTGGTTGATGTCGTATACTTGGATTTGGATTTTGTGGTTTTGGGCTGTGGCCCTGTGTTTATAACTGCGGGCTATGACCCGAAGATTTAGAAAAAGGAAAATGATTTTGATTCTCATATACTGATTTCTTATGTTGAAATGTTAACCGATTGCGAAATGATTTTTGTATGCATGCATTGGTTTTTACTTGGAGGGTAAAAACGTCTTTCCGTAACGGTTTTATGAACTGCATTCTTTTCGTCCACTCACACCTTTTGGTTTTTATTGACCCTCTAGGTCGTGACGCGTTGTTCGAGGCTGTACGAGGGGCGGAGGCATGAGTAAGCACGTGTGGCTATCCCTGGTTTGGCAAGTACTGAGGGTAAATTTGGGATTTTCAGTCATCTTGCCAGACGGGATCAGGACCGGGCACGGTTATCGATGCCCCTTTCGGGGGCGGTCCTGACAGTGTATGGTATGATACATAGGTATGACATAACCCCTAATAAAAACAAGTCATGTAACCTAGCATGTAATCCTAATTAACAAGTTTAAAAATCGTAATTAGCAGAGTAAAATAGCAAAACAATATTTTTTTTTCACCCCCGAACCTAAATCAAGTATTTTCCTCAATGTATTAAGCATGTAATATGGAAAAAAAATTAAGCAAGGTGCAAAGGAACAAAAAAATAGAAACATGAAGGTTTCGAAAGAACAAACTATAGGTAGGTTACCTCTTAAGAGTGCTGGATTTAACGTCTGAGGTACGACCTTCCTAGGCATGTTGGGGTGTGCTCAGAATTTCAGTATTAGGAAGAGACCAATAATGAACCACTTGCTAAGGATTCCTCGCTGCATCAAGGAGAAAAGAGTTAGACACATAGAAAGTAATCCACCTACTAGAACGCAATTTATCGAGAAAGAGATTGAGAAATGATTTGAATGAGAGCAGTTGTTGTGCATCCTTAATTGTCTTCCATTGGCAATGCTCATGGTGGAACATATGTGGTTGTGCCTGGAAAGTTCCAGGCTTCAATCTTGGTCCTTTTCTTTGTCGTTTGAACTTGAATAGGACCAAGTGCATCACTGCCATAACCTTCCTCGTGCTTTTGTTTTCTAACCTATAATAGAGAAGCAAAACATTATTAGGAATGGCAGAGGAATTCAAATCCCAGTATATATCATCAACATTAAATTGGCAAGGTGCAAAATTTAATAATGGAAGTTCATTATGTCTTATAGCCATGCCTTTTCCCTTGGGCAGCAACAAGGTCAAGGTATTCCGCAAATTTAGGAGCCTTGGAGTGTCCTTGGGCAGAGCTGCAGGCATGTTAATGAGCTTAAGAAAGAGCTGCCTTAAGCAATGGTGTAGTAGGGGCTAAATCTATGATGGGTGCTTCAGGGATGGTGGCCACGGCTTGGGCGTTTAGTGCATCTAATTGAGCCATGGGAGTGTCTATGTCGTTGTCTTCATCCCTTGGCTCAACCGTGTGTTGGGGCAGCAACATGGGCATGGCTAAAGGTAACAGATCAGGTGCATCTTGATTTTGGATTTGAGTTAGGGCCTCATGCACATATTGAGGCAAATTGTGGGATATGTCATGAGGCAGTGTCACGAGCTGCACTTCCAAATATGTCGAGGTGCCTTCATGCCTTCTCCTATACCATTCTCATCCTCCCATTCATCCATTTGAACTGTGATTCGAAGTAGACATAGCATGGTTAGGTATTGAATCAACTTTATAAGTAATAGAAAATAAGGAAGAACATTTAGGGTATGAATTGGGGCTATCCGTTGATCTATTGGAAGAGAATGAAGGAGTAGATTTTGGTTATGTCTTGGGGTAGGTAGTAGGGTGTCCATGGCAAGCATTTGGTGAAGTGTAGGCTGGACAGGAGTCGCATGATAATAATTTTCCACTTCCCTGCATTTGATTTGGTGCATGGTGGCCTGAAACTTCTTCATGCTGTTTTCAGATCTCTCATCCATGCGTGTGGTCATTTCTCGAGTTTTTTTTTTATTAAAAGCATAAATATCCTGTGACAAGGAGTCAACTGAAGCATGGAGTTCAGAATGTGGGCTAGGGCTAGGAGCTGGTTGTGAAGTGTTCCATGTGCAATTAGGTAGAGTTTCTCTTCCTTGATATTAAGGATCTAGTATTCTTGATAAGGGAAATGCAGTTGGTAGCTCCACTCATGCGGATTGTTCCAAGCTCTCGTCTCCCTGTATGGATCATACCATGCTCTTGTTTCCATATAGGAGTTCATCATATGTACAAAGGAGAAATGGTAAAAGAAGTTAGTAAACAATCTAAATTAAATAAACAAAGTTAAAACATAATTGAGTCAAATATTCTAAATTGAATGGACACCGTAGAGGGACAAGTGCCCGACAACGGTGCCAAAAACTTGATAGAAATAAAACAAGCATACAAATATGAGCTTATTTCAATCCTTAATTAAAACCTTGCAAGTGCACAATATCGTTTGAAAGTAGTAAATCACGAGTAAAGGTCGATCTCTCGAGGACTTGTTCAATAGTGGTTCAATCAATTAGGAAGTCTTAACTCAATCAATGACACATAAAAGAAACACAAATGGGGGGTTTTAGTGATTATGCTCGAAGTGGGAAAACAAAACAGAAACTTAAAAGTGCACAAGAGTAAAACATTGATTGATTGTTTGATTAAGGTGAATTAAGGCAACTTTCCACCATTAACCAATTAAGTCATTAACTTGTTTACTAGATTATGTTATTAATGACTGTGTGAATCCGATGCTCGTGCTAGGGCTCTGATATTGAGTCATCTTACACATTTTATTCCATCTTACTTAGCATGTTCTAGGCATGATACTAACCTTAGAACGTCTATTTAATTTTAACAATTAAACACATTAAGAGCAAGGAAAATTTTATGACATTACACTACCCTTTGAAAATTAAGAAAGCTGAAGGGTCATGGATCATATTACAGGTAAGATATAAGCCACTACCTTGGATCCTAACAATTACACAATAGTGATCAATCAATATGCAACCATTCACCAATGACACATTGAATCAAGTAACCACTAAAAAACAATTACTACAAGAAATTTAGCATTAGATAACACCACAAGACAACATCAATATGTAAAACTGATGTCTATACTAGTATAGAGATTAGTTTTACAATTGTTGTTATCTAATATGTAATATTGCGTCAATAATAATATATACTGTTGTCTTTACTCCCTAATTAACATCAATAAAAGTATATTGTTATCTACAACATTAAAAAACCAATTGTTGTTTAAATCAAAACACCGTGTGTTACTGTTCACATAACACGACCACCACGAAATTTTGATCTCTGGCACATCCAATTTTGAATGCTTGATATCTCTCCCTTTCTCAGTCATCGTCGTCCCTTCCTCTAGTCGAAACGTAGAGCACCATCTTTGTCTCTTTCAGTCGCCATCTCTTTCTCTTTCAGCCGCCATTTCTTCCTCTTTCAGTCACCATCTCTTCCTCAATAACTTAAGTAGAGCCGAAATGCATAGCCAACTACAGCTCGTCGAACGCGAGGACATCGATGACGAAGAAGACCTCTTAGAGCGAACGAAAAACGTAAGCTTCTTCACGACATTTTTTTCCGTGTCTTCAATCGATGAATGACCCTTCTTAAACCATCATGCTTAGAAAATCTCGATCTGCAAAACCCATGCGACCAACGCCGTTCATCATCATCGTCATGGTAAAATGCTTCAGATCTTCTACAATTCTCGAGATTTCTTCTATGATTCATGAGGTTGTCTTTGCCCTTTTTTTGTGGGTTCAATTGAGAATTGATTTCGTGTCTTGATGGTTCTTAATTTTTTATTTTAATTCTATGCCGTATCTACGCTCTGTTTCTGTTATTCCCTACTTTCTGTTATTCCCTACTTTTTTATTTTAATTATATGCCTTATTAACGCTCTGTTTCTGTTATCAAAGCATTCTATGCCGTATTAACGCTCAGTTAAATCTCCAAATTTGCCCCACTTTTACCTAATTTTCCTTCGTCTTATTTTGTCGTTTGGTCTCCAAAGACACTGACTGATTCACCAATCCATAAGGTGTGCATGTGATACTTCTTCATTCTTTCTTTTGAATCATTTGTCTTTTTATCATATTTTTGGAATCATTTTGAATTGGATCTGACCTTTGGTTGGCCAATTGAAGCTCAATCATTGGACTAAGATCTGCAAACATGTACATATGTGGGTGTATTTGGGTCTTCTATAAGGATAAAATTGATTTGCAAAATTGTAGTTCTTTGTCTTTTTTTTCTAAAAGATTGTGTTTTTAATAGCATGCATTTTTGAATTTGATAGGCTGTGATGGTTGCTTCAACTTCTAATGTAAATTAGTTAATGGGTTTCGTTAGTTTTACAATTTCACCATCATCTTTTGGTGAAACATCGTTCTCTTTTTAGAATCCAAGGTTGCTTTGCTTTGTTGCTAAGATTAATTTTTCCTTTTTGGTGGAGAATTTCCCATTTTCACTTTACTGTAATGGGTGTCGCCTGGATCTTTCCTTTTTTTTTTTTTTTTTTTTTTTTTCTCTTTTCAATTCATATAGCTTAAGTGAGTGAATAATTAAGCTTCGGTTTGTTATTTTTGGTTAAGTGACTATACTTACTTTAAACTCATTAGCGATCCCAAACAACTTAAGCGAGCGAATGCTTTGAACTTGATTGAGGTATAAATTCGTCCAAAAAAATTTGTTTAATTCCAATAATGATGCATGAATTTTCTGATTTGGTTTGGTGGATCGACGATTCGTAAATGGTAGTTCTTTTATAGAGTAGTGTGGGGTGCAAGAGTTTAAGCGCATTAGCAATTGAAAGGAACTTAACTTGAGTGAGGTAGATGCTTTGTATGTATTCTGAATAGACAAAGGGCTGAATGAAATTTTGAGACTAATCAAAGTTGCAATTGGATAGTAGAAAAAAGGCCCTTCTTTTGCTCTAGAAATGATGAACCATGTTAAGCTATTTCTATGGTCATTGGAAACTTCAGTTAGAACTAATAAATTAATTGCAGTATCTGAATTGTAAGAAAAGAGAATCAAAGTAGCACAAATTACTAGGAAACACTCTGCTGCCTTCAAGTTTCAATTTTTAGTTTTTTAGTTTTTTTTGAAGTATGAAGGCTGAAGTCAATTTATCACACTCGTTCATTTATGCTATTGTTTGGATTCAGATCTTCACTTCATTGATCAATGGTTTGATTGTGTTTGTCATTTTCAAGATTCCTAGTTTTTCCACTCTTTTGTCTGTTAATGTGAAGTGTGAGACACTCTTTGATCTGCTAATATGAAGTCTGAGACACTTGATGTGATGGCAGGTTAGGTTTCTGAATTTGTTTGTGCTTTGATGCACAGTTGACTGGAAGCACCCACACAGTTTCTCTGTTAGTATAGGTTTTAGGCACCTTGAATAATTGTTTCTGAACTTTACGCAGTTACTATAATTTTCGACTGTTGATTACTTCTAAAGTTTTTGTATCATTTATCTCGAAAATACTGCGTTTCAAATAAGTATTGAGTTAAAGTTTTCTTGACTAGCAGTGCTCAATTGATAATTTTATTGTTGTATTTGTGAGTTCACTGTCCAATTCAAGAGTTTGCTATTGGATCGATGACTTTGTTGGTGATTTTGTGAGTTCAAATGGTAAGTTTAGGTTTGAACTGCAGAGATCACTCTCAGTTGATTTAATTTATTTTTTAGTTGCTAAGTGCATTAAGTTAGTGTGTTATAATTCATTTGGTTTGCAAATTTTTGGACTTGGAAGACTTTGCATAATTTAATTATTTTTAACCAAACGCTAGAAAAGTTAGTTTGCTCTAATTCATTTGGTTTTCAGATTTTTGGACTGGGAGGACTATGCATAACTTAATTATTTTTGGGACAAAATACCAGAAAAGTTAGTGTGCTTTAATTCATTTGGTTTTCAGATTTTTGGACTGGGAGGGCTGTAGATAATTTAATCAGAGGTACATTGTTCAAACCTCATGCTATGAAGTTACTAAGTGGAACCACATTTAACATTACGTCTGGTTTGATTCACTTTTTAGAGAAATTTTGCCCAGCAATGTGTATTTATTAGATAACTTTCTTAAATTGGTCTAATGATGTAGGCACATTTGGACTTTAGACCATCGTCTAGTTTTAGTTATCGGTTTCTGTTTGTAATTTATGTCATATATGTTCATATCTCAAAGAAACTGCAATTTTATTGTCTTATATATTTGGTTTTACCATATTGGGTTTTGTACCCCAATTGCAGGATGAACCTCATTTGAGATCTTCACAGTTGCATGATGATGCTTCAGGAAATTCATGATTAAACACTTGCTCAGACTTGATTGACGTTGTCCTTGAACTTGACCGGGAATCAAAACCAGGCAGCGTGTTCCCAATCACTTTTGACATCTGCTCTCTTTCCAGCTCTCAGGTGTAATTTAAGCCCAAAGTAAACTTATGTAGGGGAATTTAAATCTTTCCGTATATTCATAAGTAACTTAGCATCACATTGTATGAAAATAACAATACAATCTAATGTCCGGTTTATTTTGGATTCATTTAGTGGACCGATGTGTCGAACATTCAAAATGTACCCTTCAATGCCCAGCTACTGAAATTATCGTAGGCTGAAGTTTGTATGAGTACGTATAACTTGCAGATGAGGTCCTAACTTCATTTATCTGAGATATTGTATTACTTACTGTTGTGTAATAGTACTTTTTTTTGGCTATCCATGAAAATTTACCTTTTTATAGGATTTTAATATGATTTTTGTTATGAATGAATTGTTATGATTTAGCACCTCGTTCGAGAAAGTTGCTATTTATCACTTTAAACAACAATTTTTTCATAGAAAATATCGTTGTCTATATCAGTTTTTGGACCATGATCATGTATTACTTAACTTTGTGTAATTATACTTTATACGGATGTATTAAAGCAAACCGTTGTGTAATAATACTTTAAACAACGAAATTAATTCAAAATTGTTGCGTGATAATATTTTAGACAACAGTGTTTATGTAAATTGTTATGTAAGATAACAGTATTTAAATATAAACCGTTGTTAATTTAGACAACGATATTTATGATGTACCATTATGCAAAGGAGCTTTAGAACACGATATATACTTTAATCTACAAAATAAGGGTATAAACTGTTGTTAATTTAGACAATAGAAAACGGATTTTCTCCGTTGTCTAAAGTCCCCCTATTAGACAACAGCAAGCAATACAATGGTAGAGAATGAGAATAATGACACGACCCATCCCAATCCTCCTGAGATTAACAAGAGATGTGTCATGCTCCCGTCTAACCCACGTGTGATACGAAGGGCCAGACAAGGGATAACCTAAAACCTCCGCCCATTCGGCGATTTCAGAGCGTCAGGATCAGTGGAGGAATGTGATATATCGGTCTCTGCTATAGCCTGCATCCGTGATCAACCTGAAGGGCATTAAAAATCATTTAAAAGCTATGAGTGGACGAAACAAATATTTTATAAAACACATTTCACAAAAAGACGTTTATGCCCTTCACTAAAAAGCATGCATGCATTCGAAACCCTGTTAATTTAAAATACAATAAAAACCCTTTAGAACACCAAAGCCATTTCCTTCCTCAAATTATTAGGGCCTTAGCCCAAAACCGTAAACCAAAGTATATGGGAACTCACCCCAAAACCAATCATGTTCGGCATCCATGATGCATAATCAATACCACTATCACGGTTTCCAAGCTACGCGTGCTACTCGGGGTCTCAATCCCGAGTCTCCCCAGGGTCCACTCAGGTCAATGATCCGCAGATCAATGACCCTCCCTAGATGTATCAACCATAAATGCACTCCTGATCATGAGCTGCGCCTCGGGGCAGCCCCTTTGAGGTAGTGCGCCGTGACTACTCCGAGATACTACGAGGCGTCAGGAGGAGACAACAAACCACTCCAAGATACTATGGGACGTCTGGAGGGCAACCACTCATGAGGATGGTATATGGAAAACCATTTCATAAATCATCGCAAAACCGTTCAAAGGGACCTATGCCCGGAATTTCCATAAAACCATCGTAAATCCACAATTGGGTCTCGTGCCCGAAGTATAACGTTCATAAATCATTTCCACAAATCAAATTTCCAAATCCAAGGGACTCAGCCCAAAATTTCATTTCATAAACCAACTGGGCCTCAAGCTCGATATCATAACCAACTGGGTCTCAAGCCCAATAGTATAAATCAAATGGGTCTCCAGCCCGATATCTCATTAAATCAAATGGACTCCAAGTCCGATAGTTTCCAAATCAAATGGGTCTCATGCTCGATTCCATATTTCCAAATCTGAAATCATACAATTGAACCACAATTAGAAACACAATCAAGTTCAAAGCTGTATAAAACCATAAACCTTGAAATACGTGCAAATAGGTAAATCATCAATACCACAATCATGTTCATCATAAATCACATATTTAAAACATATAAAACAGTTATGCATGCATCAACTTAGAAATCAATGTCCACTCACATACCGTCCTAGCAGCCGCCTCGATACGCTTGTCATAAGCCTCCCTGGGCTAAATCACCATCTCCGGAACTTCCGGACCTGTCCAAATCATATTCGAAGGTCACTAATCAATTATACAAGTCTATAGGATAAAACCCCAAAACTCCTGGAAAAGTCAACATGTCCCGGACACGTTTCCCGAGATGAAAAACCTCGATTTGACCAATCTAACGATCTCTGATCGACCTGAAACCACCATTATTGGATCCGGATCGTCGAAAATTTTAAATGAAACTGGACCCACCTCAGAATTTGAGCCCACGCACCCCATGCGACTGGTCAACGCAAAATTCAACGCTGAAAATCAACCCCGGAAAGTCAACATTGAAAGTCAACCTTGAAAAGTCAACGCTTAAAGTCAACTCTGAAAAATCAACACTGACGTCATGCGTCAGCACTAACAACCCTGACAGTGCCACGTGTCGAGTTCCTATTGGCCCATGTCTGACATTGTCAAATCTTACATGATGACGTCATCGCTGACAGGACCCGTCCCAATCCCACTGGGACCACCCGGGGACATGCCCCGCTCCCGTCTGACAATGACTCCAAACATACCAAAATTACCCTTAAATAAAACTGAATACTCAAATAGATAAATAACGTACAACAACATTGTTTAGAGCGATAGCTGTCAGACAAGGGATAGTAAAATAACAAAACGTGAGCACAATAGTCAGAGTACATTATTTGGTGCTCAACCTACCCACAAGGGGGTGTACAGGTGCACAAATAACAAACTAAGCCTCTTCCTCCTCCTCCTTCGGGTCCTCCTCTAGTTCCGTGTCACGGTCTGGAGGGTCAGTAAAACAAGCAAAGAGTGAGCGGGCCAAAAATAACAGTTTATAAATCAATTTCATAATAAAGTAAATCATAAGGTTTTATCCCTCTATTTTCCAAATCTTGCATGCAGTGAAAACATAGTATTATAATGAAATCGTAACCACAGAATCATAATAATAAGCGAAACGAGAAACTAACATATTAGTGCACTGTAAAACCGAACCCAAATGATGTCACGGTTCTAAGGCTACGAGTTGCCACTCAGGGTCTCACACCCAAGACTCTCTAGGTACATCATTTCCCGGTATCCCGGTCATTGCCCGAGGTATACGAACATGCCTTCCTGAGAGTAAGCAGCCCAACGGGGGTCAACTACACTCAGTCAGGGCCCCGTGACTACTCCAGGGTCCACCCGGGCCAACGACCCTCCTTGGAGGAGACAAGATAGATAGGTAGGAAAGTACAGTACAATAACAGTATAGTTTACCCTATGTCCCCCCGTACATCCCAGAACAAAATCCACATATAATCCAGACGGGTCTCACGCCCAAAACATTGTAATAAAAGATATAAACAGTTCATATAAGACTCATCGAAATCATAAGTGGAAATAGTCAAACAGTTTATGCATGCAAGCCGTTTATAAATCAAACAGTCCACTCACACTCGGTCCTCGCTGCTCAACGACCGCTAAAACCTGTATTAACATATCTGAGAGTCACTAAAGGACCCTATAACTCCAATACCAAGATCCTAGAACAGATCCGTCTCGAATATGTAACCCGAACATTATTCCCGAGGCTTCAACCCCATTTTGACTATCTTAACGATCTCCGATCGACACGAAACCACCACCATTGGATCCGTATCGTCGAAACCTTGAGAATGGTACCAGTCCCACCAATAATACTGTTCACACGCTCCCCCACATGCCTGGTCAACACGTGGGTCAACGCTGCTACAGTGCTGCTGACGTCAGTATGACGTCATCACTGACACTTGTCAGGTGACACGTGGCATGCTCTGGTTGGCCCCTGATCTGACAATCTCTAACAGGATGACATCATCATGACGTTAGATGTGACGTCAGCATGATGATGTCATCACTGCTACAGTATCGGGTCAACCAGTTTACTGGAACCGGGTCGCCGTTGACCCACGACTTGACCCGTTTCCGGCCACCATTTTCGACGGGGTTCAATCCTACAGAGTCGTCTAGGTCTGTTCTATGGTTCTATAGCCTTAAAACTAGAAGAAAACCGGTAGAAACTTACCTGGGCTTCGATGAAGATCATGGCCAAAGTCCGGTCGTCTTCTCTGGCTATCCACTCTGTCTCAGTCGTCCAAATCGATCCCTATGAATTCGTCTCTGACCCTAGAGCATGTCCCTAACCAAAGAGTCGAACCCTAAACGTTAAAATGAGTTGGTTCGAAATAGGGAAAACAAACGGGTCTCTCGGGTTTTGGGCGTTACCTCCGCCGTGTCGCCGCCATGGCCTTCGTTGTTCGTTCAGTCATGTTCCTGGGGTCCTCAAGGTGTCAACTGGAGCTCCGTTCAAGTCGAGATGGTGAGGAGGTGGGGTTTTGCTTCCTGGATCCGATTCCTCTGTGTTTCGGGTCTGGGGGTTGTTCGGGTCTGTTTAGGCCGGAGGAATGGGTTGTGGCTGCTGGTGGTGCACGGTGGGGTTCTGGGGATGATGGTGGTGCTGAGGGTGGTCGTCTGGTGGTGTGAGGGTTGCTGGTTCGATCGATTGGGTTGAGAGAAAATGAAAAGGAAGTGTTTACACGGGTTAAGGAAAATGTGAGAGTGTTTGTGTTGTGTGAGAAGGAGATGATCGTGCATGAGAAGGAAAAAGCAGATAGGATGAAGGGCTGGGATGGGTTTGATCAGAAATCCAATGGCTGGGATTCAATGATGGAAAATTAATTAATATATAATGGACCAATAAGCTAATAGGGTTGCTTTATTGGAATAGTGCACCCTTGGATGAGTGACACTTGTCACTCATCCGCTGGCTTGATTTAACTCTAGGGTTTGCACGGATTCCCATAATTAATTATTATTTTAATCGTTTACTCTCGGTTCGTAAATTCCGTTAAAATGCTTCCGTGACCATAACTCTTTCATACGAACTCCGATTTCGGCGTGCCGCCTGTCTACGGATTCATGACGTCCCGATCTACGTCATAGTCATGGGTCAAAGTCCAAATTATTTCCCGGGTCAAAAGTCAAAGTTTTCCCCCCTCAGGGGCAAAATAGTCATTTTACATTAAAATATTAATAAACCCGGTTCGGGTCGTTACAACCTACCCTCCTTACAAAAATTTCGTCCTCAAAATTTACTCAGATAAATGTGGGTACTGCCCTCTCATCAAATCCTCGGGTTCCCATGTCGCTTCCTCCACATCGTGGTTCCGCCACAGCACCTTAACTAATGGAATCGTCTTGTTCCTTAAGACTTTTTCCTTCCAATCCAGAATCTGCCCTGGCCGCTCCTCGAAGCTCAAATCTGACATCAGTTCCAACGGTTGTTCCGGCAGTGCATGAGAGTCATCCTGAAGATACCTCTGTAGCATAGACACGTGGAATACATCATGTACTCGGGAAAGCTCCGAAGGTAGAGCTAAACGATAAGCCACTGGACCAATCCTCTCAACGATCTCATAAGGTCCGATATAACGGGGGCTCAACCTCCCTCGTCGTCCAAACCGGATGATTCCTTTCCATGGTGATAACTTCAAAAACACAAAGTCACCAACCCCAAACTCCAAATCCCGGATCCGATGATCCGCATAACTCTTTTGACGATCCTGGGCCGCCTTCAATCTCTCCTGGATAACCCGAACTGTCTCCTGGGTTAAATCCATCAAATCCGGTCCCACTGAGGTTCTTTCCCCGATCTCCTTCCAGCATACATGTGTTCTACACTATCGACCATACAGTGCCTCATAGGTAGCCATCCCTATACTTGCTTGGTAGCTGTTATTGTAGGCAAACTCCATCAGTGGGAATCGATCAGCCCACGAATCCTGGAATTGCAACACACATGCTCTCATCATGTCCTCTAGAGTCTGTATCGTTCGTTCAGACTGTCCGTTGGTCTGTGGGTGGAATGATGTACTGAAGTGCAAGTTCGTACCTAAAGCAGTCTGCAGGCTCCTCCAAAACCTAGAAGTGAAACGCAGGTCTCGATCCGACACCATCGACTCCGCGATACCTTGTAATCGAATGATCTCATTAATGAAAAGTTGGGCCAAACGATTACGCTTGTACGTCTCACGTACAGGTAGAAAATGAGCTGATTTGGTCAACCGGTCCACGATGACCCAAATCCCGTCAAATCCACTCCGTGTCTTCAGTAGCTTGAAGACAAAATCTATCGTAATATGATCCCTTTTCCATTCCGGAATCGGGAGTGGCTGCATAGCCCCATACGGACGCTGTCGTTCCGCCTTGACTGCTGACAGATCAAACACTTGCTGACGAATTCAGCTATTTCTTTTTTCATCCCTGGCCACCAATAGTGGTCCCAGAGAGTACGATACATCTTCGTCCCCCCTGGGTGCATAGCATAGGCCGAACTGTGTGCCTCGTCTAAAATCTCTCTCCTCAACTCTGGTACCGCAGGTACACACAATCGTCCAAGTTTCACTAATGCTCCATCGCCCCGGATGGAGAAATCCTGCCTCTCTCCGGTCTCAACCTCGTTTCTGTAGTCACCGAATATCTGGTCCTGTAGTTGAGCCTCGATAATCCTGTCGACCAACACCGGTCGCACATGAAAGTTAGCCAACAAGGCTCCCTGCTCGTCCATCTCCAGCATAACTCCGCTTTTCCGGAGCTCCACTAACAAGGGAAGGTACACCAACCTCAGGTGTGCAACTGATCCCGCCGATTTCCTGCTAAGCGCATCTGCCACCACATTTGCCTTTCTAGGATGGTACTCAATTGTACAATCATAATCCTTTAACAACTCTAACCATCTCCGCTGCCTCATGTTGAGTTCCTTCTGAGTGAATAGATGTTTAAGACTCTGGTGGTCGGTGTATATCATGCACGTCACACCGAACAAGTAATGCCTCCAAATCTTCAGGGCATGAACCACTGTTGCTAACTCCAAATCATGAGTAGGGTAGTTCAATTCGTGTGTCTTCAACTGCCGAGATGCGTAGGCAATAACTCTCCCATTCTGCATCAACACACAACCCAATCCCTGCAGCGATGCATCACTATAAACTACGAACTCCCCACTGCTATCTGGTAACGCAAGGACATGTGCAGTGGTTAAACAGAACTTTAATTCCTGAAAAATCCGTTCACACTGCTCATCCCACACGAACTTCACACCTTTCCGTGTTAACCGAGTCAATGGTGCGGCAATCTGGGAGAAACCTTCCACGAATCTCCGATAATAGCCCGCTAGTCCAACAAAACTCCGTATCTCTGTCATTGTTGTCGGTCTCGGCCAATTAGTCACTGCCTCCGTTTTCTGGGGATCCACGCTAATCCCATCGGGTGATAAGATGTGACCCAAGAATCCAATGCTGTTCAGCCAAAATTGACATTTGCTCAATTTGGCATTTAGCTGCTCCTGTCGTAGTTTTCCCAAGACCAGTCGTAAATGCTTCTCATGAGCCCTGACACTCTTGGAATACACCAAGATGTCATCGATAAACACAATCACGAATTTATCCAAGTACTCTCGAAAGACTCGATTCATGAAGTCCATGAATGCAGCTGGTGCATTCGTCAGTCCGAAGGGCATCACCAAGAACTCGTAATGCCCGTACCTCGTCCGAAAAGCTATTTTCTGAATGTCCCCCTCTGCTATTCTTAACTGATGATACCCTGACCGCAAATATATCTACGATAAGTACCGTGCTCCTCGTAACTGATCGAACAAATCATCGATCCTAGGTAAGGGATACTGATTCCTTACCGTGGCCTTGTTTAACTGCCAATAATCCACACATAATCGCAAGCTACCCTCCTTTTTAACAAATAGAACCGGCGCTCCCCATGGTGATGTACTGGGTCGAATAAACCCTCGATCCTAGGTAAGGGATACTGATTCCTTACCGTGGCCTTGTTTAACTGCCAATAATCCACACATAATCGCAAGCTACCCTCCTTCTTTTTAACAAATAGAACCGGCGCTCCCCATGGTGATGTACTGGGTCGAATAAACCCTAGATCTACCAGTTCCTGGAGTTGGATTTTCAATTCCAGTAGCTCGGCCGGTGCCATACGATACGGTGCTTGCGAAATCGGTCGTGTCCCGGGGAGTAATTCGATCGTGAAGTCGATCTCCCAGGGTGGTGGTAATCCAGGTAGGTCCTCTGAAAATACATCAGGGAATTCCCGCACAATCGGGATATCCTCAATCCTCAAAGATTCATCCGTTGACTCTACCACATAAGCAAGATAACCCTGACACCCCTTCTGTAAAAGTTTTGTAGCTATAAGTGCAGATATTACCTTGGGTGACGAGTCTCCACACTCTCCCTGGAATATCACCTCCGGTAAACCCGGACCCCTCAAAGTCACCTGCTTGTTGCAGCAATCGATGATCGAATTGTATTCCGACAACCAGTCAACTCCAAGTATCACATCGAAGTCATGTAAATTCATAAGGATCAAATCTGCTGGAAATTCTACTCCTTCAATTTCCACTGGACAAGCCCGTAACTCCTGGTTCACTCGATAGGTCACTCCCATCGGTGTACCCACACCCATCTCGTTCTCAAGTGCGGACACCTCACGGCCCAACATACTCGCACAGCGCGATGAAATAAAGGAATGAGTGGCTCCCGAATCCATCAATGCACGAACAGCAATATCAGAAATGTGTACCGTACCTGTCACAATTCCTGGAATAGATCTGGTCTGCTGATGTGTGACATCATAGACACGGGCCAAAGACTCTGCGGGTCGTCCCCATTCTCTAGCTCCTCGATCACGGCCATGCACAACACCGCGTGCCCGGCTGTTGGCAGTCTGGGATGCTGAGCTCTTTGCTGGCATAGCGCTGCCCCGGATCAGCGGACAATCAGAAGCATAGTGCCCTGGCTCACCACAAGCGAAGCATGTGACCTCCCTCAGTCGACCCGAGTATCCTCCTAGGGAGGTGCTCATCGGTGAGTACTACTGCTGCCAAGCACCAGAACGCTGTCCAGACCGCTGAGGACTCCTGAAATGACCAGAACGTCCTCAGCTGCCCGAAGATGAAGATCCACCAGAATGTCCTCCCTTCGAGCCCCGACGGCCCGAAAATCCCAAGTGTGGGCGATCACGTCGCCGTGGCTCTCCCTCAGCTCGCTGTCGTGCCAGAAGACTGTTCTCAACTCTGGTTGCAGCGTCAGTCAGATCCCTCATGGTGGAAAAGGGAGTCAGAGTCACCATCGCCTGTATCTCAGGTCGCAGTCCCCACTCGAATCCGCGACAACGGTCATCCTCGGTGATCACGAAGTTCTCGGCAAAGCAAGACAACATCAGGAAGGTCTCCTCATACTCTGCCACAGTCTGGTCTCCCTGTTGGAGCTGCAAGAACTCTGCGTCCCGGGCGTTGCGAAATGATCTCGGATAGAACTGATTGAGAAATCGCTCCCAGAAGGTCTCCCAAGGAATGGTGTGAACGGTCCAGCCGGCCAAGACAAGGTTGTCCCACCATTGGTAGGCGCTCCCATCCAGTAGGAATGTCGCCAGTACTACACGCTCCTCAGGTGGACAGTGCATGACCTCGAAGATCCTCTCTCAGCGGTCGATCCACCGGTGTGCTTCCTCGGGGTCGGTCCCCCCGCTGAAGATCGTGGCACCCAGGCACTGAGCCCGTTCAATGCTCGCAGTGTCCCCATTCCATCCATTTCCCTCGTTAGCACGTGCAAGGGGATCACGTCGGGGAGGCATATCAAACTGTTAAGAGGCAAACAGGTTAAAAGACATCGAAAGAGACCATGTACAAAGTACAAACCGCTAACCTAGTACACTGACTGCTAATCCTAGTGCTCTGATACCAAGCTGACAGGACCCGTCCCAATCCCACTGGGACCACCCAGGGACGTGCCCCGCTCCCGTCTGACAACGACTCCAAACATACCAAAATTACCCTTAAATAAAACTAAATACTCAAATAGATAAATAACGTACAACAACATTGTTAAGAGCGATAGCTGTCAGACAATGGATAGTAAAATAACAACACGTGAGCACAATAGTCAGAGTACATTATTTGGTGCTCAACCTACCCACAATGGGGTGTACAGGTGCACAGCTAACAAACTAAGCCTCTTCCTCCTCCTCCTCCGGGTCCTCCTCTAGTTCCGTGTCACGGTCTGGAGGGGTCAGTAAAACAAGCAAAGAGTGAGCGGGCCAAAAATAACAGTTTATAAATCAATTTCATAATAAAGTAAATCATAAGGTTTTACCCCTCCGTTTTCCAAATCTTGCATGCAGTGAAAACATAGTATTATAATGAAATCGTAACCACAAAATCATAATAATAAGCGAAACGAGAAACTAACATATTAGTGCACTGTAAACCGAACCCAAATGATGTCACGGTTCTAAGGCTACGCGTTGCCACTCAAGGTATCACACCCAAGACTCTCTAGGTACATCAGTGCCCGGTATCCCGGTCACTGCCCGAGGTATACGAACATGCCTTCCTGAGAGCAAGCAGCCCAACGGGGGTCAACTCCACTCAGTCAGGGCCCCGTGACTACTCCAGGGTCCACCCGGGCCAACGACCCTCCTGGAGGAGACAAGATAGACAGGTAGGAAAGTACAGTACAATAACAGTATAGTTTACCCTATGTCCCCCCGGACATCCCAGAACAAAATCCACATATAATCCAGACGGGTCTCATGCCCAAAACATTGTAATAAAAGATATAAATAGTTCATATAAGACTCATCGAAATCATAAGTGGAAATAGTCAAACAGTTTAGGCATGCAAGCCTTTTATAAATCAAATAGCCTACACACACTCGGTCCTCGCTGCTCAACAACCGCTAAAATCTGTATTAACATATCTTAGAGTCACTAAAGGACCCTATAACTCCAATACCAAGACCCTAGAACAGATCCGTCTCGAATATGTAACCCGAGCACTATTCCGGAGATTTCAAACACTATTTTGACTATCTTAACGATCTCCGATCGACACGAAACCACCACCATTGGATCTGTATCGTCGAAACCTTGAAAATGGTACCGGTCCCACCAATAATACTATTCACATGCGCCCCTATGTTCCTGGTCAACGCGTGGGTCAACGCTGCTACAGTGCTGCTGACGTCAGCATGACGTCATCACTGACACTTGTCAGGTGACATGTGGCACGCTTTGGTTGGCCCCTGATCTGACAATCTCTGACAGGATGACATCATCATGACGTCAGAGGTGAAGTCAGCATGATGACGTCATCACTGCTACAGTATCGGGTCAACCCGTTTACTGGAACCGGGTCGCCGTTGACCCACGACTTGACCCGTTTCCACAGTCCGTTTCTGGCCACCATTTTCGACGGGGTTCAATCCTACAGAGTCGTCTAGGTCTGTTCTATGGTTCTATAGCCTTAAAGCTAGAAGAAAACCGGTAGAAACTTACCTGGGCTTCGATGAAGATCACGGCCAAAGTCCGGTCGTCTTCTCTGGCTATCCACTCCGTCTCAGTCGTCCAAATCGATCCCTATGAGTTCGTCTCTGACCCTAGAGCATGTCCCTAACCAAAGAGTCAAACCCTAAACGTTAAAATGGGTTGGTTCGAAACAGGGAAAACAAACGGGTCTCTCGGGCTTTGGGCGTTACCTCCGCCGTGTCGCCGCTGTGGCCTTCGTTGTCCGTTCAGTCGTGTTAATGGCGTCCTCAAGGTGTCAACTGGAGCTCCGTTCAAGTCGAGATGGTGAGGAGGTGGGGTTTTGCTTCCTGGATCCGATTCCTCTGTGTTTCGGGTCTGGGGGTTGTTCGGCTCTGTTTAGGCCGGGGGAATGGGTTGTGGCTGCTGGTGGTGCACGGTGGGGTTCTGGGGATGATGGTGGTGCTGAGGGTGGTCGTCTGGTGGTGTGAGGGTTGCTGGTTCGATCGATTGGGTTGAGAGAAAATGAAAAGGAAGTGTTTACACGGGTCAAGGAAAATGTGAGAGTGTTTGTGTTGTGTGAGAAGGAGATGATCGTGCATGAGAAGGAAAAAGCAGATAGGATGAAGGGCTGGGATGGGTTTGATCAGAAATCCAATGGCTGGGATTCAATGATGGAAAATTAATTAATATATAATGGACCAATAGGCTAATAGGGTTGCTTTATTGGAATAGTGCACCCTTGGATGAGTGACACTTGTCACTCATCCGCTGGCTTGATTTAAATCTAGGGTTTGCACGGATTCCCATAATTAATTATTATTTTAATCGTTTACTCTCGGTTCGTAAATTCCGTTAAAATGCTTCCGTGACCATAACTCTTTCATACGAACTTCGATTTCGGCGTGCCGCCTATCTACGGATTCGTGACGTCCCGATCTACGTCATAGTCATGGGTCAAAGTCCAAATTATTTCCCGGGTCAAAAGTTAAAGTTTTCCCCCCTCAGGGGCAAAATAGTCATTTTACATTAAAATATTAATAAACTCGGTTCGGGTCGTTACAATCGCTATCCTCAATCGGGTCCTGTAACCGAGTCACACATGACCGGTGGCCTAACTCGGATGGTTCTCCACTGCCCGACCACCAAACTCCTCCCCATTTCATCCTACAGCTTCGTCTTATCCTTCCCAAGTGATCCATCAACCTAGAAATCTAAAACAATGGCTCAAAATTACCTTCCCGATCGATGAACAGTGACGACGATGTTCCTCCCTCGTTTCTAGCAGTTTTCGACCACCACTGCGATCAAAACTAGTTCCTACAAGGTCATACAAACCTTAAAAATATGTTAGAATCGACCTGAGCCTTCAACAAATGTCCAAAACTCATTTTCCAATTTCTGGGTTAAAATCGGGTTTCGCGTTACCTCATCGTGACTTCCTCCGCAGTCCACGGCGGTCCTGCCTCCTCCCACAATCTATCTCAGTCCCTCACTCGTTCTCAATCCTTTTTAGGAGCCCTCAATATAACCAGCAAGGTAAGGGGGACTTTGGGTGGTTTGGGTTTTGGGGTTTGGTTCGAATGAAACAGAGAGGGAGTGGGTGCATGTATGTGTAATGGGAGCAATGGATGAGTGACATGGGTCTGAAATAAATATCTGGGGCCTACAACAAGACAAATGTCGCTCGTCTCGTAAAACGTTCAATAGTACCTTGAAACTTCCGTGACCCGTAACTTTCTCGTCGAACGTTCGATTCCGACGTGCTTCCTGTCTATGGACTCGTGACGTCCCGATCTACGTCATGGTCACCCGTCCTCGTATATTTGACTCCCTTGGTCAAAAGTCAACATTTTGTCCAATTCTAGGGGAAAAACGGTCATTTTACATCATCCGTTTGAATTCTCTCGACTAATCAGGGATTAGTCACGATAATTCTAATTTAATTAATAAATTAATCTCGAGAATCGGGACGGGTCGTTACAAATAAACAACGAATTTTTTCCATTGTCTAAAGGGAAATTTTTTGTAGTGAATGTATCACATGAATATAGTAATTACAATAACATTCACAATATAAGCAACAACATAATCAAGGTAAAATACATCATACGACCCTCTTGGTTAAGGCTTCAAGCAGCCCTAATTCAATAAAAGACTACTCACACAAACTTATGAATGAAGAAATAATAATATTGGATTGCATTTTAAAAAAAAGAAAAAGAAAAAAGAAAACTAGTTTAGGAGTACTGAGTTGCGAAGGCAATGAGGCATGAGAAGAGACGAGAAAGCTTACTTCAAGGATGTGTTTTCTAGTCTAGATGGTAGTGTATGATGATGGATGCCTTGTGATGTGGTTGGGTTTTACATTTGGCCTAAGCCTCTATTTTTAGAGAAGAAAATTAATCCTCATATAATTAGGAGTTTACAATTTAAATCCTAGAAGGAAAACGTTTAGAATAATTATAAATTGAAGTCCTAATGTAATAATGTTTCTTTGAGGATAAGGGAAAGCAAAACCAATCTTAATTTGGACAAGTTTTCCAACATGAAGAAGGAAAACAGTTGCTAGAAAAATGCAGGAGCAGCTTCGGTGGTCAACGGCCGAAATATGATGGTCAAAGCCACAGTCAAAGCTTGGTCAACACGCAAAGAGGGCTAGGAAGAAATTCGGTAGGCCCCCGTTGAATTGAGGAAATAGGTTTGGTGGTTGACGGCCATCAACGCGCAAAAGGGTATTGGTGAATAGAATTCGGTACATGCACGCCGAAAATGCTGAGAGAGGATTGAGAGGCACTCGCCAAATGGAATGGGTTGATTCAGTGAGTGTGCACCGAATGGGACATTAGGCTAAAATGATGGATTCGGTAGTGCCCTACCGAATTCCTTTGAACTTTTTGGTGGCCTCATTGGTTTAAGTCATAACTTCTTCGATATAATTCTGATTGAAATAATTCTTTTGCTCAAATTCTTATAATTTCAAGCTCTATCTAATTTTCTGCATTCTCACAAAGCCGATTACTTTCTCCAATTTTATAGAATGAAATATCAACAAAAGATAAGAAAAAGGGCATTAAATCATGGATAAAACATTCATAAATTATGTATTAACAGCTGGCTGACCTATATGCTTCCCAGCGTCTTTCGGAACAACTACACCAAAAATATGATTGGCCTGAGGGTCTTCTTGACCAACTCACAGACAGCTTTGCACTAGTCATAGACCTACACGTCCGAAAGAGTACCTGCATATATAGACATAGGTTAGTCACACAATATCAATCAGCATTCCAAAAAAACAGAAGCAGAAAAAAAAACAACTGCTGCAAAGACTGACCCGGGTCATCCAAATCCTAGAACTCCGATAGAATGCCCTCCACACAGACAAAGACAAACTTTGTCTTCTATGTCTTTTGGGATGATGGCAGACCCATTATGAACTCCCCCCTCCCCCCCGGATCCTCTTATCCCAGCACCGAACGTGCATCCAACCCCTACTTTGTTGTTGCTGACCAAACTCATACAAGTGCAGCACCTGCCCAAAGATCGGCTTAGACTGCCCTGCCTTCCAAAACATAGTATACATACTAATTAACATAATCTATACGTTGGGATTGAACTGACCGAGCACCACCCTCATCTTCCGGATCATCTTATGGAGTTAGGAATTCAACAAAGGTCTTACCTCATGCATGTATAGCTCAAGGTAAAAAAATGCAGGGGGGTTACTCCGCACATCACGGGGACCGACCAGTTTCAACTCCACCTCCGAGGGGACATTCCACAACGTTCGCCACTTTTGTAGACTTACCTCGGTGAACCTATTGATAAACTCATCCACGGAAAACTTAGCCCTTTTTAACAGCATGTCAATTGAGACTGAAGTTTTTAGTCCCTTGCCCTTCGACTTCTTAATGATCTTCATCGACCTGCTCTCCCGATCGGAAGTAACTTTAGCAGCGCGGATCTCCGTTGGTAGTTCATCTTTTATCTAGGCAACTTCTTTGTTGCCCTCTCTTGGACCAAATGTCCCAATGTCGATCTGGTCACCTCGAGTAGGTTTCTTCCTTATCTTCCCATGATCACTAATCTCCACCAAGCAACTTTTCTCCACCGACTCAAGTGGAGAAAAATGAGAGGACGCCCACAATTAGTCATCAATAGTATACTCCCAAACCACGTTGGACTCGCTACCTCGGTCAAACATTAAAACAATCTAGATAAGAAGAAAAGAAAAATAAGGGTTCTATCACTGATCACTATGCTCGTCGAATCTGACCACCATTCAACCCTCAGTTTATCCCAAGTTCATGGCACAAAACAAACTTTGATTCAAAAGATAAGGGAAGAACACACATACCTTGTTTTTACATAGTAAAGATAATTGTCGAAAATCACCTCCTCGTACCTACTGCCGCACTCCCATTTGCTGGAAATCGCTTAGTGAAAAGAATAGGGATTCACCAAAGCAGGAGCGTGGAAAAATGAAGGTGATTTTTCACAAGCCAACACCCTCTATTTATAGAGGATTTTTCGGCATGGGAAATTTCGTCTTGATAAAACTCAACATTTATTACCACTCGCCACATATCGCACTCCCATTGGCCTCACGCGTGCCCAGACACTCATGTTTAAAACTCAGAGGTCACATGTTGAGCCACACATATGTCGACCCTGACCTGCCTAACCCATGTCGATCGCCTAAAACACTACCTGGAACACCATAACAATGGCAGGTCAGCCACTCCTGTCAGGACCGGTCTCAAATCCCCCGGAATTAACGTGGGACCCGCCTGATCCCGTCTGACACAAAGTGTCAGGCCAGGGAAAATTCCGTCTCTAGCCCTCACCGGGCTTCCAGAGTGCGCCAGGATCGTAGGAGAAGGAGTGTGATGTCTCGTCTCTGCTACAGCCTGCATCCGTGATCAACCTAAATGGCATTAAAACACGAAAACTGTGAGTGGACAAAAACAATATTTTATTAAAAACATTTTAGCATAAAGACTTTTATGCCCTTCATAAAAACATACGCATGCATTCAAAACCATTTATCAAACATTCATAAAACTATTTATCAAACATATCAAAACCTTTCAAGGGTTCATGCCCGGCCCCATAAACCGTCATGACCCATAAATCCATTTGGGTCCCTGACTCGAAATCACAATTCAAAACCATAAACCATAACATGTGGGAACTTAGCCCAAATCCGTTCTCAGTGAAATACCAAAACATACCATACGGGGTCTTCGCCCCAAACCATTTCCAAAACATCGTATACGGGGTCGCCGCCCCAAATCACTTTCTAAATCATAAAACACAGGGCCTCCGCCCTCAAATCACTTTTCTTAAAAACCACATACGTATCAACATACGTATAACCCATCCTAGGCACTTCCGGAGAAGATGCCAACTCGGGGCACACAGCCCCTAGGGAACACATCCCCGATATAGTCACGATGTCAAATCTATACTAGTGTGCACACTACTCGGGGTCTCACTCCGAGTCTTCTCCCAGGAATCTCCATCTGGGAGGCTCAATCTCTGGATCTAGTCCGAGCTCTCTCTCTGGATCTAGTTCACATATCCCTCTGGAATCTGGTCCGGGACCACAACATAATAAGTAACCCCCACTCCTGGAACGGGATCCCTATGGGGATACCCACTCTGATTTGTGGATCGTGACTCTCCAGGTCGACGTCTGGAGGAGACCATATAAACATATGGAGGGTTCATATACATTTTCAAATCTCATTCTTTCTTTCTCAAAACACATTTCAATTGGGTCTCATACCTGATTCATCTCAATAGGATTCCTTGAATCCGATTCAAATCCATTCCATAGGCCTCAGCCTAAATCCACAGTTCAACAGGGTCTCATGCCCGAATTCTCATTTCATAAATCGAATTGGGACTCAAGCCCGATGTTACAATCAACCGGGCCCTAAGCCCGAAACCATAAACCAATAGGACCTCAATTTCGATTTCACAACTAACGGGGCCTTAAGCCCGATATCTCAACTAAATGGGTCTCATGACCAATATCATAAATCAACGAGGCATCAAGCCCGATAGTACAACTAACTCGGCCTCAAACCCGAATCGTAAACCAACTGGGCCCCGGCCCGATCGTATAACTCAAATGGACCCTCGGTTCGATTCCTCGTCAAATCAAATGGACTCCAAGTCCAAGAGTTTCCAATTAATTGGGTCTCATGCCTGAGTTCATATTTCCAAATCCAAAATCCATTTATCAAACCCTCGTTGAAAACGTAGTACGCAAAGGTACGACATAAAGCCGAAAACCTCGAAAAACATGCAAATATGTCGATCCTAAGCTACCACAATCAAATGCACTCATGGCATCACAAAACATATATTAAAACAATTATAAAATATTTATGCATGCATCAAATTCATAAAACAAGTCCACTCACAGACCGTCCGAAGCCGCGCCTCGATACGTGTGCCATAATCGTCTCTCGCGTCAATCTTCGACTCCGGGAATCGCAAACCTGTTCAAATCGTAATAGAAGTTTACTAATAGCCTCTTTAACCTCTCAATGAAGTCCCATAATTTTCCCGATTTTCTAACTATTTTTAAATGCGAACCTAAACCTTCGGACAGCCCGAACTATATCAAAACGGTGTCCGATTGACACGAAACCAGTCCCAAAATGTTCGTTACATCGAATAGATGATTTGACAATTTGGTCACTTCCCAAAAAGAGGGAGCACGCGCCCTCACGTGCCCAATGATTGCACTGCGCGTGGGCCTCACGCGCGGTGCACTGTTCATCTTCTCCTCCACGCAGTCGACCAGTTCACTTGGTTTGGCCGGTCCAGTTGAACCGGCGTGACCGGTTCGGGGCTCCTCCTCTCTCATTTTGGTCCGATTTCCTTCCTAATTAATCCCTAAATTCCTATTTTGATCCTAGGGGCATGTTTGGATGATCAAATTGTCAGGACCCGTCCTAAATATCACCTCGATACACGGGACGAACCGTGCTCCCGTCTGACAATCACACTTAAAGTACCAAAACAACCTCAACGCAACCATAAGCATAACTATCAGACAAGGGAGAAATATAATACAACCGTAATTCAGAGCATAGTTTATACAAAACAGGCACAACATCCTACTAGGCTAATCTCGCAACGGAAGAACGTCGTAAGCTCTATGCCTCGATCCCTGCCTCAACGTTCACTCCAGTGCTATCACCATGACCTGGAGGGTAAGTTAAAACCAAAAGTGTGAGTGGACTAAAGAAATAAAAGTTTCAACACGATTTAGAAGTAAAACAGTTTAAAGAAAACAATAAGATTTTACCTTTCGTTTTAAAATATGCATGCCCAACTACGTATTAGAAAACCACAACAAAAAACAGTATAACAAGATCACATCATAAAACCAAATCCACAATTATCCAAGTCTGATCAAACCTGCTGGGTCTATCCGAGTCTTTAAACTCAACCAGGGCTCAAATGTAATCCGAGTCTTTAAACTCCCGAGTCTTTAAACTCAATAGGCCTACAGGGGTAATATCGTAAATATCCGAGTCTTTAAACTCCCGAGTTTTTAAACTCAATCCGGGCCCGTCCCCCGTCAATCAGAATCCGGGTCTTTAAACCCAATATCCAGATCCAGAAAATCCAATCCAAAACCAATTTAAATCAATTCTAAATCCACATCCAAACTCGAATCCGAAATCCCCGGTTCGAAACCCTTCTAGCGTTCAGAACCGTCATTCCGAACCCAAATCCGGAAATCCACCTTTTCCGACTTTATAACCAACTTTCGTTTCTCGAAATCCGATTTCAAAACCAAAACCTTGATTTCCAAAATCATACATCATAATCCACTTATAACCAGCAGAAAACAATTCTACAGTGAAAACATGAAACTTAACATCCAAAATCAAAATCCAGCTTTTTCTCGAAAAAACGTGCAAAATCCCGAAAATGTCTCGAAAAATGTGCAAACATATCAACCACATATAATCACCATAAAAAAGCATAAAAACCATATTTAATATCATATAACATAAATAAAACAGTTAGGCATGCTCGTAAGGAAAGAAAGAGTCCACTCACGAATCGTAAAATGTCAATCGCGCTCCGTGCGCTCCTCGACCGTCTCAGGCGTCTCCCGTCCTGTTAATAAGCACCAAATAGGGTCACAATTACATTAAATATACTAACCCTAATTTCCCCAATTTTTTGGGAATTTATTCGTAATTTAAACTTAAACCCTAAACCGTCCGGATTCCCGAACTATCCCGTAACCTCGTCCGATTAACCCGAAAATTTCACTAATGGATTCCTTAGAACATTTAGAACCAAAACCATGTTGGAAGTTTGGCCGGAATCCTCCCCACGGGCCCCCACGCGCCTGCTACAGTGCTTCTTCAACCTCGAGTCACCCGGTTCAACTGTGTTGAACCGGCGTGACCGGTTCTCCACCGTTCCTCCACCATTTCAGTCCCTTTCAATCCCAATAGCACCGTCCAGTCTCCAACAACCAAACCCCGTCTTAACCTTTGAAAATCAAAGCCTAAAAGTCCTCGACTTCGTCCTCGAAAAACATAGCCCGTATGTCCTGTTTTGGCCGCCGGCCACCCAGGTCCTCCCCCGTCACGGCAACCATCCTAGACGACTCCTAGGACCTCCCTGAACCTCACTTCACTCACCAATTCCCTCGACTCTTGCCCAAAGTCAACGATTATTGAAAACAATAAAAACGGGAAAACAGGGGATTCGGGTTATACCGTCGATTCCTCCTCCGCGGTCTGCACCGCCGCGTGCCACGGTGCTAGTTTAGTCCCCTGCAATCACCTGAGCCTCCTATTGCCTTGGTTTGAGCCACCACATGGCACAACCACCGCCACAGTGCCACCGTCTCTCTGTTTTCTCAGAAACTCAACCGTCCACCGCCTTGTCTCCGTGCACGATTTCCACTCCCAGAACACGATCACCAACTCACTCTCTTCTCTCTGTCACTCTCACAATTCATAGAGCTCTCACCCACACACATAATCGATCAAGAACACTCACAATTCCTCTCCCTGTTTTCTGTTCTCCCAAGCTAAATACACGGTTCAAAATCGATCAATATGTGGCCGTGCACATTTTAGACGTGCCTAGAACCATCCAGCCCTCACCACGTGTCTATACTTCCATGGACAGAGAACAAATATCCCAATCCACTATTGCCACTTGTTCTGATCTGATTGGGCATAAGGGAAAAGACCAAATTGCCCATAGTGTTAATAATTTACCGTTTTACCCTTAAACTTTCCAGACCTGTAACTATTTCGTCCGACGTCCGATGACAGCGTGCCGCCTGTCGTAGTACTCAGGACGTCGAGACCTATCTAACGGTCCTCGGTCTACGTGAAAATCATAAGTCCACTAAAAAGTCAACATTTTCCTCAAATAGTCAAAATTACGGTAACGCCCTCAATCTTCTGAACGTCATAACTTTTTCTCCGATTGTCCGAATCGGACATGCCACCTGTCTACGGACTCGTGACGTCCTAAACTACGTCACGGTCAATGGTCAACACTCATCCAACCTGTAAATCAAAAAGTCAACTTTTGATGCACTATTTACAAGGGCAAAATCGTCCGTTCATACAAATCTTTACAAAAATTACATTTATACCCTTCCCAAAGGTACGGGTTGTTACAATCTACCCCCCTAAAAAGAATTTCGTCCCCGAAATTCAATGAAACAAATAAGGGTACTGTTCGTGCATTACGGCCTCGGGTTCCCGGGTAGCTTCTTCCACCTGATGATTCCTCCACAATACTTTGACTAAGGGAACCGTCTTCCTCCGTAAGACTTTGTCCTTCCGATCCAAAATCGCTGCAGGCTGCTCTTCAAAGCTCAAGTCTTCCCTAAGCTCCACAGGTTGTGCTTCCAGAACATGTGAATCATCCCGTATATACTTCCGAAGCATAGATACATGAAAGACATTATGTACCTTTTCCAGGTCTGCTGGTAAAGCCAATCGATAAGCAACAGGACCAATCCGCTCCAAGATCTCATAAGGTCCAATGTAACGAGGACTCAGCTTCCCTCGCCTGCCAAACCGTACGATTCCCTTCCAAGGAGATAACTTCAAGAAAACCCAGTCTCCTACGGCAAACTCCAAATCTCTGATCCTACGGTCGGCGTAGCTCTTCTTTCGGTCCTGAGCTGCCTTCAGTCGATCTCTGATAAGTGCAACTTTTTCCTGTGTAAGATCTACCAGCTCGGAAGTAGTCAATCTCCTCTCACCAACCTCGGTCCAACACAACGGAGTTCGACACTGTCGCCCGTACAAAGCCTCGTAAGGAGTCATCCCAATACTCTCCTGATAACTGTTATTGTAGGCGAACTCCATCAAAGGTAGATGTGATTCCCAAGTACCCTGAAACTGCAAGACACAAGCTCTCATCATGTCCTCGAGAATCTGGATGGTCCGCTCAGACTGTCCATCAGTCTGAGGATGAAAAACAGTACTGAAATGCAGCTTTGTCCCAAAAGCTTCCTGTAAGCTCTGCCAAAACCGGGAAGTAAACCTCGGATCTCTGTCAGATACTATCGACTCTGGAGTACCATGCAGCCGAATAATCTCATCAATAAACAACTGTGCAAACTGCGTCAACCTGAAGTTCTCCCTTACTGGTAAGAAATGAGCAGACTTCGTATGTCTATCCACGATCACCCACACGCCATCGTGTCCCTTCGGTGTCCTGGGAAGCTTGAATACAAAATCCATCGTCAAGTGATCCTATTTCCACTCAGGGATCGGCAAAGGTTGCATGGCTCCATAGGGTCTCTGCCGCTCAGCTTTCACCTGTTGACAGATCAAGCATCTACTGACATACTCTGCAATCTCACGTTTCATACCTGACCACCAGTAATGCTCTCGAAGTGTACGATACATCTTGGTCCCACTAGGATGCATCGCATAAGCTGAACAGTGAGCCTCATCCAGTATCATCTTTCTCAGTGTTTCGTCCTCGGGTACACACAACCATCCATCCTTAACCAAGGCTTCATCCTCGCGAATCTCAAAGTCCTGTCTCTCTCCAGCCTCGACCTCAATACGTATGATGCCCAAAATAAGGTCCTCAAACTGAGCATCAATAACCTGATCAATCAAAACAGGTCGCACGTGGAAACTCGCTAGGAGTGCTCCCTGACCATCTACAGTCAACTCTACTCCCAGTCTACGGAGCTCAACCAACAAAAGTAGCCGGACCGTCCTCAGATGCGGCAAAGAACTAGCCGACTTCCTGCTCAAAGCATCGGTTACCACATTAGCCTTTCTTCGATGATACTCGATAGTACAGTCGTAGTCCTTAAGCAACTCCAACCATCGGCGTTGTCTCAGATTTTGTTCCTTCTGAGTAAACAAATACTTTAAACTTTTGTGGTCCGTGAAGATCCTGCACCTCTCGCCGTACAAATAATGTCGCCAAATCTTCAGTGCATGAACCACCGCAGCCAGTCCCAAGTCATGTGTAGGGTAGTTCATCTCATGGGGTTTCAACAGTCGGGAAGCATAAGCAATCACTTTCCCGTGCTGCATCAACACACAGCCCAAACCCTGTAAAGAAGCGTCACTATACACCTTGAACTCCCCACTGTCGTCTGGAAGGGCCAACACAGGAGCCGATGTCAACCGCCTCTTAAGCTCCTGGAAACTCTGCTCACAGTTCTCATCCCAATCAAACCGAACTCCTTTCCGAGTCACCGTGTCAACGGAGCAGCAAGAATAGAAAAACCATCAATAAAACGCCGATAATAACCTGCTAAACCCAGAAAACTCCTGATCTCTGTCACCGTCTTGGGCTGTTCCCAATTTGCTACCGCCTTAACCTTCTGAGGATCCACTCTGATGCCCTCGGCTGAAATCACATGTCCTAGAAATCCAACACTGGTAAACCAAAACTGACACTTGCTCAAATTCGCATACAACTGATGCTCTCTTAGGGTCTTAAGCACTATCCTTAGATGTTTCTCGTGCACCTTTGCACTCTTCGAATACACCAAAATGTCATCAATGAAGACAATCACAAAACGATCCAAATACGACCGGAACACTCGGTTCATAAGATCCATAAAAGCTGCTGGGGCATTAGTCAATCCAAAAGGAATCACAACAAACTCGTAATGACCGTACCTGGTCCCAAAAGGCCGTCTTGGGTACATCCTCCTCTTTGACTCGTAACTGATGGTAGTCGGAGCGAAGATCAATCTTCGAAAAGTACTGTGCTCCCTTCAATTGGTCAAACAAATCATCAATCCGGGGTAAGGGATACTTATTCCGAATGGTTACCTTATTCAACTGTTTGTAGTCAACACACAATCTCAAACCTCCGTCCTTTTTCTTTACAAACAGTACTAGCGCTCCCCAAGGTGACATACTTGGTCGAATGAATCCCATATCGACCAACTCTTGTAACTGGGCCTTAAGTTCCCTCAATTCTGCAGGTGCCATGCAGTAAGGAGTCTGTGAGATAGGCTGCGTACCTAGTAAAAGGTCAATCGTGAACTCGATATCTCGATGAGGTGGTAATCCTGGCAACTACTCGGGAAAGACATCGGGAAACTCCCGTACCACTGGTATATCCTCCGCCCTCACTGGCGTAGCACGTGTATCCACCACATGAGCTATGTAACCCTGACACCCCTTACGCAACAGCTTGCTAGCCTCAAGTGCCGAAATAACTCCGGTAGGGAGTGCACGTTGATCCCCCTGAAACGTAGTCTCCGGTAATCCTGGACTCCGAAAGGTCACTCTCCTGTCGAAACACTCGATAGAAGCATGATGTCTCGTCAACCAGTCCATACCCAGGATAACATCGAAGTCCTGTAGATCCAATAGTAACAAGTCCGCCATTAACTCAACCTCTCCTACCAACACCGGACACTCTCTCAGAACCTGAGTCACTACCAACACCTCCCCAGTAGGTGTACTCACCCCTAAGGCACAATCCAAGGTAGACACCTCCCTCTCCGTAACCAGACGACAACTCCGGGCTATAAATGAGTGAGTAGCCCCGGGATCTATCAAAGCAAAAACAGTGTGACCAAGTATGGTAAGTGTACCTGTCACCACTCCCGGTGCTGATCTGGCCTCCTGCTGGGTCATAGCGAAAACTCGCGCCTGAGGTCCTGATGACCTACCGCGCCCTCTCGAACTGCTCGTGGCACCACCGCCACCCCTAGGGCCTAACACAGATGCAGTACTCCGCCCGAGTTCTGCTGCACCTCGGCCTGCTCCACCCTCCTGGGCTAACAATGGGCACTCTCTCCGAAAGTGGCCACGCTCTCCACAATAATAGTAGACATCTCTACCGGGTCCACCAGTCTGTCTCCTAGTAGAAGCAACAGAAGTAGCACTCGCCTGAGGAGTCGGCTGTGCTCTAGCTCCCCGAAATCCAGAGCCCTAAAAACTACCTGGTCTGCCAAACCGGGCTCCACCAGCTGATGAAGTACCACCATAGTTGCCCCTCTTCGGGGTCCTCTGACTCGACGCTCCAGGAAAAGAATGCTCACGGCGTCGCACACTGCCCGAGTACTGTGGCCGGGCAGGCAAACTGGCCTCCACTCTAACAGCAGCGTCTGACAACTCCCTGAAAGTAGCAAATGAGCCGGCTGTCACAATGGCTCTAATCTCTGCTCGAAGACCCAACTCAAACCGACGACACTTCTCAGCCTCGGTTGCCACAAATGCAGGAGCGAATCGGGACAACATCTGGAATCTCTGCTCATACTCGGTCACTGTCATGCTCCCTTGTTTCAACTGAAGGAACTCCGCCTCTTTGGCATCCCGAAAAGAGCGAGGATAATACTGGTCTAAGAACCGCTCCCGGAAAGTCTCCCAAGTCACGGTAAGAGCGTCCCATCCTGACAACTCCAGCGCATACCACCACTCATACGCTGCGCCGTCTAACAGAAAAGTAGCCAAAAACACACGATCTCCTGGAGGACAATGCATCCACCCGAAAATCCGCTCCAGCCGGGTGATCCATCGGTGGGCTTCCTCTGGGTCTACCCCACCACTGAACGTAGTAGCCCCGAGCCGCTAGGCTCGCTCAATCAACGCACTCTCCGCTTCTTCAGGTTGTGGAAGGGGTTCACGTCTCGGAGGCATGGTCGAACGTACGTTGAAAGAGGCATAGAGTTAGTAAAACAACCTAAAAACGACCTCGTACCGACACAAACCGACAAACCTACACTCTGATACCAATTGTCAAGACCCGTCCCAAATATCACCTTGATACCCGGGACGAACCCTGCTCCCGTCTGACAATCACACTTAAAGTACCAAAACAACCTCAACGCAACCATAAGCATAACTATCAGACAAGGAAGAAATATAATACAACCGTAATTCAGAGCATAGTTTATACAAAACAGGCACAAAATCCTACTAGGCTAATCTCGCAACGGAAGAACGTCGTAAGCTCTATGCCTCGATCCCTGCCTCAACGTTCACCCCAGCGCTATCACCACGACCTGGAGGGTAAGTTAAAACCAAAAGTGTGAGTGGACTAAAGAAATAAAAGTTTCAACACGATTTAGAAGTAAAACAGTTTAAAGAAAACAATAAGATTTTACCCTCCGTTTTAAAATATGCATGCCCAACTAAGTATCAGAAAACCACAACATAAAACAGTATAGCAAGATCACATCATAAAACCAAATCCACAATTATCCAAGTCTGATCAAACCTGCTGGGTCTATCCGAGTCTTTAAACTCAACCAGGCCTCAAATGTAATCCGAGTCTTTAAACTCCCGAGTATTTAAACTCAATAGGCCTACGGGGGTAATATCGTAAATATCCGAGTCTTTAAACTCCCGAGTCTTTAAACTCAATCCGGGCCCGTCCCCCGTCAATCAGAATCCGGGTCTTTAAACCCAATATCTAGATCCAGCAAATCCAATCCAAAACCAATTTAAATCAATTCTAAATCCACATCCAAACTCGAATCTGAAATCCCCGGTTCGAAACCCTTCTAGCGTTCAGAACCGTCATTCCGAACCCAAATCCCAACTTTCGTTTCTCGAAATCCGATTTCAAAACCAAAACCTTGATTTCCAAAATCATACATCATAATCCACTTATAACCAGCAGAAAACAATTCTAGAGTGAAAACATGAAACATAACATCCAAAATCAAAATCCAGCTTTTTCTCGAAAAAACTTGCAAAATCCCGAAAATGTCTCGAAAAACGTGCAAACATATCAACCACATATAATCACCATCAAAAAGCATAAAAACCATATTTAATATCATAAAACATAAATAAAACAGTTAGGCATGCTCGTAAGGAAAGAAAGAGTCCACTCACGAATCGTAAAATGTCAATCGCGCTCCGTGCGCTCCTCGACCGTCTCAGGCGTCTCCCGTCCTGTCAATAAGCACCAAATAGGGTCACAATTACATTAAATATACTAACCCTAATTTCCCCAATTTTTTGGGAATTTATTCGTAATTTAAACTTAAACCCTAAACCATCCGGATTCTCGAACTATCCCATAACCTCGTCCGATTAACCCGAAAATTTCACTAATGGATTCCATAGAACATTTAGAACCAAAACCATGTTGGAAGTTTGGCCGGAATCCTCCCCACGCGCCCCCACGCGCCGCCCAAAGTGGCTGCGCGTGGGCCTCACGCGCCTGCTATAGTGCTTCTTCAACCTCGAGTCACCCGGTTCAACTGTGTTGAACCGGCGTGACCGGTTCTCCACCGTTCCTCCACCATTTCAGTCCCTTTCAATCCCAATAGCACCGTCCAGTCTCCAGCAACCAAACCCCGTCCTAACCTTTGAAAATCAAAGCCTAAAACTCCTCGACTTCGTCCTTGAAAAACATAGCCCATATGCCCTGTTTTGGCCGCCGGCCACCCAGGTCCTCCCCCGTCACGGCGATCATCCTAGACGACTCCTAGGACCTCCCTGAACCTCACTTCACTCACCAATTCCCTCGACTCTTGCCCAAAGTCCACGATTATTGAAAACAATAAAAACAGAAAAACAGGGGATTCGGGTTATACCGTCGATTCCTCCTCCGCCGTCTGCACCGCTGCGTGCCACGGTGCTAGTTTAGTCCTCTGCAATCACCTGAGCCTCCTATTGCCTTGGTTTGAGCCACCACACGGCACAACCACCGCCACAGTGCCACCGTCTCTCTGTTTTCTCAGAAACTCAACCGTCCACCGCCGTATCTCCGTGCACGATTTCCACTCCCAGAACACGATCACCAACTCACTCTCTTCTCTGTCACTCTCACAATTCACAGAGCTCTCACCCACGCACATAATCGATCAAGAACACTCACAATTCCTCTCCCTGTTTTCTGTTCTCCCAAGCCCAATACACGGTTCAAAATCGATCAATATGTGGTCGTGCACATTTTAGACGTGCCTAGAACCATCCAGCCCTCACCACGTGTCTACACTTCCATGGACAGAGAACAAATATCCCAATCCACTATTGCCACTTGTTCTGATCTGATTGGGCATAAGGGAAAAGACCAAATTGCCCGTAGTGTTAATAATTTACCGTTTTACCTTAAACTTTCCAGACCCATAACTATTTCGTCCAACGTCCGATGACAGCGTGCCGCCTGTCGTAGTACTCAGGACGTCGAGACCTATCTAACGGTCCTCGGTCTACGTGAAAATCATAAGTCCACTAAAAAGTCAACATTTTCCTCAAATAATCAAAATTACGGTAACGCCCTCAATCTTCCGAACGTCATAACTTTTTCTCCGATTGTCCGAATCGGACATGCCACTTGTCTACGGACTCGTGACGTCCTAAACTACATCACGGTCAATGGTCAACACTCATCCAACCTGTAAATCAAAAAAGTCAACTTTTGACGCACTATTTACAAGGGCAAAATCGTCCGTTCATACAAATCTTTACAAAAATTACATTTATACCCTTCACAAAGGTACGGGTTGTTACAATCAAATCCACCTAAAACCCCTAAAAACTCACGGTTCAATTTTGAACCTCACGGTTCGATTTTCCACAACCTCCTTAGAGGTTTCTCAACGTCCAATCTCCCTTAAAACCTTCCTAATATCCTCCTAACAATCTATTTACTTCATTAGAATCATTAAAAACGGTCCATAATACAAGAAATGAAAAATGGATTGAAAATCGGTTAAACCAATTACCTCGCACGGTTTCCTCCTCCGCCGTGCACGTTGGCTCTGCCTGGGCCAGCCAACACCTCCTCAGTTCCTCCTCTCTGTTTCCTTCATGGTCAAATGGGTTGAAGGGTTTGGTTTTGGGGTGGGAGGATGGATCGGGTTTGGTGGGTTTGGAAATGGAGAAATGATCGATGATGAAGGAATGGGAGATGCATGTATGTGGAATGGGAGATGCATGTATGTGGATTGGTAGCCAGTGGATGAGTGACACTTGCCACTCATCCATTGGTTGCTGGGAAAATATCTGGGCCTCACTTAGGACAAAACTGAAGTCGTCTCGTAAAACGCGCAATAGTTCCCTCGAACTTCCGTGAACCGTAACTTCTTCGTCGAACGTCCGAATTCGACGTGCCGCCTGTCTATGGATTCGTATCGTTTCGATCTACACAATGGTCCTTGGCCCTCGACCATCAGACCTCCCGGGTCAAAAGTCAACTTTTGGCTCCTATTCACCAAAATTACCAAAATGCCCTCGAACTTCCGAACGTCACAACCCTTTCCTCAGACGTCGGAATCGAGCGTGCCACCTGTCTATGAACTCGTGACATCACGAACTACGTCACAGTCATCGGCCAAAGTCCATTTGACCGCTTGAACAAAAAGTTAACAATTTGCCCATTCTAGGGGCAAAATCGTCATTTTGCCCGAATGTCCGCTAATCCTCGTCTAATCCCCGATTAGTCTTGCTAATCTATCATTAATTCTTAATTAATCCCGCTAATTCGGGATGGGTCGTCACAACTCCTGTCCACTATTTGGCATAAGATCACTCTAGAGCACACATACTAGTCAGTGCTTCATGGATACCCCGACTCGGCCCTGCCACGAAGACCAATCTGAGTACCCATGGATGACTTACTCATACTCCGCTCGGTACTCTCCCTCGCTTGGGAGACTTGGGGGACTAGAGGTATACCCTTACACCGAGTTTGAGACAGTTTACAAGTCCTCAACCGAGAAATTCCACCTCGGTAAAAAACATTGGGAACTTCTGTTGATACCATATTGGATCAGACTCAGTGGGCTTATGACAAGACCCGTCCCAATCCCCTTGGATTATCGTGAGATGTGCTTGCTCACGTCTGACACCTCAAACCAGGGATAAACTTGTCACCCGCTTGGGGTTAGCTAAAGTACGCTAGAATTGGTTGTGGCATGTGATGTCTCGGTCTCTGCTACATCCCGCATTCGCTATCAACCTGAAGGATATTAAAAACCATAAAAGCTGTGAGTGGACAAAACAAGATTTTATTAAAATCATTTATATCAAAATCTCATTTATACCCTTCACGTAAAAGCATGCATGCATCATAAAATAGTTATTTCAAATACTTTCTCGGAAGCAAGACGTATTGCTTCCCAAATCAAATCCTGTGAAAAATGCTTCTCAATCGAAGCCATTACCACAGTCGGGCCTCAGCCAAAAACCAGATCAAACAGGGTCTCAAGCCAAATCCAAAAACACGTACAGGGTCTCAGCCCAAGTCCAAAAATACGTACAGGGTCTCAGCCCAAATCATAGAAAACAAGTACGGGGCCTCAGCCCAAGTAAAAAACTATGTGGGATCTCTGCCCACTGTCATCATCCTCAATGTCGGTCACGATTCCAATCCTAACACATGTGCATATAGCTTAGGACCGCTCACAATCCTAGCATGTCGTCGTGAAAAAATCAACCGTCGCGACTGTCATTAGATCATCGTGAACACATCACCGATCGATCTCAGAGAATAACATCAGCACTCCTAAGTCGAGCCTCCCTCGGCCATAACCTCCAGCGGCTGCTCGACAACAAGCAGTGCTACGTGACCTCTCTGGAAGGAACACATCCGCAGTCCGGAGGCGACCGTCATATCACTCGAGACTCTAACCCGAATGTCATTATCGATCGGGACTCTAACCCGTAGTATCACACATAGGATTCCTCAAATCCTATCCAATTTATAACTGGGTCTCATGCCCGAAATATAACCTAGGATTCCTTGAATCCTATAAATTCACAACTGGGTCTCATGCTCGAAATATCCTTCGTAAAACTCGTAACTGGGTCGTAGCCCGACTTATCTGACGTTACTATCCTCTAAGTCAAACCTCAAATCAATTGGGTCATATGCCCGAAAGATATTTCCAAATCTGAAAACCATTTCTCATTTCCAAAACACTTTCCAAATCATCCCTGACTTCACGCTAATTCAAGGTCTTTCAATTGGGTATCGTGCCCAAATCTCGATTTCACGCATCCCCGTGAAATCCTTTAAAATTATTTCTCAAATCCTCAGTTTCATGCTTCTCCATGAAACTCTCAAAATAATATAAAATCATGTAAAACATATGCACGTAGAAAACTTTCATGAAGCCCAAATATCACATAAAACTGAAATCTCGAACTACGTGTAATAATGCATTTTCCTCCGAAAATGCCAAACAACTCATATTTAAATCACATGCACTCATGGCATCTAAAATCATGTTCTCAAACACATATAAAACATTTATTCATGCATCATATTCATAAAACAAAGTCCACTCACAGACCGTCCAAGATACGCATCGATACGCGTGTTATAAGCCTCTCCGGGCGAATTTGACCTCTTCGGGTCATCCGTACCTATCCAAAACATACTCAAAGGTTACTAACAACCTAGATAAGTCCTAACAAGAACCCCCAACATTCCCAGAAAAGTCAACGTGTCCCGGACACACTTCCCTAGGCTTTATATCTCAATTTGATCAACCTAACGATCTCTGATCGACTCGAAACCATCACCATTGGATTCGTATCGTCAAAACCTTTAAAATTATCCTAATCCAAACTCAAAATAAGTGCCCATGAACCTCACACGCGGGTCAAAGGTACAGTCAATGTTGACAAAAAAGTCAATGCTAATGTCAACAAAGTTAACGCTGAAGTCATCGGTTAACGGTTAAAGTCAATGCTGACGTTAGCATGGCATCATCTCTGACAGTCTGACAGTGCCACGTGTCACACACTTACTGGACCATGTGTCTTCCACGTGTCCTCTGACACATCTGATAGTCAGCCACGTGGCACCACTTGATTGGTCCACGTGGTCTGACATATCAGGCTGGCTGGGCACTGGCAACTGCCACGTGGCAACCTCGCATTGGCCATGTGGCTTGACATCTGACAGATGATGATGTAACCCTACTACGTCATCATCTTCCTTGCTGAGCCGAATCGACCCGGATGACTGAACTAGGTCGCGCAGACCTGCGACCCTAACCCAGTTCCAACTCTCTCATTTCTAGTCTGTTTTCAATGCCGTTTGATCCTACATGATCTTCTGGATCCCAGGAAGGGATCCCTGATCTCAAACTCATGAACTACGGGCTAGAAATTACCTGGGTAAGCTTGAAGTCCACGACCAAGCTTCAACCTCCCTGCCTCAGTTTCCCAGCCGTCCTCAGCCCTTGTTTTTTTATCCCCTTAGCCTCGCATAGACCCCAAGAACACCATCCAGTCATTGGAAACCACCCAAAACATACAAAACTCAAAAATCCAATTTTGAACGAAAACGGGTTTTCGGGTTTCTTACCTCCTCCGTGCTCAACCATTCAACCTCTCTGTCAATCTCAGTCCTTCACTTTCAGTCACTCAATAACCAAAACACAAGAGGATATGGTGGGGTGGGTGTTTGGGTTGCATGGTTTTGGGGGGTTTCGGGTTAGGAAAACAAAGAAGATGAAGGTATGCATGTATGTGTGTTTGTGGGCAATGGATGAATGACACTTGTCACTCATCCATTGGGCCTACACAAAATATTTGGGCTCACAACAGGACACAAATCTATTAGTTTCAATTAGGAAACAAATCTATTAGTTTCTAAAATAAAAATATATACTAAGTATATTAATACGAATTTATATATATATATATGCGCTCACACACATATTTATTTATATATATGTTATTATCAAACCTATATTGATTCATATATGTGTTACTCATATTAAAAACACTAAATATATGTTCATATATGTTAAATACACATTAATATGTATATATATATATATCTATATGTAAATATGCCATATATATTGGAAACGTCAAACGATATTAATATGCATGCTTTATCACATTAATAGCATTAAATATATATTTAACATATATTAATTAAATATATTAAATGCAAATAATAAAGTAGTAAAAAATTAAGAGTTGCTATGGATGAGCCGAAACGAGCCTCCAAATAACCGAACAGCATATATATGGTAGGAGAGAGCACCTCCGCCCAGGCTTCGGTCCTCCGGAGGACTGAGTCCTCTGCCCATATAAGGGTTGTGAATGGTCCTAATTATCCAAGGGTTGTGAATAAAAAGTTGGAAAATGGAGGATGGCCCACCAGGAAGTTACTACTTCCACTGTAGATTTTCTGAATTTAACAAATGAAAGTGAGGGCATTAAAGTAAAATCAAGGGAGGAGAAATCGGCTTCCTCCTTCCTCCCGTTTGTTCCCACAAATCCAATTGGTGGCCATATGAACGCAAAAGGTTGTCGCCTCACCCAAAACCAAAATTGGCTGAATTTGGATGGGAAACGGTGAATCCGTATGAACCTACTCCCATAATAGCGGCCGACAGAGGCGGATGTAGGACCTTGGCACAGCGGGTTGGTTCGGCATAGTGAAGATTGGTAGATCAGTAGTGACTTGGGCGGAAGATCGGCAGCGGTTGGTTCCTAGAAGGTTTGGACTTGGGCGGAAGATCGGTAGCGGATGGTTCCCAAAAGGTTTCGACGTGGGCGGAAGATCGGCAGGAGATGGTTCCCAAAAGGTTTCGACTTGGGCGGAAGATCGGTAGCGGATCGTTCGCGGAGTTTTACTTAGTTGTATTCTGGTTCCATTTAGAAATTTTTTTATTTTCTATGTAGTGTATGGTTTGAACTCATGCTCCGCCTCTCTTCCGTCGCCCTTCTGTGGTTTATGACTAAGGTGCTGCTAATGACTTGGTATTGATGGACAGAATTAAGAAAGCTGAAATGGTTGTGTTTGGTTGGACGTTATGCTGTATAGACAAACTATAGAAATGATAAATGTTTGGACGAGTGTTGTAGAATTGGGAGGTCTGTTTGGACGTGAAGTCATATGCATATGTTATGGGCGTATGTTCTGTCTTGTATGCGATTGAAATTGGATGATAAAAGCAACGGTAATTGAAATGCAATGTGAGGTGTATGGGTCAGGTCAGGCTAAGTGGAGTAATCTGGTATTGATTAGGCGCTAATTGTTATTAAATTGGTAGGTTTGGTTGCACTGAATACCCTGAGTTAGAAGCTAATTGTTTCTTGCTGTCGAATGCACTTGCAATCTAGGCCTTTACAATGTTGGGTGCTTTCAAGTGCTTTCAGTGTTCTTTGTTATGCTCAACAGCAGTAGCATGTATTGAGGATAAATGTTAGAAGTCTGATTATGATTTGTTAACTTGTGGCAGTCATAGTATTGCATAGTTGGGTGGATTTACTGATTGCTGTATATTTAATGAAATGAGAAGGTGGGTTGGTCTGCTTGGAGAGTTATGTTGATTATGGGTACCTATTCTGCTTAAATTGATTATGCCTTGCGTCAGGAAATTGGAGAGAAACAACATCCTCAATGGCTGTATGAATCTTAGATGTGCAAAATACTACAGGGACGAAGTACCGGCCTGAGCCTTTGCAGTAGGAAATTATCTGGAGACTGTTCTCACGGGTGCAGATAAAATGGCCGGATTATTTCAGATCATACTAGGTATGGGTCTATTAAAGGCAGACAGATTTAGAGGAGGTGATCTAACAATGTATGGATCTAATCAATCCAATCGATTATCAAACTATATATGAATGTAATAGAAAGTTGATCAATGTGAAAAAATCAGTTACTTGTACCGATGAGATTAAATGCCAGTGAAAAGTAGAAAGAATTCGCCTATGTATGGCCTAACTTGAGTGCCTAAATTTACTATGGATCTACAAAATAGGGATTTCGATTACCTATATATATTCGTACACATATATATAGAGATCCAAGGAGGGGTGAAGAAAAACCCAACCCGGGTACGTCCTTGTAATAATGGGCAATATCAAAGAATCCTGGAAACATACAAACAAGATGCACAGAGAGAGGAAAAGCTTGATACCAAATGTATAGGACATAATTAGCATTGCATATTTATAGGAAGCAACCATATCCGCCACAGTAGTTTAGTTCGAAATCACCCAAACCAAAACCAAACAAAAAGAGGCAAGAGTATACTTACATTTTCCCATGTTAATCTAAAAATCGCTAGACATGCATCGTTTCTACTAGCAATCATTAGCGGGAAAAAAAACCAGAAATGGGTTTGGATGGAAGATCTAAACCAAATGTAGGAGGAACTGAACAGAGTCTTCAAAATACGAAGAGCAAGGATACATTGAATTTAGGAAAAAACCAGCCTTGGATGGTGAACGGCTTATCAAAAGACTTCATTCTCCACAAAATGAACTTCAGTTAAATCAGTCTTGGCTCGAAAGGAAAAGTATGCCTATTCCTTACTCAGCCAGGTTGAACGGCAAGGTGTCCCTGTTCCAACAATAATAAGGTGTGAGGAAGACTGACACCAGTTACAAGAAAACTAAGAAAATTGCGATATGATGAATGAATTGAATTTATATGAAGATGCTTAAATAGAATGATCCTTGTTTCCCATGCTTAAATGGTTGACTTGCAAAGGTTCGAATGCTAGAAAGGTAGTAAAAATTACAAGGATTGTGTAATCGTACTGAAGAAGGGAATACAATACCACCCAGGACCAAATACTATATTTGGCATCACAAATGGCACACTCAGACGGCGAATAAAATTTATTCTGACCTGAATTATATGTAGGTATGACTTTTATTAGTTTCATTGCACCTTGTAGACTTATATTGCCCGATCATGCAATGCCTCCTAAATGTACAAACGAATGAATCGATGATAGTCTTAGGATACATACCAGCTTGTTCCTTGTTGGTTGAGGGATGAGTATTCATTTATTGATTCATAAGTATTATCTGCTAATCCTTGAGATTGGTAAAGTGCGGATTCAGTCCGAAGAGAATCAGATTCCTCCCTTGAGGATAAAAGGGCCCCCTCACCCTCGGGTGTAAATTGAGGACCAGTGATTTTCTTCGCTCCTAGTCGCAGTGGACATGTTGTCCTCGTGTGACCGCATACCCTGCATATACTACATGCTTGTCTTTTTGTCTTGCACTTATACTTCCCAAAGGTGTGGGGGGGATTGTCAATTCCCCTTGCAATTGCAATGTTACCATCTCTAATGATCTTATCTTTGAATCCAATGCTTCCAACTTTGTCATACAAGCCTTCTTTGTTAGGGGTCAACGATTCAAATTTTTTGGTCAATGAAGCAACTTCGTGTTTGACCTCGTCGAATGATTGACTACTCTTGGAAGCAACATGACACAACTTCTTGCACATTGCCCCAATAGCCCCATATCTAGCGGCTTGGACAGCATCATCAAAGTAGTTATCCTCTTTGCTCTGAAATGGGATTCCTAGCCTCGCCTCTTTCGTAAACCTTTTAAAGATCAAACTTTTGGGGATCTCCATCATCCCCTCCCACTTCATCATTCCAAAAATATGACTACATGGAGTGCCTTTAGACTGTAAACTATCACAGCTGCACTCAATATGTTCGTTTTGGTGCTTGATGTAGTTAATAGTCCAGTTACGTCCGGGGTTTCCATACATACATACTATACAGCTGGAGTACTCTGGGAAAGTAGTTGGAGGCATGACATTTAATTGAGCCACCGCATTTATCTCGGCCTGAACAATATAGAACACCTTTTCAGTATAAACCTTTGCTGCATGTTTTTCAATCATTCGTAATGGGGTGGTCAAAACAGGGGTTGAGTTAAAATTTCGAAAATCCTCCATGGTACACTTATTCCTTACGCGCAATACTCCCCTATCCAATTGGCTAACGCATTCTTGAATCTTCATCGATGATCGCTTTAGAAAGTCTTTCATACAAAAGTTCATGCTTTCACACCGCTGAGTGCTATAAATTCCTCCCAAAAAATGGCCTCTGAATGTCGCTTGAGCCCATCTCCCTTTTCGTTTGTACAAACCCTTCATTGTTTTATTTTCATGGAGTTGAAATCTGTCAACCATTAACCTCCACTTAACTTCAAATTCTTCTTCGGTAATATGTTGATACAAACATTCCTTGAAAAGCAGTAGGAGGGGGGGATTATTAGTGATTTCCGAGACACTCCGCAAAAGATGCCACGAACATAATCGATGCCTCACTCCGGGAAACACTTGCTGTATTGCACTTCGCATTGCTTCATCACCATCAGTGAATACAGATATCGGCATTTTCCCAGCCATTGACTCCAAAAACTTCTTTAAGATCCAACAATATGTGTCGGCTGTCTCATTACAGATAAGGGCTGATGCAAAAACCACATTCATACGATGATTATTCATACCGACAAAAAGCACCAACGGCTTGCCATACACGTTTGTCTTGTATGTACTGTCAAACATAATCACGTCCCCAAAATAAGTATAATCATATAATGATTCGGAGTCTCGCCAGAACAAATTTGCCAATCTATCCTCTTCGTCCACCATAAATCTGCAGTAGAACCCCGAATCTGTCGACGCTTTTGCATTCATATATGATAGGGCAGCCTCTGAGTCACCTTCTAGTACAAGAGCAAGTCGGTTTCTATACAACTTGTTATGAAGATCTTTGATATTAAAACCCACATGAACGTAGCCCCCCGCTTGATCCACCATATATTCATAACATCTGCTTGTTCTTATACAAGCCTGGCGCATAGAATTTGCTTGGGCGATTTCAGGCTCCATTACCCGCCGGTGAGAAACAAGATAGGCAGAATGCCGCGGGGTTGCCAAATCATGGCTATACTCTCTTTGGAATTCACACACGGTGTACAACCCGGTTCTATTTGACAAGTTAATCCGCATACATGCCCCACAATTCTCCCTAGTTTCAGGACGAGGTGTATTAACCCGCCTATCCAACTAAATCCACTTTCTTCTTCGATGCCCCTCTTTTGAACACGTCCATTTCCTTCTGGTAACTACATTGTGCTTGTTCCTATCCATGTAACCCTTCCTCACTGAAAACCCAACAGCCTTTGCATACCGAGTATAAAATAGATCAGCGTCGTCTACAGTTGTAAATTCTCTTGCGATCATGTCTTCGTTAGTCAGCTCACCATATCTTTTCCCTCCAAACACCAAACCAACGTAACCATCAGCGTCTTCTATACTCTCATAGTCGTCATTAGTGGTTGGTAATGATGCATCCCGCTCGTACATTGGTCCGGGAACACTTTGATCTAATTCAACATTCAGTGACGATGATTTAGACAACTGGGTCCTGGATGATTGCCCTGCTTCCATCTTCATAGTCTGCAATTAGCTGTCAATAGTTATAAGTTTCGGGCGTTTTCATGTAACGAATTGCATCTGGGTTGATTTAAAAATTATGTTAATAGATTAATCTCAAAACTTCACCCGTGAGGAACAACCATTCATAACCTCGTCAAGACCATGATATATTTAGCATAGCTGCCATACCTCATTACATAATAATCAACCAAAAGTTATGCAAAACATTTAATTGGATTGGAGCATTGGAATCTCTGAAAGAAGACATTGGAAATAAGATGACATTGCTTACAATGAAACAGCACGCAACCGGCCCCGCATTTGAACCGCCTACGACCAGGTCAACGGCGGCGCCACCTTCCTCATGCTATCGTCAAGCTTCATGGCGGCCTCAGGTCGTTGTAGTATATCGTTATTTTCGAAATCCCAAGTCACCACCGGCGTGCATTTCATAAGCTGCGGGAGATTGTATTGAACCTGCGTCCAAATTGCACCTTGAGGGAGGGTGGTGAGGGCTATATTAGTGAAGGGTCAAAAGTGAAAAAGGCGTCGGTGGGGGTTTACCTTTTCTTTAATATCTGAATTTGCCGAGGTGGTGTCTGCCTATTTGTTTTCCAATCGAGGTTCCCTGTTTTTTTATAGCCTGCATATAATGGAAACACCCTTGTAGCGCCCTTTTAGCATAAAGAGGGATTGGGAACCATTGAATGGTTTTATGAACCGACGATTGTGTAAGTGCGACCCATTTGGGGTTTCAAAAGGACTCAAATCATTTGTGTAAATGATGCAAATAGGATATAAGTGCAATATAATCGGCTAGATCGGTTTGTTGGGGGCAAAAAACAGTATTGAACACAGATTTCTCCTCTAACATTTCATTTCATGTCGTGAACAATAAAATCCTTATATCGTTAAGTGCAATCGACAACTATCCTGTAAAAATACATCACATATCCTACCACTACTTGCATGTATATATATAGGTATATATAGATGTACTTGGGCAACACGTTTTATGGAAAATTGTGTACATCACATAGTGCCAGTATGGTGTCACGGACAAAAAAAATTGCAAAAGAGATTAGTGAAACAACATTACGGTCATATGACTCATATAGGCATTTTGCAAATCATAGATGCATATTTCACATAACGTCCAAGAAGATGTTCGAGATTCATGGGTAGTGCGTAACAAATCTAAACGTACAGTTCACCAAATTATTTATTTTACACACCACCAGTACTCAAAGGGGCATAGACATTAATCTAAAAAAAAGGAGTCGAGCATGGATATCGAATCTTAAATAAAGATAGTCGAAACATTTCCCACCAGCTCATCCAACCAATCCTCTCCTGGTCTACATATTGCCTCCCATTGCAGCAGCCCCAATATCCATCCCGGGGTGGCATTGATTTTTCTCGTGCTTGACCAAATAGAGGGCGAGTCGTTCCCGTTCATACTTAGAGTCATATTGCTACCAGTGCAAAATGAAAACATCGGATTGTTTATACATGAACAAGTATATAGCAAACACAGGAGACGAGTTAAAAAATAAATACCTCTGTATACTGCAAAGCTTCACTATTTGGGTAATCGAGCATTAACCGCAAGACGAAGATCCCGCAGTCATATCCATTTGGTTGACTTGGTGCATTACGCGCATGGTCCACTCCAAATGATCCCACCCCCCTCAAACTCGCCATCCCGACAACATCTACTTCTGGCTTCGTAAGCAACACTGTTTCCAAAGCCTTCAACTGAAATAACCGAATTGTCAGGTTCCCTTGTGGAATTCTGGATAGATGGTGAATAAATCAAGAAAAGGAAATTTGAAATTTTGTGCTCTAACAACTTACAGCTTGCTGGCATAGATTTACTCTTCGGCGCCGCCCCCTCCCCTGAATGAGGGAATCCCAAATCTCTGCGTGTTGATCACTCACATGAATTACGAGGAGGAACCAATGTCCCGCCGCAACATCCAGCAAGGGGACAAATATCTACATATATATGGAAATGCACATTGAGGGTTTGTCACAGCATAACCAATCAAATTGGTGCAAATTACCTTGTATGTTACCTTTTCAATGGTGTGTCCAATCTTCCCTAACTCCCTCATACATTGGTACCTCCTCAAGGACCGAATTTGTTTGGTGGGAAAGCCGGGTTCTTGAAGACACGCGATAGCTTTTGTCTACGGCCGAAGAAAAGGTTAGAATAATTTGCTTACCGCTGACAAACCTTACAATGGTAGATGCAATTCCCAACTTACCGTGAAATTTGTTGGAAGATACCAACGCCCATTTACAGAACCCCCCATCAGATTCATTGCGACGTCCATTAGCTTAAATCCGGCCCCATTTAGAACATAACACCGTTCAAGCAACGAATTTCACATTTAATATGAAATATCTACACCTTAGCCACACAAAGCACTTACCTGGTTGGAGATGAAGGTATCTGGCAGCATACATCTCATATCCAGCCTTGTGAGGTTATCACTTTCAGTTAGGATCATGACTTGGCTGCATGAAATGAAATGATATGAATTCAAAGATATCATGGTGAATCACCAGTTATACAGGGTATACGTAAACAATTACATGTGCACATATGCATTTACCTTGGATCGTTCCGTGCATCAAATATATTGTCGAGGAGGGACTGGTCACCCTCGTCAAACTGATTGACAACGGTATCCTCCCAAACCCAGCCCTTTGGCAGGTTTTTGGCCCGCTTTGATGTGGATGGGGGTCGCACCGTCTGCTTGGCCTTAATTGGGCGCGAGGCTTTATGTTTTCCCCTGCTACCAGTATTTTCCATTGAAAGTCCATAACCCAGTTCGGTTGCATCACACATCTGATTGGGCATCTGTAATGATCCCTCAATCTGCTACAAGGTGTTGCATTTAATCCCAAGAATCAAACGATAACCATCACCTTACACTTAATCATCTAAGCAACGGAACTACTTCAACTATGTTAAACGGTAAACGGATTGAGTTATTGGGGGAAAGTTCAATTACTTTCTCAGGGTCGATCGGTGTTGCCTTGTGTTGATTGCAGCTTTCGGTGTCGTCAACCTGAAAGGAGTTGAAACTATGTGTCATGTCGGCCATCGGTTGGGTTTCATTCCCCACCGCAACCCCTCCATTACGTGGGTGTTCCTTCAAACGGTTGTAAAGTGTATTTCATTTTTCCCTGTCCCAAGCTACAATCGGTGGTATTGCCCTGTCCACCAACATATACCTAGCTCCAATTTTTTCAAGATAGAACAGCTCTAAAAAAATGGTGCATCCTGCAAGCATCCGCTCGCTCGACAACGATAATTCTGTAATATTGGCAAAAAGATCATCCAAGCACAAAGCGGGCCAATTGAGGTCACCGAACTGTTCACGATAGAGGAAGGCTACCAGGTAGTTGTCGCGCATAGTAATATAATCGGTCGGAAATAGGGCTGTTCCCATCAAATACAAGACGACCACAATCTCAAATTCAGCATCCGGCCCTTCCTTCGTTACTATAATGTTCCTCAAGTCATCCAAGACTAGGCCCCTGTTCTGTCGCCTGTATTTGGAGCAAAAATTGCTGACGGTGTCCATTGAAATTGCCCGTCCCCGTAGGCGTGGTTGTGTGACATGCGGAATGCCCATTATACGGGAGAAATCGCGTTTACGAATCTTATGCACCCGGCCCTCAACCTCCATGGAAGGACCATCCGGGTTTGTACTGTGGAGGACGGCTGTGAAATGGCGCGGTTTCATTCCCGTCCATGCAATTTGGCGTAAGCTTCGAAAACCCAATTCATCAACCGCAGCAGCTTTAGCAGCTGTCAATTCGGCCATTGTGTCCTGCAAGAATTTGGGCATACAGAAGGTACTAACTTTGTCCAGTACTACTTGCGAAGCTTCTCCGTCGCTGCCACTTGAAGCCTGTCAACCAAAAAAAAAATTAACCTGCTAACTCGTAATTGGTAAACAAGAAACATACGAAACCAGATGCGAAACCCAAAAGACTTCAAACATTAATTACTGGCGTCTGGACAAAGTAAAGTGTATGCGGTATGTGAACCCTCACAATTCAACTGATAATCTAAACCACCCAAATCCAACATGCAACCCCTTTTTTTTATGAGGCATTAGTCGTTAATATGTGAAAGCTTCAGATTTTTTGTTGGCATTTGGTAGCCTCTTTCTTAATAGTGGTAAGATGAATAAATTTTTCGTTGTGCAGCTTCAACAACGGATCACTCACACCCATTCGAGGGGAAAATCGAATCGGGGAAAAATTGGGGGGACACTTCAAGACCCACAACCAATGGGGAAAATCCTGCACCAAAACTAATAGGGGGGGGGGGGAGATTACATAACATACACAGATGGGGACACAGGAGGATGGTCTATCACTTACATAGGCCATCGTGAAATTAGATGTTGAGTTTTGAAAAATTTAAACCTATCTTGTGGAGATGGGCACGCTGCTGCAGATGTCGATTAGGTTGGCAGAGATCGCAAGCTTCCAACTGAGATTTGGGATGTGGGTTCGGTTGTGGATATGAAGATTGCGGCCGATGGAGTCGCAGGTGGTCGCCGCAGATGCCTGTTAGCTGGGGTCGGCCAATGTGGATAACCCGAAATATGATTTCCCCTAACCGCACTGTTTCTACATTATCAATCTTCTTTTTCGCCTTTTATATATACATCTTACTTTTTACATTCCAGCCATTCTCGACGTATTATCGTGAATAGGTAATAATTAATAGTACTAATTAAAAAATCCATCAGCCATCTGTATTTCATAAGTGTGTTGTCTGGTCACTTTAATCATAAAACGAGAATAGTCCCATATGTCACTTCTAACGCCCTTCTAATGTATGATTAATTACTTTCACATGCACTTAAAAATTCAAATGTTTGTGGGACAACGTCATGCATGTCGTGTTGCCCCCTGATGTGGTGGATAACCACTATTGCCCTCCACTCTATAAATAGGAGGAGGGATTAATCCCAAACCTACCTACACGATGCGGTCCCAATTTAGTTTTTTTCCCCATTGTGTATCTCAAACTTGGCTTTGAGGTGACTATAAGGGAGAGTGTGGTCGCCCTAAAACCTTCCCCGTATCACACTGTCGGTCCTATTCAATTATGGGTAAAGTTTGGGTGGTATTTAGGGGTAGAGTTCCTGGCATTTATAATAGTTGGAGTGAAGCCGAAATTCAGGTCACCAATTTCCGCAATGCACAACACAGATCGTATAAGTCACAGGAGGAGGGTATTCATGCATACCAAGAGTACGTCACCAATAGCCAGCCACTTGCTCTTGCCCTCAGGTTGGAGGGCAGTGGAATGAGTTCGCATGGTGAGGTAGAGCATCAAATGTGCGATGAAAACCGTATTTCAGAACTGACAAAGCAACGTGACGAGCTACTTCAAATTGTTGCGACTCTTACAACCCAACTTCAAGCTGCAACCCTCCACAAGGGAGAATGAAATATTTTGCATATTTGTAAGTTTTTTGTACATGGTAAATAAGTGTACTAGCCTGTATTATTCGGGTGAACATGTAGGTATTTCAAGTTTCTTATATGTACTACCCTTGTTAGTGGACATGGTTACATGCTGCCTCATTAAGGTGAGAATGGAGGGGGCAAAATTCTTCCCTAAACATGGTCGTAATGTTAATCACTGCTAATGAATCGGAGTAACAAACTCTACTCATCCCATTCGTATAAAATGTTCTAGTGAGGGCATCACGGGTCCCGTATATTGGTGGGACTGGTGCCGTCCTCGTCAGTTTGAGACATATTTGCGTGTTTCCGATAAAACTATCCCCTACAAAATTCGTTTTTATGGTTTGAGCGTGGTTTGAGACTACTCCACTGCATATAGTGCAATTTAATAAATGACACTCCATACTCAATTTCATGAGCGTGGGAGAAGTATGGAGGTGTCCATTTCAATTTTCCTACATAATGTTTGTAATACAATAATGATGGCTACTGATGGCTAAAATAAAGTTTGTAATACACGTGAGGTTACTAATGATACTAAAATACAAGTGTGTGTGTGTGTGTGTGTGGGGGGGGGGGGGAATATATTCCCGGCCATTTTGGGGTTGTTTTGGGAAGTGGGGTGTGTGACATGTGTCTTGTGGGTGCCATGTGGGCCGTTTCCCACATGGTTGAAAATTGGAAGATCGGTTTGATTTTGAGGAGGGGGGGGGGGGGGGGGGGAGACTATGCCACATGTCGCCATTTGAATAATGCATGAAGATGATTGTTGGGCAAGTTGGCGCCAAGTTGGGTTTATTAACTGTATTGGGAGCAAGACAAAGCGGGTGGGGTTTTTGATGTGGGGAGCAGGGCGGCAGGAAGGGCCAGTAAGATGCTCCAATAATGCATCTTGGGAGAGCTGCATACAGCTTTTGGCGTGCATGCATTATGGAGGGGTAGGGCGGGTGAGCGGCGGGTGAGTCTGAATTATTTGTCCATTTCAACATTGCATCTTGGGACGCATGCAGATGCCGCTCCACTAATTCATCTTGGGTTATTTGCTTTTGTTGTAAATGTCAAAACTTATTTCAAAATTTATTTCAAATAATACTTATTTCAAACCATATCCTTTAAATATGTGTAATTTTCAACTACATAAAAATACTAGTTTAATATTATTTGTCAAATGTAAATACTTACATATTGATTATAGCGCAATGTTAAAATGTGATATAATTGTCAATAGTGATCATACATGAAACATTGTGAAACGATTGGATCTTGTTGTCAATTTTGCATGGTGGCGCTAACTTGGGCACTTATTTAAATATGAGTGATGGATTCATGCTATCACGTAAACAATTGTTATATGTTAGATGAAATATGTTAAATGTAAACTACATAATGTTTGGGTACGTATTGTTGACCACTAATATACATGAATAAATGTGGGCGGCACACGTGAGAAGGGCAACATATGATTGTCGTTCGTATTGAAAACGTCAACTACACCCACCCAACACTTTATTTACCTATAATATGAGTAAGTTATTTTTGAGAAATAATGACCCAAACGATTAAATTGAATTCTATTCATGTTTGTTACATTATGAAAAAGGTTTGTTAGTTTATATAATTCATTCAACTATGATTGGTTCAACAAATTTGATCATATCACAGAAATTGTGACTCGTCTCCCTTACAACGGTGAGACATGAATTATTCATTTATATTATTTGTCAACATTGGACGAAAAAAGGTTTACCAAAAAAACTAACCTTGCCACGTTTTTGTATATTTCATCCAAAATTTGCATATTGGTAGCAAACATTGTCAAATGCATATTGATAGGACACGTTTTATATGCACCCTCTTTTTATTTTCTGTTTTTTTTTTTTCAAGAAAGGGTAACTGTATGTGCATATTTCGAAAGGCCGTGAGGAGAAACGGATAGCATACCAGGCCTATCGACTTAGCACAAATAAGTAAGAAATCCTGGAAGCAGTAATAAGATAGGAGAGTGAATATTATTTGTTAAATAATGAACTAATAATACGACTAACACTACTACAAAACACCCTTTGAAAACATTAAGATCCAATACAAGCCACTAAGTCTATACTACAAAAACATATTTGCAAGTCAACCAATTGCGAACAAATTCAATGACCCCTTTACCGTTACACTATACATAATGACATATAATGCTCAATGGTGTGTAAGAAAATCCGAGACTCAAACCCCAATATCAACATTCATAAGCATTGCCCTAAAAATAACCGTTAGATGATAACGAAGCTAAAATTATTGATGATAAGAAATTCACACCAGTGAACATAAGGATGGTCATTAATATAGAACAATATGGATATTGGGTGCAAGGACTGACACTGTTTGAATTGCATTTGGGTGTTCCGAAACCAAACACCCAAAAAGGGACATAACTGTATATTCATTATTACATAGCGCCCGGAACATCTGAAAAATAAGCCTATCAAAAAGCCTACACAGGAAGATGTTCCCAAACTACAAATATAATAGACCATTTGACATAGCTAAAACCCTAAGAAATATGAAATCCATACATCAAGCTTAATAGCAGTATAGAGATCCTTAAATCCAATATAATTTTCCCTCAAGGACCACATTTATACGAGCAAGGAGAATGATATGAGAGATCTGTAGAATATTATACTATTTTTTTATGATTTTGTATTATTTAGTTATAATATTTTGAAGCGAAATCTATTATTTATGAAAACAAAAAATGACATATGAAAATAACTGAGAGGTTCCATCACGTGAAGACCCATTTAGCGCCTTTATTCTTTTGTTTTCTCAATAAAAAAACATAATAAATTGACATAATATCCAAAAATGGATCCAAACTTTTTATGTCATTGATGTCAATCCTAAAGCTCAAATTTGTGTTTTTATTTGAAGAATTTGAATATTACATATTAAATGAGGTAAATAAACCGGAAGTAACAGTGTTGGAAGGATAGATAGTATTAGGCTAAAATAAGTTTGATAATTTTTTTCAAATTTTGTATGTAGCAAAGTTTTACTTTCAATATATAAAATCGAGGAGAATTATCTGAGAGTTTCGTAGATTTTGACGGTATAAATTATTATTATTAGATACTTATGATTTTCTAAAAAAATCCATTATTTATAAAAGAACAAAAAAAATGACATGTGGCCTCTCGGTGGCTGCTACATGCCATTTCGGTTGTTATAGTTAATGTATTTCTCTTCAAAAAATCATAATTAATTGACATAATTATCCAAAACAAATATTCTACAAATTGCTCCTAACTTGTTATCTACTAACCACCAATTGGAAATTGGGCTTACAACACCTAAAAGTCTGATTTGTTAAAGCCCACCCATTAGGAAGAAAGCAGAAAAATATATACATCCTCAGTCTGCCAGCCCGCCACCACGCAGAGACGACCCCAGTCCGCACAGCATAATCGGCTTCATCCCCATACCCACGCACCTGACGCTATCACCATAATACCATTGCAACCTGCCTGCACCATCGGCCCCGCATCCATTGCAACATCGACCAAGTATGTCCACCCAACCCCACCTGAATATAGATCCGGCAAAACATGACAACGACCCCGCACCCGTGTCTCCGCTGCACGAGGAGGGACTTCCACAGATGGGTCCTGAGGGTGTTAAGGCAACCGATGCGGTTCCTACATCCATGCCTAGTTTCAATCCAACCTCGCCAAAACACTCGCATCACAAGCGTCGTAGGTCGTCTCCTACCAACCGGCCTTCGCAAACCATTCCAAATGAGACGTTCAAAATGTTAAGGTACTTACCGCCGGGTACTTAAACTAAGACATTCTACAATTAAAAATTTCTTAATTACGTTGCCATTCTATTCAACATTCCCATCGTATGCAGGACGTCTGTGGTCGATGCTGTGTCGCGGTCCACCTCAAAAAAAATTTGAATTGAGGTGTGTTGACACTACCCTCACTTCTTATACTAGACTCGGAAGACACGTCATTGGGTTTGTCAGTTTCTTTACGTACGAAACTTGGGGTGACCATGCACCATGTATTGCTGGATTGCCCTTACAATAATGGTGAAAAAGTACTAGTACTTTTGCCATTTACCCGATGAAAACCTGTCGTATGGTTTATTCCATTGCGGCCAAACGGTTTAGGGACCACTGTTATATCGCCCAACTTTGATTACTAGTGGGACTTTGCAGGGACCACCCCATTCATTTTAAAAAGAAATGAATGCTTTAAACTATTGTGACATATAATGTTGTTTCAATGTTCCAGGTTAAAAAACAGATATGTGGTAAGTGGAAGCAGATTGAAATTATGAATTCAAGAGTTGGGAGGTTGGAACCAACATTGACTGGCATCTCAACTAGAATGCATGAATTTGAAGACTCCCTTATTCATTTCAAAGTAGAACTTGCGGGTACACTAAAAGAATCATTCTCCAATCTGAAGCGTGATTTGTTGGAAGCATTTAATGATTCCATTTATGGGGATGATGTAAAATCAAATGCTAGGCCCTCCCCACCCTCCCCACATGTAGAGGGTGTTTGTCATGGCCGAAGTAGGCCAGGTACCCCCTCACCCCTGGGCAGTCCTAATCCCCCTGAATCCAAGGCAAATTACCCAAAGGTTCCAACTGAGGTCAGTTTGTACGCATGGTCCATTATGCATGAATTAAATAATTAGGTTGGAAAGTATCAGTTTCAGCAAGTCACAACCCATTGCTGCAGCGTCCTTTACTGCATTGTCCATTACTGCATGACTTAAATAAGTTGGTTGGCACGTAGCAGTTCAAAGTCTATAGGGAGCTCGCACATTAAGGTCTAATCTCTTATGCTAGATTTATTTGGGATTGAGTTATTGAATGTATTGGAAGATTTTAATTAGATGCACACATTGATCACTTCGGATAGAAAGTGTTTTTTGCTTACTGCATTTCACACTTGCGGGTTGCATCCTGCCTTTTGTCATGTTACTTTGCCCAATTCATATGTTTTCAAAATTAAACTAAAATGGCACACTTCTGTTAATGACCACTAATTAAACAATAACATGTTTTTCACCACACTAATGTACTATTATTACCACTTGATTGGGGTTCCCACTTGTTTGTCCAGGGGGTTCATTTTCAGGTTCGTTTCATTGTGCCCACCCTAATTTAATATTAAGATTGCCTTTTTACCTAATTATTGTATTTGTCTAACAATTTACCCTTGCAGGGGTATACATCCCCATCCACCAACAAACATCAGTTAACCTCTAAATTCACCCCATGGCCTATCAACATGTCCAACATTGCCGACGAGGAGGTTTCAAGTTTGATCAAAATACCTCACCATAAGATGCATGGAATGGGGTCCGTTCCTCATGCTGATAATCAGATTACGAAACACGGACAACAAGCTGCAAACTTAATTGATCTTACGTCCCCTGCATATGATTGGACTCCCATCGGGCCCCCAAGTGCAGCCTCTCCTAACTTCTTCACAAATCTATGCTTGAAGGAACGTAAGATCCTTTCCTACATTTTCGATTCAAACACCAAAAGGTTTTTCATCCCTCCTGACTCATGTGTGCAATTTCATTTAATGTGATGGCTTCTGTATAATGTGTTCATTTTCATTTTCGTAAACATATATGTGTCTCCCTAGTCCTGGTTGCCCAGTGGTGAAGACCCCCTTTCGAACTTTGAAGCGGCAGTCATTTTCCTCCCTCAAGCCTCAGATGTGGTTGGATTGTGATGTATGCATAATGTTACCTTTGTGTTATTAACTACATTTCATAAATACACATTTTATGTTGTATTCGTTTTCTGCGTAGGTCATAAATGTTGCTACCGACTTGCTCCAATCCGCATCATCTCATGAATGGTTCTTTCCCACATGCTTTGGGGTACATATTTGCGTGATACTTTTGATTCTCTGCAATCCTTTCTTATCATTTCAGTCTATAAGTACGCCTATAAGTATGCTTTAACATATTGTTGCAACAACTGTCCCAAGATTATGCACTCAATGGCACCTCTAAGGTCCACTTCGCTCGTCATGCTGAAAAGGTTTGCCTGTCTGAATCACGCTTTGTGGGACAGCTGCCTCAATGTACTCAGGTAATATGTTTATTTCTCCAAATCCCACCAACTCCTTACATACGTATTACATTATCAACTTTCTTAACAAACTTATCTTCAAAGTAGTGTGCACTTACACCACGGTCATCTTAAGGATACATTGTCATTATCTTGCACTATTTTAGATGTTTATTCCCATTCAGGATGGCGATCGAAGACATTGGTATCTACTTGTCATACGCATTCCACAACGAGTTGTTGAGGTTTGGGATAGCCTTGATAGCCAGTCTTGTTATGAGGCCCGAGCTCGCCAAGTTCAAGTTATTGTAAGGATTTTTCACTTTGTTTACTTTTCTTATTCCTTATAAACATCTGGTGTAAACCATTAAGTTATTCACTTCTGATATTTTTTACTGCAATGTTTGTAGCTTGGTGCATTAGATTGCTTGTATGAGGACGTTCTCCTCTCTATCTATGGCGACCTTCGTTTTTTTCTTGCTTCAAAGTCCATGTCCAGACTGCTCCTAGCCAGCCCAACACGTGGGATTGTGGGCTGTTTGTCATTAGGAATATGCAAAACAATGGAGACTCTTGGTTTCCGTCTACCACGGTAAGTTGTCATTATCAAACCGAGATCTTGCATTATACACATTCCTTGCTTTCATCCAATAACTGCCCTGTCTTTTACATTGCAATAATTTGTTTGTTCGCAGTATAGTTCTACGAACGAGCGACTTCAACTTGTTCTCGATCTTGTGCTGGATGACCACAATACGGCGTTATCAACTTTCACTAAAACTGCCATGGCTCGAATTGGGACTGAACTCCCTTTTGAACTAGACTGCATTGCATTCGGCAGCTCCTCCCTTCACCCAACTCCTCCAGGGAAGCTGCCAACATCAACCAACCGCTTAGGTGGTACTGCTGAACACCGAGTATCAAAACAAGTTATTGACCCCCTTAGGCCTCGACGTGTTAAGGTCCGCAGGTCTATACCATCTTACAAATGGCCTGCTTAGGAAATTGGTTTCTGGATTTTGTGACTCGTCTTTTGAATCCAACCCAACCTACCATGTTTGCTAGGCATGTGGCATTTTGTTCGGTTTGAAGGATCACTATAGTATGCCATCATTCCCTTTTTCTTTTGCCATCTTGGCCACACCTTAGTGTGGCCAAATAGGGTTGAAGAGTCAAATGGCCTTTTGGCTTATGTAAATCACCTTGCACCAGTTTATGAATCAGTTCAATTTCGTTTCTATCTAACTCTAGTTACAACAGATACTTCATAACTTATTTTTTTCATTTCTATTCCAAATGGTATCAAATAGTATGCGGCTAAATTTGCTAACATAACAATCTATGTATTTCATAAATAGGATCTCAATTGTTGATGTGATTTTATAAATCTGGTTCCTAATTCAATTCAAGTACATATGCTTCGAGTTGGAATATGCAGTTTTGCTTGCCTATTGATCTTATATTTAGCAAAGATCATTCGACCTAGTCTACTTGCAAAGTTGGCCTCGGCATTCAACCATGGTTATGATGAAATATTTTTCCCACGCTTGATAACATCCAAGTTAAAATATAAATTCACAACAAGTCCATACAAATTCAACCAACAAAATAAGGCACATTATAATGCGCGATTATTTACCACGACCATGGTTTTTGTGATTATTACATATTAAATTATCTTTGTTCAAACAACCGACTTGTACAGAGCTTACCAATTCAACCAACAAAATTAGGCAATTTATACTTAGGGTCCATACATCAAAACAAACGTGTAAAAACCTCCACCGTCTACCTAGGCAGGATCATATAACACCCAAACAAGTTCGACAGTTTGCATTTATAATCATAATTGTTTGAAATTGTATGCACCTTATAACAATGAGGCAGTATAATGTGCCAACTTAACCATCAAATCAATTTATAAATAGGGTCCCAAGTGTAGCTTTGGTTTAATACATCCCGTTCTTCATGAAATTCAAGCGCTGGCTTTGGCCAGGCCATGTTTCCAAATATACCCGCAAATTGGAAAAAAAATACTCAACTTTAGCCATTCATAAACAAAACCGCACACAAACACAATCTAAATGAACTTGACCGCAACACGAAAGCCAAATTTCTGGATGCCGATTGTCCGAGACGGCCGGCTACATAAGAAGGCCGTAAGCCGGGGCTCTGCCAAGCAACGCTGTTGAACCACGATCTGAAGGCGACAGTGGCCGAGCTGGAATCGCACCTGCAGCAAGAGTAGACACACTTTAAACTCGAAACGCCGACAACCACAACATCCAGTGCACCCCCATTGAGTTTTGGAAATTCTGATTTGGACATTGGAGATGGTACATGGCGGTGACGAGTTCACATAGCAAAGCACAACATTGAAGACGACGCCTACCCTTACCTCTTTGACCTGAATAAGAACGAATACACTTCCTCATTTGAATAACCTATTATACCCTAGCCGTAAGAGAATAATCTGAATGCATTTATATCAACACTTCAACTTGGAAAAACAACTAAGTTCAATCAAAAGAGAATAATCTGAATGCATTTATATCAACACATCCACTTGGAAATTCAACTAAGTTCAATCAAAATCTTTAGTTTGTGCAAAATCATCAACCAGTATTCTATAAAATACTCATTTGTCCCAGCATACAAAATTCATAATTCGCTTTCCAAAAAATCACGCAACCACAGAGTACAAGCTCAATTTATTGAGTTTAACCCACCATTGTGTGATTGAGCCCAGATGATCAATTTGAATTTTGTGGATCAATTGATCAATAAATTAGCATAATAGCCTTCAGATGGGCACATCATAAATTCAAACAATTAAATTGTCAGTGACTTGAATATTCAATTAAGCGGGATAGAGTCAAGCATCCGAAATTGACATTCCAGATTGAAGTAACACACCAATGTTTCAATCAAGTTTAAAGCAATGACTGCAGGTATCTCAAAATACAATAATAGTCAGCAGTCTCATCACACAAGGCAACTGAGTTATCAAAAATACCCAAAACAATTCATTGATCAACGTATGACTTCATATCAATAATCCTTTGAGATGATATGATGCATAAAAGCCTACAAAAGCATTTGAGCTACTCGTTGATCACTAATAGATGCATATATGCTGAGCCAAAATCCATATGACTCATCAATTTGCCTAAAAATCAGCAGATTCTTTATGTGATATAATTAACAATCAATCACCATGTTTCTCAAATTGATATCATCTAACGAACTGCATTGAAAACATACCTTCCAGAGCCAACAAGGCAATTATATATCGAAGGCAATCAGATTTCAATTCACAACAATATGATTGATCAATTGACTACACTGGAAAAGTGCTGGTCCAGCGTAACCCACGACGAGCCCTCCAGACTCAGACCCGCATAAGGATCCATGGACATTCGGATCACAGAAACACTGCATAATTAGTCATGCATTCAATATTAATTCATCAATCAATGGTCCAAAGCATGCATTCATGATCACACATAATTGAATAGCACCATTATTATATAAAACGAAGTGAATACAACAGATCGAATCTAAGTACCAACAAAAATTTGTTCTATGCTGCTCGGCCCTTCTATCTGCCCTCCCAATTTCTTCAAATGGGTCCAAGGAAATCAAAACAATACAAATTAAGTATTTCTAAGAGCATCCAGGCGTGATTAACTTTGTGAGTCATCAGTTTAAACATTATTACACCAACAACATGTCGAAATGTATAAGAGGCAACAGCTTTGGTTCCGAACATTTAAAAAGCAGAAAGGTTAATACAGACATCAGTTCTACTTAGTATAGCATATGATATAGCTGAGAATTAACAAGTTGTTAAGCCCCAGGAGTAGTACCCATTAAAGTAAAATTAAAGCAAAAAAAAAATTGACCCCAACTTAACCCATTCTCAATCATTCATCTAGTTGAAAGAATTAATCAATTAAGAGAATACTAAGGCCATGACAAAGCCAAAGTGAATAGATAATGCTTCTGTCCTCACACTGGATGAATTGTATAGAAGTTAAGAATTCATTCTAAAGTTTGCAGACAACCTATTTAGAATTTGGAAATACTTGTAATCAGACATGGTTATTCAATTACTTCTCCATAAGGGAGACTAGAAAGAGTGTTTGATTTGTGAACCCAGAATACAAGTGAACAAATTTCAAATGAATAATATAACGAGAAACATACATGAGGCTACATCTCCATCCTTCCACCAACAATCACCAATCCCGTATCACCATGCCTCAAGGTGTAATTAGTTACTGAGATGGCATCCCTCAATGGTGAGCATTATGTGGAAAATCTTCCTGTAAAATGCCAACTAGATAGAATACACATTGAAATGAATAGAACCAGAACAAGTTACCATTTTTGCCAAAAGGTGTGAACAAAATTTCAACTTGCCACACACCTGTATCTGCGATTCAACTATGTGAGCATTAGTGTTCTGTTTTGTCAAGAACCCAAAAACCCCAAACAAATTGATGGAGAAGTAAAGGAAATTCGTTACGGCTAGGGTCCTGATGGGACTCTCCCCCATGGAGAACTACATGGCTCACGTTTTGCAGTGTATTTAGTCAACTGATATTCACATTATTGGATATGAATGAATTATCCTTTACCTTTTTCTCTCTCTATTTCTTCTGTATTTGAGCTTGAGTGCCATCAGGTCCTCCCAAACAAACTGCGGTCGTCGAGGTTCGGGTCGTTCATGTCTTTCATCGCGTCCCTCATACACGTCTCGTTTCTTAAGGAGATGAAGCTGAAGCCATTGGACCTTCGGTCTCCCGGTTATTCATGATTTTCAATTCGACAATCTCGCCGTAAGGGGTAAAGGCCTCTCGATCTTGATGGAGCCCAAGGAGAAGATCTGAAATTTTAGGAAGAAGAAGAGATGATGTTGCTCTAAATTCGAATACCACAAATACCCTTGTCGTAACTATTATTTTTACCCCACCCTAAATTCATTTTTCGTTTCTAACATTTTTTCCCTGTAATTTTTTTTCCCAACAGTACAGAGGAATTGGTCCTCCGGAGGACCCAAGCCTGGAAGAATAAGTCTAGAATCAGCCTTAGATTCTGGGTTAAACTTACATCCAATTCAGGCAGTAACATAAACAGAAAGTATTCATGCACCCAACAAAAGAACCGATTGCAGGGAACGACCCAAATGCTATAAAATGAGGTTTTGCAGAACCCAAATGAATGGCATACCTCCAGGGACCTTGCCACTAGCCTGCCACCTCGCCGCGCACACGGCAGCATCATAACCAGACGTCCTCGGAAGTTTAACGAGTGTAAACTTTAGGCAACTGCCATTGCAGAGACCTGACTTCACACAATTAAGATCCTTCTCAGTGAGAGAAAGTATGAGCGAATGAACCACTGACGTTAAGTCGTTTTCGTGCTGAGCCACTGAGAGCTTGAAAAACTGCGATAAAATACAATACCAGAATTCAAAATTGGGCATAAATTATAAGCAAAATATGTAGCAAGTACCTGGACAGCTCAACCACATGTATTGAACAAGTTTGAATGAAACCCAAAATTGCAACAGATACTGGATATAAAATAATTTACTTAGAACTCGAAAAGGGCAATTGAACTCCAAAGATTGCAAATTTAGGTAAACTTTCAACAATTTGACGCAGAGCTTAGAATTAGTCAAAATACGAATCTTTGAGAAAATTGGAAATTATCCAAATTAACACTTAATATTGGATGTTTCTAAATTTACAAACCAAATGATTGAGCTAAAACGTACCAGAATTTTATCGGCGAGGTGATTGAGATCGGAAAGAGCAGAATCGCTATCACTGCTACACCAAGACTCAGCTCTGACGCTATCGTTTTCCCAAAAATCCGATACCATTAAAGTGAGGTCGTGCTCGCTCTCATGACTAAAATCCCTTCTGATCTGTCCCCTCATCCAAACATCACGCCTGCCATGCACCCCCAACGACGTCAGTTTTTACTCTCTCAATTACCCGGACCCTTCTTCTTCTCCTTCTGCGTAGCAATCATCCTGTAATCCAATGTTAGAGCGCCATACACCCGATCATCTTAGCTTCTCCAGCACTAAATGAATAATCAAAGGAACACAACTTTGTAATTTCAAACAATAAAAAAACAAATAAACGGTTCTAATTGCGTTTTCGTTTCTGGGTATGGCGTAAATTGTTCGTTTTTCGAATTTGAATCCGAAAATCTGTTTCGATGTTTTTGGTTGTGTAGATTTCAAAGGGAGAGAAAAATGTGTGTCAACGCCTCTCTCTCTGCTTGCAAAAAACCCAAGGGAAGGAGACGAATCTGGGACTGAATTATCGAAACGTAGAATACAATACTAAATGCACAAATTTTTTTTTTAAGACGCAAAGTAGCATCAATTTCAGCTGCAGGACTGAATTTTAGATGAAACCATTTGATACGACCAGAAACGAATCAATCCAATCCAATTTCAGTCAAAACTAAAGCGTATACTTACCTAAACTACCAAAACCCAATTCATAAAACCTTATAGACCCCGTAAAAATCAATTCAATAAAAACCCCCAATCACCTAAGCCCAATCATCCAACCGAAATCTGGGTTAAACATTAAGTTACCTTATTTTCTAGACCTGATGAGTGAATATTATAGGCCAACTGTTGCGTTTGAAGGCCCTCGCGACGTTTCTTCTGGAGGCTTTCTTCACCACACCCTTCACCCAATCGCTCTTCCCGAAGAACGCTATCTAAATGTTGGCGTCAACACCTCGATTGCTTCACCGCATCAACACCTCGATTGCTTCACCGCATCAACGCTTGGTCTGAGACTGTCTGGGCCGCTACCCAGCTTATGCCCTCACCACTTCGGTTGCTTCGCCCCTTCAATGGCTGCAACATTTGTTCTCCGACTTTAAATGAATCAATGCGAAATAACAATTCCCTAATTTCTATTTAATATGATTGTCATTGAAATACCTATTATATCCTTGAGGTAACTATTTTGTTTAACCACCTCTAAAATTATATAATATTTTTTTTTTCCAAAGGCGGAGGACTCAGTCCTCCGGAGGACCGAAGCCTGGGCGGAGCATCTCACGTTGACATCAGCTTTAAAAAGCTTACATCACCTGCAACATGGTCTCCACACCAACTCTCCACCATTCAGAAGTGGCCACGTGCGTGCGTGCTTCCCATGTGCCCAACTCTCCACCAACTCTCCACCATTCACAAGTGGCCACGTGCGTGCGTGCTTCCCCCGTTGACCGTTGCCCATTTCTTTCCACCATAAGCGGACACGTGTATGCATGCCACTGCATAGCCGCAAAGAGCTGGACCCATTGAGCCTTTTTTTTATCGCTTCCTCATGGTAACCAATTTACGTCCACCGTGCCCTTTGTTCTTTCTTCTTAAACACAAGCACTTTTTGTGTACAAAATTGACTAAGATAGGAAAAAAAAAGTAAGAAAATACTTAAAAATAGAAGGAAGCCAGAAAAGTACCTGATGAAACTCTCCCTTCTCCACCTCCGCAAATATTAGCCCTTTCCCATAATTTACAAAACGAGGAATCTTTTCTTTTTTGAAAAAATTAAGTTACTGATAAGCATTTATTTGAATATTGTTTTATATTATTTTATACCTTTTATATTTATTTTTTAAGGAAATTTATGCCATTAATAGGATAAGTTCTTGAATTTAATATTGGTTGTGTTTATAATTCAATATATGTGATTGTTATTTCTTCTAATGTTTGTAACGTTTAATTTAATCTCCCTGTGTTTTACTTTCTGAATTTTAATTATGTAATAAGTTTTTGTGCTTAATCTTCAAATTAACGCTAAATGTTGATCGCATTTCCGGCTCATTTAGATTTAATTTGAAGAGACTTAATGTTGATTGCTTTATCGGTACATTCAATCAATAATTAAAGGCGAATCATAATGTAAGTGTTGATTGCGTTTTCGGCGTATTTACATTATGAAGAATTTATAATGGTAATCAAGGTAATGAAAATAAGATTTCGTGATTGGTTAAATATGTGCAAATATTGGCATGTGGACATGGTAAGTGGATGATGATGTCGCTTGTATATATGTTAGTTAGGAGTAGATTAAATAATGTGATTATTAGATTGGATTTACTTACGCAAATGTGTCGGTTTTGTTTATGAAACTAATCTATGGTTTGTAAGTTCAAATTAGCATTTGCATTCACATTTCAATTCTTAATTTGTAATCGTAGCTTCGACTACAACACTTTCATAACCCCCATTTGACTCTATTTTTTTATTAACTATTTTAAATATCCCTCAATTCCCTGATCCAGAATAATCCCTACTTATTGAATACTACAATCTGCAAAAAAAAAAAAAAGGTTTTAAGTTGAGCATTGCATGAATTAAGTGTTTATTTAAATGCATAATTTAAGCGAATCAATTACAAACTTCTATTTAAAAGGAAAATGGCCCTAGCACATAAATGAGGGATAATTTCAGTAGACCCTCAGAAAAGTCCATTTACAAGTCCAATTTCTTTTCAAATTACAAGCCCAATTTTGTTTAAAACAACAATTTTCACTAGTTAAACGCCGCAACTCAAATCAATTTTCACTATGGCTCTGAGCCCAAGGGAAATTTTCAAAAAAGAGTGCAAGAAAAAAAATTTCGTCACTAACAAACGTTATTCGAGAATACTCCAAAATTGGACATTTCTTAGGCTTCCCTGAATTCCTAAGCGATGTGGGGTCATTTGTGGAATCCAAAATCACCCGAAAATTGTGGAGCTGTCACATGACCCATAATTTCTAAATTGTCCAAATTTCTCATGATAATGATATTAACGGCTTACAAACACCCGCATATTAAATAATATTCTCGGTTTATAATTAACCCGATTGAAGCCACATTTTTTTTTTGAGTATTATCTAGGGGACATGGTGGAGTAACTACATGTAGCCTGAGATGAAGAAGCATGGGTGTTGATGGTAAATGAGCTATAGTGATTGAATTCCCTCTTCATGGCTTTGTATACATGATCTAAGCCTTCTTCAATTAACTCCAAAACCGTTTGAGGCATTGGAGGCATGTTGATGTCGACTGATCCTTCCAACATTCTCACAACATCCCCCATTGTAGGTCTCATGATAATCTCATCTTGGATGCACCAAAACGCAACTTTCAAGGCTCTCATTACTTCTTCTTCTTCCACCATTCCTTCTAGCCTCCTATCTGCAACTTTCATTGGATTTCCACTTGTCATTTCCTACAAGCATGATGGAATTCATTAGATAAAACGAAAATTTGCCCTTGAAGGTAGGTAAAATTTTGAATTTTCCAGTAAAAACAGTTGACGTTGCACAGATTCTTGATAGTTGTTTTTTTGTTTTACACATAGGAACACAAATCAAAATTTTTGACAATCAAACACAGATTAGTCCTAACTTTGAAGGAGAGAAAGTCCAACAAATTAACAACCAAAACTATACCTATATATCGAATCTGATTAATGTACTCATACTTAATAAATATTGGATTAATCGGTCTTGGGTTAGGATTTAGTTGTCCAATAATCTAAGTACTAAATTATAAGTTATAGACTCTCCCACGACCACCCGTATGCAAAACACCCTTTCCCTTTTCTTAAAGCTTTCTACGATCCAGTCTAAATCTTGAATTGTTAAGTCTCATACTATTAATTCCATTAAAAACAAACGAGTACAATCAAAATTTTAGAAAAGACAAACAAAACAAGTAAATCACGTCTAAATAAATAAATTCATCCTTAATTGAAAAAAGAAGAAGTTATTTATCCTTTTATGTAATTTTGATTATAGCTGTATCCCTAACCTCTTAAAAATAAGCAAATTTGCCAAATGTTTGAAGGTATAAATAGAATTTTTTCCGCTAGAAAAAGAATACCTTGAAAGCCCATCCAGGATAAAAGAAGTCCTCTGCATCAAATGACATATCAAGGTTCCTTCGACCCCCAACGATCTCAAGAAGCAACATGCCATAGCTATAAACATCAGCCTTCACAGTTATAGGTCGGTTACTCACCCACTCTGGGGCCAAATACCCTCTAGTTCCCCTCACCATCGTCACAACCTGTCAGTGCTCTCTTCCCATCAACTTAGCCAGCCCAAAATCAGAAACTTTGGGACAGAAATTTTCATCTAGCAGAATATTTTCGGGTTTGATGTCACAATGTATAATTCTATCCCGGCATTGCTCATGGAAATATGCAATCCCTTGTGCAGTGCCCACTGCTATATCGAATCGCGACCGCCAATCAAGCAACGGCTTGTGTTTGGAGTAATTTGAGTGGAATATCCATTTGTCCAATGACCCGTTTTTCATGAACTCGTAAACTAAAAGCCTGTTATCGCCAATGTCAATTTGTTAATTATATCAAAAGTACCATCTTAGATTGTGCTATCATAAGTTCTTATGCCTCGATTTTGATTGCTTACCGGTGTGATCCTTCAGAGCAATACCCGCATAGATGAACCAAGTTCATGTGATGCATAGAGCCAATTGTGTTCACTTCGGTTATGAACTCCTTCTCACCGTGTGGCAAAACCCTTTCGAGTTTCTTGACTGCAACCAGAGTGCCATCTGCTAGGCTTCCCTTGTAAACACTCCCAAATCCTCCTGAAAATAGTAACTCATCATCACTATGCGTACAAGTAACATTACAAGCGAGGACAAAATTCGACATGAAAAGAAACTTACCAGTTCCGAGAAGTTGTGAGAAATTCCAAGTACGAATTTGTAAATCGCGGTAGCTAAGATTCAACGGAGCACCAGACACGATCAACGAGCTTCCTAGGGTTCTCTTCAAGGACCTCTTTCTATGCACATTGTAATATAGCAAGAGACAGAGGAGAGCTACAAGGAAGGTCATGCTGACAACAATTGGAATCACCAACACTTTCTCTCGCCGGTTACCATCTCCCTTTGAAGACTCGCTGGAGTCTCTTCCATCGCCGTCTGCTGTCACAGAGCCATTAGACCTAATCTTCACAAACAGCGTCGAGCCGGGGTCTCCATAGCCCCCAAAATCCATGCTTCTCAAAACCCAACAATAAGGCTTTTCGTCATCAAGCGCATAAACAGAAGCAACACATTCACAATCCGCTACACAAATATCTCCACATTTTGACACATTCTCAACATCACTGTAATTTGCAATGACCGAAAATTCAGGAAAATAGTAATTGGTTTGTTGGACCGCCGAGATTCGAAATTGAGACGGTTCATAATGATCCCGCGAATCACATTTTCCGATCAAGGATAAATTCTCCGAGCACTGACTTCCGCCATTCACCTTATAAGTCCCCGGAAAACACGTGCAAGAAGCATTAGTCTTGCTCCGATCCAAATTACATATCCCATTCCCGCAGATTCCGGCAATGTCACACGGCGTTGACACGGCGGCCCACTCCGGGACCCACTGCCTTGTACCATTCACGTCATCATCCCATCTATACAACCGCAAATTCCCATTGCTCTCAATCGTCATTCTTCTAAGCACAGTTAATTTATTTGATACATTTGAGGCTGCTGATAACCCCTCGTCGTCACCATCATTCTTGTACACATAAACAGCTCCGTCTGATGACTCACCATACACAATTCCAAAGCTCCCAGCCTCGTCTAAAACCGCGACAACATCACCGGTGACGTTTGATATGTCCGGTCCAGTCCAATAAGAGTAATTGTAGTAAGATTCAGGGGAGGAATTGTACACGGTCTCTGGCATGTTGTAAGTGAGGGCAAGGCTTAGTGAAGTCCGCTGCTGAAGCATTTTGAGGGCGTAGTAGCCGCCGTATGAGGCTGAATTGGAGGTTTTGAGCTCGAGAGAGACTGAGAGAGGTTGGTTAGGGAGGAGGGTGTCAGATGGGTGGGAGAAACTCTGCCACACGGGGCGGTTGTATTTGTTGTAGAGGATGAGATTGCCTGTTTCTGACATGGCTACGCCTTCCACGCCGGCGCCGGAGGTGTTTGAGGTCCATGTGGTGGCGTCTCCGTCCATTAGAACAAGGTTTCCGGTTGTGTCCAGCTCCAAGATTGCGTTGTTGGAGACAGCAGAGTTTCTATATAAGTACTCATGAACAGTACTAGTGTATGTCAATTTTTTGGCACTCAACTTTTTCAACAAAAAAAAAAAAAACAACTTAAAAACAAAATTATAATTGGATCAGGATAAGTATAAAAAATTTCCACTATATATGAGCATATTTTCGAATCGCTATCTAACTTGTCAATATTTTCAGACTCATAAAGAACTCTAAAACACCGAACATATTCACCCATCATTAATGAATTTGATTTGCTTCCTAGTTCCTACCAAATCATCTAAGTATAATGCAAGTTATAAAAATTTGTTATATTACTCAAAAAATTTCATTATATATATATATTCATCCATCATTAATGAATTTTGATGTTCTTCGCATCAGATTATCAAAGTTATTAGTCGAATTACATATAAAAATTTATAAAAATACTAAGAAGTTTCATTATATATTATAATTTGGGTATTTTTAAGGACTAACTAATATAGGAAGGTTTTTTTTTTTATATATACATTTGCCAGTTAGTTGAAAACCCTACATATTGACCACCGTACAATTAATATATTTTCTTCATAAATGATTCATATATAAAGTAAGGCAAAGGTAAGAACTAGACGAAAAGAACATAGATCGATAAAATATATTTACGTGATAAGTAAACACTTTAATTATGAGATTTTGAAGTTAAACGATGAAGTTTTTTATGATTTACCTGTTAGCCGACCATACGATGGTCCGGTCACCTGGAAGCTCAGCAAACCAAATAGCCAGCTGAAATCTGTGGTCTTCATCCGCCGGAGCAAACCCAAAAGCAAATGTGCCATTATCAGAGACCAGTGTCTGGTTGTCTCTAGCCAACAGCCTGGAACCCAAACTAATCTGACCCGCCCAGCAGGCATCAAACCCAGCCATAACCAACAACAGTAAAAGCACCAAAAAATAAGTAGAAGTAGAAGCTGAAGTAGAAGTAGAAGTAGAAGTAGAAGTAGAAGCCATTGGAAGCTGGATTGGCCAACGTGCTTTACTTATTTTGTAGAGATGTAAGCTGAGATGCAAGCTAGGTAGAGAGGTAGCTAATGGAGCTTTAGACAAAAGGAAGTTTGCACGCGTCTTATTTATTTGGCAATAATAATTGGTAGAGGGACTGGATCAAAAAAAAAAAAAATTGGTAGAGGGCAATTGTGGGATGATGACACGTGTTAATAGAGGTGGGTGAGCTAAATGTTGAAAAAAGTTGCATGAAATGGGTCGGCTGCCGTAGGGGCACGTGGTTAATGGAATGTGGTGATCAATATCGGGCTGTGATGAAGAGGGTTGTTCTTGAAACGTGACAGCCGAAAGGCATGAGCTCATATCGACACCTAATTGCCATTATTTGCATGAGGATATGAATAATATATTATGGCTTCCTTACCTTATTATATGTATATATACATATCGATGGGGGTGGTATGGTACTGGCTTGCCGCTGCAGGATGGTACTGGCTTGCCGCTGCAGGGATATTGAGATTTTGTTGATTGATTATATAAGTTTGGAGGCTATAATTCAAGATATGTTGAAATTCATATGTAAATTGGCTTAGATTAGGTGACATTGAGAGCTTTGATATTGAAACTCTTTTCAACATCTTATCCATTTTGTGATGTATAAAATGAATAATTGTTTCAATGTATTTAAAGAATATTGCATTATTTTCAACATCTTATCTATTTTGTGACGTTATAAAATGAATTGTCAGTGTAGAAATCTTAATTTAAGTTTGACTTGTATAACAATATGATGTAATAATGTTCTTTTATGTGTATTTAAGAGGGCTTAGGTTTGAAATTGATAAGATATATTTTTATCAAGATACATACCGACTTGGTGGGCTAGGAATGCCCAACATGTCTGATAGTGCCCAATATCACCAAGTCTTAAGCACAATGATATATTTTACATAGTCCTTACCATTTGGCCCAAAAGTCCACGGATTGGTGGGTACTCGGTAGACCCGGTGATAAAAAGCCCGACCTGGCCCGCATGTTGACGGGCTGGACTTGGGTTTAGGGTATTCAAACCCGATAGGCCTGATAGGCCCGAACCCGATAAAGTTCGGTAAGCCCAGTCCGACTCATAAGCCCGAATATATAAAATAATTATAAATTAAGAATTAATACCTAATCAAATTCTATTACTATTATTTCAGCCCAAACCCAAAACTTCAACCTAAGCTCAATCTAATTTTTATAGAAGTGCATGTTTTTATATATAGCTCAACATCCCACTGTTCCATCTTTACCGAAAATGTTACTTGGGTCATTGCAATTTGATATAGGAAATTCACCCAATTCACTATTTTTGACCAACTTTGATTTTGATACCTTTATTACACTGAGTGACAATTAGGAGTAGCATAACTCCACAAAGAATCTCTTAGGAGCTAGCACTTCGGGTAACTCTTCATAAAACTTACTACAATTCAAGTAGATTTTTTATTATTGATCATTCTACCATGTCTCGACTTTGTGGTCGAAATGTTAGATCAATTCTCCAAACCTAATAGGTCCCCTCATTACCTTATCTCAATATTCAATAATGATATTTAAGCTAAACTCATACTTTTATAATTATGTAGGTAGACGTGGGCTTAGTAGGCCCGATCCATAAAGCCCGATAAAAGTCCGGCCCAAATCCGGCTCGACAAATGGCATGGGTTTTCATATTTATGATCAAACCCGCCCGACCCGGCCTGATATTTTTTTAATTACGAATTAGGCCCGGTCTGGCACGACCCAAGCCCAAAAATTTTGGGTCGGGCTTACTTGACCCAGCCCAATGATGAGGCTTAATTTTACATAAAGTATGTGCCAGTTTGAAATTACGATGCTTTTTTTTTATATAAAAAAAACTCTATATACTATGCTTTTAAAAAAAGTTGTTTCTATTTTAAAAAAGTTGTAAAAGTTGTTTTCAAAAATAATATGTAGACTATTTTTTTAAAATTGTTGTAAAAAAATTATCTGTTTTCAAATAAATAAGATATTTTATTTTTGTCAAATTCTTTTATAGCACTTCACTTTTAAATAAAACAGTTAAAAAAAGTATTACTAATTGGGCCTATGTATGCCATCATTAAACCTCATATTTATGTTTTCATCATTAAGCCGGTAATACTTTTGTAATTCAACCGAAAAGCTATAACCACAACATACTTAAACAAATTCAAGAAACTTAAATCCCCAATTGTGATATTCATTCTCATTTTTAAATTGCAAGTGACAGGACCCATCCCAATCCCCTTGAATTATCGTGGGATGTGTCTGCTCCCGTCTGCTCCACAAAATATATTATTTTCTACAATTGTTTGGTATTTAAACATTAAAATATAAGTATAAAAGGTATAAAAAGATGCATAATTCAAGGTTTATCAAATACCCCCACACTTAGACTTTGCTAGTCCCTAGCAAATATCAAAACAAACTAAGGCTTTGAAACTCATATTTTTTTTTTCCCCTTAAAATCCAAAATTTTTAAGCCCTTAACTATTCGTCTCAAAATGTATCAACATTTGTATGGCATCAAAGATTTAAAATAAGAAGCTATATGGCATATGGAATTCAAAAGTTAATACATCATAACAAAATGGTTTGACAAGTAAGACAATGAGTAAACTTGGTGAAATGTATCTTAACATGAATAAAACAAGTATCAATCAACTCACATGGATATGCACTCATAATTTCACTCAATGTATATAGGGTTTTTGTTTGCACTCAAGGTATGTGAGAAAGATGTTCACATAATAGAAAGTAAGTTACTTCATAAAAAATTCAAACATAAATCATAATAATATGAACATACTTGCACAAATGAACCAAAACCATAAGCTTATTCAAGTGATAGACTCAACTAATCAGAATTTACTCATCTTAAGGATCATAAGGTCTTTATTTAAGGTTGTAATGGGGCTAGGTGTAGAGGCAAGGAAAATTTAGGATAGTGGTGTTTAAGTTTTGTTCCAAGACTCAACCAAAGACTTCATTACATAGGCATCAATGTTTTCCCATCATCATATGCCAAGTATCAACTTGTTGGGCCTTAATCGTCACTATCAACATCTTTAAACTTGTAATTGGGACAAGGGCCAAAATTCTTCATGTAGGACAAATCACAAGTATAGGGGACTTGGCTCAAAACTCATTTTAGTACCACATAGAACTTTTGTTCTTGATTTTTTTTTTTCTTTTCATTTTTTTTCCATCATTTTTTTAGAGGTAATGCAATGAATACAACATAGTTTGAGCAAGTCTACACTTACATATAAGTCTTCATTTATCAAATCACTTTCTTGTATCTCACGCCACTTGAAATCTTCAACCAAGTCTTCCGAATAAGGGTAAAAGATGTCTATACTAGGCTCACAGGAATAGATGTTTAGGGCGATGAAAGAAAGGCTTAATGTAGGCTCAAAGTGAGTTAAACTAGGGGGGTCACACTTGTACGATCAAATAGGGACATGGATATTTAGATAAGTGGTGTTAACCCTATTGCCGTAATCATGTCCAAAATCAGAGAGTTTATTGATTTAAAAACTTTGAAAATCACATAGAATAAATTCTAGTACTCTAGAGTTCATTAAAAACTATGGCAAACAATTATGAGGCATATGTATATCAATTTAAATAAAGAACTCCTATGACTCACTCAACAAAGAAGTATATAAGGCTCTAAAGCTCACATAGGGTTCATATGACTCACACAAATCTTAACATGCTCGTTCTGTACCAGTTTATCATGCATCATATACTACAAGTCATAAACATTTAATCATAAAGCATTAACAAATGAATTCAAGTTGTAGTGATAATCTTTTAGCCATGTTATTTTCATTTATCCGTCATTCTTATCATCGACAGGTTAAAGGGCATGCTAAACTTTTTTTTTTAAAACACTAATTTTAACAAAAAGACTCAAGACTAAAGACTAAAACACGGAAAATCTTTTTGGGTTTTTTGTTGTTTTTACAATTTTTCCTTTGATTTTTGAAATAAGACTCAATAAAGTTGTAAACCCCTCCTCCACACTTAAATTGGACATTGTCCTCAATGTATGAAAATGAAAGCATATAATCTAAGTAGGGAGAATAGATTTACGAAAATAAAGTAATAAAGACAAAAAGTAATTAAAGTAAAGAGAGTGAAAGGTTTAAGAAAGCAAATCTCCGTTTGATGGCTCCTCCACTTCTTCGTCATTGGGTTGCCTCCTAAGAAACGCTTGAAGTTTAATGTCCATTCAGCCTAGACTTGATGCTTCATTTACTCATTATGTTCATCCGGATTTTGGAGTTGCATCTCTTCCACATTGTGTTCCTTGAAAGCCTCAAAATAAGGCTTCAGACGGTGGCCATTGATTTTGAATTCTTTCCCAGTGATAGGTGATTGAACCTGTACAGTACCATGAGAGAAAACATGAGTAATGAGATAAGGGCCTTCCCACCTAGAATGAAGCTTACTTGGAAATAGTTTAAGGCGTGATTTGAAGAGTAGAACTTTTTGACCAACGTGGAAATGCTTTCCACGTATCATCCTATCATGTAGGGCCTTGGTTCTTTCTTTGTAGATCCATGAACTATCGAATGCATCATTCCAAATTTCTTCAAGTTCACAAACTTGCAACTTTCGATGTATTCCTGCTTCATCAGTGTCCATGTTAAATCTCTTAACTGCCCACCAAGCTTTGTGTTCCAATTCCACGGGAAGATGGCATGCTTTGCCATAGACGAGCCGAAAGGGTGACATACCGATATGGGTTTTGTAAGATATTTTGTAGGCCCACAACGCGTCGTCTAACCTTTCACTCAAATCCTTCCGTGAAGGCCTAATAGTTCTCTCAAGTATCTTTTTGATCTCTCGGTTGCTAACTTCCGCTAATCCATTAGTTTGAGGATGGTATGGAGTTGATACCTTGTGAGTGATTCCATACTTCTTGAATAGTGTGCCAACTGTTTTGTTGCAAAAGTGGCTTCCCCCATCACTAATCATTACTGTCAGGATCTGTCCTCAATCCCCTCGGGATTAACGAGGAACGCATTTGATCCCGTCTGACACAGAGTGTTAGAAAAGGGAAATTTCTGACCTTTGCCCTCCCGGGCTATTAGAGTACGCCAGGATCCGGATGAGGTATGTGATATCTCGGTCTCTGCTATAGTCTGCATCGTATCCAACCTGAAGGGTATTAAAACAGAAAGACTGTGAGTGGACAAAAAGTAATAAGTTTCATAAATACATTTTATAAAAGACCTTTATACCTTTCACTAAAAAGCATGCATGCATAGTAAAACTATTTATCCAATCACATATATTTAAACAACCATATTTAGGGTCTCAGCCCCAAGTTCCGTAAATACAAGTCACACGGGCTCCTACCCAAAACCATTTACAGAAAACCATAATATAGTAAACATATGTGGGATCTCAGCCCAAATCCATTTATCATCATAAAACACAATTTCCCAAACCAATTGAAATCATGTTTATCCAATATATTTCATATCCAAGAACCTGTCACGGTAAAATAAAGCTACGCGCGTGCTAACCGGGGTCTCAAACCCAAGTCTCTCCAGTGTCCACCCAGGTCAATGTCCGTAGATCAATGACCCTCCTTGGAGGTAACGAACCATGCCCATCCGGGGTCCACTCAGGCCAACGACCCTCCCCAGAAGAGACAATCATATATATAGGATGGCATATGAAAAACCTTTTGAAATCATTCTTGAAACCTTTCAAGGATTCATGCCCGGCCCTCATAAGCCGTCATGAACCATAAAATCCTTTCCAGGGTTCATCCCGGTTCCCATAAACCGTCATGACCCGTAAATCCATTTCAAGGGTTCGTGCCCGGCCCCCATAAGCCGTCATGAACCATAAAAACCATTTGTAACACATAGCTGGGACCTAGGCCCGAATCCACATACAAACTGGACCTCCGGTCCGAATCGTAAACCAACTGGGCCTCCGACCCGATGCCTCGTTAAATCAAATGGACCTCAAATCCGAGAGTTCATAAGTCAAATGGGTCTCGTACCCGAATTTACCTTTTCAAATCTAAAACCATTTCATGAAATCATATCCAAAACTACAAGTACTGAAAATCAGTATAAAACCGGAAAACCTCGATTTACGTGCAAACACGTAAATCGCCTCGTAAAGTGTGAAACCATATAATTCACAATCATCCAAATCAACATCATAGAATCACATTCATAATCCATATAAAAGATTTATGCATGCATCACAGTTTAGAAATCAAGGTCCACTCATCAGACCGTCCGAAGCCGCGCCTCGATACGCTTGCCATAATCGTCTCTCGGGTCAATCATCGTCACTGGGATTCCCAAACCTGTGCAAATTCATTTAGAGGGTTGCTAATAGCCTCATTAACCTCACATTGAAGTCCCATAATTTTCCCGATTTTCTAACTATTTTTAAAACCTAACCTAAACCTTTAAACACTCTGAAACCTATCGAAACAATGTCCAATTGACACGAAACCAGTCCCAAAATGTTCGTTACATCGAATAGATGATTTCGTATGTTGAACACTTCCCCAAATTATGGGCCACGCGTCCTCACGCACCCCAAGAAGGCCCTGTGCACTGTTCATCGTCACTTTCATCAGCTGAACTGATTTCTGGTTCTTGGACCGGTCTGAACCGGCGTGACCGGTTCGACGGTTTTCCCCCTCTATTTTGGTCCGATTCAACCCCTAATTCATCCTATAATTTTCCTAACATCCATATGAATCTAAATATATTAATTAGAAAATCCAAAAAACCTATAAAACCATTGAACCGATTATCCTCTTTTCGGTCCAAAATTCCATTTTCGTTCCCAGGCTTCCCAACCATCAAACCCCATCAAAAACCTTTATATCACATCCCTAGCAACCTAAATAACCTTACCCAATTATCTAAAACCGCCCATAATGTCCCAAATCAAAATTTAAAAGAAAATGAGCAAACCAAGTACCTCTCGGGTTTGCCTCCTCCACGCCGCCATGGACGGCAGTTCTGGCCATCCTGCAACCTCCCCTCAGTCCTCAGTCATCCTCTGTCTCAGCCTCAGTTTGGATCAAATGGAAGGGGGATGGTTCGGGTTGCACAGATGAGAGAAAAATGGTGAGATCGGGTTTGGTTTGAAATGAAGAAATGAAATGGTCGATGCATGTATGTAGGAAGGTGGCCTGTGGATGGGTGACAAGTGTCACTCATCTATTGGGCCTCCATAAAATATCTGGGGCCCACTAGAGTCCAAAAGTCAACTCGTTTTGTAATTCGTGCAATAGTACCCTTGACCTTTCGTGAACCGTAACTTCGCCGTCGAATGTCCAAATTCGACGTGCCGCCTGTCTGTGGATTCGTATCGTCCCGATATACGTAACGGTCTTTGGCCCTCGGCCATCGGACCTCTCGGTCAAAAAGTCAACATTTGCCCTTTTTAACCATAATTACCAAAATGCCATTTAACTTCCGAACGTCATAACTTCTTCCTGGAATGTCGGAATTGAACGTGCCACCTGTCTATAAACTCGTGACGTCACGAACTACGTAACGGTCATCGGTCAAAGTCCGTTTTACCACCTGAATGAAAAGTCAACATTTTGGCCACGCCTAGGGGCAAAACGGTCATTTTTCATCGTTCGTCCGATTTCGCTCAACTAATCACCGATTAACCTCACTAATCCCGATTAGTCACTAATCTAATCTTGGAATTTGGGATGGGTCGTTACAATTACTCAGGGCATGCCAAATTTAGAAAAGATGTTAGTGCGAAGGAAAGTTGCAACAACTTTAGAATCATTAGTATGGGTGGCTGTTGCTTCCACCCATTTCGATGCATAATCCACAGCAAGAAGTATATACTCAAAGCCAAAGGAAGAAGGAAATGGACCCATGAAGTCTATACCCCCACAAATCAAAGATTTCGACATGTACAATGTAAGTTTGTGGGATTTGATCTCTATGTCCTAGATTACCAGATTTTTGACATCTATCACAAGTAGCACAAAATACATGAGCATCAAGAAATAAAGAAGGCCAAAAGAAACCGGAGTCTAACACCTTAAAGGCTGTTTTCTTGAATCCAAAATGTCCCCCACATGCTTCAGTATGACAAAATGTATGTATAGAATTATGTTCATTATCTGGGACACATCTCATAATTACTAAATCAGAACATTGTTTCCATAAGTAAGGTTCATCCCATAAGTAGGTTCTAGCATTATGTTTAAGCTTATCACGTTGATATCTAGGCATGATATTCGGGAAAGAATTAGTGACCAAGTAGTTTATAATATCAGCATACCAAGGGGTGGCAGAAGTACTTACTTGGATTCCAAAGAGTTGTTCGTCTGGAAAGGTCTCAAGTATGATACCATCCTCCTGATTCTTCACGATCCTGGATAGGTGGTCAGCAACAACATTCTCTACTTCCTTCTTATCCCTTACCTCAATGTCGAATTCTTGGAGCAAGAGGATCCATCGAATAAGTCTTGGTTTGGCATCCTTCTTGGTCATCAAGTACTTCAAAGCAGCATGATCTGTATACAAAATAACTTTGGATTGAAGTAAGTAAGAACGAAACTTATCAAGAGCAAATATTACCGCAAGTAGTTCCTTTTCAGTGGTTGTGTAGTTTTGTTGAGCTTCATCCAATGTCCTAGAGGCATAGTAAATGACATAGGGCTTCTTGTCCTTTCTTTGTCCTAAGACAACTCCTACTGCATAGTCGGAGGCATCGCACATGAGCTCAAATGGTAAAGACCAATCTGGCGCACATAAGATAGGGGCACTGGTGAGCAACTCCTTTAGTTTGTCAAAGCCCTCTTGGCACTCGGCACTGAACACAAAGGTAGTTTCCTTTTGGAGTAAATGACATTGAGGTCTAGAAATTGATGAGAAGTCTTTGATGAATCGCCGGTAGAAACCTGCATGTCCAAGAAACAAACGGATCTCTCTCACCGAAGTGGGGGAGGGTAAGTACCGCACAAGTTCTACTTTAGCTCTATCAACCTCTATGCATGTAGCCAACACAATATGTCCTAAAACTATCCCTTGAGTTACCATGAAGTGACTTTTCTCCCAGTTAAGTACTAGCCTAGAATCGACACATCTTTCTAATATAAGTTCAAGGTTTTCTAAGCATGCATCAAACTATCTCCGAATACACTAAAGTCTTCCATGAATACTTCAATTATCTTTTCAACATAATCAGAGAATATGGAAAGCATACAATGTGGAAAAGTACCTGGTGCATTGCACAAACCGAATGGCATTCTCTTGTAAGAAAATGTACCAAAAGGGCATGTAAAAGTGGTCTTCTCTTGATCTTCTTGAGCGATGCTTATTTGGTTGTATCCAGAGTATCCATCAAGGAAGCAATAATGGGAGTGTCCTGTGAGTCTCTCAAGCATTTGGTCAATGAAGGGCAAAGGAAAGTGGTATTTCCTTGTGGTGGCATTGAGTTTCAGGTAATTGATGCAAACTCTATGTCCGGTGATGGTTCGTTGAGGCACTAATTCATTCTCGGCACTCTTTACCACAGTGATGTTGAATTTCTTTGGAACAACCTGCACAGGAGATACCCAACGACTATCTAAAATAGGGTAAATAACACCACAATCATAAAGTTTGTTTACCTCATTTTTTACTACTTCCATCATAGGTGGATGGAGTCGCCTTTGAGCTTCCCGAGTGGGTTTGGCATCATCTTCAAGAAGGATACGATGAATACAAGTGGCAGGGTTGATTCCCTTAATATCTGCAAGTGTCCATCCAATCGTGGTCTTGTACTTCTTGAGTACAGTTAGAAGTTTTGTCTCTTGATCAGGTCTCAGAGTTGAAGAAATAATGACGGGTAAGGTGTCATTATCTCCAAGGAATGGTACTTCAAATGTTTCGGAAGTACCTTAAGTTCTAGTTCAGGGGCTTGGGCAATAGATGGAAGCATTTTATTAGCACCACAAGTTAGTGGAATTGGAGGAGGATGACTTACATATCTTGGTATTTCATTTAGAACCATAACCGATTCAAGGATTATAGGTTCAAGGACATCAATTAATGCATCAAAGAGGACTCCAGTCCTGAATTGGGTCAGTGCCGCTCCTTCTTGAATGGTTGTTTCGTGTTCATCGTCATGTATACGGTTCAAGTGTTCATGCGACATAGATTCAACAATGTCAATAACAAAGCAAGCATTAACACTAGTAGTAGGATACCTCATAGTTTCGAAGATGTTGAACTCGATCATCTCCCCATCAAATTCCATGGATAGAAGGCCATTGTGGACATCTATCTTTGTTCTTGCAGTCCTCATGAATGGACGTCCCAAAAGCAATGGTGTGTTGTCCAAAGGACTCTCATTCATGCCAAGTACATAAAAGTCAGTAGGACAGATAAACTGATTGACTTGCACAAGAACATCTTCTACATATCCCCTTGGATATGCGTGAGAACGATCTGCTAATTGAATAATCACATTGTCTTTCTTTAATTCACCTAGATTCGTCGATGCATATATATGGTATGGCATAACATTGATTGATGCACCTAAATCTAGCATGACATTATCAAATGACTTTTTACCTATTACACAGGGAACTGAAAAGTTCCTGGGATCTTTCAGCTTTGGTGGAAGTTTTCGTTGGATAACTACAGAAATAGCTTCGTTTACCTTAACCACCTATTTCTCCCTTGTTTGTCGCCTTTGGGTGCATAACTATTTGAGGAACTTGGCATAAGCTGGTACTTGTTTGATGCATTCAATCAATGGCAAGTTCACTTGTACCTTCCAGAATATGTCAAGGATCTCTTCATACTTCTCATCCTTATTAGATTTTGCAAATCTGCTTGGAAAGGGTGCACGAGACAACAAGGTGTTATTAGGAATAGAATTTGAAGAGATAGGATTTTTACCTTTTTCGTGGCTAGATGGTGTTGGCATTGATGCCACTTCCTTATTTGGAATGGTGATCTTATCATACTCATCCTGAACAAGTTCTGCACTTTCCTTCCTAGCCTCCATAGAACTTGATTTCGGGCCTTCTTTGGGCACATGATTGTGTAAAATCTTCCCACTTCGAGTTGTAACATAACTAGCATGCTTAAAAGCATTGTTCTTTGGGTTGGGAACAATTTGTGAAGGCAACCTTCCCGTATCTTTGACTTGTCCCATGAAATCGACAATTTGACCAATTTGCTTCTTCATTTCAGAAATGTCATGGCCATGAGTGTTCAACGTCTCCTTTTTTTTGCTTTTGGATGTCTAGAAAGATTTGAGTTGAAGTGGATAATTGTGCAAACATCTTATCATAATTCGGGTTAGAGAATTGTTGAACCGGAGGAGCTTGTTGCGTACCAATAAGTTGATGATGCATTGGTGGTCTTGGCATGAATTGTGGCCGTGAGTATCCTTGTTGGTGTTGAGCTGGAGGGTTCAAACATCCTTCATTGTTGCTCCACTTGAATCCTGGATGATCACAGTTGCCTTGTCCATAGTTGTTAAAGTTATTGAATCGTTGGTCCCCTTGATATCCTCCTAAGGCATTGGCTTGTTCCATCCCATCATAAGAGTTTGTAACTTGAGGGCATTGATCACTTAGGTGTCCATCCAATTGGCACACGCCACATATAGGTCCCTTAGGTTGCATAGCCCTTTTGGCTTCTAATTACAAAACTCGTTCAAGCATAGATTGAAGCTTTTCAATCTTTTCATCCAAGGCTCCCTTAGAATTAAGTGCACTTGCCCATTTCTTATGAGACATGCCATAGTGGGCATCATTGGTGGCCCTACTCTCGAGTAATTGTCTTGCTTCGGGTTCATCTAAGTCCATAAATGCTCCATGTGAAGCTGCATCAAGAAGATCTCGGTCCATATGTTTAAGATCATTATAAAAGTAATTCATTAGGTTAGTCTCCGAGAAACCATGTGAAGGACAAGTAGAACAAAAGACCTTGAAACGATCGTAGTAAGAACCAAAACTTTCGTTGGATGCTTGAGTAATGGATGTGATCTCTCGCCTTTTTGAAGTGATCATAGAAGCGGGAAATTACTTGGCTAAAAACAAGTCCGAAAGTTGTTGCCAAGTAGTGATATGATTGGCGGGCAAGTTCATGAGCCAAGATTGGGCCCTATCCGCCAAAGAGAAGGGAAAGGCCTTAAGTTGCAAAAGTTCATCATCAACATCACTTGGTTTCATGCTATTGCACACAAATTGGAAAGTTCTAAGGTGTTTATTTAGATCTTCATTGGGTAACCCATAATAGGTTGGGAGTCGATGAAGGAAACCATTCTTATTCTCAATGTCGATTTTGTTTTCCTTAGGCAGAGGAAAAAACAATGCAGGAGGGTCCTATGCTCCACTCAGTTGAGCAAGTACGTTGATGAAGAGACTTACGTTCGTTGTTGGCCATCTCAATTTTGGGTTCACTTTCAAGTTGGTGTTTAAGGGAAGAAGAGGACACAAATTCGTAGCCCTCCTCAAAATTAGGTTCCAAGGTGGGTTCTAAGGTCGAATTCTCAAATTATATGTCTCTTAACTCACCCCCTAGTGTAGCTTGTGTATCGGAACTAGCAAAGCGTGGAGATTTGTGAGTTGGAATCACTAGCTTTGGCTTGGTCATGGATAGGAACCTGAGATGCAACAAACATACAATGTGAGAGTCATATCCTAATCGCGACAATAGATAAGAAAATTCGGTAAGCGAGATAGATAGACTTGAAATGTAGAGAACATAAAATATGCAAACAACATTGTATGTATGAAGAATAGGTTATAGACAAATAAGTAGAGAAGTTTAAAGAGTATAACCAAAATATGCAAGGTAGATCATAGAAATAATATGCAAAAACACAAGTTCAACAACATCCAAATCAATGCAACACATAAAAGTCTACATGAAGAATGGTGTGAATGCATAAAAGGGAAATCGTTAGAACATGCATAAGGCATAAGAATTACGTGATATTGCATGAAAAGATGGCCTGCATCTTTGATCTCACTTCCCTAGATTCACTTAGTCATAGAGGGCCCGATGATGAAATCCGAGCATAATAAAACTGCAGGGAGGGTATGCAATCTACCAATGCAATAGATAGAGTCTTAGAGTGACATGAATAACCTTCCCACTTCGCTTCTCATAATACTTTCATGGGCATACGGCCTGCGTGTACTGGTAAACATATTTCAATCCCATCTACTGCAATGTTAATTATGGTCAGTTGGGATAGATGTAACGCGAGAAGCAAGGCCTAATTTCGAGAACACCCCGAGGCTAACCTGGCCAGGCTATGTACTCCATTGGAGTCCTCTTTTTTAGTGCCCCACTTGTCACCAGTTATAACCCTCCTAGACACCATAACCAACCGATGGAAGTTTTCAAAATAGAGGTGTACCAACCCAAGTGTTTACAACCTCCGCCCCACCTCATTTCCATAGATTCGAGTCTACAGTGTATGGTGATGAAATTCACACATCACGAAGGGTTAAGGAGAAAGAAAAAAAAAGGGCGCTACCTATTCCCGAAAGTAAGATTTTGAAGAAAAAGGTTTTGAGATTCATGCAACTCTAAAACATTTAATAGGAGACAATTTATCTTTGGGAAGTCAAAGTTATATATGGGTCATATAGCTTCAGAGTTTAGATGAAGACTTCTATGTCCGTGCGGCCCAAGTCATTATCTTGGAATTCGAACCATTGTCCCCGTCGGGGCCAGTCCAAAGTAACTAGGTAGAAAGAATGCATGCGAGGGGAGGATGATTTTGGAAATCCGAAGTCCTACTTCTCAGTGCGAACACGATTTTGGAACTTCGGAATCCTTTCACAGAGCTGACCTATGACATGCATTATCGCATTTCCTAGACATCACCTTGAAAATTTTGTATTTGGACATGTATTCGTTCCAAGATAACTCAAGTGTTAACAAACTCCGCCCTAACCTCATGACTTTTAAGGGCCATGAAGGGTTTAGGAGTAAGTTAACAAATGAAACTTCACTTATTCCATTAAAGATCAAGATCTAAACTCCGAGCACAAGTGATCAACATATAACTGAGACTAGTTTGAAAGTCGAATGATTCCTTATATTATTTGAGTTTTTTCTTTTGTTTTAAAAAATTTCTTTTTTTTTATAATTTTTTTTTAATTTCGAAATTCTTCTTATTGTTATTTTTTGAATTATTATTTTTTTGTTTTTTTTACATATATATATATATATATTTGAACTCAAATATTTACAAAGAAAACGTAATAAAAAATTTACAGAGAAAACATTTCTAACAAAAAGTATTACAATTTATATACAAGTATGAAAATATGTACGAATATAATATTTACATTATGAACATATATACATAAACGAAATCATACAAAAGATTATTTCAATCTCCGGCAACGGCGCCAAAAATTGATACGCAAAAATTCAGCATTAAAGTAAACACAAAGTCACACTCAACACTTAAAGAAACGTATGCAATTTAAAATCTTTTTTTTCTGTAGATGTAGCATTGATAAATATGGATCGTTCTAGACCGGGGATTGAGGGTAGCTAAGCATGATTGTCGTTTGATTGGTTAATTGGGGGTAAAGATTGATTTTTAAAGTTCTAAGTAATTAAACTAAACATACACTAATCTAATCTAATATTTATATGGTCAACTCATCTTTAACCTAACTCATTCATAAATCATACCAATTTTCATAATCAATGAAATTCCAAAACCTTAGTTTAATGAAATACATGTACATTATCTTAAGTACGTACTCTATACGCCCTATACACTTTCAATGATCTAGACTCAGGAATACGCCCTATATCTAATCAAGCATTAAGCATAAACATAGCATGGAAGATTATTGAAATCAATACAAAATATAGAACCATAATAAAATTAATGATCAATCCAATAAACACGTTATTCAAATACAAAGAGAAAACTACGGAGTTAAGAGGTTGAGTTACACTTTGAATCCTCAGGAATATGCCCTATAGATGCTAGGTGGTTCGACACTCTTGGTGAGACACTCAGGAATACGCCTTATATGTCAATGGAGGATTGGTGAATTATGGAGGATGGTGTAGTTTATTTTTGCACAAGAAATCTTGAATTTATTAAAAAGGGAAAATTGGTTTAAGCAAAGCTTTGGTGTAAATAATGAGCGACCAATACAAAGAACCTAAGCCTCTCTATTTATAGGAGAAAAATAATCCTCAAATAAATAGGAGTTCACAATTTAAATCCTAAAAAAAATGATTAAACTAATTAAATTAAAGTTCTAAAGGTAAAAGGTATTCTAAATCATAATGAAAGAATAAATACAAAACTTAATTAACAAGGTAATAAAAACTCCTAATTTAAAAAGGGAAAATAAATCCTAATAAAAAAGGAAAATTATCCTCAAAAAGGAAGGAAATAGTACTGGAAATTGAACAGGAATTGGCAGGACCCGTCCCCGAAGGATATAGATAACCGTGCCCGGTCCTGCTCCCGTCTAACAAGTCAACAGAAGTTCCGAAACTACCCTCCAAGACTTGCCAAACAAGGAAAAATTGCACCTGCGCCCACTCATACCTCCACCTCTCGAATAGCCTCGATCATCGCGCCACAACCTGAAGGGTCAATAAAACAGAAAAGGTGTGAGTGGACAAAACAAACTTTTAAATACATTTACCAAAACTCATTCTTACCCTCCAGTTTTCACAAACATGCATGCATATCATAAAACATGAGTAATAGTGTGAAATCAATCAAGTATGAATAGTGGACCGATAAAATCAAAACATGTTTTACCATGGTTCGTAAAACTCATGTTCATCAAATCAGTTCATGATATAAAGTATCTGGACACACATATCAATAAATCGCAAATATCACCAATCCTCAATATCCAATCTCAATATCCAAGTATCCGTCACGATATCAATGCAACGCGTGCAAATTCGGGAGTTTCACGTCCGAGTACATCCCCAGGATCTACGACGTCTGGGGTGATATCATCTCCAGGATCTACGACGTTTGGAGGATATCATCATAATCTCACACTCTTGAGGATTGAGCCTCCCTCGGAGCTACTCATCTCCAGGCAGTGGATCGTGACTACTCCAGGATCTACGACGTCTGGAGGAGACTATCAAATCACAGAGGATGGTATATGTGGAACAATCACCAAATCCAATAATCTCATTTTAAAATCATTTATGTCTCAAATCAAATAAAAAACATTTCAATAGGGCCTATGCCCGAAACATAGCTTTCACAAAGCAAGTTCCACAAATTCATCATAAACAGTGTCCAGAATTCACTTTATAAATCAAAATCATCAATTTAATCATATTCACATGTGACTCCAAATTCGAGTCAAAATCACTGTCCAATTGGGTCTCAAGCCCAAAATCTCAATTTCACGTAATTTCGTGCAACCGTAAACCCGAGTTGCCACTTTCACGTAAATCCATGAAATGTAACGACCCGAACCGAGAATAATAATATTTTAATGTAAAAAGACTATTTTGCCCCTGAAGGGGGGAAACTTTGACTTTTGACCCGGGAAATAATTTGGACTTTGACCCATGACTATGACGTAGGTCGGGACGTCACGAATCCGTAGACAGGCGGCACGCCGAAATCGGAGTTCGTATGAAGAAGTTATGGTCAAGGAAGCGTTTTAGCGGAATTTACGAACCGAGAACAACGGAATAAAATATTAATTTATTACGGGAATCCGTGCCAACCTAATATTTAAATCAAACCAGTGGATTGGTGACAAGTGTCACCCATCCAAGCCTACACTATTCCCATAAAGCAACTTACACTATTTAATCCATTTTTTATTATTTATTTTTCCCTCTATTTGTTCCCAGCCGTAGGATCACTGCCCAGATTTAATCCCAGCCCTTCCTTTCTTCTGATTTTTCCTTGTTCATGCACGATCTCTGTCTTTCTCCCAAACACACACAAACACACATACAGCCCCCCCACAACCCGTGCTTCTTCTTCCATTTTCTCTCGACCAAGGCGATCAAACCAGCCATCCTCATCACACCAGACGACCACCCACAGCACCACCATCATCTGCTCACCACCACCGTGCAACACCGGCAACCACCAGCCCGTTTTTCCCGTCCGAAATCCCGTCCAAAAACACGACCCGAAACACAAAGGAAACGGGTCCAAGAAGCAAACCGTGACAACCACACCACCTCGACGCGGGGGAAGCTCCAGTCTGCACCGTGAGGACCCCAGAAGCTTAACTGGACGACGGCGCGGCCTGCGGCGGCGACACGGCGGCGGTAAGGTCGAAAACCCGAAAGCCCGTTTTGATCCCCTATTTCGAACCAACTTGTTTTGATGCCTAGAAATCGATCTATTGTTTATGGAAATGTCCTAGGGTGAGTGACGAGCTGTTTGGGACCAGTTTGGACGACTGAGACGTCGTGGATCACCGGAGAAGACGATCGGACGTTGGCCGTGAGTTTCAACGACGAACTGGTGAGTTTTCTCCCGTTTTCTTTCTATTTTGAGGTTGTTGAACCATAGAACAGACCTAGACGACCCTATAGGGATGAACCCCGTCGAAAATGGTGGCCGAAATTGTACGGTTGAATCGGGTCAAGCCGTGGGTAGACGGCGACCCGGTTCCAGTCAAACGGGTCTGACCCGGTACTGTAGCATGATGACATCATCATGCTGACGTCACTTCTGACATCATGATGACGTCATCCTGTCAGATATTGTCAGACCAGGGACCAATCAGAACATGCCACGTGTCACCTGACAAGTGTCAGTGATGACGTCATGCTGACGTCAGCAGTATTGTAGCAGCGTTGACCCACGTGTTGACCAGGCGCGTGGGGGCGCGTGTGAACAGTGATTTTGGTGGAGCCGGTACCATTTTCAAGGTCTCGACGATACGGATCCAATGGAGGTGGTTTCGTGTCGATCGGAGATCGTTATGTTAGTCAAAATGGGGTTTAAAGCACCGGGAATAGTGCCCGGGATGCGATTTTGAGGCGGATCTGTTCTAGGGTCTTGGTATTGATATTATAGGGTCCTTAAGTAACCCTCAGGAATAATAATACAGGTTTATAGAGATCGTTGAGCAGCAAGGACCGAGTGTGAGTGGGCTGTTTGATTTATAAAAGGCTTGCATGCATAAACTGTTTTACTATTTCCACTGATGAGTCTTATGAACTGTTTATATCTGTTATTACAATGTTTTGGGCATGAGACCCGTCTGGATTATATGTGGATTTTGTTTGGGATGTCTGGGGGACATAGGGTAAACTATACTGTTATTGTACTGTACTTTCCTACCTGTGTATATTGTCTCCTCCAGGGAGGGTCGTTGGCCTGGGTGGACCCTGGAGTAGTCACGGGGCTCTGACTGAGTGGAGTTGACCCCCGTTGGGCTGCTTACTCTCAGGAAGGCATGATCATATACCTCGGGCAGTGACCGGGATACCGGGAGCTGATGTACCTAGAGAGTCTCGGGTGTGAGACCCTGAGTGGCAACGCGTAGCCTTAGAACCGTGACATCATTTGGGTTGGGTTTTACAGTGCACTGATATGTTAGTTTCACCTTTCGATTATTATTGTGGTTTATATGCTACGATTTCATTATAATATTAGATTTTCACTGCATGCAAGATTTGGAAAACGGAGGGGTAAAACCTTATGATTATTTTATTATTAAATTGATTTCTAAACTGTTATTTTTGGCCCACTCACCCTTGTTTTACTGACCCCTCCAGACCCTGACACGGAAATAGAGGAGGAGGACCCGGAGGAGGAGGCAGAGGTTTAGTTTGCCTAGCTGTGCACCTGTACACCCACTTGTGGGTAGGTTGAGCACCGAATAAATGTACTCTGACTAGTGTGCTCACATGTTGTATTTTACTTTCCCTTGTCTGACAGTATCACTTTAAACACTGTGATTGTACGTTATCTAGCTATTTAAGTCTTCGGTTTTTATTTAAGGGTAATTTTGGTATGTTTAGAGTCATTGTCAGACGGGAGCGGGGCACGTCCCCGGGTGGTCCCAGTGGGATTGGGACGGGTCCTGTCATGAAATCAATCCTTGACTCATAATCTGAGTCAAGACATCATTTTCAATCCCTGGCCTACGCCCAAAACATCAATTTCACAATTTCTCGAAAATCGTGCCAAAAATAATATAATAATCCAAAAAATAGAGAAATCACCGGATTAAAACATCAATCATTCCAAAGCATATCAAATCATATAATTAAGCATTTAAATCATATATGCATGCATCACGGTTAGAAAACAAAAGTCCACTCACACACACCGTCCAAATGGCCCGCTTCCGAGCTGCACGTTTTTCTGTAAATTCTGGAAATCACAATTCCTGTCCAAAATCATTATCGAGGATCACTAACACTTCAATATATCTCATATAATTTTCCCCAATTTTTTTGGAATTTAAATACGTATTTAACACGTAAATCAAAACTTCGGATACACAGAACTTTATCGAAACGATATCCGATTTCCTCGAAACTTGTGTCAAAATGTTCGTTACACTGAGAGTATTCAAAGTCATGTTGACCTCACCTTGAAACAAGGCTTCACGCACCCTCACGCCCCACCGTGAGTTGTTGCGCGTGACCACCACGCGTCTGCTACAGTGTCGTCGTCCTCACCCATTTGTCTGTAAAATGGGTTCTGCAACCCGCGAGACAACCCGATTCATTCCCTGTCAATTCTCAGTTGATTTTCACAATTGATCAAGCCAATAGAACCGTTTTAGGTCCAATTAAAGTTCTGTAAACTCAATTATATGATTTCTTACCTTAATCCTTCAATTTGAAGATGAACTTTCGAAGAACATCTGGGCACTGTTCAACCTTCGAAGTTCATCAATCCCACCTGATTTATTTCAATTGATCCATCCAAAAGCTTCATTGGACCATGATAAACTAGTTTCCCAACTCAATTTCATCGTTTAATCCCTCCAAGATCACGGCTCGACCTTCAAATTTCTTCTCTATCACCAGGTCCGTTCAGAGCCAAATGGACACCAATTCCTTTCAATATTAAGGTGATCCTGATCGAGGCAATCGCAGAAATCTCAAATCAAGCTCAATTTGAAGTTTCACAACCAATAAATTTAAATTCGATTTTTTTGGAAGAATTTGAATTCTTACGGGTTTTGGGCTTTCGGGGTTAAGAGGGTGTTCTTCCTGATTTCCTCTCAATTCTTTCTTAATGCTACACTCTCTAGCTTCCTCAGTTGGCAATTTGATTGTTCCTACCTTCCCTTCGCTTAATCGATCACAAACCCATGCTCTGTTTTTCAAAGTTCAAAGAGAAAACCAGAGAAGATGATCGAGAATGAAGGAAGAAATGATGATTAAGGATGATGATGATGGCTGATTAATAAAATGAATCAACGGGAAACATGATCCCCAATTTAGGGTCCTCAAAACATGGGATGAGTGACACTTGTCACTCATCCAAGTTTCCATAATCATCGATCACTGTTCAATATTTTATTATTATTTTAATCGAAATCCCGGGACTTAAGTTTACCCAATTTCAGTCCCGTGACCATAACTTTCCCGTTCGATGTCCAATTTCAACGTGCCGCCTGTCTACGGACTCGTGACGTCCCGAACTACGTCACAGTCATTGGCCAAAGTCCGTTTGACCGTCCAAGTCAAAAGTTAACATTTTGCCCTTACCTTTCAAAATTACCAAAATGCCCCTCGCCTTCGCAGAGCCATAACTTTCACATCCGACCTCCGATTGACGCATGATGCCTGTCTGCGGATTCAGCCTCCCAAGACCTACTCAACAGTCTCTTCGAAAAGTCCAAAAAGTGTTTCGATAAAAAAGTCAACTTTCGGCCCTTATAACCAGGGGCAAAATCGTCATTTCCTTCAAATTTTCCAAAATTTCCTTTTTCGAATTTTTGGGTTGTTATAGGAATCGACATGGTAGAAATTTGTTGAAGGAAGGGAAGAATGTCGGTAGACGCCAGCCGAAATGGAGTTTTGGAATTCGCTGGAAGCGCGCTGAGGAAGAGCAAATCAGCTCGATGCAGACGCGCAGAAAAAGAGTACATACAGTCGGGACACGCGTGCCGACCTCGTGGCCACAAGATCGGAGGCGGTTGGCCGAACTGGTTTCTTGGTTGGTTAAATGGGTTTGGTAGCTTGCTACCGAATTCCATAGCGATTTTTGGTGGCCTCCTTTCATTTGATTATAACTTCATCGTTACAACTCCGATTGAGGTGATTCTTTCGCCTAAATTCTTGTATTTCCATGTTCTATCCAATTCTGCACATTTTCCACAAAATATATTATTTTCTACAATTTTTTGGTATTTAAACATTAAAATATAAGTATAAAAGGTATAAAAAGATGCATAATCCAAGGTTTATCAGATCTCTTGTCTGGCTTGCATGTTACATGGGGGTTAAACGGGTGTTTAGCCTTCGTGTCGCACGTGAGTTTGACGGGAGCTGACAAGGCCCATCCCGATTATCCCTCGATAGTCGTGATGAATCCTGCTCCCGTCTGACAGTAACTAAAAATTTCCGAAAGTAACCAAACTTATATACATACAACCCACAACAAATCCCGAAAACATTGTCAGACAAGGGATAGTTAAGTTTTACAGACCAATGACGTCACAAGTTTGACTAGTCAAAGACAATACAGAGCATAGGTACTGTTACAGATAGGGGTCAAATTCCTACTCTGTAGAATGTCTGAGTGCGCAACGGTCTATTTATTCTTTTGCCTCGCTTGCCTCGTTTTTAGCCCTCGTACCTGTACACTGGCCTGGAGGGTGCATAAAACAATAAAGGTGTGAGTGGACAAAAATGACCTCTTATAAAAACATTTGCCAAAATACATTTCTTACCCTCCAGTTTTCACAAACATGCATGCATATCATAAAACACGAGTAATAATAGGAAATCAATTAAAGTGGATCAATCAAAACAATTTCCACAAAATCACGGGACTTATATCCATATCTTGTTGCTTAGAGTCACGTTTTATCCCTGCAACGCGTGCATATCAATAGGCTCAAGGACCGCTCAAAATCCGAGCATCCGCCGCTGGGAACACATCACCAGCCGGCAATCCAGATCTAGTGAACACATCACTTACCGATCCATATAATCCAGCACATCTGATCTGAGTCAAGCCTCCCCTGGGTTGCAAGACAAAGATCGTGCTACGTGACCTCTTCGGGGTAAACACTTCCATCCCGAAGGCGAGCGTTATCTCCAGGGTGCACTCCGGGGAAAAACATATTTTCTCCCGAAAGCCCTAAATATCCGCAACATATCACCATCACAAAAAACCAGTGAAAAACAGTTGCATAGAAAATCAAATCACATACCGACATAGGGTCTCAGCCCCAAATTAACCAAAGTCCCGATTTACTTTATAAATCCGAAATCCTCAATATCATCATATAATCACATGGAAATACAAATCCAATCAGGAACACAATTCCATTGGGTCCCAACCCCAAAATATCAATTTCACGTAAATCCGTGCAACCGTAAACCCGAGTTGCCACGATCACGTAAATCCATAAAATCAATCATTGACTCATAATCCGAGTCCAAATAGGGCCTAGCCCAAAACATCATTTTCACGTTCCTCGTAAAACGTGCCCGAAAGACTGATTAAAATAATCACAAAAATCACGAGAATACCAAAAATCATCAAATTCACATGTAACCCCAAATCCGAGTCAAAATCATTATTTACTTGGGTTCTCACGCCCACAATATCATTTTTAACCAATTTCATGATTTCTCGAAAATCGTGCCAGAATATAATAATATAATAATCATAAAACCGAGAAAATCGAGAAATCACCGAATCAAAGCATCAATCATGTCAAATCATAGAAAATCATATAAATAAGCATTTTAAACCATATATGCATGCATCACAGTTAGAAAACCAAAAGTCCACTCACACACACCGTCCCGATTGTTCAGCCTCGAGCTGTTCGTTTTCCTCCGAAGTCCCGGGAATATTCCATCCTGTCAAACAAAGTGATTTAAGGTTACTAGACTATCATATAATCCTTAAACAGGAATCCCCTAATTGTCGGAATTTTATAATATTATTTTAATATAAATTTAAACGTGTCGGGTACTCGGAACTACACTGAAACCATATCCGATTGACCCGAAACCAACGCGGATAGGTTCGTATCATCGAGAACATCAAGTTTCATGTTGAACACTTTGCCGGAATCCTCCCCACGCGCCGTCACGCGCCGCCGCAAGCGGCTGCGCGTGAAAGCCACGCGCCTAGCACAGTACAGCTACAGTGCATCGTTCTCGCCCGTTTGTCTGATAAACGGGTTGAAATACCCGCGATAGGATCCGATGCAATCTCAGTCAATTCGACCTCAAATCGATCCGTTCTTTCAACTGATCTCATCTACTCTAACTTCATTTCAGTTCTGTGAATTCAATTACCTCAGGTAAGGTCCAAATCTTCACGCGATCGAAATTCGACGGGTCTCCTATTCGGGTTTCACGATTTCGTGCCTGATTTTTCAATTAATTCATATGGTTAGCACCGTGAGAGTATAAGGAACAATTTTCCATGATCAATTTCGAACGAGCTTACCTCTAAGCATCTGAACTCAAGGTCGATTTTTGGCAGCCATGTCAGCGTCTGTTCTTCCTCAATTCGACACGAATTCTTCTCGTTTTTGTTGCAAAGCTTTTAGTTCTGATCCTAGCAACTTAATGGAATCCTCAATTGCTCCTCTCCGGGCTCCTAACTCCGAATTCGATTTTCCCCCAATTTTCCAGAATTTTCGAAGCAAAATTCTCTCAGTTCTCTGGACCTCTTGAGTCCCTCTCTCTCAGTTATGCTACTTAGACGTTCAATTGCATAATGACGACGAGTTTGGGGCTTATCACGGGCCAATTGGACATAATCATGGTTCAAGCCTTAATTTGGGGAAAAGTTGTCAAAAGGGGATATTATTGTGTTTCCCTTAAGACCCGATTCTGTGTTTTCTGAGGTGAGAATCAGACAAAAGACAAGTCTGATCAAGGCCAAAAGTCCATTTTGCCCCTGGTTGGACAAATTACCATTTTGCCCCTAGCCTTTCGTGACCCGTAACGTTCGTAACCGAACTCCATTTTCGACGTGCCGCCTGTCGTTGTACTCCGGGCATCGAGACCTACCTAACGGTCTTCGAATCGTGTGAAAATTAGTTGGCAAACAAAAAGTCAACATTTTCCCCCTTTTTGCCCAAATTACGAAAATGCCCTTGGGCTTCCGAACGTCATAACTTTTTCCCAGATTGTCGGAATTGGGCGTGCCACCTGTCTATGGACTCGTGACGTCCCGAACTACGTCACGGTCATCGGTTAACATCCGTTTGATTCACCAATCAAAAAGTCAACAATTTGACCATACTATTCACAAGGGTAAAAACGTCATTTATTCATTATGTTACAAAATTACATTTTCTAAATTTCCGAGGCGTTACAGGAGCATGGCACATCCCTTAATCCAGGGGACGTTTGGGGATGGGTTGTGTCAATCTCGATCGTCCGGGACTCTAACCCGTAATATCACATATAAGGCCATCTGCCCGAAATATTATCAAATGGGTCACAGCCTGAAATATTACCAATTGGGTCACAGCCTGAAAAACAGTGTCCAACAACACTTCATATCCCTGGATTCCTCGAATCCTATCAAATCCGCAACTGGGTCTCATGCCCGAAATATGATCCAGGATTCCTCTAATCCTGTCAAATCCACAACTGAGTCTCATAACCGAAATATCTTTCATAAATCTTATAACTGGGTCGTAGCCCGACTTATCTCGCGTTTGACTATACTCTAAGTCAAACCTCAAATCAACTGGGTCATATTCCCGAAACATATTTCCAAATCTGAAAACCATTTCTCATTTCCAAAACACTTTCAAATCACCCCTGACTTCAAGCTAAGTCAAGGTCTTCAAATGGGTCTCGTGTCTGAATCTCGATTTCACGCATCTCCATGAAATCTTTTAAAATCGTTTCCAAATCCTCGATTTCACATAAAATCTCAGTGAAACCCTCAAAATCATATAAAATCATGTAAAACATATGCACGTAGAAAACGTGGCCGAAGCCCAAATATCACATAAAATCAAAATCTCAAAGTACATGCAATAACACATTTTCCTCCGAAAATGCCAAACAATTCACATTCAAATGACATGTGCTCATGGCATCTAAAATCATGTTCATAAACACATATAAAACATTTATGCATTCATCATGTTTATGATAGGTCATTAATTAAGTATTATTTTATACCTTTTATACTTAAATTTTAATATTAAAATAATAAATAATTGGAGAAAATAGTATATTTTGTGATATTTTTATAGAATTAAATAAAGCTTGGAATTTGGAGTGTTTTGGCGAAAGAAGCATCACAATCAGAGTTCGAACGAAAAAATTATGGACAAAATTCGGTGGAATTTTATTAATTTGAAAATCCATTTGCAAATGCCCAATTCACGCAGCCCAGAATTATATTACATTGAAAAATTCGCGCAGTCCAAATGGTCCAGCCCAACTAATCGGAGCCCAGCCCAGCTGATCGGAGACCAGCCCACATGCGACCCATTTCCCTCTCCAGCCCAGCGATGTGATCGGCAAGTGCTTACTGAGTCTCTCTTCCGTGGTTCGGCGCGCATGCATCGAAAGTCGCTTCTCTGTCAGCATGAGGCGTTGAAGTCCGTCCACCTTTTTCTTGCACGCCTCACTGACTTCCTACCTAACCTGTCAGTGCGCCCATGATGAAATTCAGTTCATAATTTTAGCCAACTGTTACCGAAATCAGTTTAGCCATGCCCTGTTACTACCTGCTCCATTTTGCATCAGTTGTTGTAGTTTTTCCTGCACAATTCAGCTCATTTTCAACCCAAACCATCCCCAATTTCATCATTAATCATCACTATTCATCATGTCATTTTTACATTTTATTTTGTATTTTTTAATTTGAATTTTGGCACTCCCTCTATAAATAGGGAGGTCATTTTACTTGTAAATTTGGTCCCCTTTTGTCTATTTTTTCCTCTTTTTTTCTCTCTTATTTTAGTTCATCTTCTCTCTATTTTGTTCTTTATTTTTGGGACCATTTGTAACTTCTTGTAGATTTTCTTATTAATTAGCTTTCTTGTAATTCTTGTTTTTAATTTATATCTTACATTTTGTTTCTTAATTTTGTTTCTTCTTAATTTTGTTCTTGTGATTTTTCTTTGAGAGCTCTTAAACACATTTTTATACTTTCCTTAAGAAATACTTAGGCCGAATATTTCCAAAAAAATTCTATAGTTTAAGTCCGCATTCTTATGTTTATTCCTCCATCTTCATAAAGTTCTTTATCTTGTTCAGAGAATTTTATGGATAACATTTCATTGTTTCCATCCACTTTCGGAATCACAAGTTATTCTTGGGTTTCAAAAGTGTAACTTTTCTCCCTTTTCTTAAACTCTTGTTATTGTTTTGGTTTTATTTATATTTCAATATATGTGTTGGTATTTTCTTTCTAATATTTGTAAATGTGAATACAATCTTTATGTGTTTTACTTTTTAAATTTCATTTACTTCATATGTTTTAGCGCTTAACCTTCAATTTAACGCTAAATGTTTATGACCGCTGTTCGGTGCACTTAGAATATGGTTGAAGAGATTTAAATGTTTGGTGCACATTGAAATCAATAACGTAAGGTGAATCGTATTATAAGTGTTTATGACCGCTGTTCGGTATATTTATAATATGAAAAATGTATGCATGTAATTAAGATAATGAAGGTAAAATTTCGGGATTGGTTCAATATGAACAAAATGTTAGAGTGTTGGTAAAAATATGTGTTTGAAAAAAGCTCACATGTATAAAGGTTTTAGTAGATGTAGAATTACGTTTTTAATTGTTTTTACTTGTTTTCTTTATTTTATGATTACAATCTTTACAAACCCCCTATTTAATTCTTTATTCTTTAATTCTTTATTTTTTAATTCATTTATTATTTATTCTTTTATTCATTAATTCATTAATTATTTTATTCTTTGATTATTCATTATTCTTTCTCACTAACATATTATTAATATTCCCTATTTTCTCCGGTTAAAAATGATCTCTATTTACCAATACTATATCTACACAAAAAGGGTTTAAATTGCATAATACTCGAATTACGTGTTTAATTTAATGCGTAGTTTGGGTGTTATCAATTTTTGGCGCCGTTGCCGTGGAAATTGAAAATCATTTTTAATTTGTTAGTATATGTATATAAATTGTGCATATTATACTTGTTTATAATTTTGACTTTTGTTAATATTATATTTGTTCATAACTTTTACTTACTTGTTTATATTTTATTTATCCATCTTATTTTTATTCTTATTATTTTTATTTTTATTTGTTTATTTTTATTTTATTAATGTACATATTATACTTGTTCATAATTTTTATCTTTATACATGTTCATATTATACTTGTATATTATTTTTATTTATTTTTATACTTGTTCATTTATTTTTATACTTGTCCATATGAGCAAAATGTTAGAGTGTTGGTAAAAATATGTATTTGAAGAAAGTTCACTTGTACAAAAGTTAAAGTAGAAGTAGAATTAAGTTCTTAATTATTTTTACTTGTTTTCTTTATTTTATGATTACAATCTTTACAAACCCCTCATTTAATTCTTTATTCTTTAATTCACTTATTAATTATTCTTTTATTCATTAATTCATTAATTTTTTTTCTTTGATTATTCATTATTCTTTCTCACTAACATTTTATTAATATTCTCTAATTTCCCCGGTTAAGAACGATCTCTATTTACCAATACGATCTCTATTTACCAATACTACATATACACAAAAAGGGTTTAAATTACATAATACTTGAATTATGTGTTTAATTTAATGCGTAGTTTGGGCGTTATCAGTTCATAAAACAAAGTTCACTCACAGATCGTCCAAGTTGCACCTCGATACGCATGCCATAAGCCTCTCCGGGCTAATCCAACCTCTCTGGGTCATCCGAACCTGTTCAAAACATACTCAAAGGTTACTACCAACCTAGAAAAGTCCTAATCAAGAACCCCCAACATTTCCGGAAAAGTCAACGTATCCCGAACACGCTTCCCTAAGTTTTAAACCCTAATCTAACCAACTTAACGATCTATGATCGACTTGAAATCGCCACCATTGGATTCGTATCGTCGAAACCTTTAAAATGATCCTAGTTCCATCTCGAAATACGTGCTCTATCAGGACCCATCCCAATCCCCCCCCCCCCCCCCCCCCCCGGGATTAATGCGGGACGTTCCCGATCCCATCTGACACGGAGTGTCAGACAAGGGAAATTCTGACTTTAGCCCTCTCGGGCTTCAAAGTACGCTAGGATCCGGAGGAGGTATGTGATTTCTCGGTCTCTGCTACGGCCTGCATCCGCTGTCAACCTGAAGGGCAGTCAAAACATTTAAAAGCTGTGAGTGGAAAAAACAATAATTTATAAAAACATTTTCATAAAGACATTTGTACCCTTCACTAAAAAGTATGCATGCATTCGAAAACCATTTATCCAAAAGAACTATACGTGGGAACTAAGCCCAAAACCATAATGAAACCAACCATATGGGCCATTGCCCAAATCCATATGGGACTCATCCCAAAACTTGTACATCATATATCATATAACATATATACATATAAATCATGCTACCAATCCTGTCATAGTTCTAAAGCCACGCGTGTGTTACCCGGGGTCTCAAAGCCCAAATCTCCTCAAGGTCCACCCAGGTCAATGTCCGTAGATCAATGACCCTCCCTGAGGGTTACAATCCAAGTCCTCCTGAGAGTAAGGTACCCAACGAGGGCGACTCCACTCAGTTAGTGTTCCGTGACTACTCCGGGGTCCACCTAAGCCAACGACTCTCCCCGGAAGAGACATTCCAAATAAAGGAAGGTATATGAATATATATATAAATATATAGAAAACATTCTTAAAACCTTTCAAGGGATTTATGCCCGTTTCCCATAAACCGTCATGCATCCAGAAATCCATTTAGGGCCCTCGACCCGAAATCATAAACGTAAAGTAACTGGGCCTCGTGCCCGAACTCATGACTCAATTGGGCATCATGCCCGATATCTCAAGGTCAGTCATGATTCCGATCGTAGTGATGCGTGCAACCATCCATCCAGGACCGCCCTCAATCCTGGTATGTCGCCGTGAACGAATCAACCGATGCGACCACCTCTAGATCATGGTGCACCCATCACCGATCGATATTCTGAACCGTCAGCACTCCGAAGTCGAGCCTCCAGTGGCTGCTCGACGACAATACGTGCATCGTGACCTCTCCGGAAGGAATGCATCCTAGTCCGGAGACGAGCGTCGTATCGTTCGTCCCCGTGCACATAGCACTCGTCGCGACCATGACTCAGACCCTTAGGTCATAAATAGGGCTATATGCCTGAGACAAAACCAAATGGGTCTCATGCCTGAGTTTATCCTTTTTAAATCCAAAACCATTTCATTTAAATAAACGTAGAAATACAAACCCGTATAGGCATCATATAAGGCCAAAACCACGAAATACGTGCCAATAAGTAACCACATGCAAATGCACTCATGGCATCATAAAAAAAGTACTAAAATATATAATAAACATTAATGCATGCATCAATTTAGAAAACAAGGTCCATTCACAGCCCGTCCGAGCTGCCGCCTCGATACGCGTCCCATTCGGCTCTCCCGGGCCAATCATCGTCACTGGAACTACCAAACCTATCCAAATCACTTTAGAGGGTTACTAACTACTTAATTAACCCCTCACTAAAGCCCCATAATTTTCTAGAATTTTTAACTATTTTTAATCCTGATCCTAAACCTTTGGACGTCCAGAACAATATCGAGACGGTATTCGATCGACACGAAACTAGTCCCAAAATGTTCGTCACATCGAAAGGATGATTTCGTGTGTTGGAAGCATCCCCAAAATGTGGCACACGCGCCCACACGCGCGGCCTGAAGTTCCTACGCATGAAATCCACGCGTTGGAACAGTGTCATCTTCAAGCTCTCGACAGACCCGGTTCAGACCGGTTCGAACCGTTCCGGTCTAACCGAATCGGCGGTCACGGTTCAGGTTCCATTCTCCCTCATTTTCACTCCATTCCTTCCCATTTTAATTCCAAACTTCTAATCTTAGTCCTAGTAATCTAAAGGGATGATTAACACAAGCAAAAAGGGAAGAAAACCTCACCTTCACGATTGGAACAGAACCGGCCACCTGCAACCGTCGTGTTCTTGCTTTTCCGGCCACCCCAGTCCACCAAACCGGTCCCATTCAATTCCCCTAGGTCCAAGGAACACGACCCAATCATTAACATCGATGAAAACCCCTTAAAACCCAAATTTCGAAATTTTGAATCCTTACCTCACGGTTTCAAGCTTCCTCCGCGCGTGGGCCGTCGTCTCCCCGTCGTCCTCAGTCCCTCAGGTCACTCTCTCACGTTCAGCCGTTCATAAAAGCAGATGAAGACGAGATGGGGTGGTGGTGGTGTGTCATGTGGGTTTGTTTTCTAAATGGAAATGGAGGGAATGGAGGGCTTTCGGGTTTGGGCTATTTGAAGAAACAGAGAAGATGATGATCAGGTGAGAGAGAAGGGAATGGAGGGTGAGGATTGAAGGAAGAAATATAGATGAAGGGTGGAGATTAAAAGATGGGATGAGTGAGAAATATAAAATAATAAAATATTATTATTTTAATGGTTTAGATCCACTTTTTAGGGGATTGACCAATAGGATGAGTGACACTTGTCACTCATCCATGGGTCCCACAAAAATATCTGCCCAATCAGATATAGCCATGTTATTCCTGTCTGGTAATACGTGCATAGTGAAACCAAACTTCCGTGACCCATAACTTCTCAGTTTGAAATCTGATTTCGACGTGCCACCTATCTACTGATTCGTATCGTCCTGATCTACGTAACGGTCCTCAGCCCTCGGTCATTGGACATCCCGGTCAAAAAATGAACATTTTGCCCATGACTAGGGGCAAAACGGTCATTTTACATCATTCGTCCGATTTCGCTCAACTAATCACCGATTAACCTCACTAATTCTCGAATATCACTAATCAAATCCCAGAATTCGGGATGGGTCGTTACATGCTCACGAGCCCCCAAGCGCGAGTCAAAGGTATGGTCAACGTTGACTAAAAGGTCAACGCTGAGATTAGCGGTCAACGCTAATGTCAGCATGATGTCATCTCTGACAGTTCTGATAGCTGTCAGATCTGACAGTGCCACGTGTCCCACGCTGTCTGGTCCACGTGTCTAACACGTGCACTCTGACACATCTGACAATCAGCCATGTGGCACCACCCTCTTGATCCACATGGTCTGACATGTCAGGCGGGCTGGGCACTAACAACTGCCAACTGTCCATCCCCCATTGGGCCACGTCACCTGACAGTTTGACAGGTGATGACGTCAGCTGTTATCACCCCTAACCTCTCTACGGGACTTGTAAACCGGGTCGTGCAGACCCACGACTCGACCCGGCCACCATTTTCTCAGTTCTAACCCGATTTAGAAGCCGTTAGTCTCTATGTGATCGTCCAATCCCCAAGAAGAGATCCCCCTAATCAAAACTAAGAAAATTGATCGAAATCTCACCTGTTTATGGATGAACAATGACGACCCAATTTCCAGCTCCCTGCTTGAGCTGCTCCGCCGTCCTTAACCCTTGCTTTCGATTCCTAGTGACTCGTACGACCACCAAAAACACAACCCAATCAACGAAATCCACCCCAAATGTCCAAAACTAGGAACCCAATTTTTGAACTCAAATCGGTTTTGGGTTACCTATTTCCAGCATTGATCTCTGCCGTCCACGACAATCCTTCCTCCTTCCACAACGTCTCTCAGTCCCTCACTTATCCCCAATCGCTCTCAGGGTCCTCAATCGATCCAGCAAGGGAGGGGAGGATTGAGTGGTTTGGGTTTCGGGGTGCTTGGAATGGAAATGGGAATGGGAGAGATGCATGTATATGTGTTTGGTGAACAATGGATGAGTAACACTTGTCACTCATCCATTGGGCTTGAAACAAATATCTGGGCCCCACAATAAGACAAATGTTTACTTGCCTTGTAATTCGTACAATAGTACATTAACCATCCTAGACCCGTAACGTTCCCGTACGTTCCGATGTCGAATTCCGGCGTTGTCTACTGTCTACGGTCCTCGGGCCTCGTGCATTTGACCTCCTCCTGGTCAAAAGTCAACTTTTTGCTCTAGCAATCGTCTAAGGCACCTGAATGTCGACAATTTCTGACTAATCCCCGATTAGCTTCACTAATTCTCAATTAATTCTTAATTAATCCCGTAATGTGGGACGGGTCGTTACAGTAAGTATATTTACACCTGAAAACCTTATAAAAAAAATAATAACCACAGATACCCAATTCTCTTCTACTCAGCCATAGCTAGTTTTTAAAATTCGATATTTTCACTTGTGACCCAACTATTTAAACAAAAAAAAGAATTAGTTAGTTCACACTTAGTTACTTCCAATTTTTTTTCCCTAATACTCTCTCATCCTACCTTCTTCCACATCACCAAACATGGAAGATGAAGATGATGTAGCCTTCTTCTCCATCTTCATCTGGATTTCTGGATTTCGTAGTTAGTTATGGATTAGTTCCCACTTATTTACAAATTGGTAACCATTTAGTTACATAACCATTTTTGGGTTTTCTAGATGAACATGGTGATGAAGATTTTTTTTTTTTAAAAACGTTGCATAGGAAGTGGACGAAAATTGTCATTTCTCTCATCTCTTTTCTCTTTTATCTCTTAAGAAAACTCGAAGGAAGATGAAGATCTCCAAATGAAGATGAAAGGGAAGGTTATGTCCTCTTCCACTTGTTCTGAATCTTTTTTTTTTTACTCTTTTCAATTCATATTCATTTAAAAACAATCAGAAATTGTTATGCAACTAAGTGGTTATCAACTAGAATATAAGTAGGAACTAATTGGTAATTACTCCAGAAACCTAACCCATGTGAAGATGGATGGGAAGCTTGCATCATCTTCCTCTTTCTATGCATCCTTTTTTTTTCTTATTCTCTCTTCATCTTCATCTTCTTCTTCATATAGAAAATCCATAAATGATTATGAAACTAAGTAGCTACCAACTGGTATATAAGTGAAAACTAATCGATAATTAACTACGAAGCCCATATGAAGATGAAGGGGGAGAATGCATCCTCTTTCTCTTTTCCTCTTCGACGGTTGGTGATGTGGATGAAGGCGGGTTGAAGATGAAGGTAGGATGAAGATGGTTGCTTGGATATTTTTTCTAGGTTGAAGATGAAGGTGGGATGAGAGATGATTGAGGACAAAGAATGGGAAGTAAATAAGTGTGAACTTACTTAAATAATTTTTTGTTTATATAGTTGGGCTAGAAGTGCAATTTATAAGTAATTAGATGATGAAGAACTAAGTGTGGTTGAAGAGGGAAGTGAATATTGTGGTTAAACAATTGATGGAAATAGAACACTTTCCAAAAATTTATTAAAAAATAGATCATTCGAAATTTTTCTTACAAAATAGACACTATATAAGAGATGAATCTGTACATCAATTTTGCTTTCTATCTTCCTCTCATCTTCTATAATCTTCACATCTTCTCCCATCTTCTTTTTATAATCTTCACATATTCTCCCGTCTTCCTCTCATCTTCCTCTTATCTTTTCTTTTCCTCTCATCTTTTCTTTTCCTCTCCCACTATCTATTTCTTTTTAAATCTTTAATCTTTATGCAAATTTTTTGAGAAAGTTTCCATTTTTTCGTCTGGGTATTTGCTATATTTGTACCATGGATTCAAGTTCATGTTTTTTTCTTCTTCCAAGAATTATAAATTCTGAGGTCTAGAAGCTCCAAATGTTTAGGTAAGTTTTAGATCTGGCTTAACTTAACCTTGTATACTTGAAGGATCTTGTGGGTTTCTGGAGTTCTGGCTAGATTTGATCCGAATTTTAATTGAGTATGCTCTTATGCATGTTTTTTTTTTCTTTTTGGGTTACGAAAAAGGAAGAATAATTATCAGTTTTAAAGTTTCTCATCTTATTTGAAGTTTCCCACATTCCTCTCATCTTCTCTTATCTTCCTCTCATCTCCCTCAATCTTCTGTTTGATTTTTTGTCAAGGTGGATGAACCACAAGTATTTTAGATCTAGTCTGACAGTGTCCCACTAGTTTAGATATAGTCTTACAGTCCTGTAGTGTCCTTAGAGTCAGGGTAGTGAGAATTTCAGACCTAAACATCTAATTCTCACTACATTGACTATGAGAACACTACTTAGCTATGAGGACATAGAAACTCACGTTTGTATGAAAATCATTATAGTACCAAGAGCTACAACGTTTATTGAGCTTATAATCATGTTCACCTTATTGTGCAACCAAACAATCATGTCGAAAAACTCAGTTCGAAGTTCAACAAAGTATTAGTTTGTAACGACCCGTCCCAAATTTTTTGGATTAATTAAGACTTAATTATGGATTAGCAGGACTAATCGGGGATTAGTCGAGGATTATCGGACGTTCAGGGTGAAATTACGATTTTGCCCCTAAACGAGAGTAAAAAGTTAACTTTTGACCTAGGAGGTCCAATGCCCGAGGGCCGAGGACCGTTTGTAGATCGGGTTGATATGAGTCCGTAGACAGGCGACACGTCAAAATCGGACATTCGACGGGAAAGTTATGGTTCACGGAAGTTCCGAGGAACTATTTACAGTGGCACGTTTTACGAGACAGTTGACTTGCCTTTTGTCTAGAGTGGGCCCAAATATTTTCGCCAAGCCCAATGGATGAGTGACAAGGGTCACTCATCCATTGCTTCCCTTAAACAGATACATGCATCTGCTCCCTATTCCCTTTCTCATTCGATCGACCATCCAACCCGTTGAACCCAAAATCAACCCCTTCCCCATTTGATTCAGTTGAGGCCAAGAGAGTGAGGCTGAGGGCGAGATGATGGTGGCTGGTCAAGGACAGAACCGCTGTGGATGGCGGGGGAGCCCCTGGAGGAAGGTAAACCCGATAACCAGGTTATGTTCAAATTTTTTGATTTCGTGTTTGGACATTTGAGGGTTGGTTTTAATGATTGGGTCTGGTTTCTAGGAAAAGGACTAGCTTTTGGGGATCGAAAGCAAGGGACTTTGACGGTTGGACGGCTACGATCAAAACTTGGCCGTGTGTTCTTCGATCAGGGAGATAATTTCCAGGCCCCTTTCGTATGTTTTGAGACCGTAGATTGATTAGGAATGGTTAGAGAAAACTATAGGGATTGAAATGGATGAAAAAGGATGAAAAATGAGGGAGTTATAAGCCTGAATTGGTCACGCTGGTTCGGGTGGATTGGAGTTGCAGAAACCGATCTGAACCGGCCAGTCTGCTGGAGGTTGAAGACAACCCTATGCAGACGCGTGAGGCCTACACGCAGCGCCTTTGGGCTGCACGTGGAGGCACGTGGGACATCTTTTGGGGAGGTGTTCAACATATGAAATAATCCTTTCGATGTAACTAACATTTTGGGATAGGTTTCGAGTCGATCGGACATTATTACGATATGGTTCGGGATGTCTGAATGTTTATGATCAAGTTAAAATATGTTAAAAATCCGAAAAAATTAGGGGGCTTTTATGAGAGGTTATTGAAATAGTTAGCAACCTTTAGTATGATTTGGACAGGTTTGGGAACCCCAAAGTTGGTGATTGGTCTGGGAAGGCTTATGACACGTATATCGAGGTGGCAGCTAGGACGGTATGTGAGTGGACCTTGTTTTCTAAATTGATGCATGCATAAATGTTTTATATGTGTTTACGAACATTTTTTAAGATTCCATGAGTGCATATGATTTAAATATGATTTGTTGGGCATTTTCGGAGGAAAATGAGTTAGTGCACGTAGTTCGAGATTTCTATTTTATATGATGTTTAGGCTTTGACCAAGTGTACTACGTGCATATGTTTACACGGTTTATATATGATTCTGAAGGTTTCATGGCGAGGCGTGAAACCGAGGAACTGATTTATGATTTTGGAAGATTTCACGGAAGTGCGTGAAATTGAGATTCGGGCATGAGTCCTAATTGAAAGACGATTTGAAAAGGGTTTTGGAAATATCTTTTGGGCATATGACCCATTTGGTTGGAAGCCATCAGACTTGAAGTCCATTTGATTTAATGAGAAATCGGACTGGAGGCCCATTTGGTTCATATGATCGGGTCAGGGGCTCGTTGGTTTACGAACTCGGGCTTGAGGCCCAGTTGGTTTATGAAATGGAATTTCGGGATGAGACCCATAATTTTGGAAATTGGATTTATGGATTTGCGATGGTTTTATGGAAAACCCGAGCATGGCCTTTTGAACGATTTGAGATGATTTGTAAAATGGTTTTCCATATACCATCCTCACGAACGGTTGCCTTCTAGACGTCTCGTAGTATTCTGGAGTGGCGGGTTGTCTCCTCCAGGCATCTTGTAGTATCCTGGAGTAGTCACGGGGCATTGCTTGCGAGGGGTCATTGCACGGAGAGACCAGTCCGTATAATGACTCAGGAGCAGGATTGCCATATGTTAAAACCTCCCCCCAGGGAGGGTCATTGATCTGTGGGTCATTAACCTGGGTGGACCTTGGGGAGACTTGGGATTTGAGACCCCGAGTAGCACGCGTAGCTTGGAACCGTGAGAGTGGTGTAGATTGTAACATCTGGTATGTCAGGCATCAAGGACGTCGAGGATTGATTTTGGACTGAGACCCACTTGTATTGGTTTGGGTGGAGCCCCACATGTACTAGATTTGGACTAAGACTCACGTGATTTAATTTGGGCGGAGTCCCTACGGATTTGGTTTTAGGCTGAGTTCCCATATACTTTTGTTTACGGTTTTGGGCTAAGGCCCTAATGGTTTAATTATTGATAAATGGTTTGAGAACTGGTTTTCAAATGCATGCATGCTTTTTAGTGAAGGGCATAAATGTCTTTTGTGAAATGTATTTTATAAGCTGTTGTTTCATCCACTCACAACTTTCAATGGTTTTTAATGCTCTTCAGGTTGATCGCGGATGCGAGCTGTAGCGGAGACCGAGACATTACACTCCTCCTCCAATCCTAGCACACTCTAGAAGCCCCGGTTGGGCTAAGGTTGGAATTATCCTTTTTCTGACACTTCGTGTCAGACGAGAGCAAGCACATCCCGCGTTAATTCTGGGGGGATTTGGGACAGGTCCTGTCATAGTTGATGATGTTTTGGTATGCGAAATCATTACAAGATTAGGTATGTGACAATCGCATTATTTGATAATGTGAAATTTGCATTTTTTTATACTTACATGTTTTGGTATGGAATTTCACCAAAGTACGGTTTTTTCTATCCTTATAGTTAGATAGTTTCCTCATAGTCAAGTCAATAAATTAGATGTTTCATCTGGAATTTTCATCAAGTATGCTCTTTTTGTCCTCATAGTCAAGTAGTATGTTCATAGTCAGTTCACTATCTAGCTATAAGAAAAATAACTTACTATAAGGACATAAAAGAGCATATTTTGATGAAAATTCCAGACAAAACATCCAATTTACTGACCTGACTATGAGGACACCATCTGATTATAAGGACAGACAAGAACATACTTTGTTAAAATTTCAGATCAAAACATCCAATTCACGGAGTTATTTATTGAAACTGAAAAACCATATATCACTGTTATAATCGCAAAATACATGCCTCTAATCTAACTTTCAGGAAAACGTAAAGACTATAAACAAGTTTAAAACATGTTGACTTTCAATCAATCTAAGGATCAATAGCAAAACGCGTTGGCTTTCACTTAATCTAACTTCTTATAACGTTGCATGTTCAGTTGCAATATAGATGAATAATTACTAACCACTAAGTCTCTTTCTACACCGAATACATCTGCAACAATCTCAAGAAGTTTGTCAAAATCAATCATTTGCATCACATCATTCCCAAACTCATGTCTCCTTTGTTTAATCCTATTTGTATTGTTGTGGATAATTTGATTACTCTCATCTATACTATTAGCACTAGGAGCGGATTGACCACTTTCCCTCGTCCTATTCAAAGTCACCCTTCTAGCAATTTCCACTCATGTTTCTTTCTTCTTTACAAACAAGTAAGGGAACAACTTTGGATCGTTTGCAACCGATTTCATTCTTAAAATTTCATACACTAGAATTTATTACATTAAATTTAAATTGCATTACATTACTATAAGTAAACTTCATGACTATTTGGGGTACTATAAGACTATAGGATTATTAGGTCACTATAAGAATTCAGGACTATTGGGTCACTATCTAGCTAGATCTAAACTAGTTTGGCACTTTCAGACTAGATCTACAATTCCCAATGTGGTTTCTATGGCCTTCAGCCCAGCATCATCTCCTCGACTCCGCACTTGTAAATTCATCTCCCTTACTCCATAATTGGTTATTTGCTTTAATTTGTTGAATATCCAACACTTGTAATTCATCTACCGTAACAAAAATCAAACTTAGGATTGAGAAAGACCACCTCCTTGAACACCCTTCTAGAAAGGAAGATGAGAGAACGAATGCCCAGATTTTTTTTTCCTAATCTAGAAATAAAAATTGGTTATTTGTTTTAATTCGTTGATTGCCCAACCCTTGTAGTTTATCTACTAATAAAAAATCAAACATAATGAGACCACCTTCTCAAAGATGAGGAAGATGAGAGGAAAATTTTTAGATACTTTGAAGAATTTTTGCCATCTCCTCCATCCCAACTAATCTCCCTTCTAATTTCTCATAGAATGTAACTAAAGGGTTGATATATAGTGTTTTATTATACAGTGTTTTATTTTTGTAAACAAATTTTTAAGTGTTCTATTTTTGAATAAATTTATGATAAATATTTTATTTTCATAAATTTCCGTAAGTTTTTTGACAGGGATATCTTTGCCAATTTCCCTAGCACATTAGTACATACTACATACATTAGTAAATAATACAAATAAGAAGTGGGCATTTGAGCTGAAAATAAAATAAGGAAACAATTGGGCTTTCCAAGACATGAAAACCCAAGTGGAAACTTGGGCCTAACGACATATCCTTTCGGCGCTCTTTTCTCGTACGATTTTGAAGCCAAGTTAAACGACGTAGCATCCAACACCGGCGCACTCCACGCCTTCTCTCAATCTCTCCCATGCTCCCAATTTCCAATTTTAGGGTTAGGGATTCTCTGATATTAAGGCCTACTCCACCAGATTTTTTTTTTTTTACGCAATTATCAATTCCAGGCTATGTCTCTTCAAAATTTTTATTTTCCATCACTATACATTCACACACATGTCTCCATGGACGAAGAGTAAAGCTTTGACCCGGAAAAAGTTGGTTCCTTATGTCCGAATTGTCTGATGCTTTTTATTGTCGCATGTTCCAATTCCTTTTCTTTGTTTAACAGACGAACCAGTCTAACCCAATATGAAAACGTTCATTGTTTGCTCATATTTGCAATTTCACTGACTTTTAAGTTATCAATGTTGTGTTATTCTCTTTCCCCATTTTCTCAGAGCCCAAAATTATTCTCTGGGGTATTAGATGCAATTTAGGAGCAGAAACGTGGACAGTGACCTGGATATCATGGACCATTTTTCAGGTGAACCACTGTTCTTCTGTCACATATATATTCCTTTCCTAGTTGTTTTGGGAAAGAAATATCTTTCATTGATGTCATATTATCTGCTTGATGACTATTTGCCCTGTGCCCTTTTTACCCGGGACCATATTTTGTTTACATACTGAACGAAGTTTTCTTGGTGATTGAGATGATTACTGTTACTGCAGTGCTTACCGATACCAATGTAGACATTTGAGGAAAACAATGTCTGACGTTACCTAACAAATAAGGATTTGCAGGAAACAAAACAAGTAAAAGCATTCAAAGATTTGAGTACGTTCTGTTAGATGTTGAATTTAATCCCTCCAACGTTTTAGGAACAAACTTAAGGTTGATTTCAAAACAAATATTCCTCTAGAGACGATCCATAAATGTTCTTTCTTTTTCTAGCCTTAGCTTTGAATCAAGTTGATTTTTGATGTACTTTTATGGGTTATAAATCTATTTTGATTGGTGATGAGCATTCTTGCAGAAATCAACTGGATTTTGGATGTTTGGAATCTCTTGCATTTGCTTAGTGTCTTTTTAGGGGGACATAAGGGGGGACCAATTGGTTTTTAGCTACTTTCCTTTTCTGGTTTGTGTCACTAAAACCTGGGTTTATGTCCATCACTTTCTCCGACATGCCCGGGGACCCCTGTCTGCTATTTCTTTTTCTTGTACCCAACTGTTTATAAATTACATCAATTTTGAATATTGGAAAAGGATGCAACTTTCTCTAACAATAAATCTGAGCTTGAGAAGATGATATTGTTTAGTGGATGAAAAAGCTTGAAATTTCTTCACCAGAAACTTTCTGCTATTTTCTTATTCCATTTCCTTTGCAGATAGATTTGATATACAATTAAGCTGTTTTATGATTAAAGGACAAAGATTGAGATATTTATGGTCCTCCATTTAGAGGAAAATTGTCTTTTTTTTTTCTTCAATCTAATTGTAATATATTTCCATCAATATATCATTGTTTTGAGAATCATAATCATGTTTTAGTATTAAAATTATAAATGCCGACGAGTTCTAGGCATTTGGTTAGTTCTCAAGTTCTTCTATAATGATACAGTATAATGATAACAGTCTATTACTGTTTTTATTTATAAATAACTTATGTTAATTATCGTTAATAGATGTCAATTCAATCATGATGTTTAAACTTTTATTTTCTTTCATTTTCCCCTTTACTAGCTAGGTGTGGTCTATTAATCCTAAAAAAGGAAGCACCCTAAGTTCTAGTTCCTCTTTCCTCATGCTCTTGGTCCGACCTATCTTCTATCTATGCATAGACTTTGCTGGACTATGAGTATGATAACTACACATCAGCCCTTTTTTGGGTATTAATGGGCTCATGTGTCTATTTCGAAATATCTATCGATGTCATACTCCTGTTACGTGGTGATCACTTTCTCAGCCCTTTCTAGAACCTAGTTAGTAATTATAGCTTTGCAACACTCTGAAACCCTATTTACTTATTTATTTAATTTTTTCTTTTGGTACAAAGCTATTTTGTATTCAGCACACTGCTAGTTGCTTACAGCATATAATGATTGTGACATAATAGAATAATATTAAATAGTGTTTAGGTTGAGCATTGTGCTAATGTAGTTAGCTAGTGAGCATCACATGGTGAAATCATGCTCTCAAAATGGTCTAAACCCTTCCCAAATTCTTTGATAAGTACAAAATAGCATCAAAAGACAATGACTAAGCATACCAAGCTAAGCAAAATCAACTGCATTTTTTATGATTATAATATATAGGTTATGACTTGTGATAAATAATATAGCTTGGAGGTAATTATTAATGGAGCATATATATATATATATATATATATATATATGCATGAATCTGCTTCCCTTAGGCACTAATTTCTTATTATAACTTTCTGTTCTAGTTTTAAAGAGAAATTCAAATGTTTATATGCATGAACCTGTTTATCATTTTTTTTTGTTTAATTGAAAGAAAAATGGAACATGTAAAAAGAAACCATTATTTGTAAACTTTTTAAGGAAGGAAATGATTAAAAGGAAAAGTGGGTTAACTATTGATGCAAACAGTGCATCATCATAGATGCTTGTGTGGGCTCACATTTCTCTGTTTCTTCCTCCTTTTCTCTTTTCCAAATTATCAAAATTCATTGTCTCTTGGCAGACAACCACACATACACAATTGTTGGAGAGAGAGGATATTAGATATTATAATATCTTCTTCTCTCTCTCTCTCTCTCTCTATATATATATATATGAAGTAGAGGTATGCTGTACATGCAAATTGGAAGTTATGGAAGCAACTCACCCTCTTTCAATTGAAAGCTTTTCATACAGTTGGTTAGTGAACCTGAAACCTTCATTGGAAACCCTTGACAATTCTCTCAGAAGCTCAATCGATGCGTCCGATGAAGCTTCCTTCATTGAGATGGACCCAACAATGTCACCCTCCAAGAGATTCTTCATGATCAACTCTCAGCAGCAGGATTTCAAATTTGACTTCCCAGCTGCTATCTCACAATCTCCTCTCGCTACCCTTGTTCATGCTGATGAGCTCATTTCCAACGGCTACCTTTTGCCGCTTTCTGTTGACTCATTGAAGAATATGGAGGCACATCATGATCATAATCTTCACGAGGCCTTCAATTGGAATCCAGTCTCTCCACATTCACCCAGAGAGGTTGGTGCAATAGAGAACTCCAGAGATTGCTCTAATTCATTGAGAAAGTGCAGAAGATTATCGCGCCAGATTTTTGAGAAGTACTTGAATTTTCTAAGGCCCTTGTACAAAAAGATTAGAGGTGATCATCGTCATCAGAAACCATTGACGACTCCTAAAGCTGGAAATAATTTTGATAAAAGGAGCCACTCAGTGAAGAAGTGCAGGGTGCATTCATCATCAGAAACTAGTCAGTCTCCAAGGATAAGCGTAGCTTATTCCACCGATGATTGGCGTCGGTCTTGTGATTCCGAGAGCTCAATTTATGAGGCAGTTCTCCATTGCAAAAGATCCATAGGTAATTGTTTTGATAATTATTGCATTAGCCTCATCTTATTCAAATTTCTTTTTCGTTTTGAAGTGGAAAGAAGGCATTTAGCTAATATCTGTTGAAACCACCGTAAATTTCAGGAAATTAAATGGATTGAGGGGCTCGAAGACTCGTAGATGAAGTAACCAAGAGCATTTACTCATGTTTATTCAAGTTTCTGTGTTCAAATCTCCCACTTTCCATATAGTTTGTATCAAAAGAAAATGGATTGTGGGGCAGTGAGTAGATGGAGAAAGGGAAAGGAGGAAGAATACACATGGGGAAGAGAGGAAATGAAAGGTCAGAAGTCCAGAAAGTCATCAGCCACTTGTTCTTTATTGTCTTCTTCCTCCATATCTCTATCCGTATACATATTTCTTGGATGATGATGTAAATTAAATTGTCTTAAAACCAACTTTGTGGATAGTGGCCGTGAAAATTCTGACCCTTGAGAAAAATTGGGGCATCCTCTAATATATTAATTTTGTTCACGGAGTTCCATCATATATAAAGGCTCATACTGAAGCAGGCCACCAGATTCTCATCTGCCTGTATTTTAAGGCCTTCAGAAAAATAAATCTGGCCACCACGCCTTTAAGAATCAAGAGACATATGACTAAACATTTTGATATGTCAAATCCGTCTACTTCCTTTCAATTATGTTAAACAATGGATGTCGGATGTAGGAACAAACGCATTGAATTGGGTTTTGCTTTGTCAGCGCCTCATCGTTCTGTTATTTCTCTCTTTTGCTCCACATGTCACATTGCAACTTTTTCTTCAAAATCACCGGCCCAAGCAGAATATTATCTTAATGAGAATAATTTGATTGGCTATGACAACTGGTTGTCTGCATAATATTTATATTTCGTAAGATTTTGTTCTTCATAATCATAAATTATATATAATCTCCCATGCAGGCAAGCTTTCAAGGTGTACAAACGAAAAGATTGTTCTTTTTGCTTCATTACGAAGAGAAGGGCAAAACAGGCAAAGAATTACTGGCTAAAAAAAAGACCAAAAAACAAATAGCTTGAGAGACATGGAATGTATTTTTGGCCACATTTGAAGTAATGAGTGATATGTGGTAGACCCCCATATCCTAACACCTCAAACCAAAAAAATATGGATTGCTTTTGTTTCAATATTGTAGCATACATTTCTGAGTTTTGTGCCCTTATTCTTGTGGTGATATGCTGCCTCCTAAACAGATCAAAGTGCTCTGTTAATTCCATTTGGATATCATCATAGACTCATAGCCATAAAGATCGGACCTCAAAAAGATATGCAAGGTACAAGTATAGTCAGCCCATCATCAAACAATGAGCCAGCTCAGACACAGGATATTGAAAGACTATTATGAGTACTACTGATGAGTTATTGAACAGATTACGTTACTTAAATTTAACATAATAGAACGGATTGGTCCCCTCAGACCACATGCAATGGCCATAAGTTGTTTGAAACGTTGATGAAGCTCCTCCATATTTAGGTGTGGCCTAATATGAAGCCTTAGCCAGTGGGGGAGTGGGTGGCTAATATGAATATGATGAATAAGATGGGGAGTTTGTGACATGTGAAGTTGAGGAGAATAGGGGGACATGGACAGAGTTTGCCTATGAGAAATGCCAAACTTGGATGACATTGCTTCTATGTTTCTTTTTCACCTTGTTAATTCGCCGTCGTTTTTGGAATTTTCTCCAGCACACCATCATTAGCTTTATCATATTGTTTTGCTCGTTGCTATAGCAATAGTAGCACCCCATGGGACCCTGGGGCCTAATCGTTGTGGGGAGTGGGGACCAAACTCCAAACATGCTACTTGTCCCTCCTATTGGTCCTTTAGTCAATGTAACAACTAGCTTAGCTCAACCCGTAATAAGTAGTAATTTTCATAGACTCTCTCTATCTCAAGTTAATCAAGTAGGATACATACGTAGATGGTCGCGAGCGTATGGATAATGAATAAACCCATTTATGCAATTATGTCCTCTCAAAATATTCGAGGTATCAATTGTAGGGTTTATATGTATACATAGAAAGAGAATAACTGATACTGCATTCAACTATATATCAAATTAGTATAATAAAAATGAAAATGAAGTAAGAATCAAAGTTTTATTACGTCAAAATACAAAAGAGTCGAATTTTGATTACGAAAAAAATACGCATAAAGAGTTTGATTACGTACTATAAAAAACCCAAATGAGAGAGATGATGATTTTGACACATGATATAATTGGTAATTAAGAACATTTCTAGTGGGGGTGTTTTGGTCTGGGCAAGGCACCTCCTAGCCTTTAGACCTTGAGTTACAGCTTCTAACGCAATGCATTATGAACTGGACAAAACTTGCCCTGGGGCTATTCTTACCTCCCCTCATACCTAAGCTGGACAGCTGGCCCACCAAGCAAAGAGCAGCTCAACGGTTACTTTGCTTCTGAAGCACAACCAGAAACTAAAATTGATAACAGATCAATTGAAGTAATTGGTCTCACGAGATGAATAGATTTTACAAAACCCAAAATTGGACTCATGGATGAACAGATTCAACAAAACCCAATCAGATGTAGTCTCAATTCAACGAAAATCCAAAAAAATACAATTGCGCAGCCAACAAAAACCCAGAATTCAATTAAACCCAAAAATCCAAACATGAACAGAAATTAGAACAAGAATCACAGATGAAATTTAAATTAGAAAAAAGTCCAAACACAAGAATCACGGATGAACAGAATTTAGAAAAAATATTCAATCAAACACAACAATCTAAACATGCAATCCTTCACCGACGAACAGAAAATGGAAAAAAAAAATAAAATTAGAATTGGACAGCAAACACGGTCTCTCAATTTGCAGGATTAGGCTACAATTTTGGGGGAAAAAAATCACTCAATTACTCACTCACTCACTCACCTTTACCTACAAATTACATCACTCACTCACCTCACGTAGGGTGATCTAGCCTCTTGAACCTCTCGGACTAGTCGAAAGCCTCACGATCGTCGCTGGAACCTCTCGAACCCTTCAAACCTATCGTCGCTGGAAGCGTTGGAACCTCTCGACAACCTCTTGACATCCTCACAACCTCTCGCAAACCACTCAACCGAGCTTGAACGTCTCCATCTCTCGGCCTCTATGTTTCAGTCGAGAACGATTAAGAGAGTTATAGACTCTCTCTTTTCAACAAACCACCGATGCACGGTGGGCTGAAAACGCTGCGTTTAGTTATATTTATTAACTTTTTTTTCTGCGTAATACGTCTCTTATTTATTTGTTAGTTTTTTTTTTCAATTTAAATTGATAGTTGTATGTTTTATTAGACTTACAATATTTTTAATGCAATTTAAATGGATAGTTGGTATTATTATTAATAAAGTCTAACTTGATACTTATATTATTATTATATTATTATTTTTGTTAATATGACATTTAAATATCCACATGAAATTAATATTTAGTCCTATAAATATGGCACCAAATCATAAATGGTCGAACGAGGAAGAAGTGATGTTATGCAAAACTTGGATAGCCGTCACTTCATATGCAATTGAATGAGTAGATCAAACAAAAAAATTTGGATACGTATTCGAAACCATTATATCCAAATTTGGTATGGTCTTATGGAAGGTATCCGAACTGTTCAAGGGTTTTCAAATAGGTGGAAAAAATTATGGGTAATGCTCAAAGAGTGGCAAAGGACTTCAAAACATGCTGCCAAGTTTCATAGTAGTGGTGCCAATCAGATGGTTGATGTGAGAATTTATAAATTTATAAATGAAGTATCATTGTGCACAATTTGTTTTTTTAATTAATCAATTTTTCTTGACTATATGTTTAGATAATACAAGCAAATGTCTATTATAAAGCAAAAATGAATTCGCAATTTAAGTTTCATCATTGTTGGGAGATATACAAATATTGCAAGTATTTCAAAGATCCACCTCATAGAGAGTCTGAAGTAAGTCAAGTACTCCATTTGGCTCATCACCACTTGAATCTTCAATTAATTTGGATGAAGATGAGGAAGAGGAAAATCCTGAAGCCAATATAGGCTCCTCTGCAAGATCTCCAAGAAGGAAGCAATCAAAAGAAGTTTGGAGAAAGGGAAAGTCACATGTTTAATAATAATTGTTTGTATGACATCATGGAGGCCATTGTATTGCAAAAGTTAAAAGAGGTAGCATTAAGGAAGAAAAGAGATGAAGATTATGCGAAGGCATTACAATTTGAACAACATTGGAATTGCGAAAAGAGAAAGAAATACGAATATAACAAGAAGATAGAATTATGAAGAAGGATACCGAAAAGATGAGTCCAAACAAACAAAAATACTAGAGAAAAAGGCAATTGAGAATCATAAATGGATAAGAGAATAATGTTAGTAGTAACTATCATAAAAATCATGAAAAATGTGATTATCGGCCTCAAAATGATGAAGAATGTGATTATCAGCCTCAAAATGATAAAAAAAAAAAATGTGATTATCAGCCTCAAAATGATCAAGATTGGTTCATCCCTCCTCACTAGTTGATTTTATTTTTCCATTTAAATTAATGATTATATATTTTATTAGACTTGTTAATGATTTTGATGTAATTTAAATTTAGTAAAATAAAATTTCTTCATTATGATAATGTTTAATTTTTTATATATATTCATGTAAGTTAAATAAAATAAAATAGAACTATATTATATTTCAGATATATTATATAAGATTTCTATGTATAATCTTTAAGAAAATAATTCACATAAAAATTGAATTTTTACCCTTTACTCTCTCCCCATTAGAAACACAAAAAATAATTTTGAATAAAATATTATAAATAGTATTATTTAAAGAGATAAGGCCTCGTTTGGTATGCCGTACTGTACTGACTATTTCAATCGGATAGACTAATCTGTCCACCAGATAGACTAATCTGTCCACCGGATAGACTGATTATTTAGTCGGGCGTTTGGTACTTTTCCGGATTAGAATGCCGACTATATTATACTAACCGGATTATATTATAGTAATTGACGAAATACTTATATCTTAAATATTAATTATGTATGTCATTATTTTTATTATTATTTATTTTAATAATTATTATTATTACTATTTATTACATTTTTATTAATTAATTATTTTTAATTTTATCATTATTATTTATTAAAATATCATTAATTATTAATTATTAATTTATTATTAGTAGTATTTATTACTTTATTACTTTTTATTATTAATATTTACTAAATTAATATTTTATTTTTATTATATTACTATTTATTATTATTATTATTATTATTATTATTATTATTATTATTATTATATTTTACAAGATTACTAGTTATCCGACTATTTAATACGGACAATTTCGAGCGTATTATTTTAGCGTGTCTGAACCGTATAAAAATATTTAACCGTATTAACTTATATGGTGACTAATTAATACGACTGGTACCAAACACAAGTTTCGGATTATTTAGCCTATACGGATCGTAATATGGTGTACCAAACACACTCAAATAAGTCTTATCGTTAGCCTCTTATTATTACCTTTAGTACTAAACATACTCTGAGTCTAATAATAAAGATCCCGAGGGACCGGAAACTTGTTATATGGCGTATGTCGGAAGTATTAAAAAGATTGATTGTAGGATCCTTGCTACATACAGGACCTAATCTACAGTACATGTGTACGTCAATGAATATAACTTGTTGAAACCTCTACTTTTTCGGCAAAGGATAGGGAACAATGGTCGGTTATCATGGATATGTCAGCGCATGGATATATAATATCTATTTGTATTACTTGGACCCTACCTTGTTGTGGATGCAGCTCCTTTTATGAACAAACCCGTCAACCGGGCCTACCCTTTCCATCGACTAGCTGATGATATTCACACCGATAAGGTGAAATGAGCTCAAATAATATTTAATTTAAGTTTTCAAGTGTAATTTTTTTTCTTAAGAAAATGTTCGAGTTTGAATTTTAAAATTATAAGATTTATATGATTAATAACTCTAGCACTTAATATTGTGTATTCGAGAAGAACTTTGACATTTTGTTGTTGTTTTGAGTTTGGTATTTCAGATTACGCTGATTGATGCAAATTCCAACTATATATGATATTTGGAGTTTCAAAGTTTAATTTATTTTGTTATATGAGAGATTTTGGGTTTGACTCTTTTCGAGTGAGATCGATACCCAATGTTTATATAATTTACTCTCTCTCCTTCCCCAATATCTTTGTATCAAAAAGTTCAATTTATTTTGCTTCAAAATCCGAGTTCGGATTTTAGAATTATGAGTTTTATATAAACTCTTAGATTTAGTATTTCTATAGTAAGGCTGATATGATCTCAATGAGCTCCTTTGACCAAAAAAAAAAGGAAAAAAAAAAGAGAACTCAATGAATATATGCAATTGGAATTTCAAAATTTCGAGTTTAGATTTTAGAGTAATAAGGTTTATATGAACTCTAACTGTTGATATCGTGGCACTAAAAAAAAGAACTATGACGTGTTTTTCATTTTGAATATGATTTTTTTTTTTTTATAGTAAGGTTGATTTAGCCCTCATCCTTTGCCCCAGAAGCCCATGAGCTCGTGGGTACCCGCTAAGTTCGTTGACCAAAAGCTTGACCTGACTCGTTGTGGGCCATACCCCGCTCCGACATGAAAGTTAGTGGGCCGAACTTGGCCTTAGGGTATTCAAACCCGATAGGCCCAAACTTGACAAATCCGGTCCGACCCGCCCATACAAACCCAGCTAGTAAGCCCGAGTATATAAACCTATTATTAATTAGGAAATTGTAAGAATAAAATAATAATGATGATAATTATAAGAATAATGCTAGTAGCTGTAGGAATAAAAAAAATGCTTTAATATGGTACAATGGATTCTCTAAACTCTGGATTTTCAACACGTTTAAATATTTCAATTGAAAGAATTGAATAAAAAAACATGAGCTTTGGTATAGACTTCCCTACTTAATGATCCTATGTTGTATTCAGCATTAATATTCCCAATATGAGCTTTGGTATAGGCACTGTATAAAGTTAAATTGTAGTTCAAGTAGTCACTGAGATTGATTGCTTCAACACTTAAAGGATATATGTTAATAATTTTCACTACCATTATGTACTTTCTTTCTTTCCAATGATTTTCAATTTTTGTTCAACTCCAATTTTTTTTTTTGAATAAATGACTTCTAAAAGCCCAATTGAGCCAGACCCAAATAGGCTTAGTGGGCCCGGTCCATACAACCCGATAAAAATCCAGCCTAAACTCGGCTCTACAAAGGGAATAGGATTTCATATTTATGACTAAGTCCGCCCGGCCAGGAAATTTTTAAATTATGAAATAGGCTCGACCTTGTAAGACCCGATCTTGGAAGTAAGAACGGTGAGAAAAACCCGTGAGCTTGGAAAGGTAAGATCGGAGAACGATCCCACATCGCTCGGGGAGGGAAAGGTGAAGTACCTTATATGTGTGGGCACGTATCTATCTAACACAAGGCCTTTTGGGAGCTCAGTGGCTTTGGGGGGGATTGAAACCCCAAAGTTAAGCGAGTTGAGGCTGGTGCAATCCTATGATGGGTGACCCCCTGGGAAGTTGCACGTGAGCTCCCGAAAACAAAACCGTGAAGGCTGGACTCAAAGCGGACAATATTGTGTTAGATGGGCCGGGTCGTGACAAAATGGTATCAGAGTCGCACCCTGACCGGAAATGTGCCAGCGAGGACGCTGGGCCCCAAGGAGGGTGGATTGTAAGACCCGATCTTGGAAGCAAGAACGGTGAGCAAAACCCGTGAGCTTGGAAAGGTAAGATCGATGAACGATCCCACATCGCTCGGGGAGGGAAAGGTGAAGTACCTTATATGTGTGGGCACATATCTATCTAACACAAGGCCTTTTGGGAGCTCAGTGGCTTTGGGGGGGATTGAAACCCCAAAGTTAAGCGAGTTGAGGCTGGTGCAATCCCATGATGGGTGACCCCCTGGGAAGTTGCACGTGAGCTCCCGAAAACAAAACCGTGAGGGCTGGGTTCAAAGCGGACAATATTGTGTTAGATGGGCCGGGTCGTGACATACCTGGTCCACCCAAGTCGAAAATGTAACGACCCAAAAATCTGAGAAAATGAAAAATGACAGTTTTGCCCATAGAGATCAAATTTTGACTTTTTAACTTGGACATTTTCCAGACATTCCGTGAATACTGTTACAAAGGTCTCGAACTCGTGACTCCACCGATGGGCTATATGTCAAAATCAAAGGTCGAATAGGTTCGTTATTAGTAGAAGGTAACTAGAGGCATTTTAGTAATTTTGGGCATAGTAAAAACTCTTATTTGACAAGAGTTGTTAGACGGGAGCAGGACCAGCTCAATTTTCAAAACAAATTCAGGAGCAGGTTCTGTCACAAAAAATTTGGGCAGATCTTGTGTAACGACCCGTCCCGAGTTTCGGGATTAAATATAAATTAATCGTGACTTAGAATGACTAATCTGGGATTAGTTGAGTGAAATTGGACGAAAGGTGCAAAATGACCGTTTTGGCCCCTAGTTGTGGGCAAAATGTTGACTTTTCGATCAAGCTGTCAAATGGACTTTGACCGATGACCGTGACGTAGTTTGGGACGTCGCGAGTTCATAGACAGGTGACACGACCAATTCCAACGTTCGGAAGTTCAAGGGCATTTTCGTAATTTAGACAAAAAGGGGGAAAATGTTGATTTTTCGACCGGGAGGCCCGATGGCCGAGGGCTGAGGACCATTAGGAAGTTCTCGATACCATGAATCCGTGGACAGGCGGCACGCGTCAATCAGAGTTCGAATGACCAAGTTACGGGTCTAGATGCGTGAAGGGCATTTTGGTAAATTGCCAAAGGAAGGGCAAAATGGTAATTTGGTTGTTGCAATTTGAAACAGCCGTGAATGGGTTCGTGGAATTGTTTTAACTATTAGGAGGCAAGTGTACAGGGCGTGGGATCAGAATTTGAAGCTAGTGGACAATTTTGAGTTGTAAAGGGGGAATTGTTAAATGGTTTTGAGGTAGTGGACACCATTGTTAATGTTTTGAGTTCCTTGTGGGGAACAGAGAACACTGGGCTAGTGAATTGCTTATGCAATTGGGGATGTTGATCAGAGCACGGGGGGACTGGTTTTGCTTTGAGTGGGAGACATGGGCGTGCTGAAGGCAGAATATGGGAGGATTTTCTCTAAAGCTGGTGCTGTTGGAAATGGAAATCAGAGCACTCAATTTTTTTCTTTGTACAGATGAGCAGAACAGGGCAGGAGAGAAGGGAGAATTGGCTTCCTTCCTTAGCTGTTCTTGAGGGAAAATTGAGGGTTTGGAGAGACTGAATTAGCTGTGGAAACACGGGGACTGAGAGTGAGTAGTAAAACCAGAAATCGAATTTTAGAAATTTTGGGGGGAAAATTCGAATGTTGAGAGATGGGCTCTGAGGATCAAAATTGAGCTCACTTTGAGCTTTCTGGGATTGCCACTATCAGAATCATCGAAAGAACGAAGAAAATCGATGCCTAATTGGCTCTGAACGGACCTGGTAACAGTAAGCAAAATTCGAAGTTGAGTCGTGATCTTGGAGTGATCAAACGATGAAATTGAAGTGGGGAAACAAATTCTCATGGTCCACTGAAGCTACTGGGTGGATCAATTGGAAGAAATCAGTTGACATTGATGAATTTCGAAGGATGAACAGTGCCCTAGTGTTCTTCGAAAGTTCATCTTTGATTTGAAGGATTGAGGTAAGTAATCAGGTAATTGAGTTTACAGAACTCTAATTAGACTTAAACCAAAACTGTTTGAATGTTCAATTGAAAGCATTAAGGCTGAATTGATAGGAAACCAGTCGGGTCTGTTCGCGGGGATCCGTTTATCAGTAATCCGGGCGAGGACGAAGGTACTGTAGCAAGGCGCGTGGGTTTCACGCGTAGCCACTCATGTAGGCGCGTGAGGCGTGTGGGCACGAATCTCGAGGTGAGGTCAACATGACTTCTGTCCTATTTAATGTAACGAACATTTTGGGATTAATTCCGTGTCGATCAGACACCGTTTCGATATTGTTCGGGACGTCCGAAAGTTTTAAATTGAGTTTAAAAATAGTTAAAAATTCGGAAAAATTACAGGACTTTAATAAGAGGTTAATGAGGAGGTTAGTGACCCTCTAATGTGATTTGGACAAGATTGGGAGTCCCGGTGATAGTGGTGTGGCCTGGGAAGGCCTATGGCACGCGTATCGAGGCGTATCGTTGGACGGTCTGTGAGTGGTCTTTGGTTTTATAAATTCTATGCATGCCTAATGGTTTTATATGTTTTATACACATGATGTCTATGATGGTGATTGTGATTATTGATTTCGGGTATGTTGCACGTATTTCGAGATATTTTTCGTATTGCACGTATATTGAGACTAACGATTTTATTGTGGTTTTACGTGCTTGTGGTTTTATGAATAATGTGATAAAATGGTTTTGAAATTAGAAAGATGAACTCGGTCATGAGACCCACTTGTTTTGGGAACCTCGGACTTAGAGTCCATTTGAGTTACGTAATCGGGTCGGGGGCCCAGTTGCTTAATGAGATCGGGCCAGGGGCCCAGTTGTTACGAAATCGGGCTGAGACCCATTTGAGTTATATTATCAGGCCAGAGGCCCAGTTGATTTACGAATTCAGGCCGTGGGCCCAGTTGATTTACGAATTCGGGTCGTGGGCCCAGTGGGTTACAAAATCGGGCGTGAGGTCCAGTTGGGTTATAAATGTGATTTCGGGTCGTGGACCCTAAATGGATTTGTGATGTTTTATGGAGATTTTGGGCAGGGCCCATTGAGATGTTGTGAAATGATTTAATAAAACTGTTTTACATATACCATCTTGATATGAGGATATGTGATGGTCTCCTCCAGGTGTCTGGGACACTGGGGAAGTCACGGTGCATTGCCTGCGAGGGGTCATTGTACGGAGCTACCGGACCGTATAGTGACTCAGGAGCAGGATTGCTGTGATTTGACGTCTGGGACGTCAGACATCTGGGATGTCAAAGATATTGACCCGGAGAGACCCCGGGTAGCACATGTCGCTTATTACCGTGAGATATGACGTCTGCGACGTCAAGCGTCTGGGACTCTAGGCATCTGGGATGCTGGAGATGGTAATGTGGTAAATATGGATTAATGGATCTATGAAATGGTTTTTCGGTTGAATTTATGTTTATGGTTTTGGACGGTGGCCCACATGGTTTTGTATGTATAGATGTGGTATTCCACAGTTTTGGGCTAAGTTCCCATACTTCGTTTTGAGTTACGGTTTTTGGGCTAAGGCCCTAATGGCTTGGTTGAGTAAACGTTTTGGTTACTGGTTTTCGATGCATGCATACGTTTTAATGAAGGGCATAAATGTCTTATGAATGTGCTTAATGAACTTAATGATTTTCGTCCACTCACAGCTTTTATTGGTTTTAATGCCCTTCAGGTTGATTACGGATGCGACTGCAGCAGAGACTAGGACATCGCATACCTCCTCCATCGATCCTTGCACACTCTGGAAGACCCGATTGGGCAGTGGCATCAGGTTATCCCTTGTCTGACACCTCTTATCAGACGGGAGCATGACACATTCCACGGTAATCCCAGGGGGATTGGGATGGGTCGTGTGATCTTGTTCGATCTGGCCCAATGATAAGCGCTTGATTGATTTATGTGAACTGCATCAATATTAAATTGGGGTTTCGAAGTTTCATAAAAGTTTTTTTTTTCTTCTTAATAATTTCGAGTTTGGATTTTTCAATGATCAAGTTTACATGAGCTCTGCCATTTGATAATTACGGATTGAACTTCGGTGTTTAAATTTTGGAATTATAATGTTTATATGAACAACTCTAGCTCTGATACTATGAATTGGAGAATAAATTTTTATTTTTTCCTTTGAGTTCGGTAGTTCTATAGTGAGGTTGACTTGAACTCTCTAATAATATGAGATTAGGGTTTCGAAGTTCATAATTTTTTCCTTCAAAATTCTAAGTTTAGATTTTGAAACTATAAGGCTTATATGAACTTCATAACATTTGGTGTTATGGACTATAGAAAGAATTTTGACTTTTTACTGTTTTTGAATTTGATTTTCTATAGTAAGTTTGATGTGAACCCTATTATATATGTGATTGGGGTTTTGAAGTTGATTTATTTACTTCAAAATTTCAGGTTTGGATTATGGAAGGATAAGATTAATATGAACTTTTAACTTTGAAACAAACTTCCTAATTCAAATCAAAGATTGAATCTTTTTTTTTAAAAAGTTAAACTTCGAAACCTCAATCTCATTTGTTAGAGTTCAAATTAACTTTGCTATAGAAAAATCAAAGTAAAAATGAAAAAACAGTCAAACTTATTATCCAATCCATATTATCAAGAACTAAAGTTCTTGTAAACCTTACAATTCAAAACTTTTGTGCTCAAAATTTGAGCCTTTTGTGTTCCTTTCGTGTGCTCTCTAAACCCATTTTGAAGCCAAACACTTCAACCTTTTTTCACCACCTAAATCAGAATCTGAGACTTAGATAGGATGACACACCCTGACCCGGAAAGTTTACTTATGGCATGAATGTCGAGGCATGTTGGCCGGCACCTGGACGATGACGTCTAGATGACGAAGCCATTTGAGTTGAAAATGATACGTTTTGGGAAATTCGGGTGGAAACTGGTCACATTTCACCCAACAGCGAAGCTTAGAGGATGGATGAAATAATGTGATGATCATACCCAAAAAACTTTACCTGTCAATACCCGATTATTTCGTCAACTTCACCACATGCCTAGGAGTGAGTGTCAAAGCAGCATCTGAACTCCTCGAAATACGTGCATGACATAGAGACCTGAGGGGTTTAAAACACATAGGGTGAGTGGACCCAGTTATTATTCCAGTGTAAAACCATTTTCAATAAAATAACATTTAGCCCCTAATTTTTGAATAAAAATTTAAAATAGTTATAATATACTTGCATGTAATATGAGAAATATCATATGGAACATTTAATAATAATTTAAATGACATGATTGAATGAGCCATGCATAAACCATAAATATGTGACAATATCAACTCATGTCATAATTGCTCATGAGTTGCCTCGAGTCCCATACTTGGAACATACACTGAGTATCCTTACTCGGTACCACGACCACGTGAAAGATGAGTGCCTTGCACCATCACTACATGTCCCCTAGAGCTCGGGTAACAAGCTAATGCACTTTTAACAAGTAATACGAGCGGTATGGGTGAACAATCATGTGGAGGCTGGTCTATGGTCATACAGATGGGTTTTAAACATCCCAATCTCCTCAACGCCCCGAGGACTCATAACAATGAAACATTTGACTCACTAATGTACGACTATGCATAACACAACATTATATCACAATGTATCAAGATAACCGTATGTGCATAGTAACCATTCATAACAATCATATATTACCATTATCACATAATAAAACATGAATGCCCAACAGTAATCAAATGTGCAAATATCATAAAACGTGCGAGTAATAAATAATATAAAACCAGTTTTAGGGAAGGAGGTCCACTCACTAATTGGTCAAGGAGTTGAAATCACCCAACATGTCAAACTGCATATGCTCAAACTCGTTCCAAATCCTGAATAATTTGGATCACGAGGTTACTATTTAAATTCCAAGCAAAAGGTTAAGAAACCTCACTTAAATTGAGTTAAACGATGTTAAAACGACTTAAAACGGGATTAGAACCTACTCAAACGGCTCGAAAACGTCCCAAAATAAGCATGCGCGCATCCTGGAATGATTCCTAGAATATTCTCTACAGAATACTCCCCTAGAATAAATTCTGTCAGTTGAACGTTAGAACTAACTGTAACGACCCGTTCCGAATATCGGGATTAACTATTAATTAATTATGGTTTAGAATGACTAATTTGGGATTAGTTGAGTGAAATCGGACGAAATGTACAAAATGACCGTTTTGCCCCTAGGCGTGGGCAAAATGTTGACTTTTTGACCGGGCGGTCAAACAGACTTTGACCGATGACCGTGACATAGTTCGGGACGTCACGAGTTCATAGACAGGTGGCACGTCCGATTTCGACATTCGAGGAAGAAGTTATGACGTTCGGATGTCTAGGGGTATTTTGGTATATTGGCTGAAAAAGGGAAAAATGTTGACTTTTGACTCGAGAGGTCCAATGGACGAGGGCCAAGGACCGTTACGTAGATCGAGTCGATACGAATTCATATACAGGCAGCACGCCGAAATAGGAGGTTCGACGACGAAGTTGTGGTCACCGGAGCGAAATCGATTAACCGAACGAACCGAGGTTTCGATTAAAATAATATTAAAATTAGTGAACAGTGATCGATGAATCTGGACCCTTGGATGAGTCCCCACACTCTATAAAACCTGGATTATGCCTCCACTAATGAATTAAAATATCATTTTTTCCTTCTTTTAATCTCACCCATCCATTTGACTCAAGATTGAATATGTGCCATTGATCTCATCTCTTCCTTTCCTTTATCTTCTCATCAGACTTCATCTCTCTCTCGACATCTCCCAAAACCGTGAAGAACACAAAAAACCCATCCTAGCCATGGCGTGTGAACAAAAAATTATGTGTGGATGATGAGGAATGTTTTGGTGCCACCGTGGAAGGCCGCTGCGTGCGGTGGCAGAAACGGGCAAGTGATGTCGTGCGCTCTGTTTCTGAGAATTCCAAAATGGTGGGTCGAGTTTCACTACTGATGGACGATTTTGGTGGTTTGCTTGAGGCTAGGGAGGTTAAGACATAGTTAATGGTGGCCATGGAAGTGCACAAGGACGACGGTAAGCCATTTCCCGAAAAATTCAAACTTGAGTTTAAAAATGGAAAATCACAAATTAGCTGTTGTTAATCAAATTGGTTGCTCAGGTGAGCATCTGGGAGTTGCCAGGAGTTGATCTAAAGTGGTTTCAAGGTCTGAGGTGACCTGAAGTGGCCGGAGACGGCGGAGGAAATTGGAAACTTGGATGATCGATCGGGGAGGTACGTTTCAGTCCCTAATTTCAGGTTTTGACGTCATAAATCGATTGGAATCAGTAGGAAAAAGCTATAGGAATTAAAAGGGCCAAAATTGGACTAAAAATGGAGGAGAACCGGGGACGCCGGTTTGGTTGGACCGTACCGGTCTGAACTAAGGAAGACGATGACACTGTTCACAGCGCGTGGGCTTCACGCGCAGCCGCTTGCGGTGGCGCGTGGGGGCGCGTGGAGGGTATTTGGGGAAACTTTCAACATGACTTTTAATTTATTCAATGTAACGAACATTTTGGGATTGGTTTCGTGTCTATCAGACACCGTTTCGATATTGTTCGGGACGTCCGAAAGTTTTGAATCTGGTTTCAAAATAGTTAAAAATTTGGGAAAATTACAGGGCTTTAATAGGAGGTTAATGAAGAGGTTAGTGACCCTCTAATGTCATTTGAATAGGTTTGGATGTCCCGGTGATAGTGGTATGGCCCGGGAAGGACTATGGCACGCGTATCGAGGCGCATCGTTGGACGGTCTGTGAGTGGACTTTGATTTTATAAATACTATGCATGCTTAACTGTGTTATATGTTTTATATATGTGATTTCTATGATGGTGATTGTGATTATTGATTTCACGTAAGTCGCACGTATTTCGAGATGTTTTCCGTATTTCACGTATATTGAGACTGATGATTTTATTGTGGTTTTACGTGCTTGTAGTTTCATATATAATGTGAAATGGTTTTGAAATTGGAAAGATGAACTTAGGCTTGAGGCCCAATTATTTTGAAAACCTCGGACTTGGAGTCCATTTGAGTTACGTAATAAGGCTGGGGGCCCAGTTGCGTTATGAAATCGGGCTAGAGGCCCAGTTGTTTACGGAATCGGACTGAAACCCATTTGAGTTATACTATCGGGACAGGGGCCCAATTGATTTACTAAATCGGGCCAGGGGCTCAGTTGATTTGCAAATTCGGGCAGTGGGCCTAGGGGTTTACAGAATCGGGCATGAGGCCCAGTTGGGTCATAAATGTGATTTCGGGTCTGGGACCCTATGTTTGATACATGTGATTTCGGGTCTAGGACCCTATGTTTATAAATGTGATTTCGGGTCGGGGACCATAAATGGAATTGTGATGTTTTATGGAGATTTTGGGAAGGGGCCCATTGAAATGTTGTGAAATGATTTGATAAAACTGTTTTCCATATACCATCTTGATACGAGGATATGTGATGGTCTCCTCCAGGTGTCTGGGACACTGGGGAAGTCACGGTGCATTGCCTGCGAGGGGTCATTGTACGGAGCTACCGGACCGTATTGTGACTCAGGAGCATGATTGCTATGATTTCACGTGTGGGACGTCAGACATCTAGGATGTTAGAGATATGGACCCGGAGAGACCCCGGGCAACACGCGTTTCTTATTATACCGTGAGATGACGTCTGGGATGTCAAGCGTCTGGGACGCTAGGCATCTGGGATGCCGAAGATGGTAATGTGGTAAATATGAACTATTGGATCTTTGAAATGGTTTTTCAGTTGGATTTATGTTTATGGATTTGGGTGGTGGCCCACTTGGTTTTGTATTTACGGGTTTGGTATCCTACAGTTTTGGGCTGAGTTCCCACACTTGTTTTGAGTTACGGTTTTGGGCTAAGGCCCTAATGGCTTTGTTGAACAAATGTTTTGGTTACTGGTTTTCGATGCATGCATACGTTTTGATGAAGGGAATGAATGTCTTTATGAATGTGTTTTTGAACTTGTTCATTTTCGTCCACTCACAGCTTTTATTGGTTTTAATGCCCTTCAGGTTGATCACGGATGCGACTGCAGCAGAGACTGGGACATCGCACGCCTCCTCCATCGATCCTTGGGCACTCTGGAAGCCCCGTTTGGGCAGTGACTTTTGGTTATCCATTGTCTGACACCCCGTGTTGGACGGGAGCATGGCACATCCCACGGTAATCCCGGGAGGATTGGGATGGGTTGTGTCAAATTGGTATCAGAGTAGGTTTGCTCTTTTGTGCGCATAGGTCGAGGGTGTGATGTCTCTTTGGACTGTAGTTAGTTATCAACCTGATAGATAGTTTTTGGGTTTGAATGGTGGATAGAGTGTGATTGGCCCGATACGCCGTGTGTAAATTTGATTCGACCCAAGTGGGGTTGTTTGTGATGAACTGGTAATGTGGGACCGTCAGTTCGGTCATGTGATATTAGATTGTTGTGCTGCTGGGCGCAACTGCGTTCGAGGAACCCCATTTGAGTAATGATTTGGCAATGTGAACCTCAGTTGAGTAATGGTCTAAAATGGGAAACCTAGCGGTGATTGCTAGTGTGAGGGATGTTAGTACATCGGAGTTAGCCGATGACCTTAGTGGTGGAACCCACGTTGAGTTGATGGTAGGATTGGATTTGACGTCTATACGTTGTCAGTACCGCGGGGTCGGTCAAGTTGTGGATTACATTGCAGAGAGCAGTTGGGTTTGGAGGAACCATAGGGTGTGATTGTGGAACCCTAGTATATGATGGATTAAAAAGGTGAGCCTTAGTTGTGACTAGTGGATGAGAACTTGTGCTGCGACGAGCGGCTGAGGTCATGGATGACCATGTGGATGACTCTGGTGAGTCTAGTCAGAACTATGGGATTCGATCCATGAGTATGGATTGAGATAAAATATAGAATCCTGAGTTGGACCAAATAATAGTGTGATGTGTGGATACGGATCTCAATAGCGATGACTGTTGGTCGATCGTCGTGTGGAGATGACTGGCTATCGAGGGTATTTGCTATGGTTGTAGTAGTTGAGAATCAGGGGACGTTCAGGGAACGTTCATTATCCTGATGTGGATTGTCAGAATGGTGGTACCCATAGTTGTGGGGTACGAGATAGGCAGAGTTCCTTTCACCTGAGCGAAGGTACGGGATCGTCGCTCGGTATGAGCGGAGATCCAGGGTTGTCATATTTGCACACTGTGTGCTAGTGTGGATGTTTGTATGCTGGTGCTGATGTTGGTACTTTTGTGCTGATACTAGTATGGATGCCTGTGTGCTGATACTAGTGTTGATGATAATGCGTTGGTGCTGGTACTAGTGCTGATGCTGGTGTCGGTGATTGTGATGACGATGAGCCACACGTTGGGATGTGACTCCGTCATGATTGACATACGTTCGGTATTTGAGATTTGGTAGTGGTTGAGTGATGGATTGGAAGGGATCCAGTTGAGATTGTGATGTGTTGGGATCAGTCCCAACAATGATGAGATGACAAGTGATGAGTGGATAAAAAGGTATGATTGAGACTTGAGGAATCTTGGGATGACGTCCCCTACGTCATGAGAATTAGTGGATTTGAGGAGATGTTGTCGACTCCGAGATTGGTGTGATTGCATGTTTCTAATATCTCGAGAAAGTACAAGGAAATTACTGAAATTGGAAAACGAGGAAATTCATTGGTGGTATAGATGTGGGGATTTGTAACTGTGAACAACTTGGAAAACCGAGTGTTGAACCAGTAAAGGTTGGGATATGAGAACGAGATAATAACGAATGACATCTTTCCAGATGTACGTAAACGGTTATGAAGGGACTTGAGGTCTGAGTAATGGATTGATTTTGGACACGTGGTTGTCCAAGTGAGTTGAGGATGTGGGAAGTCCAGTGGTTGGACTTGAAATCTCGTTAGGAGCATGTTTGTTTCCAACGTGGTTGGAACTTCAAATTCGAGGAGAGTTGTGATTAAGGAGACGAGAGGAGTGCTCATTTCTGCATTGGTGATAGGTATTCTGAAGTCATTGGGGGTGACTTCTTAATTCCTGCCCGTGGCAGACGTTGATTATTGTTACCAGTACGTTGAGCGTGTATTGGTTGGTGGACCCATGATTGCCTTTGGGTCATTGGACACAAGGAGTTGTGTTTAATTCTGGATTTGGGTGGTGAAAAGCGAGGTCATCTTTCCACCAAGGGAAATTTGACGAAAGATTCAAAGAAGGTGTAAGACCCTACGATCAGATTTCAGGTGGATTGTTAGCTAAGTGAGCATGTGTGGATCCTAGGTGGATCTGGATTGTGATGTTGTGGACATAGGGCATTGTGACGATCTAGGATCGTGATGTTACTGGTCGGGTGACGTGGTGATGGTTTTGAATTGTGATCTTATTGATCAGGTTAAGTTAAGAGCTTATTGCCCTGTCGTAAATATTTGGATATGGGAATGGTTGGATTAAACTTCTTTTCGAAGTTAATCCAGTTTGAGACGGTATTCGAGCGAGTTGAAATGTTTACGAATTGACTCCAGGATTTGATCTTGTGAACGAATAAGTATCTGAAGGGGTCGGATTTGGTCAGCCTTGGATATGTGGACAAGGAATTGGTTTCCTTTCAAAGTCAATCGAATGTGGTACGGAAACCGTTTGAGCGAGTATCCGATAGATTCAGAGTTGGTACATCTCGGTAGACGTGAGTGAGATTAGATGCTCTTTTGGCATGAATGGATACGCCTTGGTGAGCATGCTCGAATTGGTACATTTTGGATGTACGTACTTTGTATGTTGTATGAGGATCGATACTAGATAGGCTGAGTGGTGCCTAGTGAAGGTACATGGGATGTACCAGTGGAGTGTGGATGAACGTGTTGGTAATCGGCTTAGTTCCGATACCCTTGGATTGGTTGTGATCGTGGACTCGACATTGAATACTATGCACTGAGCAGAGTGATCTTGTTGGGTTCAGTGATTCTATGAGCTGGTGCTCTTAGCCATGGATGGCTAGTGAAACCCTAGTGTTGAGATGTGTGATCACTGGTGGGTTGATGTTCAATTTGTTTCAGTTACACCACCTGATTGAGTGAGATGTTGGTATACGTATACTCAGGATGAGGGAGTTGGTGGTTAGTGTAACCACCAGTTGCTTTGTGTGATGTTATCATGCCGCGACTTTACCAGCATCTTGGATCGCTGAGGGAGTCAACAGTTGTGGACATTGAGATCGATATCTGTCGCAAGATTGAGCTTGCCCTACGAGGTGAGGTCCTGTTGTTGATTATACGCTACATTGAGGGAGATGAGTACGAGGTGATGCCACTGATTGGTTGTTGATTGGAGCTTTACTAGGGTGGTAAAGCTTAGTGGTGACAGTTTGGCTGGCCGTGTCAGCATGGACTGACAAGTGAGATTTGGTGACTCCCTATGGGAGAAGATGACAGGATGTATTAGTGATTGAAAGGAACCGTCACGCTGAAGGAGTCAGCCTAATAGTGGAATTGTCAAATGGTATTAACCCAGATCAGGTGATCAATTGCACTCGAGGTGGTCGAGTGTAGTCAGTACGAGGTGAGTTCGTGATGGGACGTCTGAGTGCAAACGATTTTTGTGTTGGTTAGTGGGTGTACAAGTGTACACGTGTTGTGAGGCCAAATTTGTTTTCCACGAGGTGGATGTGGAATAAGGATAGTTGGAATTTCGAGGACGAAATTATTTAAGGAAGGAAGATTGTAACGACCTGTCCCGAATATCGGGATTAACTATTAATTAATTATGGTTTAGAATGACTAATCTGGGATTAGTTGAGTGAAATCGGAAGAAATATACAAAATGACCGTTTTGCACCTAGGCGTGGGCAAAATGTTGACTTTTTGATCGGGCTGTCAAATGGAATTTGACCGATGATCGTGACGTAGCTCGGGATGACACGAGTTCATAGACAGGTGACACGTCCGATTCCGACATTCGAGGAAGAAGTTATGATGTTCGGAAGTTTAGGGGTATTTTGGTAATTTGGTTGAAAAGGGTCCAAATGTTGACTTTTGATCTGGGAGGTCCAATGGACGAGGGCCAAGGACCGTTACGTAGATCGAGTCGATACGAATTCATAGACAGGCGGCACGCCAAAATCGGAGGTCCGACGACGAAGTTGTGGTCACGGGAGCGAAATCGATTAACCGAACGAACCGAAGTTTCGATTAAAATAATATTAAAATTAGTGAACAGTTATCGATGAATCTAGACCCTTGGATGAGTGACAAGTGTCACTCATCCCCACACTCCCTAAAACCTGGATTATGCCTCCACTAATGAATTAAAATATGATTTTATCATTCTTTTAATCTCAGCCGTCCATTTGACTCAAGATTGAATCTGTGCCATTGATCTCATCTCTTCCTTTCCTTTATCTTCTCATCAGACTTCATCTCTCTCTCGACATCTCCCAAAACCGTGAAGAACACAAAAACCCATCCTTTAATTGAACCTCAAAACTTCACCTGTTAGCCATGGCGTGTGAACAGAAAATTATGTGTGGATGATGAGGAATGTTTTGGTGCCACCGTGGAGGGCCGCTGTGTGCGGTGGTAGAAACGGGCAAGTGATGTCGTGCGCTCTGTTTCTGAGAATTCCAAAATGGTGGGTCGAGTTTCACTACTGATGGACGATTTTGGTGGTTTGCTTGAGGCTAGGGAGGTTAAGACAGAGTTAATGGTGGCCATGGAAGTGCACAAGGACGACGGTAAGCCATTTCCCGAAAAATTCAAACTTGAGTTTAAAAATGGCAAATCACAAATTAGTTGTTTTTAATCAAATTGTTTGCTCAGGTGAGCATCTGGGAGTTTCCAGGAGTTGATCTAAATTGGTTTCAAGGTCTGAGGTGACCTGAAGTGGCCGGAGACGGCGGAGGAAATTGGAAACTTGGATGGTCGATCGGGAGGTACGTTTCAGTCCCTAATTTCAGGTTTTGATGTCATAAATCGATTGGAATCAGTAGGAAAAAGCTATAGGAATTAAATTGACCAAAATTGGACTGAAAATGGAGGAGAACCAGGGACGCCGGTTCGGTTGGACCGTACCGGTCTGAACCGAGGAAGACGATGACACTATTCACCGTGCGTGAGCTTCACGCGCATGGAGGGTATTTTGAGGAAACTTTCAACATGACTTTTAATCTTTTCAATGTAACGAACATTTTGGGATTGGTTTCGTGTCGATTGGACACCGTTTCGATATTGTTCGGGACATCCGAAGGTTTTGAATCGAGTATAAAAATAGTTAAAAATTAGGGAAAATTACGGGGCTTTAATAGGAGGTTAATGAAGAGGTTAGTGACCCTCTAATGTGATTTGAACAGGTTTGGAAGTCCCGGTGATAGTGGTATGGCCCGGGAAGGCCTATGGCACTCGTATCGAGGCGTATCGTTGGACGGTCTGTGAGTGGACTTTGGTTTTATAAATATTATGCATGCTTAACTGTATTATATGTTTTATATACGTGATTTATATGATGGTGATTGTGATTATTGATTTCACATATGTCGCACGTATTTCGAGATATTTTCCGTATTGCACGTATATCGAGACTGATGATTTTATTGTGGTTTTACGTACTTGTGGTTTCATGTATAATGTGAAATGGTTTTGAAATTGGAAAGATGAACTCGGGCTTGAGGCCCAATTGTTTTGGAAACCTCGGACTTGGAGTCCATTTGAGTTACGTAATTGGGCCGGGGGCCCAGTTGCTTTATGAAATCGGGCTAGAGGTCTAGTTGTTCACGAAATCGGGCTGATACCAATTTTAGTTATACTATCGGGACAGGGCCCCAGTTAATTTACGAAATCGGGCCAGGGGCCCAGTTGATTTGAAAATTCGGGCCGTGGGCCCAGGGGTTTACAGAATCGGGCATGAGGCCCAGTTGGGTCATAAATGTGATTTCGGGTCTGGGACCCTATTTTTCATACATGTGATTTCGGGTCTGGGACCCTATGTTTATAAATGTGATTTGGGTCGAGGACCCTAAATGGAATTGTGATGTTTTATAGAGATTTCGAGTAGGGCCCATTGAAATGTTGTGAAATGATTTGATAAAACTGTTTTCCATATACCATCTTGATACGAGGATATGTGATGGTCTCCTCCAGGTGTCTAGGACACAGGGGAAGTCACGGTGCATTGCCTGCGAGGGGTCATTGTACGGAGCTACCAGACCGTATAGTGACTCAGGATCAGGATTGCTATGATTAGACGTGTGGGACGTCAGACATCTGGGATGTCAGAGATATGGACCCGGAGAGACCCCGGGCAGTATGCGTTGTTTATTATACCGTGAGATGACGTCTGGGACGTCAAGTGTCTGGGACTCTAGGCATCTGGGATGCCGGAGATGGTAATGTGGTAAATACGAACTATTTGATCTTTGCAATGTTTTTTCGGTTGGATTTATATTTATGGATTTGGACGGTGGCCCACTTGGTTTTGTATTTACGGATTTGGTATCCTACAGTTTTAGGCTGAGTTCCCACACTTGTTTTGAGTTACGGTTTTGGGCGAAGGCCATAATGGCTTTGTTGAACAAATGTTTTGGTTACTATTTTTCGATGCATGCATACGTTTTAATGAAGGGCATAAATTTCTTTACGAATGTGTTTATGAACTTGTTCATTTTCGTCCACTCACAGCTTTTATTGGTTTTAATGTCCTTCAGGTTGATCACGGATGCGACTGCAGCAGAGACTGGGACATCGCACGCCTCCTCCATCGATCCTTAAGCACTCTAGAAGCCCCGTTTAGGTAGTGACTTTTGGTTATCCCTTGTCTGACACCCCGTGTTGGACGGGAGCATGGCACATCCCACGGTAATCCCGGGGGGATTGAGATGGGTCGTGTCACTAATGGTTGACCAACGTTGGCTGGTCGTCGCTGGAGCCTTGTCAGAGACGGCGGCTGGGCCGCCGCTAGCGCCGCCGTCCACTGTGGTTGAAAACTAGGATTTTTTGCTAGAAAACTCAATTTTTTGGCGAGGCCTAAATGTAACGACTCATCCAGAAATCTGGGATTAGATTAGAGACTAATCATGATTAGTGAGGTTATTCGGTGAGTAGTTGGGCGAAATCGGATGAACGATGCAAAATGACCGTTTTGCCCCTAGGAGTGGAAAAAATGTTGACTTTTCATTCTGGAGGTCAAATGGACTTTGACCGATGATCGTGACGTAGTTCGTGACGTCACGAGTTTATAGACAGGTGGCACGTTCAATTCCGACATTCGAGGAAGAAATTATGACGTTAGGAAGTTTAAGGGCATTTTGGTAATTTTGGTTAAAAGGGGCAAAATGTTGACTTTTGGACCAGGAGGTCCGATGGCCGAGGGCCGAGGACTGTTACGTAGATCAGGACGATACGAATTCGTAGACAGGTGGCACGTCGAATTCAGACATTCGACGACGAAGTTACGGTTCACGGAAGTACGAAAGTACTATTACACGAATTACGAGACAAGTGACTTTTGGATTCTAGTTTGCCCCAGATATTTAGTTCCTGCCCAATAGATGAGTGACAAGTGTCACCCATCCACTGGCCATTCCTTTCCTTCATGCATACCCCATTCCTTCATCGATCATCAATTTTGTTCATATCCAAACCAAAAACCCGATCTCACTCCCACCCCAAGCCCAAACCAATCTCCCTTATGATCGTGCTTGAGAGACCAGAGAGTGAAAGGAGGACGTTTGGATGCTGGTAGCCGGCCAGGACAGGGCCATCGTGCACGGCTGAGGCCCAAACCCGAACCGGTACCCGGTTAGAACCAAATCTTTCCTTTTGTCGATTTTTACATTATGGATAGTTTTGGTTGATTAGGGAACGTTTGTTAGGTTGCTTAGGGGGTATAGAGATGATTTTGGACGGTGGTTGACGGTTGTGAAGCCCAGGGGGATTTTGAAAGATTGAACCGTGAAGGGGAGTTGGACAGGGGTCGGTTTAAGGGGTTTTGATTAGTTTGGATGATTGGAATAGATGGGAAATGAGAAAATAGGAATTTAGGGATTGGATTGGAAGCAAACAGACGAAAAATGGGGATTGGAGAGGCCTGGACCGGTCACGCCGGTCCAGTTGCAGAACAGAACCGAACCGGCCGGTTTGGACCGGTTCGATCGCTGAGGACGATAAACAGTGCAGCGGCGCTTGAGCCCACGCGCAGGGCCTTTTGGGCGGTGCGTGGAAGCGCGTGGTGGGGAATTTGGGGAAGTTTTCAACACGTGAAATCTTCTATTCGATGTAACGAACATTTTGGGACTGGTTTCGTGTCGAACAGACATCGTCTCGATAATGTTCGGGGCATTGTAAGGTTTCGGATCGTGATTTAAAATAGTTAAAAATTCGGGAAAATTACGGGGCTTCAATGAGAGGTTAATAAGGTAGTTAGTAACCTTTTATTACGATTTGGACAGGTTTGGGAGTCCTAGTGACGGTGATTGTCTCGGGAAAGCCGTATGGCACCCAAACCGAGGCAGCAGCATAGAACGGTTTGTGAGTGGACCTTGATTTCTAAACTGTGATGCATGCATAAATGTTTTATATGGATTATGAATGTGATTCTATGATGTTGATTTGGATATTTGTGAATTATATGATTTCACGCATTTCGAGGCGATTTACGTGCTTGCTTGTAAATTGAGGTTTTCCGGTTTTATACTGATTTTCCGTACTTGTGGTTTTTGATATGATTTCATGAAATGATTTTGAATTCGAAAAGGTAAACTAGGGTTGAGACCCATTTAATCTACGAACTCTCGGACTTGAGGTCCATTTGATTTAACGAGGCATCGGGCCGAAGGCCCAGTTGGTTTACAATTCGGACCGGAGGTTCAGTTTGTATGTGGATTCGAGCCTAGGGCCCAGTTATGTGTTAAAAATGGTTTTTTAGGTTCATGATGGTTTATGGGAACCAGAATGAACCCTTGAAATGGATTTATGCTTCATGACGGTTTATGGGAACTGGCATGAACCCATGAAAGGTTTTATGGTTCATGACGGCTTATGGGGGCCGGGCATGAATCCTTGAAAGGTTTAAAGAATGATTTCAAAAGATTTTTCATATGCCATCCTTTATATATGATTGTCTCCTCCGGGGAGGGTCGTTGGCCTCGGTGGACCCTGGAGTAGTTACGGAGCACTGTCTGAGTGGAGTCGACCCCCAGTTGGGTTCTTTACTCTTAGGATGGGCATGGTTCGTTACCTCCAGGGAGGGTCATTAATCTACGGACTTTGACCTGGGTGGACCCTGGAGAGAGTTGGGTTTGAGACCCCGGTTAGCACGCGCGTAGCTCTATATACCGTGACAGGTTCGGTGATATGAAATATAATGGATAAACATGATTTCATTTGGTTTGGGAAATTATGTTTTATGATGATAAATGGATTTGGGTTGAGATCCCACATATGTTTACTATGTTGTGGTTTTCTGTAAATGGTTTGGGCAGGAGCCCGTATGATTATGGTGGTTTAAACATATGTGATTGAATAAATAGTTTTACTATGCATGCATACTTTTTAGTGAAGGGTATAAAGGTCTTTATAAAATGTATTTACGAACTTATTACTTTTTGTCCACTCACAATCTTTTTGTTTTTAGTACCCTTCAGGTTGAATACGGCGCGGACTGAAGCAGAGACCGAGATATCACATACCTCCTTCGGATCCTGGCGTACTCTGATAGCCCGAGAGGGCTAAGGTTGGAAATTTCCCTTGTCTGACACTTCGTGTCAAACGGGATCAGGGGCGTTCCTCGTTAATCCCGGGGGGGGGGGGGGGGGGGGGGGGATTAAGGACGGGTCCTGTCACTAAATCCGTCAAATCTTAATCTTTTCCCACATGCAAGGTGTCTGGGATGATCTACTCAATGCGAAGGTTCCAAATATTTGGTTTTTAGGCCTAGAGAATACATGTTCGAAGCTTGAAATCGAAGGGGAAGCTGCGGTGGTCCTCAGATGCCAGGGAATGCTGATGCTCCATTCAGGCATCAACCATGCAAGAAATTTGAATAAGATTTGAAGGTTAGAGTCTTCGTGAAACCAGGAATTCAATAGCCTACCTATAAGTAGAAAGCTTACCTGCATTGTCGTGAAAGTCCAGAAATTCCAGCAGCCAAGCGATTTCCAACCACCGTCGTGACTCTTAAGATTCAACATGTAATCGGTCTTACAAGGAGCTCTCATTAAGGTCATAACAATGGTCTTAGTTAGGAAGTTTGAAGTTTACTGGGTTGATTGGAAAAATACCATAAGGCTACGGTTTACTAATTTCTGATGGGCCACCACCATCGTCCAATGCTTACGTCAATTAGCTTCGAATCAACTCGAAGGTTTCCCAGGTCCGAGTCGGGTCAAGGTTTGATTCTCGGGTCACGAAGGATATCGTGGTTTCTGATGTATTCCAATAGTCCGATGAGGAAGAGGAGATCATGCGAAGCTGATAATGAGGCTCTGGTTCGACGCTCTGATTCATCGCATAGTGTCACATTCGAAGTTATGAGTATCGACTTCTCACACTGTATGATTATCCTTAGGTAAACTACGAGGGAGATAGACGGTGGTGGGTGGTCGCCTGGGTCTAAAGAGGGTGACACTTAAGTGGTAGCTTGATGGGAGCAATTGAAATTCATGGTTTTGGTGTGGAGGGGTTCACGGTTCTATGCGAGTAGAGGAAGATGGGTGTTCGTGAAGGGGAGATCGAATAGAGAGTAAGGGTGAAGGCTACAAATTACTTGTGTGTATTGGGCCCTTCCATTGGGCCTGTAGCAAAAAAAAAAAGTGGCCAAATGGAAGTTTCTTTGATGGCCTTTAAGTTTAGTCTTTTCACAAATGGGCTTGCCATTACCAATTTGAGCTCACCAAAAGGCTTTCAAGTCAGTTAACCCTCACACCACAAATGCCTAATGAATGGAGGTGACCAAGGCCCAACAGTTTGCTTAGGGATAAAATGGTAATTTTGCATTATTTTTTTTTTTCTAAATTCTGGTACGGGATGTATCAGTCTAGTCCTCTTAGGTCCTCGAAATTTGGTCAAAGTAAGTCAAGGGTACAACTCTCAACAGGTATCCGTAAATTGTCCGTTGCCTCCACAGTTAAAACTTAACTTCCTCTCGGGGTCCAATAGAAACGTTCTCCATCAAGGGATTCATTATTTCCCATTCATCAAGCTACTAGTACTTCACTTCGTTTACAACGAGAAATCCACAAAATTTTCTCTCAAATGATACAACAAATCAGATGCTTCTAGAAAATTTCCCTGAATGTACTGCATGGGTTCCTTAGTCAATGATTAGTCTCTTCCTCGAAGGATACCAAATCCTCTCAAGTAGATTGATCTTCGCCTCACCAACAAGCCAAGTAGGTCAAGTATTAGAAAAACCTTGATGTTCCAATTGTCCCGCCATGTAACTTGTTTTGATTCAGTTAGTTTAACGACTTCGACAATCCATCTTCCAAGAGGTCAGCAATTCCTTCCGATCTTCCTTATGGAAGGGTGATTCCCGACCCTAAGGGTCCGATGGGGTCCAAACTAACCCTATAACTAAAATGACCTTCGTAACAGTTCTCCCAAATTATGGCTTAAGATGTCCAAATCGAAATAGGATAGCTAATCTCAAGTGGCCACGAGGTACAAAGCAACGAGTATAGTTTTCCGCTAAAGTAGTAATCTAAGTTGGGGATAGGAATAGGTAGCTTGATCAATCTCTAACCATAAGGGTAGTGGAAACTTAGCCTATACGTGTCTAGGGGTACTTTAGATAGCTAACATAGTTGAAGGTTCCTTCTAATCCAATGGTCCAACACAAGGATACGAAAGGCACCAAGTACATGTCTGATTCGATTGATCTTAGGAGAAAGAGGGGGCAGTGCAACATGTCCCAGGTGGGAAATTCTTAACTAACTGTCCCTCTAATTCCCTCAAGAGTTGACTAGCCAAAATTTGTCACCTCGACGAGAAGGTATAGGTTACTGAGATGATCTTTGTAACTTATAAGTTCAAACTGGTGTAATATTCTTACTCACTCACCACTCATAACATGGTAACCTCTCGGAAGGGGATTGAGTGGAGCGATGATGCGAAAGGAAATCCCTTACCTTACTTCGTGGTACATGATGGCTTCCATCGTGGAAGTGTCTAAATCTTCGTTCAACACATTTCAAGAACGTCCAAGATTTGACTTCTAAAAAGTTCGAACAAAAAGGGAAAAGAATACTCTAAGGGATAGATACATCACTCTACAACCCGAGTGGCGTCTAGAAATATAATACAAGGATGAGGTAGTCTAAGGGAGATATTATGCATTTACCAAAAAGGAATAGTGTGATGAAATGATTCCTTATAAATTAGGGTCAAAGTGTAGTCAAAAGTTCCCGAGTAAAGTTTAGTAGCTTAATCAGGGAACAACATTCCCTCTAACGAACCGTTAACGATGCACATGTAATACGGTCAAGCGACAAGCGTGAGCTGTGACTAAAATTCTCCATGTTGAAGTCCACCTCCGCTCGGGTATGAGTTCCGGTCGATTAGTCTAACTTCCAGACAAAGTTCCAATACCACGACCATAGCTTAGTTTAACGTTTAGTTGTAATTTTGCAGCTAAATCCACTATAGTCCATGCTGCAAGCTTACCATTGGACTAGGACCATCAAGTCAGCTAGTTCATTCACTAACCCCACAACGTAGTCAAGGAAAATTCTCATGTCCACAACTAGTTTGACTGGTCCCGAAGTAAGCTTCGACGACACCAACGCTAGTAAAAAAGTCATCTCCAATGAAATGGGTACGAGTCAGAGCAAGTTCATACACCACGAGATGAAAATCATTGTTTAATCCTCGATTCAAGATTGTTCTGTCAATGAATATTCTCCGGGTTAAGGTAAAGATATCACTAATAACAATGGGATATGAACATCATGCTTATACTTTGAATAAAGGGGGATCGAGGACGTCAACGTAACCTATTCAACTTGAAATGTACAACAGTGGGTAGATTTTGATCAAACCAATCGGGTGTCACATGTCACCCTATGACATTGCCATGTCATATGATGACGTCACCTGTTGATGCCATCACTGCCACGTGTCACTGATAAGTCTGACACCTCTCTAACACCCTACCATGTGGTACGACCCCACTAGTTCACATGGTCTGACATCGCTGACGTGAACATGCCACATTAGTTGCCACGTCATCTGACACGTCCTAACCCCATGCTACATGGCACTACCTTACTAGTCCATGTGATCTGACAAATATGACGTGGCCCTCCATGTTAGCTGCCATGTAAGCCTGACACCCTCTAACAGATCGTCATGTGAAACTTCCTGGTTTACCATGTGGCCTGATAGGGTGCCACGTCATCATCTTCAACCTCAGGCGGGTCGACCCGTTAGACTGTATTGCGTCGTTTTACCTGACTCATCATATCTTCGCCTTCCAACGACCGTTTTCCTCCATTTGTTTTCCTACACACTCATCTCACTCCTTGGAATCTATCTACGAGTTCAAAACGAAGAAACCATACTTGGAATCGATTGGCCAAGCTTGAATCCTCACGGCCAAGCTTTGAACCCGCACCCAGGGCCGTCCAGTGGTCCTCTGTCGTCCAATCTTGTCCCTACAAGCTCACATGTGCTCAATGAACACAACTACGACATCAGAATGAGCCCTAAACGTGTAAAAATCAAAATCTGAATTTTCAAACCTACAGTTTTACCTTTTTTCACGGTTTTTGGCCAGTTCCACGATGGCTTTGCCTTCTCTGCCGCCGTCCTAAGTTTTGAGCATCGAATTCTCACGCTGGATGGTTACATTCTAGTTCATCGTACAATGTCGCATTTGAAGTATTAAGTATCAAATTCTCACAGTGGATGGTTATCCTTAGGTCAACGGAGAGGGGGGATAGATGATGGTGGGTGGTCACCTGGGTCTAAAAAGGGTGGCACTGAAGTGGTAGCTTGATAGGAGCAGTCAAAGTTCATGGTTTCAGTGTGGAGGGGTTCACGATTATGTGCGAGTAGAGGAAGAAGGGTGTTCGTGAGGGGGAGATCGAATAGAGAGTAAGGGTGAAGGCTACAAATTAATTGTGTGTATTGGTCCTCACATTGGGCATGTAGCAAAACAAAGTGACCAAATGCCAATTTCTTTTATGGGCTTTAATTTTAGGCTTTTCACAAATGGGCTGCCATTACCAATTTGAGCTCACCAAAAGGCTTTTATGCTTAGGTTAACCCTCACACCACAAGTGCCCAACGAAAAAAGGTGAGCATGGTCCAACATGTTGCTTAGGGGTAAAATGGTAATTTTTCATTTAGTTTATTTCTAAATTCGGGTACGAGATATATCATAGGAAGCCCTACATATTGGGATAAATTATAGTCATAGTTGTGCTAAGGCATCATCAAATGGAGTTTGTGACATGGAAAGACGAGTTCAAGAGTTCAATATCAAAAGTAGGTCGTGGAGTCCCTCAAGGCCAAATCAAGAAAATAAGGTCGAAGTACAAGCTTATGAATGTATTAGACATCTCTAGTGACTTAGAGTCCTAACTTGGACAAAATGAAGTAAACCATTGCATGATCTTGGTTTTAGCTTAAAAAGAAAAAATAAGAAAAAATAAAATAAAATAAAAAGAAAAGAAAGCATTAAGCTAAGCCAAGTAAGCCAATGAGAAAAGAAGTCACATAAACACCATTCAAGAAGCAAGTCTTCAATTGAGAAAGCCCTAATGTGCCAAATTTGGTCGAGAGCCATGAAGTGTTCAAATCAAAGTAAAGATCAAGTTCTGAGTCATGCCTTGTCATTACCTAGACTTTTGAAATCCAATATTTTTCTTCACAACCCATGAACCTAGCCCCATTACAACCTTTGAATGAAGACCTAGCCCATCTTAAGGGAAGTTTTTCTTGGAGTTAAGGTATGTCTCTTCGTTCTTAATGTTCAATTCCTTCATGAGATCTATATTTAGAAGCCGACTTTCTTTCATACTATTTCATATGTGATTATATTTGATTTCCTTACATAACCTCCCATATACTTGCAAGAGTGAAACCCTATGATTTCATGAGAAAATTGAGGGTTACCTAGTGCAGATTAGAGTCGAGGCGAAATCTTTCTAAGACTTTTTAACTTTGTTGTTTTAAACTTGAAATTTTGAAATACAAGGTATTCACACTTAAATACAAGGTACCTTCTTGAAATTGGCATATGTCTATATTTTGGCATAAAATGATTGATTTATTGTGTTCCTTGGTAACCTGTAAGTATTTTGTTTAGATTGTTTCAATTGTTGTTTTAAGTTATTAAGTAAAAGGAGATCCTACTCCTCCTACTAGGTGAACCTAGATGTTTAAATAATCTATCCTTAATTAGATTGAGTCTTTTAATTTTCTCTTTAGTTTTAGTCTCTATTTTGCTCGAGGACTAGCAAAATCTTAGATTGGGAGTATTTGTAAGGTCATAAAACCTTCATATATTTCATGTCATTTGCTATCCCTTTCTCTTAGTTTTTGTTTGAATCATGACCATCAATAGTATAAAGTGATGCATTTTTGAGGCATGTACAAGCTTTAAAAAGTTGAGGTAATTAATATAGGAAAAAGAATTACTCAAATTTGAGTTCAAATGAATGGGATGCTCCAACTTCAATATCGGGCCCTAAGCTAAGTCTTGAGTGCGCCAAGTCCGCCAAGTGCGTCACATTTTGGGTACAGATCAAGTCCCTCATACCAGCCCATCTAGGTCCCAAAACCATGTCATGTGGCATCAATGTCACGTGACATCAATGCCACTCCCAAGAGGTGCCAAGGTTAGGCGAATGCCATAACTTGTCATGTCCCAAGATATTTCCATTCGAATTTTAGATCAAGTTCCTGCGCATTCCTCTACCACACCAAATTTGTGCCAAGCTTGAATCTTTGCCAATATCACATCTCTGCCAACATCAATACTCCTTAAAATCCTCACACAGGTCCAGTCCAGGGCCTGGCCTTTTAGTTTCAAAGTTGGCCTTGGTCTATCCTAAATTTTTTTAGCCAAGCCAAGGAGTGTGCTTCGACTCTTTTACATGTTATAGAGCTTATGATGTGCTAAGGCACGCCATGGCGCATCTAAAAAGATCCAAGAACTTAGTTCCAAGTTTCATGGCATGCCTAAGAAACTGCACTAATTCCAGTCTAGCACACAACTTGCATTTACATCGCTAGCTTGTAGTTGTACGCCCATCTAAGTTCTGATTGGTTTGCAAGCTATTTCAAGACTTTATAATAGCTTAGGATTTCCATAGGCACTCTAGAATGTTTTAGGCTATTTTATGATTTATAATCCTTATAGGACAATGTTTTCTCCTTGTCTATAAAAGGGGCTTTGTCCATTATTTCAAACACAATTTTACAGACTTAGAACTAAATGCACACGCCTAGACACCTTTGTTACATTGAGACATTTTATTTGTGAGGCTTGTCCCCGAAGATCAGAATCTGTTCTTAAAGCTTGCTCACGGCTAGCACTTAGAGCTCATCCTTGAGAGTATAGTTTGAATTTAATGTTTTGAATCTTCCTTCAATATAATTAATGTTTATTCTTTTCATCATGCTTAGTGAGTAGTTTTTTTTTAAGTTAGGGTTGATCTTAAGACCCTAGTTATGACACTTTCTTAGCTTGTTTTATATGGTTTGATAATGGTGTTGACTTTGGTGTAATGACCCGTCCCGAATTTCGGGATTAGATTAGTGACTAATCAAGGATTAGTGAGGTTAAATCGGTGATTAGTTGAGTGAAATCGGACAGACGACGTAAAAGGGCCATTTTGTCCCTTATCGTGGGTAAAATGTTGACTTTTGACCCGGGAGGTCCGATGGCCGAGGACCGAGAATCGTTATGTAGATAGAGTCGATACGAATCAGTAGACAGGCGGCACACCGAAATCGGACGTCGAACGGGAAAGTTATGGGTCACGGAACTTCGTTTGTACTATGCACGCATTACAAGGCAAGGATTAGGTAGAATTATCTGATTGGTTGACTTTTTAAGTGAGACCCATGGATGAGTGACAAGTGTCACTCATCCATTGGGCATTAACCCCAAATTGTGGATTTCAACGTTGATTGGTGAGATTTGGATTAAAATAATATTATTTTTTATTATTTTATAATTCCCACTCATCTCATCTCTTAATCCCATCCATCCATCCTTATCTTTCCTCTCATCTCCACCATCCATTTTCTCTCTCTCTCATCTGATCATCATTAGATATAATCTCCCTCATTCATCTCCTAAACCCGTGCACGACATCCATCTCCCTTCTCATTTTTCTTCAACCATGAACACCCAAACACACACCTCACCACCATAACCATTTCTATGTTCTAGTGAAGGACTGAGAGAGACTAGGACAGCGTGGGAATGGACGACAGGCGACAGCGGAGGAAAGCTTGAAACCGTGGGTAAGTATTTAAATTTTGGACTTTGGGTTTTAAGGGGCCTTGGTCGATTTTAATGATTGGGTTGGCCTTCTGGACGTCGTAGGGATCGTTTGGGATTGAAAATGGGAGCTGGGACGGCCGGAGACGACGACAGTAGAGAGTTGCAGGCGGCCGGTTCGTCCATGGTTCATCAAGGTACGGTTTTGTGTGTTTTTCATGGATTTAATCACGGTAATAGATTCCTAGGGTTGTGACTAAGAGTTTAAGATCGAAAGGGACAAGATTGGATCGAAAATAAGAAGGCTAGAATGCTGAACCAGCCACGCTGGTCCAGAACGGTCTGGTCCGATTCGAACCAGGCGAACTGGGTTTGCTGGAGGTTGCTGGTGACACTGTAGCAGGCGCGTGGCTTTCACACGCAGCCCCTTTGGGCGTTGCATGAGGGCGCTTGGAGGGTAGTTTGGGGAAGTGTTCAACATGACTTTAATCTATTCGATGTAACGAACATTTTGGGACTGGTTTCGTGTCGATCAGACACCCTCTCGATATTGTTCGGGACATCCGAAGGTTTAGGATCGAAATTAAAAATAGTTAAAAATTTGGGAAAATTACGGGACTTCAATGAGAGGCTAATAAGGTATTTAGTAACCCTCTAGATTGATTTGGACAGGTTTGGAAGTCTCAGTGACGGTGATTAGCCCGGGGAAGCTTGCGACACACAAATCGAGGCGGAAGCTTAGGACGGTCTGTGAGTGGACCTTGATTTCTAAACTGTGATGCATGCATAAATGTTTTATATGTTTTATGAATATGATTCTATAATTTTGATTCAGATATTTTTGAATTACATGGTTTCACGCATTTCTAGGCGATTTACTTGCTTGCACGTAAATCGAGGTTTACGGTTTTGCACTGATTATCCGTGCTTATGGTTTTGGAAATGGTTTAAGGAAATGGTTTTGGATTTGAAAAGGTAAACACGGGTTCGAGACCCATTTGTTTTGGAAACTCTCGGACTCGAAGTTTATTTAGTTATGTTTTCGGGCTAGAGGCCCAATTGGTTCGTGAATCGATTTCGGATTTGAAAATATGGAATCGGGCACGAGACCCAATTGATTTACGAACTCTCAGACTTGATGTCCATTTGATTTAACAAGGCTTCGGACCGGAGGCCCATTTGGTTTACAAAATCGGGCATGAGGCCCGTTTGGTTTATGAATCGGGCACGAGGCCCATTTGGTTTACGATATCGGGCACGAGGCCCATTTAGTTTAAGAAATCGGGCACAAGGCCTAGTTGGTTAACCAATCGGGCCAGAGCCCCAGTTGATTTACGAATTCGGGCTTCGGGCCCACTTATGGTTTTTCAAATTGTGATTTTGGGTCGGGGACCCATAAATGGATTTCCGGTTCATGACAATTTATGGGGACCGGGCAGGAACCCTTGAAAGCTTTTGAGAATGTTTACAAATGGTTTTTCATATACCATCCTTTATATATGGATTGTCTCCTCCAGGGAGGGTCGTTGGCTTGGGTGGACCCCGGAGTAGTCACGGAGCACTGACTGAGTGGAGTCGCCCCCGTTGGGTTCCTTACTCTCAGAAAGGCTATGGATTATAACCCGCAAGAAGGGTCATTGATCTACGGACATTGACGTGGGTGAACCCTAGGGAGACTTGGGATTTGAGACTCCGGGTAGCACGCGCGTAGCTCTAGATACCGTGATAAGATTGGTTATATGATATATATTGATAAACATGATTTCTTGGTTTTGAGAAATTGTGTTCTATGGATAATAAATGGATTTAGGCTGAGTTCCCACATATGTTTACTATGTTATGGATTTCTGTAAATGGTTTTGGGAAGGGGCACGTATGTTTTGTATTTACGGAACTTGGGGCTGAGACCCTAAATATGGTTGTTTAAACATATGTGGTTTGATAAATGGTTTTCCTATACATGCATGCTTTTTAGTGAAGGGCATAAAGGTCTTTTATAAAATGTGTTTTACGAACTCTTTTATTTTCGTCGACTCACAGTCTTTCTGTTTTCAATGCCCTTCAGGTTGATTACGGATACGGACTGTAGTCGAGACTGAGACATCACACTCCTCCACCGGATCCTGTCGTACCATGGAAGCCGTTCGGGCTATCTGTTTTAATTTTCCCTGGTCTGACACTTCGTGTCAGACGGGATCAGGAGCGTCCCTCGTTAATCTCGGAGAGATTGGGACGGGTCCTGACATTTGGTGTGCTATGTTAGCTTCTTAAACTGATGTTCTTTTTTTGTGATTAAAACTTACTATTTTAACTGCATGAATCATATATGTTTTGCATCAAGATACTATGACAAGAAATAAAGTTATAACATAACTCACGAATCCTAGGATTGTATACCACTTTCTAGAGTTAGTATAATGTCATCAATTGTTTTTTTATATACTCAATGTTGTCTTTTGTGTTATAGTGGAAGAACTATTACATAATTGATAGATCGTTAATTAAGCATTATTTTATATTATTTTATACCCTTTATGTTTGACTTTTAAAATTAAAATAATAAAAAATTGGAGAAAATAATATATTTTGTGATATTTTTGTAGAAATAAATAAATCTTCGAATTTGGAGCGTTTTGGTGAAAGAATTGTCCCGATCGGAATTATAACGAATACATTATGGACAAAATTCGGAGGAAAACTACTGAATCCATATTTAATTTGCAGCCCAAGAAAAAAAAAGAAATCCAGCCAAAAAAATCAACCCAGGTCCATCATTTCTCCAAGCCCAGTCGCTTGGCCCAGCCCAAAATTCCTGCAGCCCACAGTCACGAGCCCACGTCGATGTCCATCCCACACGCGCAACCTAGTCAAACCAAGCCTGCTACTCGCGCCAGCAAGTAACTACCGAACTGCTTCTCAGAGTCTTCGGTGTGCGCCTCCTGAAAGAGTCTTCATCCTGTCAGCGCGCGTGCGTGACTCACCATACGCTAGCCAGCACGCCTCCACCAACTCCAACCCACTTCTATCAGCAGCTACTGGCCGAAATGCAGGCAACCCATTTCCTGCTTCCATCTGCTCCCTTTTGCAGCAGTTTTTGGCAGATTTCCAGCACATTTTCAGCTCCAACCATCCCTAATTTCATCATTATTCGTCAATTTTCATCATTTTAATTGTACTTATTTTTATATTTTATTTTTGTATTTTTATTTGAATATTTTTGGCACTCCCTCTATAAATAGAGAGATCATTTCACTTGTTAAGGGTCCTCAATTGTCCTCAATTTTAGTCTTTTTTCCCCTTTTATTAGTTCATGTTTCTCTTTTCTTTTTGTTATTCTTTTTTTTTTTATTTTGTAGATTTATTTTGGGGACTATTTGTAACTTCTTGTAATTTTTCTTCTTAATTAGTTTTCCTTTAAACCTTGTCTTTTAATTTATGTTTTTATATTCATTTCTTAAGTTTCATTTCCTCTTAATTTTAGTTCTTAAATTTTCTTTGTAAACTTTTCTTTTTAACTTCTTTGACTTCTCTTTTAAATATGAATTTATGATTTTCTTAAGAAAATCCTAGGCCGAGTATTTCTGAAATAATTCTAGAATTTAAGTCCAAATTCTTATGTTTTATCCTCTATCTTCATAAGGTTCCTTCTGCTATTCAGAGAATTTTATGAGTAGCATTCTATTGTTTCCATCCACTTTCGGAATCACAAACTGTTTTTAGGTTCCGAAAGTGTAATTTTATTCCCTTTACTTAAATTCTTGTTCTTGTTTCGGTTTACTTATAATTCAATACATGTGATAGTATTTTCTTTCTAAACTTTTGTAAGTATGAATGCAATCTCCATGTGTTTTACTTTCTGAATTTCTTTTACTTCGTATATCTTATGCTTAAACTTCAATTTGGTGCTATATGTTTTATCCGATGTTCAGTGCATTTAGACTAGGATTGAAGAGATTAAATGTTGATCGTTGTTGGCACATTTAATTATAAATTTAAGGTGAATTATATTGTAAATGTTTGAAGCATATTGATATTTGACGCACATTAATGGTTGATGCATTTATAATATTGAAAAATATATGCAAGTATTTGAGATGCTGAAGGTAGGATTTCGTGATTGGTTTGTTATGAGCAAAATGTTAGAGTGTTGGTAAAATTTGTATTTGAAGGAAGTCTATTTTAGGAGTGGTTTAAATAATGTGATTGTTAATTTGAAATTACTTACGTAAAAGTGTCGATTTTGTCTATGAAACTACTCTATGGTTTGTAAGTTCTAATTAGCATGATCATTTGCATTTTAATTCTTAGTTTGGTTAAAATGTAGTTTAGATTACACTTTGTTCAAAACCCCCCATTTCTTACTTGTCATATTTTTCTTCCAACAAAGCTTAGATTTATGATAAACGGATGTGTTTGTAGATTGGTGGGGTGGATTGTAGATGTGGATGATGGATTCTGGACGGGTAATTGGTGGATTATGGATGGGTTGGTGGATAGGTGCTTTTTACAAATGCTTAAGCCTCCTTTTTATAAGAGAAAACTATCCCACAATAAGGGGCTCACAATTGAAATCCTGAAAGGAAAAAAGATTTAAAAAACCTTTTAAAAATACAAAATATACTTTAATTCGCTTCTTACAAGAACTTGGAGACTTGGTTTAATCTGATTCCTATAATGCAAATTTGGACTTAATCTTTCTCTATGAATTGTTGGAATTGTACTTTGTACTTTAGCTAAAACTCCATAATTCTGTAAAATATCAAATCCAGCACAAATCTCACCAAACATATTATTTTCACGTATTTTATCAAAATATTAAGCTAAATCATAGGTTAAAAGGGATATATATATATATATATATAATATGACTTACCAATCCTCAATATAGAAAAATCAAATTCAAAATGATAGAAAGACAAAAAGACAACAAAATTTTTCAATCTATAATTTCGAACACTAGAGTTCATATAAAAGCATATCTAGTGTACCCCATATGGACTAGGCAAGGTACCTCCTAGCCCACAACCTTACCTTTCAGCTTATAGCCATTGATGAAAATATCGACATTATCGACGAAATATCGGCACGTAAGAGGGGGAAAAATTGAGCGAAATATTGACATTTTTTCTTGTTTTAAGCTCATCGATCTCCTTATTACATTAAAACGATTGAGATAGGGTCAAATTACATGAAAATTGGACGTAACACCATTGAGTTCCAGTCAGGTCATGCCGCCGGGTAAAAAAACCCGAATCGCAGACCCACACGCGAGGTAGAAGATGACTGTTAAAATTAGTATGTGTACTTTATATATTATGTGGTTGCTTATGTTTTCAATTGGGCTTGTTTAGCCGAGTTGGTTGTGCAGTTGTGCCTTTGGCTTTAAAATGTGAAGGTCCTTGGTTCGACCCGAGGTGCACGTGACTACTGTTTTTTTTTTCTTTCATTTTTTCCAAATTTGCAACTATATTTGTCATTTTTTTACAATTTTAAATATATCAATTCTTTCCAATTTTTAAACAAAGATTGACTCTATTTTTTCATTTTTTTTTCCAATTTAAATATATTTACTCATTATATATATTTTTTCCATTGAAATTTTTTTATGCTTATTGTTATGTGTTTAATTATATTAACATTCAATTATAGTAATTCACTCCAATTTATGTTTATGTTTAAAATTTTATATTATTAGTCATCGGCAGAACCATATTGTATCATATTATTCATCCTATATTTATTATAGAAAAATCATTTTCTAGTTATTGTTAGTCTTATATAACCATCATTGGGTACTTAAGTTTTTTCCAAAATTTCACTCAAAATTTCCAACTTTTATATCGAATTTCCGTCATTTTTGTTGACCGTAAACGATATCGATATTTGGGGTAAAATATCCGTAAATTTGACTAGCGATATATCCGTCGATATCGATATTTTCATCCTTACTTATAGCCCATCAAATATAGACCAAGCAAAGGCAAGCTCAAAGGCTAGCCTTGCCTCTTTGCCAAATCGATCAGGGTTGTTGGCCCAAATAATGCCATGTGGCACGATATTAACAACAATAGCCTTAGCTCCAGTGGCTACTTTCTTGCGGCCAATAAAATAATGCCATGTGACACGATATTAAAAATAGGTAGCCGTTTAAATTTTGTTTTAACTCCTATAAATACCCATAATTTAACCATCATTCATCACACATTTTATCATCTCCTATTCAAACCCAAATTCTTTTTACTTATATTTTTTACATTTTCCTCAAATTTGTCATTATATAGTACCAACCCACAAATTATCAAATGATGAAAAAGTGTTGTTGTGCAAAGCTAGGGTAGCTGTTACTTTATATGCAATTGCACGTGGCATGAAAATCTAGTTTAAGATAAGAGAAGATAAGATATCATTTTAAATTGTAGATAAAAGAATCTATAAGAAAAAGTGGAACTAAATAATATTTTGGAGATAATAGATAAAATTTTCTACATTATTATTTTTAAGAAAATAATTCACAAAAAATTTGACTTCTGACCTCTTGCCCCTTGCCCCTCCCTGGTAGAGCAATAAAAAAAACATTATTGGGCAATATGCATGAATACTATCATTTGAAAGGAAAAACTTTGCCTATATTTCGTTGCCCTTACCTTCACCACTAGACATAGCAGTGAGTAAGGTGCAGTTTGATACGGATATTGGCAATATCCAAATCCAAACCATTAAAATCGTAACAGTTCGATACAGTTTAAATTTTATAAAATTAGAAATGATAATGTTTCGATCCAAACCGTTACTAATGGTTCGGTTTGGATCAAAATGGTTTGAAATCTCTTAGGCACAAAAAGAAAGATATATATATATATAATGATACAAAAAATAGCAGAATAATCCATACTCAAAATTTTGTATATTAAATTTTTAGAGGATTGGATTACAAGCTTTACCACTATATTAAAATTTGTCAACCAAACAGTAACACTTATTAATAATATTTTACTATACTCTTATCTAGATATACATGTATTTATCTTGATATATCTGGGAATCCTTTTATTTTTATTATTTTTACTTTGTATTAATAATAGATTTAGAAATTAATATATTCTTTAACGGTCCGATATGGATTTAACAGATTTCCAAAATGAAAATTGAAATCCAAACTAGTTCTAATGGAGCAATTTGGATTTTCAAACCGTTTGAGTTTTATCTGGTCAAACCTCAGATAAATAACAGTTTGCGGATCAGTTGGTGGTTTTAACGGATTTTTGCTCATCTCTAACTAAACACACTCTAAAGCTTATAATCAGAATATCCAAATTCGAAATTTTGAAGAAATAGAAAATTAAACTTTGAAACCTTAATTTTATATTATAAGAGTTCACCTCAAACTTACTATATAGAAATAATAAATTCAAAACAAAAAAAGAGTGAAAATTCATTCTACAATCCATCAAATATATATATATATATATATATATATATCTATATATGTCAATTTATTTCAAACCAATATATATGTGTGCTCCTCCCATGTTCAACTAGTGACATAATATAGCATAAGTTGATATACTAGATCTCGTTACTCAAGCTCTCGCAGAGTTACTTATTAGGATCTTCTCTAAATCTTTGTTTTCTAAAGTACTACTTGTTTCAGACTTCAAGAATTTTTCAATGTCCTTTGATTCTGAACTTCCATGTCTAAGGTGAAACCACTTCCTATGTGACTTTGGCTGCTTCCTATCAGTACTAATGGAAATTGCTATATCATTAGGGAAGAGGTCTTGGAGTACAAAGGCATGTATGCTGGTTGTTATAAGAAGAATGCTAACTATGATTGTTGACAGGACCCGTCCCCGAAGGACATAGATAACCATGCCCGGTCCTGCTCCTGTCTGATAAGTCAAATGAAGTTCCGAATTTACCCTTAATGCTTGCCAAACAAGGGATAACCGCAAATGTGCCTACTCATGCCTCTACCTCTATAATAGCCTCGATTATCGCGCCATGACCTGGAGGGTCAATAAAACAGAAAGGGTGTGAGTGGACAAAACAAACTTTTAGAAATACATTTACCAAAATACATTCTTACCCTCCAGTTTCACAAACATGCATGCATATCATAAACCATGAGTAAAATATATCTGGGCACAAATGTTTATAAATCACAAATCTCAATAAAACTACGTGACTCATTTCCATAGCCAATCTCATAGTCACGTTATCCCTGCAACGCCTGCAAATCAATAGGCTCAAGGACCGCTCAAAATCCGAGCATGTCGCTGTGAACACATCACCAGCCGACAATCCAGATCTTCGTGAACACATCACCGACCGATCTCCACATAATCCAGCACATATGATTTGAGTCGAGCCTCCCGCGATTGCACGACCATAGACCGTGCTATGTGACCTCTCCGGGTGAACACATCCCATCCCGGAGGCGAGCGTTATCTCCAGGGTTCATTCCGGGGGAACACATTCCCAATCGGAAGCCCTAATATCCACAACACAGGGTGCACTCCGGGGGAAACATATTCCCAACCGAAAGCCCTAAATATCTGCAACACATAACCATGAAAACTAGTGAAAAATAGTTGCATTTGAAATAAAATCATTTATCCACACAGGGTCTCGGCTCAAAACATAGTTTCCTCAAAATCCGTAAAACCAGAGTCTTGATTATTTCATAAATCTAAAAACCATCAATATCATCATGTAATCACATGGAAATACCAATCCAATCATAATCACATCTCCAATGGGTCTCAAGCCCAAAATATCATTTTCATGCAAATCCGTGCAACTGCAACCTCAATTGCCATTTTCACATAAATCCATAGAATATATCCAAAAAGCATTACAAATCCTTCAAATCAATCCCTGACTCATAATCCGAGTCAAAATCAATCTCAAATCCCGAGCCTTCGCCCAAAACAGCAATTTCACAATTTTCCCGAAAATCGTGCCAAGAACAATATAAAACAATATAATATTCCCAAAATCCAGAAACCATCACATCGAAACATTAATCATGCCAAATCATTTCAAATCATATAATAAAGCACTTAAAACATATATGCATGCATTCTGGGTAGAAAACAAAAGTCCACTCACACACCGTCCAAACCGCTCGCTTTCCGAGCTGCATGCCTTTCCGTAATTTCTGATATTTTCCAAGAAACCCAAGTCCTGTCCAAAATCATTCTTAAGGGTCACTAATGACTCAATCAAGATCATATTAACTTCCCATAATTTTTTCGGGAATTAAATACGAATTTAAAGCAAAACATAACACTTTGGACCCTAGAAACTATATCGAAATAGTGTCCGATCAACTCGAAACCGATGCCAAAATGTCTGTTAGATTAAAAGGAATAAGTTTCATGTTGAACTCACCTTGAAATTCGGTCTCACGGTCCCCCACGCGTCGCCGTGAGTGGCTGCGCGTGAGGTCCACGCGCCAGCTACAGTACCATCGTCCTCATTGTTTCCTCTATTAAATGGGTCTGCAACCCGCGTGTGAACCCGACTCAATCCTGTCAATTTCCAGTCGATTTCTTCAATTGATTCAGCCAATAGCATCTTTATGAATCTAATTATGGTTCTGTAACCTCAATTACATTAGAACTTACCTCAATCCTGCAATTCGAACTCGATTTGTCAATGAACACCCGGGTACTGTCCATCCTGCAATTCATCCGAATTCAACCCGTTTCTCCAAATTGATTTATTCAGAAGCTTCGCATGGCTCATCCAAACACACTTCTAGTTTCAATTAGAACTTTAATTCCCTCCAACCTTTTGAACTCATAGATGAGTTTTTCGAATTGAAACCAGGGTCTATCTGGGCTCATTCCTTGTTTTCCCTCTCTCAATTCCCTTTAGTTCTCACATTCTCAGCCTACGGGTTCAAATTGTCACTTGAGAGAGCACTTCCCCTTTGTTTTTCAAACACCCACACACAAGGGTTAAACGTGAGACTCGATAATTCACCCCACCGTCTAATTGTGACACTACTCAGCATTTGCAAAGTGACAGATGTCACTCCCCAATCCAGATTAGTCATTAAGCAAGCTGAATCATCCATTCACCTACCCAAAAGTCCATTTTGTCCCTGCTTGCACAAATTACCAAACTACCCCTCACACTCCTAGATCCGTCGCTTTGTCATCCGAACTCCGATCGACGCATGCCGTCTGTCTACGGATTTAGCGTCACGAGACCTACACAATGGTCCTTACAAAACGTCCATACAAGGTCCCGATCAAAAAGTCAACTTTTTGCCCTTATAACCAGGGACAAAATCGTCATTTCCTTCAAATTTTCCAAATTTTCCTTTTTCGAATTTTCGGGTCGTTACAATTGTGGCTACCAGAGAGTGTATGAGAGCCATAGTCTGCGTCACCACATTTGTCACTTCGTTTGAGTATCTGATGGTTGCAATTGCTGCCTCGGTCATGGGAAAGGTATAAGCCCACCATGCCAAAGAAAACCTACGCATATTCATACTCATATAGCCAAATCAAAATGCATGTTATGTTAAAGGGAAGATGCTTGCATTCACGAACCTTACTTTCTCTCATGGTATGTATAGTTTATAGTGAGAATAATTAATTTCTTAAAATGTCATGGTATGTATAGTTTATAGTCAAACCAATCAATGATAGTTCTAGTAACAGTTAACATCCATATAATGAATAGTTAGTCAATTTTGTTGGTTTCAAAAGACTTAATTGCAGAGGTAATCGATTGCTTCCAAAAACAAGGAAATGCAAACCTGCAATCAGGTAACCTTTTAGAACTTCACTTGTAGCTGAAAAAGATTGGTTTAGGATAGATTAGGATTATGTTTGATTGTGTTAGGATAATGGTTTGATTGGATATGGAAATTGATTACAATGAAGGAAAAACAGTGCAGATGAACACTAAGTGTTTATCAAAATGCACAAGAGAGATTTCTAAGTAATCTTTTTAGTGCTCACTCTGATTTTCAGAGAGTCACCGAATGTTCATTGATTCTAGTGAATGAATTAAACTTCACATACATTTACTTTTTCATATCACACGGCTAGGATTGATGACATCACTCCTCACACATTTTACATGACTTTCTAGCTCCGTAAGGCACACACACCTCATACTCACGGTTGTAACAACCTCACAGCTGCCACTCACACATTCCTTCTAGAATTAATATAGGTGTCCATGTGCTCAAAAGGTGTTTAGATCAGCTGCAATGCAGGTTGAACACTGCCGCTGCAGTGACAGCTTACACTTCGACACTCCGCCCTAAGTTGCTCATTGGTTTAACTCCAAGTAGGGATCTTAGATAGTTAAACTTGACCTTAGGAAGAGCCTTGTGAAGATGTCAGCCATATTTTCTTCCGACTTACAGAAATGCAATTGAATCTCGCCATTCTGGATTGCATCCCTTATGTAGTGAAACTTTCTGTTGATATATCTGGTTCTTTGGTGGAAGACAGGATTCTAAGCTATAGCTATTGCTGACATATTGTCAAACATTAGAGCAGTAGGCTCTAACTGTTCTTCCCCAAAATCCAGTAGGACAAATCTGAGCTAAACAACATGTGTTGTGGCCTCAGCAACACTAACATATTCCGCTTCATCAGTTGACAGGGCAACTCCTGATGTGCTTTTACTGTCCTCTGCAGAACCACCCCAGTCACTGTTACAGAAACCAATTGGAGTAGCTGATTGTCCTTTCTTGTATTCAAGCCTATAGTCTAAGGTTCCTTGAATATATCTTAACACTCTCTTTGTCAGGACCGGTCCCAAATCCCTTGGGATTAACGTGGGACCCGCCTGATCCCGTCTGACACGAAGTGTCAGACCAGGGAAAATTCCATCTTTAGCCCTCGCCGGGGCTGTCAGAGTGCGTCAGGATCGTAGGAGGAGGGGAGTGATGTCTCGTCTCTGCTACAGCCCGCATCCGCGATCAACTTGAAGGGCATTAAAACATTAAAGTCGTGAGTGGACAAAATAATAATTTATTTAAAAAAACACATTTTCGCATAAAGACATTTATGACCTTCATAAAAAAGATATGCATGCATTCCAAAAACATTTATCAATTATTCATAAAAACCACTTGAAAATATTCTCAAAACCTTACAAGGGTTCATGCCCGGCCCCATAAACCGTCATGACCCATAAAAACCTTTCAAGGGTTCATGCCGGTTCCCATAAACCGTCATGAACCGTAAATCCATTTGGGTCCCTGACCCAAAATCACAAACACCCGTAAAGTCATATATGTGGGAACTCAGCACAAATCATTCTCAGTGAAATACCAAACGTACAATACGGGGTCTCCACCCCTAAATCATTTCTAAAACATCGAATACGGGGTCTCTCCCCAAAACACTGTCCGAATCACATACGTACTCGTACGTTTAACCCATCCTAGGCACTTCCGGAGAAGATGCCATGACAGGACCCATCCCAATCCCCCCGGGATTAGTGCGGGATGACCCTGCTCCCGTCTGACACGAAGTGTCAGACAAGGGATATTTCCGACCTTTGCCCTCCCGGGCTATCAGAGTACGCCAGGATCTGGAGGAGGCATGTGATATCTCGGTCCCTGCTACAGTCCACATCCGATGTCAACCTGAAGGGCAGTCAAAACATTAAAAACTATGAGTGGACAAAACAAAGAGTTTATAAAAAATATTTAATAAGGAAGACATTTGTACCCTCCACTAAAAAGCATGCATGCATTCGAAAACCATTTATCCAAAACAACCATATGTGGGACTAAGCCCAAAGCAGATATAAACTAAGGTCGAAAGGACCACAATAAAAACGACCATACGGGCCACTGCCCAAATCCATAAAGGACTCGGCCCCAAACCATAAAGAAACCAAGTACACGAGCCACTGCTCAAATCCTGTACACACCTGTACACACCACATATCATATATCATATATACATCACATACATATATATAAGTCACACAACCAATCCTGTCACGGTATCCAAAGCTACGCGCATGCTACCCAGGTCTCAATCCGAGTCTTTTCAAAGTCAAGATCAATGTCCGTAGACCACTGACCCTACCCGAGGTAATAGTAATCATAGCCTTCCTGAGAGTAAGGAACCCAACTGGGGGGTGACTCCACTCAGTCGGTGCTCCGTGACTACTCCGGGGTCCACCCAGGCCAACGACCCTCCCCGGAGGAGATAATAGAAGTAAAGGAAGGTAGACGAACATATATATACATAACATAAACATTCATGACCGGTTCCCCTGAACCGTCATGATCCATAATATCCATAATTAGGTAACATGTCGGTTCCCGTAAACCGTCATGTACTGTAATAACATAACCAGGTAACATGCCGGTTCCCATAAACCGTCATGTACCGTAATAACCAACAAGGGTTCATGCCGGTTCCCATAAACCGTCATGAACCATGATACCATATTAAGAGTTCATGCCGGTTCCCATAAACCGTCATGAACCGGGAAATCCATTTAAGGTTCCCTGACCTGAAATCAAAATCGTAAAGTGACTGGGTCTCGTACCCGAACATAGGACACCAACTGGGCACCGTGCCCGGAATCTGAGGTCATATGCCCGAGACAAAACCAAATGGGTCTCATACCCGAGTTTATCATTTTGAAATCCAAATTCAGTTCATTTAAAGCAATAAAGAAATACAGACCCGTATAAGCACCGTATAAGGCCGAAACCTCGAAATACGTGCTTATACGTAACCACATACAAATGCACCCATGGCATCATCAAACAAGTAATAAAACATATAATAAACATTTATGCATGCACCAATTTAGAAAACAAGGTCCACTCACAGACCGTCCGAGCTGCCGTCTCGATTTGCGTGCCATACGGCTCCCCGAGCCGATCACCGTCACCGGGACTCCCAAACCTGTCCAAATCGTAATAGAAGGTTGCTAACTACTTAATTAACCTCCTACCAAAGCCCCGTAATTTTCCCGTATTTTTAACTATTTTTAATCCCGAACCTAAACTTTCCGATGCCCCGAAACATATCGAGACGGTGTCCGATCGACACGAAACCAGTCTCAAAATGTTCGTTACATCGAATAGATGATTTCACATGTTGGAACCTTCCCCAGATTCCCTGCCACACGCCCTCACGCGCCGCCTAAAGTGGCTGCGCGTGGGCCTCACGCGCCGCTACAGTGTCACCTGCTCCATCGATCGAACCGGTCTGGGCCGGCCGGTCCGGTCCAACCTCTGCAACTGGACCGGCGTAACTGGTCCAGGCCTTCTTCTCCCTCATTTTTGGTCCGATTTCCTCCATTCCAATTCCTAAATTCCTATTTTAATGTTTTCTATCAATCCCAATTAACAAAACTATCAAAAACCTACCGAAACCTATGGTTCCAACATGGAGCTCACGGCCCTGTTTTTCCCGACCACCCTCACGGCTCCCTCCGCTGTGAAGCACCCTCCAAAACCTCTTAAAATCATCCTAGCAACTCCCTAATCATCTTCCAATCACCCATAACAACCCATAAAGTCATATTCGAAAATAATGGAAAAATGGGCATTAGTCGGGTAATCGGGTTACCTGGGCCTTCACGGCCGTGTGCGGCGGTCCAGGTGCTCCCCGCCACCGTCCCTAGCTTCCTCAGCCTCTCCCTCACTCTATGGTCCCATTCAAGATCGGCTGGAAAGATTTGGATGGGTTTGGGTTCAAAATGAGATCGGGTGGGTGTTTGGATGAATGGAAAACAAAGAGATGATCGATGCATGTATGGGAATTAAGGGCCAGTGGATGGGTGACAAGTGTCACTCATCCATTGGTTGCTGAAAAGTAGTTGAGCCCACTAAAGATAAACGGTCCTCGTAAAACGTGTCGCCGGGAATAGTATCCCGAAACTTTCGTGAACCGTAACTTCGCCGTCGAACGTCCGAATTCGACGTGCCGCCTGTCTACGGATTCGTATCGTAATTATCTACGTAACGGTCTTCGGCCCTCGGCCATCGGACCTCCTGGTCAAAAAGTCAACTTTTGACCTCCTATTCACCCAAATTACCAAAATGCCCTTAAACTTCCGAACATCATAACTTCTTCTACGAACGTCAGAATTGGACGTGCCACCTGTCTACGAACTCGTGACGTCACGAACTACGTCACGGTCATCGGTCAAAGTCCATTTGACCGCCCGAATGAAAAGTCAACGTTTTGCCACCATCAGGGGCAAAACGGTCATTTCGCATCGTTCGTCCGATTTCGCTCTACTAATCACGGATTAGCCTCACTAATCGTGATTAGTCACTAATCTAATCTAGGAATTTGGGACGGGTCGTTACATGCCAACTCGGGGCACACAGCCCCTAGGGAACACATCCCCGATATAGTCACGATATCGAATCTATAACCTAGTGTGCACACTACTCGGGGTCTCACTCCGAGTCTTCTCCCAGGAATCTCCATCTGGGAGGCTCAATCACTAGATCTAGTCCGAGCTCTCTCTCTGGATCTAGTCCACACATCTCTCCGGAATCTGGTCCAGGACCACATCATAATGAATAGCCACCACTCCTGGAACGGGATCGCTAAGGGGATACCCACTCTGGTCTGTGGATCGTGATTCTCCAGGTTGACGCTGGAGGAGACCATATAATCATATGGAGGGTTCTTTCATTTTCAAATACTTTCTTTCTTTCTCAAATCACTTTTCAACTGGATCTCATACCCGATTCATCTCAACATGATTCCTCGAATCCGATTCAAATCTATTTCCCAGGCGTCGGTTCAACATGGTCTCATGCCCGAATACTCATTTCATAAATCAAACTGGGACTCAAGCCCGATTTCACAATCAACAGGGCCCTAAGCCCGAACCATGACTCAATAGGACCTCACGTCCGGTTTCACAACCAACGGGGCCTTAAGCCCGAAATCTCAACTAAATGGGTCTCAGGCCCGATTTCATCAATCAACGGGGCATCAAGCCCGATAGTACTACTAACTGGGCCTCAAACCCGAATGGTAAACCAACTGGACCCTCGGTCCGATCGTATAGCTCAAATGGACCCTAGGTCCGATTCCTCGTCAAATCAAATGAACTCCAAGTCCGAGAGTTGTAAATCAAATGGGTCTCGTGCCCAATTTCATATTTCTAAATCTGAAATCCATTTATTAAACCCTCGTTCAAAACCTAGCACGTATAAGCATCGTATAAAACCGTAAATCTCGAAATACGTGCAAATACGTAAATCCTAGGCTACCACAAACAAATGCACTCATGGAATCACAAAACATATATTAAATCAATTATAAAACATTTATGCTTGCATCAATTTCGAAAGAAGGGTCCACTCACAGGCCTTCCGAAGCTGCACCTCGATATGCGTGCCATAATCATCTCCCGGTTCAAACGTCAACTCCGGGATCCCCGAACCTGTCCAAATTAATTTAGAGGGTTACTAAATACCTAAATAACCTCTCACTAAACTCTCGTAATTTTTTCGATTTTCTAACTATTTTTAAACTCGAATCTAAACCTTCGGACGTCCCGAACTATATCGAAACGGTGTCCGATTGACACGAAACCAGTCCCAAAATGTTCGTTACATCGAATAGATGATTTCGTGTGTTGGAACCTTCCCCAAATTCCTCCCCATACGCCCACACGCGCCGCCTGAAGTGGCTGCGCGTGGGCTTCATGCACCTGCTACAGTACCCGTCTTCAACCTCTGGACGGCTGGTCTGAACCGGCCGGTTCGGTCCATTCCTGCAACTGGACCGGCGTGACCGGTCCAGGGTTCTATATTCCTCAATTTTCATCCAATTTCTTCCAATCCAATCCCTAAATTCCTATTTTCTCATTTCCTACCCATTCAAATTAACCAAACTAGCTAAAGCACCCAAAATCCTAACGGTTCGATTTCTTCCTCACGGTCCACATTTTCAAAACTCATCCCAGGGCTTATCGACGTCTCACCACTCCCAAAACCTTCCTAAAAACTTCCTAGAAACTTTATTAACTCAAAACCAACACCTAAAACGGCCCATAACAACCGAAATCGAAAATGAATTTAAAATGGACAAAACCGATACCTGCACGGGTTTTGGGCCTCCGCCGGGCACGTAAGCGCCGTCCTGGCCGGCCACCACCTCCGTCAATCTTCTCCTCACTCCCTGGTCTCTGTCATGGTCGAAATGGGAAGGTTTGGATTGGTTTGGTTTCAAGGGAATGAGATCGGGTTTGTTTGGGAACAAAGAAAAGAAATGGTCGATTGTGTGGGTTATGCATGAATGTGGGCTAGTGGCCAGTGGATGAGTGACACTTGTCACTCATCCATTTGTTGCTGACAAGTAACTGGGCCCACTAAAGACAAACGATCCTCGTAAAAAGTGTCATCGTGAATATTATCTCGAAACTTCCGTGAACCGTAAATTCGCCGTCGAACATCTGAATTCGACGTGCCGCCTGTCTACGGATTTGTATCGTCGTGATCTACATAATGGTCTTCGGCCCTCGGCCATCGGACCTCCCTGTCAAAAAGTCAACTTTTGACCATTTTTTTTCCAAAATTACCAAAATGCCCCTAAGCTTCTGAACGTCATAACTTCCTCCTCGGACGTCGGAATCGAGCGTGCCACCTGTCTATGAACTCATGACGTCACGAACTACGTCCTGGTCATCGGTCAAAGTATGTTTAATCACCTGAACAAAAAGTCAACAATTCGTCCATTCCAAGGGCAAAATCGTCATTTCGCCCGAACGTCCGCTAATTCTCGTCTAATCTCCGATTAGTCTCACTAATCCGTAATTAATCCTTAATTAATCCCGTTAATTCGGGATGGGTCGTCACAAACTTCCCCCTTAAGGAATTTCGTCCTCGAAATTCAAATTGACCCGATTCCACAACCAAACTGTGGAATCCATCCACGTTCCTCGAATCGGATCGCTGCACCCACACGAGAATAATCATGTAGCAGTACACGTCCAATATACACCGTATTCATCGTACTCGTCCTCGGTACGTACCGTCATTATAGCCTCCAAAGCTCCAATTTATTTCCGAGAACTATACGTCAGTTCGTACGTCTCACTCGAGACAGAACATCGACGCTCGTCGATGCCCCCTGTCACTCACTTTGACAGGTCAGCAATACCAAAATGACATCCCAATGGTTTTCAGTCGGACTCTCTGACACTTCCATCTGACAATCGTCAAGCTGGAAACGCAGTCCCACTAAGGCTAACACAGCCAAGCTGGCATCCTGCTCAACATCCGATCTGACAACACCCTACAATTTCTGTCATCACAATGGCCCGAATCACATCTCGTAGGTCATCCTCAGACCTATGCCCAAACTGACTCTAACTGCTCGTACGAGTCAACTAGCTCAATTCCTATACCCAAAACTGACTCTCAAAAGAGTCACATCAATCCACATTGATCCGAACGCATCGGATATCTATCAATCCATTACCCTCACAGGTCACATCCGTCGTGACCAGCCAGCAACTCCCGGCTCCACTGCGCTACTCTGATCTCGACTCGTTCTAAAGTCCTCGCCTCATATCTCGCATCAATCAGCCATACTACATGTCATCTAGACTCACCTCGAGTCTCCGAACTCACTATCGGATCAAATCCGATCGTCACTCATGTCCATCTAGGACTCCATCCAAACTACAGCGTACTCGTACTCTCGGGCACTCTCAACCTGACATACCGATTGACCGTAGTCAATCCCATCGTCTAAAGCGCACAACACACCGGTGCACCCACATTACCTCAACATCGGGGTGTCACCCGACCTACTCAAGGACTGCACACTGGTAACGTCCAACCACGTACTACTGTCCACACTCCAACCATGGTCCGGACCCCAACCGTCCCTTACCAGGCGAACATCCATCCATCACCTCGAACACTCACTCGTCACATCCTGTGACACTAAATACCATATACTCGTCAAGTCAATCAAATTGACCCAGAGCCTAGGTGTTCGGTTCTTACACCCACTTGAACTCCTAGCTGTCATATCACTCATCCTCGTCCCACCTAGGGAAGAATCAAGGATGGTGACATCAGGATTCATCCTATGCCATCCTCCGATATCAGCACTATCTACTAAAGAGTCACGCTCAGTGACCTCGAAATACTCATCACCAAGACGGAATCAAGCACTCTTCTCATCGTCTCAATCACAACTTCTCTTGATTCTGTAATTCCACTCACGGTGGAAAAATGCTTCTTTTCCCAATTACTGAGCTCACTCATCACACGCGCATTCCCGCGTCCTATAGGCAAACAAGTGCCATGTCCTCAATTCAGGAGGTATGGACAACCGTAGTCAACCAAAACCAATCCGTAATGGAATCTTGAGTCCTCAACTCAACCGAACAACATCCACGCGTCCGTAACCTCCAATTCGCCTTTCCGTCATAAGACGTCACTTACGTCATCCACTCGTACCTGGATCTCACTTTTCACCTCAAACGTTTCAACTTCTGGGCACACCCTCGCGACTCAATCTCGCAGCACTGGGGGAACTAGTCACCATACAAGGTACTCCCGTACTTCGTACTGAGCCACTCGGGATCCTCTCTGTCCCACTTATAACAATCACCTTCACTAGAGCGTGGCAAGTGTGCCAACACTCAACGTCAACATCTCATTCTGCGATCGGACTCAGCCGTCACCGAGTCGAATCCAGAATCACTGTTCATACTATGCGTCACTCACACACCTCGTATAATCGTCACGACTGACGAATCCTATCGTCACAATCGTCACGACAACCTGAGTCCATCCAACTTGATACGACTCGATTACGTCCATTGATAGCAGTGTCTGCCACACCCCTATGCAGATCAACTCAAAAACACTCTGCTACCGAGACTCCAAAACCATGCGGTAGTCTCACCGCTGGTACTAACCTCTCAACGCACAACATCCACCAATCAGTCCACCTCAGGATCCGATCACAAGTACCACACTCCTGGTAACTTGTCCAATTAATCACCCACTAGGGTTACCACAAACCCGGCTGCCCGCTGCAGCCCTACCATCCTGACCTATCCCTCGATCTCGACTCCGAAGAATCGTAATACTCCAATACTGGTACCCAACCAGCCAATAACTACACACTGAAGATCTCGTCCTCTCTTAACTCTACGGCTCTCAGCCGCTAGCCTTTACAAGAACTGGCCGTACTCCGGTTCCAATATTTCACACGCGCTACGTGCGCAATCGCATCCTATTGCGTCACACCACTACTACTCTGGCATCTCCTGCTAGTCGACATCCCACTGGGATTCGACATACCGAAACATGGCATCACTACGCCAAATAGAATCACACGTTCCTGTTCCCAACTATCGTGACTGTAGTCATACAGGGTCATCGTATAGTGGGCGACCCTGACCTCTGACTACCACTGGTATTAATCTGTACATCCCCTATCCGACACGACCCACTGTCGAGCGGTCACGACTCTCAAGTCATCATACTGTGTCTACTGGTCAACATAGTCCAATCCACCAGTAACACCACGGCTTTAAGCCGTTATCTTTCACACGAATACTGATCCTACTCGGGACCCACTACCTTGAAACACGCATCATTCAATGCCAATCGAACCTCAACTATCGTACCACGTGACAAACGTCAACTAACTAAGGTTCGATTCTACTGAATCCTCGTACTAATGCCCTAACTACCAGGTTGATGACGGGCTGTTATGATCTTAGAGACATCACATCCTCGACCTGCGCGTACTCCACGAGCAAAATACGCTCTGATACCAACTTGTCAGGACCGGTCCCAAATCCTCGGGATTAATGTGGGACCCGCCTGATCCCGTCTGACACGAAGTGTCAGACTAGGGAAAATTCCATCTTTAGCCCTCGCTGGGGCTATCAGAGTGCGTCAGGATCGTAGGAGGAGGGGAGTGATGTCTCGTCTCTGCTACAGTCCGCATCCGCGATCAACCTGAAGGGCATTAAAACATTAAAAGTCATGAGTGGACAAAATAATAATTTATTTAAAAAAACACATTTTTGCATAACGACATTTATGCCCTTCATAAAAAACATATGCATGCATTCCAAAACCGTTTATCAACATTCATAAAATCATTTATCAAACATATCAAAACCTTTCAAGGGTTCATGCCCGGCCCCATAAACCGTCATGACCCATAAAAACCTTTCAAGGGTTCATGCGGTTCCCATAAACCATCATGAACCGTAAATCCATTTGGGTCCCCGACCCGAAATCACAAACACCTGTAAAGTCATATATGTGGGAACTCAGCCCAAATCATTCTCAGTGAAATACCAAACGTACAATACGGGGGTCTCCGCCCCCAAATCATTTCTAAAACATCAAATACGGGGTCTCGCCCCAAAACAATGTCCGAATCACATACGTACTCGTACGTTTAACCCATCCTATGCACTTCCGAAGAAGATGCCAACTCGGGGCACACAGCCCCTAGGGAACACATCCCCGATATAGTCACGATATCGAATCTATATGACAGGACCCGTCCCAACTGGACGTCAAAAACCGTGCCCGGTCCTGCTCCCGTCAGACAAGTCAACTAAAGGTCCGAAACTACCCTTCAGTGCTTGCCAGACAAGGGATGTTTGCGCGGATTTCTGCTGCTGCCACTGCCTCACGATCAGTCCCGAACGTCGTACCACGGCCTGGAGGGTCACAAAACAGAAAAGGTGTGAGTGGACAAAAATAAAGTTCGATAAATACGTTTGCCAAATATACATTCTTACCCTCCAGTTTTCACAAACTTGCATGCATATCGTAAAACATGAGTAATAGTATGAAATCATTCAAGTATGAACAGTGGACCGATAAAATCAAAACATATTTTCCCATTGTCCATAAAACTCATGTTCACCAAATCAGTTCATGTTATAAACATCAAATCCCGGCTCTCAGGCCAACACATGTGAAAACATAATCACTGGCCACAAAGACCAAAAACCCGTACTCAATACCAACACGTCATCACAACAACATCAATCAGCACTAATCACCAGTGCATAAAATATCACAAATCACATCTGCACTACTCACAAGTGCACAATCAATCAAACTGCACTACTCACAAGTGCTGCACTACGTGTAGGCCAATATCCAGTCACTCTCTAGGGAACAGACACCTCTGGGCTCAACCCCCTCGGGCTCAGTCACCTCTGGGCGAATACATCCCCAGGCTTATACCCATCCGAGTGGTACATCTAGGCTCAGTCTCATCCGAGAAGCTGACTACCATAGGATCAATTCCAGATCCTACAATCACATCCCCCAAGCTCCGGTCGTCTGGGAATATCACAATCACCATATAAACCATCTCGGGAATTACATCCCAAAACATTTCAATCAAATCTTGTCTTCATACAAAGTCAAGATCATTCCCAACTGGGTCTCAAATCCCAAAATACCATTTACACGTACTTCTTTAAAATCACCTTTTAATTCAATAAAATAATCCGGAAATCATCATTGACTCACCAACAAAGTCAAAATATCATTTTAGAAATCATTTAAACTCCGGGCCTAGCCTAAAACATCATTTGCACGTTCCTCGTAATACGTGCCCGAAAGACTGATTAAAATAATCATAAAATCCCAATAAATCATTAATTTCACAAATTCACAAGTGACTCCAAATCCGAGTCAAAATCACTATTCACTTGGGTTCTCATGCCCAAAATAACATTATTACGCAAATCCATGCGTTGCAACCTCCATTGCCATTTTCACGTAAATCCATGAAATTGACCATTTACTCATTCCCGAGTCATCACATCATTTACCAATCCATGACTCAATAATCCGAGTCCAACCATTATTTTCAATCAATTTTAATCTCGGACTCACAAACCAAGTCCAAACATCATTTTTACCAAATTTCGTAATTTCTCAAAAATCGCCCAAAAAAATAATAATATAATAATCATAAAACCGAGAAATTACCGGATTGAAACATAAATCATGCCCAAGCATATAAAATCATATAATACGGCATTTAAATCATATATGCATGCATCACGGTTAGAAAACAAAGTCCACTCACACACACCGTCCAAAACGGTACGTTTCCGAGCTGCACGTTTTTCCGCAAATTCTGGAAATCACAACTTCTGTCCAAAATCATTATAGAGGGTTTCTAACATCTCAAAATACATCATATAATTTTCCCCAATTTTTCCGGAATTTAAATACGTATTTTAAACGTAAAACAAAACTTCGGATACGCGGAACATTATCGAAACAAAATCCGATTTTCTCGAAATCAACGTCAAAATGTTCGTTACACTGAGAGGATCAAAAGTGGACTCGCCCCCACCTGCCGCCGTGAGTGGCTGCGCGTGAAACCCACGCGCCAGCGACAGTGCTGTCTCTCTCACCCGTTTGTCTGGTAAACGGGTCGTTTAACCCGCGATCAGACCCGATTCGTTTTCTGTCAATTCGACATTAATTCCTTCAATTGAACATTCGTACAGCTACATTGCAAGTCTAATTAGAGGTCTGAAACATCAATTACACTAAACCTTACCTCTAACCTCACGATCACAGATGATCATTCGAAGAACACCCGACCATTGTTCATCATTCGAACTCCTTCAATTTCGATCGATTTCCTTAAATTGATTCAACCAAAAGCATCAGTGGACTCCGTTAAACATTTCCCCCAACTCAATTGCTTCAATCCAGTGCTCAATCTCCACGACTCAAGCTCGATAACCGTCACTGTGCAACCATGGAAGTCCGTCAATCTCCAACGTTTTCCTTCAAATGATCCCTCCAGAAGCATCGTGGGATCCTCAGGAACACAATCCCCACATCAATTTCGTCAATCAAAGCCTTAATTTCCTCGACTCAACCTCGAATTTCCTCCTTTGTCACCAAGTGTGTTCAAAGCCAAAACAGCAAAAATTTCCTTAGTTCTTTCGACGTTTCTGATCGTAGTGATCCCAGGAAGCTCGAAGTGAGCTCAATTGCGATCCTCACGGCCCCATTTCCAGTATTTGAATTTTTCCCCCAAAATTCCTAAAATCCGAAACCCAGAATTCAACACACTGACAACCCCTCGTGTTTCCCTTGTTATTCCAGTCCTTCAATCTCTCATTTTTCTCTCAAGAACGGCAGAGGAAGGGAGCCAATTCTCCCAGTTCAGTCCTCCCCCAATTTGTGCACGGTTTGAAAGAAAATACAAAGAAAAGGAAGGAAAATGATGAAGGAGGAATGATGATGTTGTAATAATAGTGTTGGGAGGGAAACATAGAGCTGGAAACAAGGGATGGGTGACACTTGTCACTCATCCGGATGTGCACAGTCACCGGGTACTGTTCATATTAAAATATTATTTTAATCCCGATTTGTTCGGTTTATCGAGCCCGATTCTGTGACCATAACTTAGTCGTCGAATCTCCGATTTCGGCATGCCGCCTGTAGTTGGATTTGTATCGACGATACCTACGTAACGGTCCTTGGCCCTCGTCCATCGGACCTCCCGGTCAAAAAGTCAACATTAGACCCCAATTGACCAAAATTACCAAAATGCCCCTCAACTTCCGAACACCCTAACTTTCTTCTCGAATGTCGGAATCGAACGTGCCACCTGTCTATGAACTCGTGACGTCCCGAACTACGTCACAGTCATTGGTCAAAGTCCGTTTGACCACCCGAACTAAAAGTCAACATTTTGCCCACGCTAGGGAAAAAACGGTCATTTTGCACGTTTCGTCCGATTTCACTCAACTAATCCCCGATTACTCATTCTAATTCATAATTAATTAATATTCAATCCCGATATTCGGGACGGGTCATTACACTATAACCTAGTGTGCACACTACTCGGGGTCTCACTCCGAGTCTTCTCCCAGGAATCTCCATCTGGGAGGCTCAATCACTGGATCTAGTCCGAGCTCTCTCTCTGGATCTAGTCCACACATCTCTCCGGAATCTGGTCCGGGACCACATCATAATGAGTAGCCACCACTCCTGGAACGGGATTTCTATGGGGATACCCACTCTGGTCTGTGGATCGTGACTCTCCAGGTTGACGCTGGAGGAGACCATATAATCATATGGAGGGTTCATTCATTTTCAAATACTTTCTTTCTTTCTCAAATCACTTTTCAACTATGTCTCATACCCGATTCATCTCAACAGGATTCCTCGAATCCGATTCAAATCCATTTCCCAGGCCTCGGCCTAAATCCACAGTTCAACAGGGTCTCATGCCCGAATACTCATTTCATAAATCAAAGTAGGACTCAAGTCCAATTTCACAATCAATAGGGCCCTAAGCCCGAACCGTGACTCAATAGGACCTCACGTCCGGTTTCACAACCAACGGGGCCTTAAGCCCGAAATCTCAACTAAATGGGTCTCAGGCCCCGATATCATCAATCAACGGGGCATCAAGCCCGATAGTACTACTAACTGGGCCTCAAACCCGAATCGTAAACCAACTGGACCCTCGGTCCGATCGTACAGCTCAAATGGACCCTAGGCTCCGATTCCTCGTCAAATCAAATGAACTCCAAGTCCGAGAGTTGTAAATCAAATGGGTCTCGTGCCCGATTTCATATTTCTAAATCTAAAACCCATTTATTAAACCCTCGTTGAAAACCTAGAACGTATATGCATCGTATAAAATCGTAAATCTCGAAATACGTGTAAATACGTAAATTCTAGGCTACCACAAAAAAAATGCACTCATGGCATCACAAAACATATATTAAATCAATTATAAAACATTTATGCATGCATCAATTTCGAAAGAAGGGTCCACTCACAGACCGTCCGAAGCCGCGCCTCGATACGCGTGCCATAATCGTCTCCCGGATCAAACGTCACCTCCGGGATCCCCCGAACCTGTCCAAATTAATTTAGAGGGTTACTAACTACCTAAATAACCTCTCACTAAAGTCCCGTAATTTTCTCGATTTTCTAACTATTTTTAAACTCGAATCTAAACCTTCGGATGTCCCGAACTATATCGAAACGGTGTCCGATTGACACGAAATCAGTCCCAAAATGTTCGTTACATCGAATAGATGATTTCGTGTGTTGGAACCTTCCCCAAATTCCTCCCCACGCGCCTACACGCGCCGCTTGAAGTGGCTGCGCGTGGGATTCATGCACCTGCTACAGTACCCGTCTTCAACCTCTGGACGGCTGGTCTGAACCGGCCGATTCGGTCCATTCCTGCAACTGGACCGGCGTGACCAGTCCAGGGTTCTATCTTCCTCAATTTTCATCCAATTTCTTCCAATCCAATCCCTAAATTCCTATTTTCTCATTTCCTACCCATTCAAATTAACCAAACTAGCTAAAGCACCCAAAATCCTAACGGTTCGATTTCTTCCTCACGGTCCACATTTTCAAAACTCATCCCAGGGCTTATCGACGTCTCACCACTCCCAAAACCTTCCTAAAAACTTCCTAGAAACTTTATTAACTCAAAACCAACACCTAAAACGGCCCATAACAACCGAAATCGAAAATGAATTTAAAATGGGCAAAACCGATACCTGCACGAGTTTTGTGCCTCCTCCGTGCACGGCAGCGCCGTCCTGGCCGGCCACCACCTCCGTCAATCTTCTCCTCACTCTCTGGTCTCTGTCATGGTCGAAATGGGAAGGTTTGGATTGGTTTGGTTTCAAGGGAATGAGATCGGGTTTGTTTGGGAACAAAGAAAAGAAATGGTCGATTGTGTGGGTTATGCATGAATATGGGCTAGTGGCCAGTGAATGAGTGACACTTGTCACTCATCCATTGGTTGCTGAAAAAGTAACTGGGCCCACTAAAGACAAACGGTCCTCGTAAAACGCGTCGTCGTGAATAGTATCCTGAAACTTCCGTGAACCGTAAATTTGCCGTCGAACGTCCGAATTCGACGTGCCGCCTGTCTACGGATTCGTATCGTCGTGATCTACGTAACGGTCTTCGGCCCTCGGCCATCGGACCTCCCAGTCAAAATGTCAACTTTTGACCCCGTTTTCCCAAAATTACAAAAATGCCCCTAAACTTCTGAACGTCATAACTTCCTTCTCGGACGTCGGAATCGAGTGTGCCACCTGTCTATGAACTCATGACGTCACGAAATACGTCCTGGTCATCGGTCAAAATCCGTTTGACCACTTGAACAAAAAGTCAACGATTCGCCCATTCCAAGGGCAAAATCGTCATTTCGCCCGAACGTCCGCTAATTCTCGTCTAATCTCCGATTAGTCTCGCTAATCCGTAATTAATCCCGTTAATTCGGGACGGGTCGTCACACTCTTTGTCGTGCCGAAGTGTTTCTTGGTAAGACTGTGCATGAACCTTGATAGGAGGCTAGACGCATACATGATATTAGGTCTTGTAGCTGTTAGGAATAGCAAACTTCCAACAAGTTACCTATGTACTTGTTCATCAGCAGCTCCACTGTTGTCTCCCTTCAGTAGTTTCTCATTTGCTGCTAAAGGGATGCTCACTGGTTTACATCCCTTAAGGTCAAATTTGTCCAACAGTGTAGATGCATACTTTCTTTGATGTATGACAGGACCCGTTCCAATCCCACTGGGACCCGTCATAAAGAATAAACCACAATAATAATAGGAAGGTGAAACTAACATATCAGTGCACTGTAAAACCCAACCCAAATGATGTCACGGTTCTAAGGCTATGCGTTGCCACTCAGGGTCTCACACCCGAGACTCTCTAGGTACATCAGCTCTCGGTATCCCGGTCACTGCCCGAGGTATATGAACATGCCTTCCTGAGAGTAAGCAGCCCAACAGGGGTCAACACCACTCAGTCAGAGCCCCGTGACTACTCCAGGGTCCACCCAGGCCAACGACCCTCCCTGGAGGAGACAATATACACAGGTAGGAAAGTACAGTACAATAACAGTATAGTTCACCCTATGTCCCCCGGACATCCCAAACAAAATCCACATATAATCCAGACGGGTCTCATGCCCAAAACATTGTAATAACATATATAAACAGTTCATAAGACTCATCGTAATCATAAGTGGAAATAGTAAAACAGCTTATGCATGCAAGCCTTTTATAAATCAAACAGCCCACTCACACTCGGTCCTTGCTGCTCAACGATCTCTATAAACCTGTATTATTATTCCTGAGGGTTACTTAAGGACCCTATAACATCAATACCAAGACCCTAGAACAGATCCGCCTCAAAATCGCATCCCGGGCACTATTCTCGGTGCTTCAAACCCCTTTTTGACTAACATAACGATCTCCGATCGACACGAAACTACCTCCATTGGATCCGTATCGTCGAAACCTTGAAAATGGTACCGGCCCCACCAAAATCACTATTCACACGCACCCCCACGCGCCTGGTCAACGCGTGGGTCAACGCTGCTACAGTACTGCTGACGTTAGCAGTGACGTCATGCTGACGTCAGCATGACGTCATCACTGACACTTGTCAGGTGACACGTGGCATGTTCTGATTGGTCCCTAGTCTGACAATATCTGACAGGATGACGTCATCATGACGTCAGAAGTGACGTCAGCATGATGACGTCATCATGCTACAGTACCGGGTCAAACCCGTTTGACTGGAACCAGGTCGCCGTCGACCCACGGCTTGACCCGATTCCACCGTACGATTCCGGCCACCATTTTCGACGGGGTTCATCCCTATAGGGTCGTCTAGGTCTGTTCTATGGTTCTACAACCCCAAACTAGAAAGAAAACTAGGAGAAACTCACCAGTTCGTCACTGAAACTCACGGCCAACGTCCGATCATCTTCTCTGGTGATCCACGCCGTCTCCGTCGTCCAAACCGGTCCTGATCAACTCGTCTCTCACCCTAGGACATTTCTAACATCACACAATCAATTTCCTAGCACTAAAACACGTTGGTTCGAAACAGAGGGGTAAAAACGGGTTCTCGGGTTTTGGGTCTTACCGCCGCCGTCACGCCGCCATAGCCCTCGCCGTCGTCCATTTGTGCTCCTGGGGTCCTCACGGTGCAGACTGGAGCTTCCCCTGCGTCGAGGTGGTGTGGCTGTCGAGGTTTGCTTCTTGGACCCGTTTCCTTAGCGTTACGGGTCGTGTTTTTGGACGGGATTTTCAGGGCAGGAACAGGGGTCGGTTGTCGCCGGTGATGCAGGGTGATGGTGATCAGATGATGGTGGTGCTGTGGGTGGTCGTCTGGTGTGATGAGGATGGCTGGTTCGTGTGTTTGGATGGAGAGAAAATGAGAAGAAGTGCACGGGTTAGGGGGGATGAATGTGTGTTTGTGTGTTTGAGTGAAACAGATAGAGGATGATCGTGCATGAATAAGGAAAGCAGATGAAAATGAAGGGTTGGGATGCATTTGGGCAGTAAATCCAAGGGCTGGGGTTAATTGGAGGGAAAAATAAATAATATAAAATGGGTTAAATAGTGTAATGTGCTTTATTGGAATAGTGTGGGCTTGGATGGGTGACACTTGTCACCAATCCACTGGTTTGATTTAAATATTAGGTTGGCACGGATTCCCGTAATAAATTAATATTTTATTCCGTTGTTCTCGGTTCGTAAATTCCGCTAAAACGCTTCCTTGACCATAACTTCTTCATACGAACTCCGATTTCGGCGTGCCGCCTGTCTACGGATTCGTGACGTCCCGACCTACGTCATAGTCATGGGTCAAAGTCCAAATTGTTTCCCGGGTCAAAAGTCAAAGTTTCCCCCCTTTAGGGGCGAAATAGTCTTTTTACATTAAAATATTATTTTTCTCAGTTCGGGTCGTTACAACCTACCCACCTTATAGAAATTTCGTCCTCGAAATTTACTCAAACAAGTGTGGGTACTGCCCTCTCATCAATTCCTCGGGTTCCCATGTCGCTTCCTCCACCTCGTGGTTCCGCCATAGCACCTTAACCAAAGAAATTGTCTTGTTCCTTAAGACCTTTTCCTTCCAATCCAAAATCTGTACTGGCCGTTCCTCGAAACTCAAATCTGTCATCAGTTCCAGTGGTTGCTCTGGCAGTGCATGAGAGTCATCCCGAAGATACTTCCGTAGCATCGATACATGAAATACGTCATGTACTCGGGAAAGCTCCGAAGGTAGTGCTAAACGATAAGCCACTGGACCAATCCTCTCGATAACCTCATATGGCCCAATATAACGAGGACTCAATCTCCCACGTCGTCCAAATCGGAGAATCCCTTTCCTCGGCGATAACTTTAAAAAGACAAAGTCACCAACCTCAAATTCCAAATCTCGGATCCGCCGATCCGCATAGCTCTTCTGACGATCCTGGGCCGCCTTTAGTCTCTCCCGAATAACCCGAACTGTCTCCTGGGTCATATCCATCAGATCCGGCCCCACTGCGGTTCTTTCTCCGATCTCCATCCAGCATACCGGTGTTCTGCACTGTCGACCATACAGTGCCTCATAGGGTGCCATCCCTATACTCGCATGGTAGCTGTTATTGTAGGCAAACTCCATCAATGGCAATCGATCAGCCCACGAATCCTGGAATTGCAACACACAGGCTCTCATCATGTCCTCGAGAGTTTGTATTGTCCTTTCAGACTGTCCGTCGGTCTGTGGGTGGAATGTCGTACTGAAGTGCAATTTCGTACCCAAAGTAGTCTGTAGACTCCTCCAAAACCTGGATGTGAAATGCGGATCCCGATCCGACACGATCGACTCTAGGGTACCGTGTAGTCGGATGATCTCATTAATGAATAGCTGGGCCAAACGGTTGAGCTTGTACGTCTCACGTACAGGCAGAAAATGCGCTGATTTAGTCAACCGGTCCACTATTACCCAGACCCCATCAACTCCGCTCCTTGTCTTCGGTAACTTGAAGACAAAATCCATTGTAATATGATCCCACTTCCATTGTGGAATTGGAAGTGGCTGCATAGCCCCATACGGACGCTGCCGTTCTGCCTTGACCTGCTGACAGATCAAACATTTGCTGACAAACTCAGCTATCTCCCTCTTCATCCCTGGCCACCAATAATAGTCTCGGAGGGTACGGTACATCTTCTTCCCTCCTGGATGCATAGCATAGGCCGAACTGTGGGCCTCGTCTAAAATCTCTCTCCTCAACTCTGGTACCGCAGGTACACACAATCTCCCAAGCTTCACTAACGCTCCATCGCCCCTGACGGAGAAATCTTGTCTCTGTCCGGATTCAACCTCGTTCATGTAGTCACAGAATATCTGGTCCTGTAGTTGAGCCTCGATGATCCTGTCGACCAACACGGGTCGCACATGGAAGCTAGCCAACAAGGCTCCCTGATCGTCCATCCCTAACATAACTCCGCTCTTCCGAAGTTCCACTAGCAAAGGAAGTTACACCAATCTCAAGTGCGCAACCGATCCCGCCGACTTCCTACTAAGTGCATCAGCTACGAATTTTACCTTGCCAGGATGGTACTCGATGGTACAATCATAATCCTTCAACAATTCCAACCATCTCCGCTGTCTCATGTTGAGTTCCTTCTGAGTGAACAAATGTTTAAGACTCTGGTGATCGGTGAATATTCGGCATGTCACACCGAACAAATGATGTCTCCAGATCTTTAGAGCATGAACCACCGCTGCCAATTCCAAATCATGAGTAGGGTAGTTCAACTCGTGCGTCTTCAGCTGCCGGGATGCGTAAGCAATCACTTTTCCATTCTGCATCAATACACAACCCAAGCCCTGCAGCGATGCATCACTATATACCACGAACTCTCCACTGCTGTCTGGTAATGCAAGGACAGGTGCAGTGGTTAATCGGAACTTTAATTCCTGAAAACTCTGTTCACACTGGTCGTCCCACACAAACTTCACCCCTTTCCGGGTTAACCGAGTCAATGGTGCGGCAATCTGGGAGAAACCCTCCACGAATCTCCGATAGTAGCCTGCTAACCCAACAAAACTTCGCACTTCCGTCACCGTGGTCGGTCTTGGCCAATTCGTCACAGCCTCCGTTTTCTGAGGATCCACACTTATCCCCTCGGGTGATATAATGTGACCCAAGAATCCAATACTATTTAGCCAGAATTGACATTTGCTTAACTTAGCATACAGCTGCTCCTGTCGTAGTTTACCCAACACCATTCGTAAGTGTTCCTCATGAGCTCTGACATTCTTGGAATACACCAAGATGTCGTCGATAAACACGATCACAAATTTATCCAAGTATGCTCGAAAAACTCGATTCATCAAGTCCATGAATGCAGCTGGTGCATTCGTCAGTCCAAAGGGCATCACCAAGAACTCATAATGCCCATACCTCGTTCGAAAAGCTATTTTCTGAACATCCCCCTCGGCTATTCTCAGTTGATGGTATCCTGACCTCAGATCTATCTTGGAGAAATATCGGGCTCCTCGTAACTGATCGAACAAATCATCGATCCTGGGTAAGGGATATTGATTCCTTACCGTAGCCTTGTTCAATTGCCTAAAATCCACACACAACCGCAAACTACCCTCCTTCTTTTTCACAAATAAGACCGGCGCTCCCCATGGTGATGTACTGGGTCGGATAAACCCTAGATCCACCAGTTCCTGTAATTGGATTTTCAATTCCCGTAGCTCTGCTGGTGCCATACGATACGGTGCTTGTGAAATCGGTCGAGTCCCTGGGAGTAGCTCGATCGTAAAGTCGATCTCCTTAGGTGGTGGTAATCCAGGTAAATCTCCTGGAAAGACATCAGGAAATTCCCGCACAATCGGAATATCCTCAATACTCAAAGATTCATCCGTAGATTCTACCACATAAGCAAGATAACCCTGACACCCCTTCTGTAAAAGTTTAGTAGCTGTGAGTGCAGATATTACCTTGGGTGATGCGTCTCCACACTCCCCCTGAAATATCACTTCCGGTAATCCCGAACCTCTCAAAGTCAACCGCATGTTACTACAGTCGATGAGTGAATTGTACTCCGACAACCAATCAACTCCAAGTATCACATCGAAGTCATGAACATTCATCAGAATTAAGTCTGCCGGAAATTCGACTCCCTCAATCTCCACAGGACAAGCTCGTATCTCCTAGTTCACTTGGTAGGTCACACCCATCGGTGTCCCCACTCCCATCTCGTGCTCAAGTGCGGTCACCTCACGACCCAACAGACTCGCACAACGCGGTCAAATAAAAGAATGAGTTGCCCCCGAATCCATCAATGCACGAACAACCATGCCATAAATATGTACAGTACCTGTCAACACTCCCGGAATGGATCTGGCCTGCTGCTGGGAAACAGCATAGACACGAGCCATAGACTCTGCAGGTCGTCCCAGTCCTCTAGCTCCTCGATCACGGCCAAGCACAACACCGCGTGTCCGGCTGCTGTCAGTCTGAGATGCTGAGCTCTGTGCTGGCGTAGTACTGCCCCGAATCAGTGGACACTCAGAAGCATAGTGCCCCGGCTCACCACAAGCGAAGCAAGTGACCTCCCTAGGTCGACCCGAGTATCCTCCCGGTGAGATGCTCATCGGTGAGTACGGCCGCTGCCAAGCTCCAGAACGCTGTCCAGACCGCTGAGGACTCCTGAATTGACCAGAACGTCCTCGGCTGCCAGAAGACGAAGATCCACCAGAATGTCCTCCCTTCGAGCCACGACGGCCCGAGAATCCCAAATGCGGGCGATCACGTCGCCGTGTCGCCCCATCAGCTCGCTGACGTGCCAGGATACTGTTATCAACCCTGGTCGCCGCATCAGTCAGATCCCTCATGGAACCAAAGGGCGTTGCAGTCACCATCGCCTAAATCTCAGGTCGCAGGCCCCACTCAAATCTGCGACATCGATCTACCTCGGTGATCACGAAGTTCTCAGCAAAACGAGACAACATCAGGAAGGTCTCCTCGTACTCTGCTACAGTCTGATCTCCCTGCCGGAGTTGTAGAAACTCCGCCTCACGGGCGTTGCGAAACGACCGTGGATAGAACTGGATGAGAAACCGCTCTCGGAAGGTCTCCCATGGAATGGTGTGAACGGTCCAGCCGGCCAGGACAAGGTTATGCCACCATCGATAGGCGCTCCCATCCAGTAGGAAAGTCGCCAGTATGACACGCTCCTCCGGTGGACAGTGCATGACCTCAAAAATCCTCTCCCAGCGGTCAATCCACTGGTGTGCTTCCTCGGGATCGGTTCCCCCACTAAAATGTGTAGCACCCAGGCGCTGAGCCCGCTCAATGCTCGCAGTGTCTCCATTTCCTCCATTGCCCTCGTCAACACGTGCACGGGGTTCACGTCGGGGAGGCATATCCAACTGTTAAGAGGCAAACAGGTTAAAAGACATCGAAAGCGACCATGTACAAAGTACAAACCGCTAACCTAGTACTCTGACTACTAATCCTAATGCTCTGATACCAAGCTGACAGGACCCGTCCTAATCCCACTGGGACCACCCGGGGACGTGCCCCGCTCCCGTCTGACAATGACTCTAAACATACCAAAATTACCCTTAAATAAAAACTGAAGACTTAAATAGATAGATAACGTACTACCACAGTGTTTAAAGCGATACTGTCAGACAAGGGAAAGTAAAATACAACATGTGAGCACAATAGTCAGAGTACATTTATTCAGTGCTCAACCTACCCACAAGTGGGTGTACAGGTGCACAGCTAGGCAAACTAAACCTCTGCCTCCTCCTCCGGGTCCTCCTCCTCTATTACCGTGTCAGGGTCTGGAGGGGTCAGTAAAACAAGGGTAAGTGGGCCAAAAATAACAGTTTAGAAATCAATTTAATAATAAAATAATCATAAGGTTTTACCCCTCCGTTTTCCAAATCTTGCATGCAGTGAAAATATAATATTATAATGAAATCATAACGAATAAACCACAATAATAATCGAAAGGTGAAACTAACATATCAGTGCACTGTAAAACCCAACCCAAATGATGTCACGGTTCTAAGGCTACGCGTTGCCACTCAGGGTCTCACACCCGAGACTCTCTAGGTACATCAGCTCCCGGAAGCAGCCCAACGGGGGTCAACTCCACTCAGTCAGAGCCCCGTGACTACTCTAGGATCCACCCAGGCCAACGACCCTCCCTGGAGGAGACAATATACACAGGTAGGAAAGTACAGTACAATAACAGTATAGTTCACCCTATGTCCCCCGGACATCCCAAACAAAATCCACATATAATCCAGACGGGTCTCATGCCCAAAACATTGTAATAACATATATAAACAGTTCATAAGACTCATCGTAATCATAAGTGGAAATAGTAAAACAGTTTATGCATGCAAGCCTTTTATAAATCAAACAGCCCACTCACACTCGGTCCTTGCTGCTCAACGATCTCTATAAACCTGTATTATTATTCCTGAGGGTTACTTAAGGACCCTATAACATCAATACCAAGACCCTAGAACAGATCCGCCTCAAAATCGCATCCCAGGCACAATTCCCGGTGCTTCAAACCCCATTTTGACTAACATAACGATCTCCGATCGACACGAAACCACCTCCATTGGATCCGTATCGTCGAAACCTTGAAAATGATACCGGCCCCACCAAAATCACTGTTCACACGCGCCCCCACGCGCCTGGTCAACGTGTGGGTCAACGCTGCTACAGTACCGCTGACGTCAGTAGTGACGTCATGCTGACGTCAGCATGACGTCATCACTGACACTTGTCAGGTGACACGTGGCATGTTATGATTGGTCCCTAGTCTGACAATATCTGACAATATCTGACAGGATGACAATATCTAGGTCTTTTCTATGGTTCTACAACCCCAAACTAGAAGGAAAACTAGGAGAAACTCACCAGTTCGTCACTGAAACTCACGGCCAACGTCCGATCGTCTTCTCCGGTGATCCACGCCGTCTCCGTCGTCCAAACCGGTCCTGATCAACTCGTCTCTCACCCTAGGACATTTCTAACATCACACAATCAATTTCCTAGCACTAAAACACGTTGGTTCGAAACAGAGGGGTAAAAACGGGTTCTCGGGTTTTAGGTCTTACCGCCGCCGTCACGCCGCCGTAGCCCTCGCCGTCGTCCAGTTGTGCTCCTGGGGTCCTCACGGTGCAGACTGGAGCTTCCCCTGCGTCGAGGTGGTGTGGCTGTCGAGGTTTGCTTCTTGGACCCGTTTCCTTAGCGTTTCGGGTCGTGTTTTTGGATGGGATTTTCAGGGCAGGAACAGGGGTCGGTTGTCGCCGGTGATGCAGGGTGATGGTGATCAGATGATGGTGGTGCTGTGGGTGGTCGTCTGGTGTGATGTGGATGGCTGGTTCGTGTGTTTGGATGGAGAGAAAATGAGAAGAAGTGCACGGGTTAGGGGGGGATGAATGTGTGTTTGTGTGTTTGAGTGAAACAGACAGAGGATGATCGTGCATGAATAAGGAAAGCAGATGAAAATGAAGGGTTGGGATGCATTTGGGCAGTAAATCCAAGGGCTGGGGTTAATTGGAGGGAAAAATAAATAATATAAAATGGGTTAAATAGTGTAATGTGCTTTATTGGAATAGTGTGGGCTTGGATGGGTGACACTTGTCACCAATCCACTGGTTTGATTTAAATATTAGGTTGGCACGGATTCCCGTAATAAATTAATATTTTATTCCGTTGTTCTCGGTTCGTAAATTCCGCTAAAACGCTTCCTTGACCATAACTTCTTCATACGAACTCCGATTTCGGCGTGCCGCCTGTCTACGGATTCGTGACGTCCCGACCTACGTCATAGTCATGGGTCAAAGTCCAAATTGTTTCCCGGGTCAAAAGTCAAAGTTTCCCCCTTTCAGGGGTAAAATAGTCTTTTTACATTAAAATATTATTATTCTCGATTCGGGTCGTTACATGTATGTAAATACCAGAGCTAGTTTGTAGAAGTCTCATGCCTAAGAAGTGATGCAGTAGTCCCAGGTCAGTCATCTCATACCTTTCCATCATTTCTTGTTTGAATTCTTTCACCATAGCCTCACTATCCACTGTGTAGATGATATCATCCACATAGATTGACACTATCAAGGTCCCTTCATCTTTCTTGTCCTTTAAGTAGAATGTAGCCTCACTTAACCTTCTTAGAAAACCACAGCTGAGTAGATATGAGTCGATTTCACCATACCAGACCCTTGGTGCCTGCTTTAGACCTTAAAGAGCCTTGTTCAATTTTTAGACCTTATCTTCTTGCCCTTTTAGCTTAAACCCCTCAGGTTGATCCACATAGACCTCTTCTTCCAAGACTCCATTTAAGAAAGCTGACTTTACATCCAATTGAAACAACTTCCACGTTCTCTATGCTGCTACGGCAATCAGAGTCCTTATTGTATCAAGCCTTGCAACAAGTGTAAAGGTTTCATTGATGTCAATTCCTGGTTTCTATGTGTATCCTTTAGCAACCAGTCTAGCTTTAAACTTCTAGATTGATCCATCTAGGTATTACTTAGTCTTGTAAATCCACTTCACACCAACAACATGCTTCTCAAATGGTCTTGGGACTAGACTCCAAGTTTCATTCTTTTCTATCATCTCTAACTCAGCTTCCATGGTTTCTGCCATGCTTTATCCTTGACTGCCTCCACATAGCTTTCAGGTTCTACTATAGCCACACTACATCTGGCATAGATATCACTCAGACTCCTTATTTTGACAGGAGTGTTGCTAGGTTTAGAATCAGAACCACTCTCAGACTCCTCGAAATCCTCTTTTCAACAAATCCTAGGCAGATTTTGAGCTTTCCTCATTTTCTAACATGGTATCAGAGCGGGTTAACCCACGAGGATGACTTAACCGCCATACGTGCCACATATCGCCCATTCACTCGCCGCGTGATTGGCGTCATAGCACCACACGGAAGGGGGCATAGTGATGAAGAAAAAAAAAAGAGAAAGAAAGAGAGGTATGAGACAATGGGCTCATACGGATGTGAGACAATGGGCTCATACGGATGTGGGACAATGGGCTCATATAATCACGTGTTGGCTGGAAGAGCCGCCACACATGAGGGGGCATGTTGGGATATGAGGATAATAGTCCCACATCGGAAAAGAGCAAACGGAATGTGTGCATTATATAAGCTTGGGAAACTCCCCCTATCACCAATTGATTTTAGGGTTGAAATCCAAGTTTATATTATGAGCGGAACTCCGATCTATAACAAATTTAACTGAGTCATATGGATGACTAAATCAACTCCATTAATATATATATATATTTGGTTTTTTTTTTTGGTTTTTTACAGAAAAGATGTTTAAGAAAAATGTCACGATTATCACATTTGCATAGAAAAAACTGCGAAATGGATCATGGAAAATGAGATAGAGAAATGAATGCCTGTGACATGATGAGTATCTTACTTGAATCCTCTGAAAAAATTAACCCGAACTGTGAGTGAGAGATAGAGGAACAAGGCAATGAAGTAAAGAATTCGTGAACCATAATTGAAGGAGCCTTGGATTCTTCCCCAAGCCATGGAAGCAACACTTGGTGCTGCCACAAACAAAAAGAAAACAAGATGGAGGTTTTTTGGGATCACAGTCTCATTCGTCGGAAGCCTTTGGTAGAGAGTCACAAACAAGACCATGTAATGAGCCAAACCCACAGAAAAGAAGAAAACTGACCTTTCTTTGAGTCCCATTGATGCCCCCAGCAATGCCCAGACAAAGTTTCCGACAATGGAGAGATGGTTCACCGAATTTGCTACCTTGGACAGCCTACGTTGGCCTCCGGACATCCACTATCCGTAGATTTTAAGTTCAAGACATAATATCGGGGCCATGAGAATGTACCAAAGTGATTGATCGATGAGGTTGTCAGCGAGTGAAGGTGGGATTTCGAGGGTTAGGAACAAGAGGGCTATCCATGGGGAGAAGAAGTTGACACGAATGGGGTGGTAGTATTTGCGACGAACTGCTTCGAAGTAGAGGACCATTTTGAGGAAGTCGATGGAAAAAACAAGAAGGAAAAGAGCAAGTGAAATGCACCACAGGACTATATTTGGTATTAAGGTTTAGTGGAGGAAGTTGGTGGAGGGAGAGGTGGGGAGAGTCTTCCACAATATAGCTTGGTTGCTGACGCCCAGGCAGATGCTGAAGGACGAAACAGGGTACCTCAGAAGAAATGGCCACAGTTTGTCTTCTGGAAGGAGTATTTCGTCGGAAGCCTGTTGGATACCATAAACAAAAAATTTGACGAATGAAAATAAACAAGACGTGAGGGATGCAACTCTTATTTTATTTCTTTTATTACAATATTGTTGGGAAAGGGGTGTTTGTCTCGCAGTTTATGAAAGTCAAATTGAAGAACACTTTCCAAATACTACTAGAACATAATACTAATGGCACGAGTACTATTATTTGAGAAAAAGAGAAAGAAAAAAAATATACAACTCCCGGCAGGTTGCGCGGGTTAGAAGCTCAACAAGTTCTAACGCTTCGGAATTCAAGTTCAAATTAACTCAAGTTTAGTGAGTCCGGCTTGGGTTGAGTTCGGTTAGTTATAACTCGGATTGAATTGGGTCGAATTTGGACAGGCTTAGATTTCAACACGACCCGCTAAATGCCTGAATTGAAGTTGGGTGAGCCCAAGTGAATTATTCCTAAATTATTCCTGAATTGAAGACGAAGAGAGAATATTACCTTTAGTGTGTCCAACTCTGGCCCTTCCAATGCATCAAAGTATCGATCTGCAGGCAAACGTTCAACTTCTGCAGTTTGCATATTGGCATCGTCATCTCCTTCACCCTCCCTCGGCGCCTTTCCTCGGAGAAGTGTAATCTGCCTTTTAACTTTCCTGGACCGTGTCTTGAAGGTATCAAATCTCTTATTTTTCAACCTTTTAATACTTGGACGATAAGGAAAATGTCCATTTCTAATTGCAGAGCTTTGTGGCATTGGCTGAGAGTGGAATTTCACAGCTCTGGGCATTTGGATGCCGGAACTTTCAGCTTCTGAGGTGGCATGCTAATGGAAACAGAATGCACAACCCTTTGATGAATTGGGGTTTCAGATTCATCAAATGCCCTTCCCAAAGCAGCCGTCTCAATTCCCTGGTATCAAAATCAAAATTATTAGATGCGGTGCGAAAGGAAAGGATTTGAAATAGTTGCATGCATAATGTCATTTGAGATATAATTATTTTCTTCACTTTTCATCCTATTCAAGTCCTAACATACATGCAATTGCATGGATTGGGACAAGCTCGTTGCATTTGTATTCATCCAAAAACAAGTGCATGCATGTGGTTTTTTTGGGCTAACACGTACAGGTATTAATAATATTTTTCAACCGATAATATTCCTGTTAAATTTATCCTTGTTGTCGAATCCGAATAGTGCGCAGGATTAATGAAGTAAATAAGTGAAAGCATATGATGAACTCACATTGGGTGATGATGAAGTGATCATAGGTTGACGGTGACTTGGTTCATGATTATTATCCTTCAGAAATAATCTCTTCTCTTCAACGCTATCAAATCTTGCCACTTCATTTGATGATATGTATTTGATGAGAGATGGAAGTTTAACTTCAATGCAGTTCTGTTTTTCAAAACCCAAATTTTTGCTACTTTCCATCATGAAAATTTGCTGCACAAAATATAAAGTAACTCCCAAAATTTTGCATACGCATATATATATATATATATAGACGGTCAGCAGTCCTATATTCCTACTACAAACAACACGTACACATTGTGTGCTTCGATCGCGATGCTAACACTTTTTAAATAAAAAAAAAAATTAATTGGTACGTTGTAACGAGTAAATAAATATGACGTTGAAAAATTGCATGACTCATGCATGAGCAAATTTTTTAATATAGTGCAGAAGCAAGAACATACAAATGAGTCAAACGTGGCTGAAAGCTACATGAGCGGAAACGGGCATTGGTGTTCCGCCCAAAATACATATTAAAATGAACATCATGTACTCTAAGATCGAATTGATAGTTTAATTACTGATGAGTGATAACCAACAAAAGTTCACAGAATAAATAGGAGTCTTGCACCGTCGACATCGATGTTCAACTGCGCACAGTTGTTGATCAAAGATTTGTTAATAGGAAGGGAGCTGTAGAGTCCCCACATACAGCTAGAAGGTACAAATAGAGAGATCTAACTTATTATTTTTTGTAATAAGTCAAATTTGGTGACTGATGCCATTGCTTATAGTGAAAGAGATTGCTAACAATTTCAAACATGGCTGGAAGTGAAATGAAGCACGGAAACGGATACGGAGCCAACCAGGGGGGACCCCAAAAAATATAGCTATATATTCCTTGGACTTTATCAGTAAACAACCACACGTACTAGTGAAAGTTGGGCTAGATAGACACGATCGATCATCTGCAAACATATATTAGATATCTATTTGGTTGGTCTTTTGTAGTTTGAAGATATTGGATCCATTATTTAATTGGTTGGTACTCTAGAAGTACATGCTTGGATTTTTATAAGTTGGAAGATAATCTAAAGATTCTATCACAAAGACGTCTTTTATAATACTTTGTAACACGTAAAATTGACAACATTGACAAAAAGTTGAATAAACTCTTAACAATGGTGATTGGGAAGAAGGAAGGTCGAAAGAAAAACAGAAGAGAGAGAGAGTTTGAGAGAAACTCGTATTTCACTATTTTCTTCAATTCATTTCATCAATATTATTACATCTAGGCTTTTATATCACACACATTAATCTTCCTTTGAGCCTAAGTAATCTCTACAGCTATAAATCGGTTATAACAACCCTTGAATCAAGGGGCTTGTGACACGTGGCTCTTAACACAGCTGGGAGGAGAGGATCAACTGGTAGAACATGCATGGTACTGTATGGAGATTTCGTAAAGGTCCTGAACTCGATACACTCTAACATGCCCATCAGATTGGAAACATGAATGTTGAAGAAGTGCTCTTCCAGAGACTTAGTGAACATGTCTACTACCTGTGAGGAGGAGGGAACATGTTGCACGTCCAAATCACCACGAATTACACGTTCACGGACAAAGTGATAATCGATTTCAATGTGCTTCGCACGAGAATGAAATGTTGGATTAGTAGAGAGGCTAGTAGCAGACGTGCTATCACAAAGGATAAGAGGTTCCTGAAGAAGAGGGATACGAACATCACATCGCAATTGGCGGATCTATGCAAGTTCAGCAGCTATGTTGGATTAGTGAACATGTCTACTACCTGTGGTGGACCGTCGATCATTGGGATCACCTGCCCCCAATCCGCATCAGTATAGGCAAACAGATCAAGGGAACCTGAGGTGTACTTGATACCACGACTAGAGGTCACTTTGAGGTATCGAAGGATCCATTTAACAACCATGTAATGTGTATCACAAGGAGCCTGCATAAACTGACATACTTGATTGACAGAGAAAGCTATATCGGGGCGTGTGAAAGTGAGGTATTGAAGAGCTCCTACAAACACTTTGATAATGTGCTCGATTGTAAAATGCAGGTCCATTTTTGAAATGAAGTATTGTGCTTGGAACACCAAGGGTATCCACACTGTTGCTATGAAACATAGAGGTTTTATGCAGCAAATCAAGGACATATTTCTCTTGAGACATAAACAGACCAGATGAAGATCGTGTGTCTTGAATAGCAAGAAAGTAGTGGAGATTCTCTATATCCTTCATATCAAATTCAGAAGTAAGAGATTGAACAACTTCTTGAATGGCTGAGTCTGAATTACCTGTAAGAATTATGTCATCGAGATACAACAGGAGAATGACTAAGTCTTTAGCAGTCTGTTTAACAAATAGGGATGCATCAGACCATGTAGACTGGAAGCCTAGGCCATGAAGAAAGCTGGTAAAATGATCATTCCAAGCACGAGGAGCCTATGTAAGGCCATACAAGGACTTGTGAAGGAGACAAACAAAATCCCTGTGTTGTTCATTTTCAAAACCAGGAAGTTGTACCATAAAGACTTCTTCCCTGTGAATACCATGAAGGAAAACATTCTTAACATCCAACTATTTAATAGGCCAGTTGAAATATGTAGCTAAAGCCAAAACAAGACGAACAGTTGTAGGCTTGACTACAGGACTGAATGTTTCCCCATAATCAAGACTAGGTTCCTAACTGAAACTCTTGGCCACCAACCTAGCTTTGTATCGTGCAACATATCCATCAAAGTTCTTCTTGATCCTATAGACCCATTGTTAGCCAACTAGGTTCCTATTGGATGGAAGGGGGACTAGAGACTAGGTACCTTGAGCTTTTAAAGCATCAATTTCTTCCTGCATAGCAGATTGCTAGACTGAGCAAGTGGCAGCAGCTTTATAAGTTGTAGGTTCAATCAGTGAAAGATCGACCTGTGAATCTTTAGTAGAAGAGTTGAGGACTAAAGTGAGGTCCTTTTTCTTAAAAATGCCACTCTTGGATCTGGTCAGCATTGGATGACAGTTAATCTCAGGTAAAGAAAGCACAACCTTAAGAAGCTGAGGTTCAAAGTCATGATCTAAGGTGCGGTTAGAAAGAGACATGGAAGCTTCAGTATCAGAGACAAGAGATTCAACATCCTGAGTTGTATTGGAGAGAGCATGGTTTGAAATACAGACTGGTGAGGTGGATGAAGAAGGATTCATAGATAACTCAGAGTCATGAGATGAGTGTGATGATGAGTGAGGAGTAGAGTCGTTGTTAGGTGTAGGCGCTTAAGGTGAAGTGGACAGAACTGGATTAGGAATCACAGAAGTAGTATGAGGACTGTGATGCAATGAAGCTAGATCAGAAGTAATGAAGATAGGAGAGCTGGATGAGGGTTATACACCAGAATGAGAAACAAGAGACTGGTAGGGAAAAACAATCTCATCAAACAAAACATGCCTCGAGATGAAGGTTTTCAAGGACACTAGATTGTAGCATATATATCCCTTGTACTTATCACCATAGCATAGAAAGACACATTTAATAGTTCTAGGCTAAAACTTGTTACTGTTATAGGGCGTGACCTGTGGAAAGCAGGCACAACCAAAGATTCTGAGATGATTGAGATCAGGTGGATGTCCAAACACTTTTTCATAGGGAGACATCATATTCAAGACGTGACATGGCATTCTATTAATCAAGTAAATAGTATTAAGACATCCATGTATCCAAAACTTAATAGGAAGTTGAGCAGATTGTAGCAATGTGACAGTAGTTTCAATATGTGTCTATGTTTCCTTGCAACTAATCCATTTTGCTCAGGTGTATAGGGACATGACTTTTGATCTTTAACACCTTTGGAGAGAAGAAAATTCTGAAGAACAAGGCCAATATACTCACCTCCACTATCAGATTGCAAGACTTTAATTGAAGTATTAAAGAAATTGTGAATGTAAGCATGAAAGGAGACAAAGTAAGTTGTTAATTTTGATTTTTCTTTCATTGGAAATAGCCAAGTAAACCTGGTATACTCATCAATGAGAGAAACATAGTATTTAAATCCATATAATGAAAGTGTAGGAGAGGGTCCCCATACATCTGTGTGGAAGACTTCAAAGGGTACATTAGATTTTGAGGCATTGAAAGGAAATAACAGTTGGTAAACTTCCCTTCTAAGCAAGGTTCACAAATGTGTTGATGAGAATCAGGAGAAACAGAAATGTTAAATTTATCTCGACTAGAGGATACAATATTATTGGCAGGATGTCCTAGTCTATGATGCCATAGGTGAAAAGGAACTATCATGCACAGAAGAACAGATTGAACAGGCTGGTGGAAGACTGGGGAAGAAGAAGAAACTTGACATGGGATTGAGTATAATCCTTCACTGCTCAATCCTTTATATAGGATCCTTCCTGTGTTTCTGTCCTGAATGACAAAGCAAACATCATCTAGGATGAATCTACACTAATTATCTTTGCAGAATTGGTTGACAGAAAGCATATTTTGAGTGATATGAGGCACGTGTAAGACTTGGTTTAGTTTAAAACATTGAGTGGGAGGATGATTTGTAATAAGAGTAGACTTTCCAATATTAGCAACTTGCAAACCTGATCCACTAGCCGTTGTGACAGTGTCTGATCCACCATTAGGAGAGACCATGGTAACCTGGGAGAGATCAGCAGTCATATGAGTTGTGGCACCAATGTTTGCAATCTAGAACTCCTGATTCTAGGACTGAGCTGGATGGTGATGCTGGAAAAGTTGTACTGAGGCAGTCATAGCTTGGAGATTGGCATTCAAGGCTAGAGAGGAAGAATCACCCTGATAAGAGTAGTTCTCATTCAAGAATGGAGAGGGAGAAGCACCCTGTTAGGAGTAGTAAGGTTAACGGGTAATTAGTTGGGCGAAATCGGACGGATGATGGAAATTACCATTTTGCTCATAGTCGTGGATAAAATGTTGACTTTTGACCCGGGAGGTCTAATGGCCGAGGGCCAAGGACCGTTACGTAGATCAGGTCGATACGAATCCATAGACAGGTGGCACGCCGAAATCAGACTTCGAACGGGAAAGTTATGGGTCATGGAAGTTTGATTTCACTATGCATGGATTACGAGGCAATGATTAGGTGGTAATGTCTGATTGGGCAGATATTTAAGTGGGACCCATAGATGAGTGACAAGTGTCAATCACCCCATTTTTCACTTCCCCAAAAAGTGGATCTATCCTAATTAAATAATATTATTCTAATTATTTTATAATTTAAACCCACCCACTTCTCATCCTAACCATCTATCTCATCTAATCCCTCATCACTACCGTCAATTTCCTCTCTCTCTCTCTCTGTTCTGATCATCATCATCATCATCTAACTTAATCTCTCTCTCTCTCTCTCTCTCCCCCGCGACCACCATTTCCATTTCTTCTTTTTTTTCTTTCAAAAATAAACACACATATCACCACCACTACCCCATCTCATCCCCAGCTGCTATTATGAACAACTGATTGAGTGAGTGGCCTGAGGGACTGAGTGCACGACGGGGACGATGGTGGTGGGAGTTCGAAGGTAAACAACCGAACTCTATTTTCGGGTTCAAAGATGGAAGGATGGAATTGGAGGGCTGTCAAACGTTTTGGATGATATGAGGAAGTTCATGAGGACGGGGCGACCGTGACGGTGGCCACATCAGCTCTCACAACGACGAGGTAAACCCAAACCTGAGAACCCATTTGAAGCCCATTTTCTGGAAATCGATATTTAACATCTAAGGATCGACTTGGTCGATCGTGTGTGATTCTATGGACCAGGACGAGTCCATTGAACGTGGTTTTGAGGCACATGATGGCTTGAGTTGACGGGGAAGACGGCCGGAAGCTGGGTTGCTGGTTTTAGGATCCCAAGTATGGACTTCGATCCGTTTTCTAGTTTTCAAGTCCATAGATCGTTAAGTTATGCTTAGATGAGTTGAATGGAACAAACAACACTGAAAATGGCGAAGTTGGGAGGAATAATCTGGGTCAAGCCGCGAATCACGACGACCCGGTTGTAGGGATTTGGGCCAACCCGACTGAAGGTCAGGGATGAGGTGACGTCATCATGCTGACGTCATCATGTCAGGGATGACATCATCATGTTAGATCTGACAATCTCAGACTGACATGTCAGACAGAGGGACAATCTAGACGTGACACTGACAGAGGGTGTCAGCGTTGACTTTCAACAGGGTTGACTTTTCCGTTAACCAGCGCGTGTGGGCGCATGTGAACAGTACTTAGGGTGGACCCAATTTCATTTGAAAGGTTACGACGATCTGGATCCAATGGCGGTGGTTTCGGGTCGATCGGAGATCGTTAAGTTTGTCAAATTGAGGTTTTTCACCTCAGGAATCATGTCCGGGACACATAGACTTTTCTGGGAAAGTTTAGGGTTCTTAATATGGACTTGTATAGGTTAGTAGTAACCTTTGGGTATGATTTGGACTGGTCAGGATGACTCGGAGAGGTCGGATTAGCTTGGGGACGCTTATGGAACGTATATCAAGGCGGCAGCTAGGACGGTCTGTGAGTGGACCTTGATTTCTAAGCTGTGATGCATGCATAAATGTTTTATATGGTTTATAGATATGATTCTATGATGATGATTTGGATAATTGTGAATTATATGGTTTCACGCATTTCGAGTTAATTTACGTGCTTGCACATAAATCGAGGATTACGATTTTGCACTGATTTTCTGTGCTTATAGTTTTGGAAATGATTTTATGAAATAGTTTTGGATTTGAAAAGGTAAACTCGGGTTAAAGCCCCATTTGTTTTGGAAACCCTCGGACTCGAAGTCCATTTAGTTACATTCTCGAGCTAGAAGCCCAATTGGTTCTTTAATCGATTTCGGATTTGGAAATATGGACCGGGCATGAGACTAGTTTGATTTACATACTCTCGGACCTAAAATCCAATTGATTTAACAAGGCATTGAGCCGGAGGCCCAATTGGTTTACGTATCGGGCTCGAGGCCCAATTGGTTTGCGTATCGGGCTTGAGGCTCAGTTGACTTACGTATCGGGCACGAGGGGCATTTGGTTTACGAAATCGGGCACGAGGCACATTTAGTTTACGAAATCCGGCACGAGGCCCAGTTGGTTTACAATTCGGGTCGGAGGCCCAGTTTGTATGTGGATTCAGGCTTAGGGCCCAGTTATGTTTTAAGATTGTGATTTCGGGTCGGGGACCCATAAATGGATTTATGGTTCATGACAGTTTATGCGGATCGGCATGAACCCTTGAAAGGTTTTTATGGTTCATGACGGTTTATGGGGACCGGGCATGAACCCTTGAAAGGTTTTGAGAATGTTTTCAAAAGGTTTTTGTATATCATCCTTTATATATGAATTGTCTCCAACGGGGAGGGTCTTTGGTTTGGGTGTACCCCGGAGTAGTCACGGAGCACTGACTGAGTGGAGTCGCCCCCGTTAGGTTCCTCACTCTTAGAAAGGCTATGGAATATAACCCCCAGGGAGGGTCATTGATCTACGGGCATTGACCTGGGTGGACCTTGGGGAGACTTGGGCTTTGAGACCCCGGGTAGCACGCGCGTAGCTCTAGAAACCGTGACAGGATTGGTTATATGATATTGATGAACATGATTTCTTGGTTTTGCAAAATTGTGTTTTATGGATAATAAATGGATTTGGGCTGAGATCTCTCATATGTTTACTATGTTACGTATTGCTGTAAATGGTTTTGGGCAGGGGCCCGTATGGATTTGGTTATTGAAACATATGTGGTTTGATAAATGGTTTTCCTATGCATGCATGCTTTTTAGTGAAGGACATAAAGGTCTTTTATGAAATATGTTTTATAAACTCTTTTATTTTTGTCCACCCACAATATTTCTGTTTTCAATGCCCTTCAGGTTGAATACGGTGCAGACTGTAGCAGAGACCGAGACATCACATACCTCCTCCAGATCCTGGCGTACTCTTGAAGCCGGTCGGTATAAAGGTTCAAATTTTCCCTGGTCTGACATTCCGTGTCAGACAGGATCAGGAGCGTCCCTCGTTAATCTCAGAGGGATTGGGACAGGCCCTGACAAATGGTATCAGAGCAGGTTTGCTGTTATGGCGCGTGCAGGTCGAGGATGTGATGTCTCTATGAACTGCAGTTCGTTATCAACCTGATAGTTAGGATGCCGGTACGATAGTTAGTAGGATTGAATCGTGGAACATCTTGGTTCAGCATTTGATGCCAGGGTTGCCATAGTTCTGTCATGGTTGAAAGTGTGGGACCCTATGGAAGGATGAACGTAATAGTACTTTAAAGTTTTGATCGTGAGACGGTTAGTTGGGATCGTCTTTCACGATGTTGTAGGATCGGTTTGATGATAGTTAGGAGTTGTGACCATTAGATGGTCGGATCTTGTTGAGTTAGATGGATATGCTGCTAGGAGCAGCTGGTTTGAGGAACCCTAGTTTAACTGACGGTAGGATTGGATTGACGTCCATACGATGTCGGTACCGCAAGGTTGGCCAGATTATGGATTATACTGCCTTTAGCAGTTGGATTCAGGAGAACCCTAGGTAGTGATCGTGGAACCCTAACGTAGGACGTATGGTTCGAAAATGTGAGTTGGCGAGTGGTTTGACGTTGATGACTTTTCAGAGTCGAGACCGTCGGTTGGTCGGGTCATGTCAGCTTTAGTGATGGGATTGCACTCTGCAGTCGGGGTTGTACTTATCGGTTAGACTTAGTTGGTTGTCGTGCTACTTAGTTGTGATGGATTGTTGGTGTAACTAAGGTCATGGACGACCTGGTAGACGAAATTGGTTGAGTCAAGTTACGACTGGTTAGAGTTTGGTTGGACAAGTTACTAGGGTTGGTACTTGTCGATGGAATCCCGGAGTGGGGATACGGAGTAGCTAGTACGGGCAGTTGATTCCGTTAGATGTGGAGTCTCGATAGCGATGTCTGGTGGTTAGGTCTTCCCGAGTCTGTGGCAGGCACTACTACCGAGAAACGTTGTAGTTACGGTTGTTGGGAATCGGGGACGTTCGGGGAACGTTTCTTTTTCTCGTATGATTTTTCAAGGTGACTGTAACCAGAGTTGTTGGGTACAAGGGAGGCAGAGTTTCTCCCATTCGAGCAGAGGTACGGGATTGTATTCTGTTAGATGTGGAGTCTCGATAGCGATGTCTGGTGGTTAGGTCTTCCCGAGTCTGTGGCAGGCACTACTACCGAGAAACGTTGTAGTTACGGTTGTTGGGAATCGGGGACGTTCGGGGAACGTTTCTTTTTCTCGTATGATTTTTCAAGGTGACTGTAACCAGAGTTGTTGGGTACAAGGGAGGCAGAGTTTCTCCCATTCGAGCAGAGGTACGGGATTGTTGCTCGATATAAGCGGAGACCCAGGGTTGTCTAATTTGCATAGTGTGTGCTAGTACTAGTGCTGGTGCTGGTGCTAGTGATTGTGATGATGATGAGTCACGAGTCGGGATGTGACTCTATCGAGATGGGCACATGTGTTCGGTATCTGGGGTCTGGCAGTGGATCTCGGATAGTGTTGGACTGGATTGGATCCAGCAATAGTTGAGACGTGAGGACCGAGTAGTGATGATCCACATCCTTTTGGATGTACTTTAACGGTAGAAACCGATTGGCTAACTTGGTAGTGAGTTAGACTGGTTACGGACACATGAACGATGTCCGAGTGTGTTGGTTCCGACATGGTTGGAACTTTAGAATTGAGAGAGGTAGTGATTGAGGTGACGAGCGGAGTGCGGGTTTTTCCGCATTGGTAATGGGTATCTTTGAAGTCATTTAGGGCGACTTCTCAGGTTCTGCCATGACAGATGATGGTTGTGCCACCAGTACATTGGTCGTGTATTGGTTGGTGAACCCGCGATTATTTTGGGTCATCAGGAAGAGTTGAGTATTTTGAAGTTAGGTGAAGGAGATTTCTCATTTTCTTCTTGGTGGTAGACGATGTTAGGTTACTTGGCGTGGTGAGTGCATCAAGTTTTGTTGCATTCACGTAGGATGAATGTTGATGTCACCATGTTGGATCATCCTTGGTTTTTCCTAGGTGGAATGACAAGGATCGATACGAGGTAATTGGAGAGGACCCACAGTCTCGGCGTGTCTCGTCGTTGACTCATCTGTTTAGATGTGGGAATTGGTTGAGGAGTGATGTGACTGACGAAGGATTCAAGAGGGTGTAAGACCCTATGATCGAATCTCAGGTGGATTGTTAGTTGAGAGAGCATGTGTGGATCATAGGTGGATCGGGATTCTGATGTTGAGGATGATGGGACTGAACTTATTTTCAAGGTAAATCCCGTATGGTGTATTACTCGAGCAAGTAGGTTTCCAATGGGGTCGGATTTGGTCAGCCTAGATGTGTGAATGTTGGGATTAGCTTCCCTATGAATTTAATCGAACATGATGTGTTAATCGTTTGAGCATGTAACTGATAGGTTCAGAGCGCGTCTTGGTAAACATGGGTGAGATTGGATTCCAGTTGGCATGAAAGGATACACCTTGGTGGGTGTGATTGGGATTGGTACATATTGGAATACATGATTAGGAGTAGACGTGGTGATACTAGTCGGGTGACCATGGGATTCGGAATGAATGATGGGTTGGAGTTTTGATCTGTCTAGTACTTGATTTGACAGATGGACTCCAGAATCAAAATGTGTTTGGCTACGACCTAGGTTGTAAGCTGGTGGGTGGATGGAGGTACGCAACCTGTACATTGTTCGGGGAACGATACAGGGCAGGCTTGTGATGCTTGGTGGTGGCATATAGGATATACCAGAGGTACGTAGGTGAGCTTGTTGGTAGTCGGCTAGTTCAGATACCATTGGATTAGTCGAGGACGTGAATTAGACATTGGATACTGGGCACTAGGTCACGGTATTTCTGATGGGTCCAGTTACACATAGGTCGATTGTGCTTTCCACGAGGTGGTTGTGGAATCGGGATAGTTGGAATTTCGAGGATAAAATTATTTAATGAGGGAAAGTTGTAATGACCACTCCCGAATTCCGGGATTAGATTAGTTACTAATCAAGGATTAGTAAGGTTAACCGGTAATTAGTTGGGCGAAATCGGACGGATGATACGAAATGACCGTTTTAACCCTGGTCGTGGGTAAAATGTTGACTTTTGAACCGGGAGGTCCAATGGTAGAGGGCCAAGGACCGTTACGTAGATCGGGTCTATATGAATCCATAGAGAGGCGGCACACCGAAATCGGACTTCGAATAGGAAAGTTATGGGTCACGGAAGTTCAATTTCACTATACACGGATTACGAGGCAATGATTAGGTGGCAATGTCTGATTAGGTAGATATTTAAGTGGTACCTATGGATGAGTGACAAGTGTCACTTATCCCATTTGTCACTTCCCCAAAAAGTGGATCTATCCTAATTAAATAATATTATTCTAATTATTTTATAATTTAAACCCACCCACTTCTCATCCTAACCATCTATCTCATCTAATCCCTCATCACTACCATCAATTTCCTCTCTCTCTCTCTCTCTTCTGATCATCATCATCATCATCTAACTTAATCTCTCTTTCTCTCTCTCCCCGCGACCACCATTTCCATTTCTTCTTCTTTTCATTCAAAACAAAACACACATATCACCACCACCACCCCATCTTATCCCCAGCTGCTATTATGAACAACTGACTGAGTGAGTGGCATGAGGGACTGAGGGCACGACGAGGATGACGGTGGTGGGAGTTCGAAGGTAAACAACCGAACTCTGTTTTAGGGTTCAAAGATGGAAGGATGGAATTGGATGGTTGTCAAACGTTTTGGATGATAGGAGGAAGTTCCTGAGGACGGGGCGACCGTGACGGTAGCCACGACAGCTCTCACGACGGCAAGGTAAGCCCAAACCCGAGAACCCGTTTGAAAACCATTTTCTGGAAATCGATATTTAACGTGTAAGGATCGACTTGGTCGATCGTGTGTGATTCTATGGACCAGGACAAGTCCACTGGACGTGGTTTCGAGGAATGGGATGGCCTGAGTTGACATGGAGGACGGCTGGAAGCTGGGTTGCTGGTTTTTGGATCCCAAGTATGGACTTCAATCCGTTTTCTAGTTTTCGAGTACATAGATCTTTATGTTAGGCTTAGACAAGTCGAATGGAACAAACGACACTGAAAAGGGTGGCCGGAGTTAGGAGGAATAATCGGGTCAAGCAGCGGGTCACGGCTACCCGGTTGCAAGGATTTGGGCTGACCCGACTGAAGGTCAAGGATGAGGTGACGTCATCCTGCTGACGTCATCATGTCAGGGATGACATCCGCATGTTAGATCTGCAATGTCAAACTGACATGTCACACAGATGTCCAATCCGAACGTGACACGTGGCACTGTCAGATGGTGTCACTGATGATGTCATGCTGACGTCAGCATTGGCTTTTTAACACATTGACTAGCGCGTGTGGGCGCATGTGAACAGTACCTAGGGTGGGCTAATGACATTTTAAAGGTTTCGACGATCCGGATCCAATGGGGTGGTTTTGGGTCGATCGGAGATCGTTAAGTTGGTCAAATCGAGATTTTTTACCTCGAGAATCGTGTCCAAGATACGTTGACTTTTCTGGAAAAGTTTAGGTTTCTTAATATGGACTTGTATAGGTTAGTAGTAACCTTTGGGTATGATTTTGGACAGGTCAGGATGACCCGGAGAGGTCGGATTAGCCCAGGGAGGTTTATGGCACGTAGATCGAGGCGTCATCTAGGACGGTCTGTGAGTGGACCTTGATTTCTAAAATATGATGCATGAATAAATGTTTTATATGGTTTATAGATATGATTCTATGATGATTATTTGGATAATTGTGATTTATATGATTTCACGCATTTCGAGGTGATTTACGTGCTTTCACGTAAATCAAGATTTACGGTTTTGCACTGATTTTCTGTGCTTATAGTTTTGGAAATGATTTCATGAAATGGTTTTGGATTTGAAAAGGTAAACTCGGGTTCGAGACCCATTTGTTTTGTAAACCCTCGGACTCGAAGTCCATTTAGTTACGTTCTTGGGCCATAGGCTCAATTAGTTCTTGAATCGATTTCGGATTTGGAAAGATGGACCGGGCATGAGACCCATTTGATTTACGAACTCGGGGACCTAAAGTCCATTTGATTTAATAAGGCATTGGGCCGGAGGCCCAATTGGTTTACGTATCGGGCTCGAGGCCCAATTGGTTTGCGTATCGGGCTCGAGGCCCAGTTGACTTACGTATCGGGCACGAGGCCCATTTGGTTTACAAAATCGGGCACGAGGCCCATTTAGTTTACGGAATCGGGCAAGAGGCCCAGTTGGGTTACGATTCGGGCTGGAGGCCCAGTTTTTATGTGGATTCTGGCTTAGGGCCCAGTTATGTTTTAAGATTGTGATTTCGGGTCGGGGACCCATAAATGGATTTATAGTTCATGACGGTTTATGGGGACCAGAATCAAACCTTGAAAGGTTTTTATGGTTCATGACTGTTTATGGAGACCAGGAATGAACCCTTGAAAGGTTTTGAGAATGTTTTCAAAAGGTTTTCGTATACCATCCTTTATATATGAATTGTCTCCTCCGAGGAGGGTCGTTGGCCTGGGTGGACCCCGAAGTAGTCACAGAGCACTGACTGAGTGGAGTCGCCCCCGTTGGGTTCCTTACTCTCAGAAAGGCTATGGAATATAACCCCCAGGGAGGGTCATTGATCTACGGACATTGACCTAGGTGGACCCTAGGGAGACTTGGGCTTTGAGACCCCAGGTAGCACGCGCATAGCTCTAGATACCGTGACAGGATTGGTTATATGATATTGATCTACGTATTGCTGTAAATGGTTTTGGGCAGGGGCCCGTATGGATTTGGTTATTGAAAAATATGTGGTTTGATAAATGGTTTTCCTATGCATGCATGCTTTTTAGTAAAGGGCATAAAGGCCTTTTATGAAATATGTTTTATAAACTCTTTTATTTTTGTCCACGCACAGTCTTTCTGTTTTCAATGCCCTTCAGGTTGAATACGGTGCGGGCTGTAGCAGAGACCGAGACAGCACATACCTTATCCGGATCCTGGCCTACTCTGAAAGCCAGTCGGGTTAAAAGGTCAAATTTTTCCTAGTCTAACACTCTGTGTCAGACGGGATCAGGAGCGTCCCTTGTTAATCCGGGGGGATTTGGACAGGCCCTTACATTCAATATTTTCTTCAATTCATTTCATCAATATTATTACATCTAGGCTTTTATATCACACACATTAATCTTCCTTTGATCCTAAGTAATCTCTACAACTGTAAATCGGTTATAGCAACCCTTGAATCTAGGGGCTTGAGCCTAAGAAATTAAACTTGGAAACTTTAATCTCCTATTATTAAATTTCACAACTTCTCATCATATCTGTACTATAAAAATACCAATCTGAAACAGAAAAACACCAAATTTTTATCTCATCTGCGGCGATATCAAGCAACATTTTATAATATAGGCTTATTGGCTTAAATGCACCATGAACTCGCATATTTATGATACTTTGCCACTTGAACTCGTTATTTGTTCACTTAACAGTATGAAATGGCCGAGTAGGGCCACTCAGCTATTTTTCCGTCCAAGCTATCATATTTGGCGTGAAAAGCCAATGTGGCACCTACGTCGACAAAAGTATATTAAATTTGAAAAGGGCATTTATAGAACTTCACAATTGGCCCTTTCAATTCGAATCCCAAATTGAGAAACCCTAAATCACGATTAACCCCAAATTGCAAAATCCAGTTAATGCATCGACGGGAACCCCGGCTTTGACGCAAGCCCAGCCTTCGACGAACCCAGGCTTTGACGGAAACCCAGTCATAGACAAACCCAAGCTTCGACGCGACCTGGCAGGACACACCCCGATTAACACCCCGATAATCTGGAAGAATCCTGCTTCTGTCTGACAATCGACCATAAACTACCAAGAGTAACCGTAACAACAACACACACATTGTCAGACCAGGGATAAGTCATGATACATCTCACAACACAACAAGTCAAGGTATCGAAGAGCATAGGCAACGATAAAAGAAAAGAAACAAAAGCCTACTATGTGAGATAACTACATGCGCAGCAGTAAACTTTATGCCTCTGCCTCGGCGTCAGCCCCAAAATCTACACCACGACCTGAAGGGTGTTAAAAACAAGAAATGTGTGAGGGGACTAAAAATAATGCTCGTAAAAACAATTTTAAAGGAAATTAGAGTTCACCCTCTTTTTTGTTCAAAACACGCATGCATAACTTAACATCTGAAAGATTGCCCAAAAAAAAACATAACATCTAAAAACAATAAGAAAACAATCATGATATATTGTAAATCTGAACACAACATCACTGAATCGAACATGCTGGATCACATATCAACGAGTCTTTAAACTCAATAGCATAACAGGCTTCCCGGGTAACGAGTCTTTAAACTCACTCATAGGCCTCCCAGGTAACGAGTCTTCAAACTCACGAGTCGTTAAACTCAAATCATATCGGCCCCCCCCCCCCCCCAGGTCAATCAACGAGTCTCTAAACTCAAGAACATAACATCGGATCCAGTAAATTCAATTTAAAATCATTCATATTTCAAGTCAAAACCAAATAGCGTAAATCCAAATATAGTTTCATCAAAACAGACTATCATAACCAGTATTCAGTACATAGTATAAATCTATCACACAATATTAAATCAAAATCTAGTATCGAAAGTCCAAAGGATTCACAACTGAGTCAAAATCAAAGTACAAAGAGTCTCAATCCCAAAGCATCATTTTCACATAAATCCACAAAATACTAATTAGAGATTCGTAACCATATTAAATCATGAAAATTCAGCATCATCAAGAAAATCATTTTAATGCAAATCATATAAATAAACATGTAAAAACAGTTATGCATGCACAGTTAGAAAACAAAAGTCCACTCACTAAGTCTGAGCGCTTCAATCGTGACCCGTACGCTCCTCAGACGTCTCGAGAATGTCCTGGCCTGTCAAACATCACAAGTATGGGTCACTATTACTTTAAATAACCTAACATTAAATCCCATAATTTTTCGGAATTTTTAAATGTATTTAAAATAAACCCTAAACCTTCAGACATCGAAAACTACCCTGAAACACTATTTGATCGACTCAAAACTTGTGCCAAAATCTCATTACATCGAAAGGATGAAAACACGTGTTGACTATGTCTCGAAATTTGGGCTCATGTACCCTAATGCGCCGCCCAAAGGCGCTGCGCGTGGGAGCCACGTTCCATGAACAGTGTCTTCTTCAACCTCCATCGTGACAAGGTTCACTGGTATTCGGGTCGCCCGACTCGGTGACCCGAACTGGTCTAAACAACATCATTTCTCAACCTTTTTCCTTCCTTCTTCGACTAATCTCCTCTAATCTAACTTAAGAAGACTTCTATATAATCAAATCAAGCAAAACTCACCTAAAACTTGGTCGTTCTTCAAACACCCACGACCGAAGTTTGTCCTCACCTTTTGGGCACTTCTTACGTCCAAACCTGCATCCTAACAACCTAGTTAAGATCGTAGGGACCTTAAGAACGTGTTTGTGAGCTTAAATTCAAGCTTACCTGTCCAAAAACCGATCCGTCCACTCAGACTAGAAAATCTTCACGGGTTTCCACTGCACGTCTTCAACTCGACCTCTCCCTCTTCTTTTCTCTTCTCTCTTTCTTCCCTCTCTATCTTCTCTCTATTGTTTTCACTCACTCTCCTGCTATCTGCTGTTTTCACTCACACACACGTTCACTTTTTCCTTCTCAACCAAAACCGTTCAACCATTACAAATATCACACCATTTTTAATTTTATTATGTAAGGCGGTAGCACATGTTTCCAAAAGATAAGGGACAGGCGTCCCTGTCCAATTTTTCCAATCATTGAATGCAAGATAAATGTACCATAATGCCCTTGCACAAAAAATTACCAATTTTCCTTTAGTCTTTTAGACCAAAAGCCGACCCATACGAACTCCGTTACTGGCGTGCCACCCGTCGATGTACTCGGGAGATCGAGATCTCCACAACGGTCCTCGAAATACGTACAAAAAGTATGTCATAAGAAAAGTCAACTTGACCACAATATAAATATGGGCAAAAACGTCATTTTTACACTAAATTTTCCAAATTTATATATTTTTACTTTCCGGGCCGTTACAATCTACCCCACTTAAGAAATTTCGTCCTCAAAATTAATGGAACAATTAGGGGTACTGTTCTTGCATCAGTGCCTCGGGTTCCCATGTCGTTTCCTCCACATTGTGATTCCTCCATAGTACCTTCACAAGAGGAACAGTCTTCCACCGAAGCACCTTGTCTTTACGGTCTAGAATCTCCACAGGCTGTTCTTCAAAACTCAAATCTTCTCTAAGCTCGATAAGCGCCTCTTCTAGTATATGAGAGTCATCATGAATGTACTTTCGAAGCATAGACACGAGAAAAACATTGTACACTTTGGAAAGATCTGAGGGAAATGCTAACCGATATGCAAGAGGGCCAATCCTTTCTAAAACCTCATATCGTCTAATGAAGCGTGGAATCAATTTCTTCTGTCTGCCAAATCGCATAATACTTTTCCAAGGGGATAATTCCAAGAATACCCAATCCCCCACTTCAAAGTCGAGATCTCTAGTTCACCGATCGGCATAGCTCTATTGTTGATCTTGGGCTGCCTTGAGTTTGTCTCTGATAAGTGCGACCTTTTCCTTGGTAATGTCTACCATTTCCGATGTCGACAATTTCCTTTCGCTCACTTCAGTCCAACATAAGGGTGTTCTACATTGTCGTCCGTACAAAGCCTCATAGGGTGTCATTCCAATACTCGCTTGGTAACTGTTATTATAAGCGAACTCCATCAGTGCTAGATGCACCTCCCAAGTACCTTGGAATTGGTAAACACAGGCTCTCATCATATCTTCTAACATCTGAATAGTCCGTTCTGACCGTCCATCGGTCTGGGGATGGAAAGCAGTGCTAAAATGCAGCTTCGTCCTAAAGGCTCTCTGCAAACTCGGCCAAAATCTCAATGTAAATCTCGGATCTCTATCTAAGACTATGGATTTCGGAGTACTATGTAATCGTATGATCTCATCAATAAACAACTGGGCATACTAGGTCATCTGAAATTTCTCTCGCACTGCCATGAAATGCGCTGACTTTGTAAGCCTATCCATAATCACCCACACGCCATCATGGCCTTTCGGCGTCTTGGGAAGTTTAAATACAAAATCCATCATCAGGTGATCCCACTTCCATTCAGGAATCGGCAGTGGTTGCATTGTTCCATAAGGTCTCTGTCGCTCGGCCTTCACCTGTTGACATATCAGACATCTGCTAACATATTCAACAATTTCTCATTTCATACCAGACCACTAATAGTGTTCTCGGAACGTACGATACATCTTGGTTTCACCAGGATGCATTGCATAGGCTGAACTGTGAGCCTCCTCAAGAATCTCTTTCTTTAGTGTCACATCCTCAGGTACACATAACCGGCCTTCCTTCAATAAGGCTCCATCCTCTCTAAGTACATAATCATGTATCTCCCCAGCTTCAACCTCGATCCGAATAATACACAAAGCAGGGTCTTGAAAGTAAGCATCAACAATCCGATCTATAAGGACAGGCCGTACATGGAAACTGGCTAGCAAAGCACCCTGACTATCAACTTCCAGACTCACTCCTATTTTACAGAATTCAACCAGTAAGGGTAAGCGAAGCATCCTCAAATGTGCCACAGAACTTGCTGACTTCCGACTCAGGGCATCGCCTACTACATTAGCCTTCCCTGGATGGTACTCAATGGTGCAGTCATAATCTTTAATCAACTCTAACCATCGTCTTTTCCTCATATTCAGATCCTTCCATGGGAAGAGGTATTTCAAACTCTGGTGATCATTAAAAATCCTGCATGTCTCGCCATATAGATAATGTCTCCAAATCTTCAATACATGCACTACTGCAGCAAGCTCCAAATCATATGTGGGGTAATTTAATTCGTGGGGTTTTAGCTGTCGGGAACCATAAGCAATCACCTTCTCATGTTGCATCAAAACACACACCAGGCCCTGCAAAGAAGCATCACTATATACCTCAAACTCCCAATTATCATTAAGAAGGGCCAATATATGAACATAGGCCAATCGCTTCTTCAGTTCCTGGAAACTCTGCTCACAATCCTCATCCCAAACAAATCTAACTCCCTTCCTAGTCAACCGCGTCAATGGAGCAGCAATATTAGAGAATCCCTCTACAAAACGCTTGTAGTAACTGGCTAGCCCCAAGAAACTTCTAATTTTGGTTACTATCTTTGGTTGTTCCCAATTTGCTACAGCTTCAATCTTCTGGGGATCCACACTAATCTCCTTGGCTGAAATCACATGTCCCAAGAAGCCAACACTAGTAAACCATAATTGAAATTTACTTAGCTTCACATAAAGCTGGTTCTCCCTCAGGGTATTAAGCACAACCCTCAAGTGCTCCTCATGTGCCTTCGCACTCTTCGAATACACCAAGATATCATCAATAAACACAGATACGACCGAAACACTCAGTTCATTAAATCCATAAACGCCACTGGTGCATTAGTTAAGCCAAACGGCATCATAAGAAACTCATAATGACTATACCGAGTCCGAAAAGCTATTTTTGGAACGTTCTCTTCTCTAACCCTCAACTGATGATAGTCGGATCAAAGGTCAATCTATGAAAAGTATCTAGCTCCTCTTAACTGATCAATTCAATCATCGATCCGAGGCAGGGGGTATTTATTTCTTATCGTCGCCTTATTAAGTTGCCTATAATCAATGCATAATCTCAAACTTCCATCCTTCTTCCTTACAAACAAAACTGGAGCTCCCCAAGGTGATACACGTGGCCGAATAAACCCCATATCTACCAGGTCTTGCAACTGCACCTTTAATTCCCTTAACTCGGTTGATGCCATGCGATAAGGTGACTGAGAAATAGGTCGCGTACTTGGAATAAGATCAATAGTAAACTCAATGTCTCTATAGGGTGGTAATCTAGGAAAATCTCAAGAAAAACGTCTGGAACTCCTGTACAAACGGGATAGCCTCTGCCCTCAGTGGTGTAGCATGTGTACCAAAAACGTGAGCCAAATAACCCTGGCAACCTTTCCTCAACAACCTATCCACTGTTAGAACTCATATAACACCGATGGGCAACACCCTCTGATCTCCTTGAAAAGAAGTCTCTGGTAGTCTCGGACTCCGAAAGGTCACCCTCTTATCGAAACACTCGATAGAGGCATGATTGTAACGACCCGTCCCTAAAACTGGGATTAGATTAGAGGTTAATGATGGATTAGTGAAGTTAACCGGTGATTAGTTGGATGCTTTCAGACGGACGATGCGAAATGACGATTTTACCCCTGGAATAGGGCGAACAGTTGACTTTTGGTTCAAACGGTCAATCGGACTTTGACCAATGACGGTGACGTAGTTTGGGACGTCACGAGTTCATAGACATGTGGCACGTCCGATTCTGACATCCGACGAGGAAGTTATGATGTTCGGAAGTTCAAGGGTAACTTGGTAATTTGGTTGAAAAAGGGCAATTTCTTGACTTTTCAAATGACATTGACTTAGCTCTTAATCCCGGGGGATTGAGGGTGGGTCGTGTCAATGATAGAATGTCAACCAACCCATCCCTAGAATAACATCAAAATCATGCAAGTCCAGAAGTATCAAATTAGTTACCCAACCAATACCTCCTACCATCACTAGACACTCTCTCACTTCCTGACTCACAATATACACCTCACTTGTCGGTGTGCTAACACCCATATCACAACCGAGTGCATAAACCTCCCTATCCGCCAACAGTACACAACTTCGCGAGATAAAAGAATGAGTGGCCCCGGGATCTATCAAAGCACGTACATCATAACCAAAAATCGTAAGCGTACATGTCACCACACTAGGGGTCGCCCGGGCCTCTTTCTATGTAACTGTGAATACTCGGGCCTGTGGTCCAAAAGATTGACCACGTCCTCTCGAACCACTACGATCACCTCCAACTCCTCTACCACCCGTCATCTCAGAAATTGAGGCTGTACTCAGATCCTGCTCCGCTGTGCCCCGATCTGTGCCACCACCATGGGATAAAGATGGACACTCTCTCTGGTAGTGGCCCCACTCTCCACAGAAGTAACAAACAACACTAGCAACACCCTGGTTGAATCCACCACTCTGTCTCCCTGTGGACCCAACTGAGGTCTCACTAGCCTGAGGAGTCTACTGTGATCTGAATTCGGAACCCTGAATACCACCAGGTCTGCCAAAACGACCACTACTAGAGGATGAAGCTCCACGAAAACTGCCTCTCTTTGGGGCCTTTTGGCTCGACGATCTAGAAAATTGACGCTCTCGGCGTTGTGCACCACCTGAGAACTGTTAGCGTGCAGGAAAACTAGCCTCTACTCATATCGTAGCATCAGATAACTCTCTGAAAGTAGCGAACGATCATGTCGTCACAATGGCATGAATCTCACCTCGCAAACCAAGCTCAAACCTGCGACATTTATCAGCCTCAGTAGATACTGACATGCTCCCCTACTGAAGCTGTAGGAACTTCGACTTCTTAGCATCTCGAAATGAACGAGGATAATACTGATCAAGTAAATGTTCTCGAAATGTCTCCCAAGTCACTGTATGAGCATCCCATCCCGACAGCTCTAAAGTATACCACCACTGATATATGCCACCATCCAGTAGAAAGGTAGCCAACAAGACTCGATCTGTAGAGGGACATCGCATAACAACAAAAATCAGCTCAAGGCAAGTAATCCACTAGTGGGCTTCCTCAAGATTTTCCCCACCACTAAACACAGTAGCCCCAAGACGCTGAGCTCGCTCAATAGTCACACTCTCAGAATCTCTAGCAGTGTCATCATCAGGCCGTGGAGGGGGCTCATGTCTCGAAGGCTTGGCTAATTTGTTTTTTGTAAGAGGCATAAGTTAGTACGACAACTTAGGCACGTCAAGGTGCCATGTAAAAATAGTCAACCTAATGCTCTGATACCAATTGACCGGACCCACCCCGATTAACAACAACACACACATTGTCTAACAATCAACCATAAACTACCAAAAGTAATCGTAACAACAACACACACACATTGTCAGACCAGGGATAAGTCATGATACATCTCATAGTACAACAAATCAAGGTATCACAGAGCATAGGTAACGATGCAAGAAAAGAAACAAAAGCCTACCCTGTGAGATACCTAGAAGCGCAACGGTAAACTTTATGCCTCTACCTCAGCATCGGCCCCAAAATCTACACCACGACCTGGAAGGTGTTAAAAACAAGAAAGGTGTGAGTGGACTATAAATAATGCTCGTGAAAACACTTTTAAAGGAAATCAGAGTTCACCCTCTTTTTTGTTCAAAACACGCATGCATAATATAACGTCTAAAAACAATATGAAAAAAATCATGATATAATGTGAATCTGAACACAACAACACTGAATCGAACATGCTGGATCACATATCAATAAGTCTTTAAACTCAATATCATAATAGGCTTTCCGGGTAACGAGTCCTTAAACTCACGAGTCTTTAAGCTCAAATCATATCGCCCCCCCCCCCCCCCCCCCGGGTCAATCAACAAGTCTTTAAACTCATGAACATAACATCGGATCCAGCAAATTCAATTTAAAATCATTCATGTTTCAAGTCAAAACCAAATAGCATAAATCCGAATATAGTTTCATCAAAACAGACTATCATAACCAGTATTCAGTACATAGTAGAAATCCAAGGTTTTCCAACCATATCACACAATATTAAATCAAAATCTAGTATCGAAAGTCCAAAGGATTTGCAACTGTGTCAAAATCGAAGTCCAATATGGTATCAAGCCCAAAGCATCATTTTCCCGTAAATCCGCAAAATACTAATAAAAAATTCGTAACCATATTAAATCATAAAAATTCAACATCATCAAGTAAATCATTTTAATGCAAATCATATCAATAAACATGTAAAAACAGTTATGCATGCAGAGTTAGAAAACAAAAGTACACTCACTAAGTCCAAGCGCTTAAATCGTGACCCATACACTCCTCCGACGTCTCGAAAATGTCCTGGCCTGTCAAACATCACAATTATGGGTCACTATTACTTTAAATAACCTAACATTAAATCCCATAATTTTCCGGGATAATATTTAAAATAAATCCTAAACCTTCGGACACCCGAAACTACCCTGAATCAATGTCTGATCGACTCGAAACTTGTGCCAAAATGTTTGTACATCAAAAGGATGAAAACACGTGTTGACCATGTCTCGAAATTCGGGCTAACACGCCCTCACATACTGCCCAAAGGTGCTACACATGAAAGCCACGGGCCATGAACAGTGTCGCCTTCAACCTCCGTCACAACCCAATTCACTAGTATTCGGGTCGCCTGACGCGGCGACTCGCCCCGGTCTAAGCATCTTCATTTCTCAACCTTTTTCCTTCCTTCTTCGACTAATCTCCTCTAATCTAGCTTAAGAAGAGTTCTATACAATCAAATCAAGCAAAACTCACCTAAAACTTGGTCGTTCTTCAAACACCCACGACCGAAGTTCGTCCTCACCTTTTGGGCACTCCTTACGTATAAACATGCATCCTAACAACCCAGTTAAGATCGTAGGCACCTTAAGAACGTGTTTGTGATCATAGATTCAAGCTTACCTGTCCACAAACCGATTCAACCACTCTCTCCCGAAAATCTTCACGGGTTTCCACTGCACGTCTTCAACTCGACCTCTCCCTCTTCTTTTCTCTTCTCTTTTCTTTCCTCTCTATCTAAAATCTGCTATTTTCACTCACTCTCATGCTCTCTGCTGTTTTCACTCACACACACGATTACTCTTTCCTTCATAGCCAAAACCGTTCAACCATTACAAATATCATACCATTTTTAATTTTATTATGTAAGGCAATAGCACATGTTTCCAGAAGATAAAGGACAGGTGTCCCTATCCAATTTGTCCAAACATTGAATGCAAGGTAAATGTACCAAAATGCCCTTGCACAAAAAATTACCAATTTGCCCCTACGTCTTTTAGACCAAAAACTGACCCATACGAACTCTGTTACAGGCGTCCCGCACATCGATGTACTCAGGAGATCGAGCCCTAAACAACGGTCCTCGAAATACATGCAAAACGTATGTCATAAAAGAAGTCAACTTGACCACAATATAAATAAGGGCAAAAACGTCATTTTTACAATAAATTTTCCCAATTTACATATTTTGACTTTCTGGGCCATTACACGACCCACCTTCCCCCATCGGTGCAACCCACTAATTTTAACTCATCCACAAGACCGTCGAAGAAGAAGATATGGAGGAGCATGAAGCCAGACACTTCTATTGCGGGAAGAAATGTAAAATCCTAACTTCATGGACTGATAGATATCCTAGAAGGAGATTCCAAGTGTGTTCATGTTCTGGGGTAATGACAAATCAAAAATTTTTTGTTTTAATTGAGTGAAATTACGATGAATACGCAAGTATGTTGAAATTAGGTTTATTACTTTAACTTTTAGATGGAAAATGCTTAAATTCCATTCAATTGCTAGGACTGTGTGTAAGTTATTGATTAGAGTCTATTTTGATGCAGGAAAACAAATGTGGGTATTGAGAATGGTTTGATCCTGAAATGTGTCATTGGTGCAAGGTAATAATACTTAGATTGTTGAGGAAAACTGGTAAATTGGAAGACGGTTTGAAAAGGTACAGAGCTAGGACAAGGAAGCTTTGGGTTGCCCTAATTGTAGCCTGTCTTGTGGCGATGTTTAAGAAAACTGAATTTTAGGTTTAGGGATTGCCTAACAATCGTTTTTTTTGTAATCGATGCTAAATGACAATATAATTTGGCAATGTAATCTATGAATTGTTTTAGCAATGTAACGATTGTAATTTAAGCCTTTCTACAACCTAATTCTATGGATTTTTCTGTCAAATTTAGGCTTTCAGCAATATGTTACAGGGTGCAAATTAGGTAGTTCAGGGTGCAAAGTGACACATGCATTAGTAGTCTATGGTGCAATGTAAAAAAAAAATTGGTAGTACAAGGTGCAAAGTGACAAAACCTTAGTAGTACAGGGTGCAAAGTGATACAAATTTAGTAGTACAGAGTTCAAAGTGACACAACTTTATATGAACATGATTCAACTAATCCGGCAACATTTAAGGAAGATAACTTGAAAGTGAAAAAAGAATTCATTACACAAACAACAATTGAAGCAGATGAAATATAATAGCATTGTCAAATAGTGCAAAAGTTGGCCATTTTGTCGATTACAAGGTGTAATGAAACACAAAAGTTGTAGTCCATGATGCAATTAAATACAATAAGTATAGTCCAGGGTGCAAATTAACACAAAAAACACCAAACAAAACATTCACCAATCAGCTTGCACCCACTAAGCTACATCCACCAGCCTACACCTATATGTCTTGCACTTGGAGCTAACCTAACACCTAACCTAACCTAACACACAAACCAGCCTACAAAACCCTATACCTCATTGTTGATGTTACCTTTCCTCCTTCCTGGAGATTTGAACCTGAGTTTCTTACAAGTGGGTTTAGTCAATGGAAGAGGAATTTGTGTTGGTTGTGTTTGTGGTTGAGGTTGGGGTTCTGGATTAGGTTCTAGTTGGGGCTGGGATTCTGTTTGGGATTGGGGCTGGGATTGGGGTTCTGTTTGGGATTGGGGCTAGGATTTTGTTTAGGATTGGGGCTGGGATTGAGATTCTATTTGGGGATAGGGCTGGGACTAGGTTTGGGGGCTGAGATTGGGGTTCTGTTTGGGATTAGGGCTGGAATTCTGTTTAGGGCTGGGATAGGGTTTGGGGCTGGGATTGAGGCTGAGATTGGGGTTCTGTTTGGGATTAAGGCTGGGATTCTATTTGGGGCAGGGACAGGGTTTGGGGTTGGGATTAGGGCTGGGATTGAGGCTGAGATTGGGGTTCTGTTTAGGTTTGGGGCTGGGATTGGGTTTGGGGCTAGTGTTGGGACTGGGTTTGGGGCTGGGATTGGGGCTGAGATTGGGCCTGAGATTGGGGTTTTATTTGGGTTTGGGGCTGGGATCCTTCTTGCTGACTAGATCCACTTGCCTTGGCTTGTTCGCTCCGTGCTTTAGCTTCAATTCTTTTTCTTCTCAAGCTTTCAGCCTTTTCGGTAATAGGCTCATGTAAAACAAACATCAAACAAGCATCCAAATGAGGTAAATAAGAATTCATAACTAAGGTGATTTATACCTTGCATTCGTTAAGCATATGCCCCAGTTAACCACAATTGCTGCATTTCATCTTAGTGTGAAACCTGCCAAGCTTGGTTGGATTTTGGGGTAGGTATGCCTCATCATTAGACTTCTTCCTGCTTTTCCTTGGTCTGCCAGGTTGCCTGTTGTATGTTGCGGGCTTCAAAGGAGGCAAGCCCGATGAAGGCCATTTATCTTCACTTGTCATTGGCTCAATGATCTTTGCATAACATCTCATGTAAGTCTCCTTGTTGTAGCACTCATGGAGATAAACTTCTGGTTTCCCATGCAAAAAAGCTATTGATGCACATGCATAGGGGCATGGGATACCAGATAGGTCTCATTCTCTATATGAACATGTTTTCAATTTCAACTCCACTCTAAACTGCCTCCCAGTTTGATGAGTGACTTCGAAAACTTCAACCCCTACATGCCTTAACATTCCACTGTCCCTCTTTATGTTTCTTCTCCAAAATCTGCCTTATCCTTGGACCTGTTTGGTGACCCCCCCCCCCCCCCCCCCCCCAATTCACAACTGACTGCTTCTTATAGGGTACAACATCATTAAATACGTACTGATTCTCTCAAGTAATGTTATTATAGGCTTGTCCCTTGTTGGTAGTATGGCCTTGTTAAATGCCTCATTTAGGTTGTTGAGCAGAATAAAACACTTGAAAGCTGTGTTGAAATGTGACATTGTCCACTGTCTTGGATCCATCCTACTTAACCAATCATGGGCAGCAAGACTCAGAGTAGCCATTTTCTTCATCTCATTGTGGTACAAGGCCACATTGGTGCATCTTGTGATCTTTTTAAACTGCTCCTTCAGTACTAACCCCTTGTGAAGGGCATTGAAATTCGCATACATGTGCCTGGTACAATGCATATGTTCTGCTCTTGGAAATAACTCCCCCACAGCCTCACGTAAACCCTTTTGCTTATCAATGATGAAAAGGTACCCTTCACTGTTTTGAATCTTCAAGTCCAATGTCAACAGTTGAAGGAACCATTTCCAGGAAGAGTATGACTCAACCTCCACAATGGCATAAGCCACATGGAACATGTCATTGTTTGCATCAACTAAGATAGCACTCAATATTTTCCCACTATGCGGACATTTAATATGAGCACCATCTAGCCCAATGAAAGACCTACAACCAGTCAGCCAACCTTCCTTGGAAGTACCCAAGTAGACATACACCCTTTGGAATCTAAACTGTCCATCACCATCCATCTCACCCTTGATTTTTATTGTACTACCTGGATTTACCTTAACAAGCTCGTCACAATAGTACTTGAGTCTCTCATATTGGGACAAGTAGGTCCCCTCTAGAAGCTGAAAGGCCATCCTTCTTGCCCTATAACATTGAGTCCTACCAGGCCTATATCCAGTTTACTGAATTACCAACTCCTAACATTCACCTACATCCCACTTATTTCTTGTAAGCTGCCTCATATACTTCTGCTTCAACCACTTCACATTGGCAAGATAACTGACAGTCACTTTTCCACATAAATGCATACCATTATAAGTTTTGACTTGCAAGTATTCCCAATGTTTATTTTAGAAGCATATATTACAAATGGACATCTTTCTGCCTCGACACACTTGACCCTAATCTGGTCTGCCTTATTCACCTTAAACATAATCCTTTTATGTTCATTGACAGAATATGTCCTCACGGCTTCTCTAAAAACTGCACCACTTGAGAACTTCATCCCAAGAGCAAACTTTGGATTTTTCATATCCACATCATTGTTAAACTCCCTAAATGGCCCAAAGTCATACAACTTGACTTGTCCCCCTATGTAATTCCAACAATCCTCATCTTCTATTAGTAGTTCACCTCCATAGTGAACTTTCATAGTAAAGATATCTATGTCATCTGCATGCATATACCACATAGTAACTAAGAAACTAACCAACTAACTACAAACTATGACTGATTAATGAGCTTAAGGTACCAAAGTGTGACCAACAGTCCAAGTACAGGGTGCAACATGTAATAAACATAATAAGTACATGGTGCAAAGTGAAACCAAATCATCGAGTTCAAGGTGCATAATGAACCAGAATATCGCGTACATGGTGAGACATTATTCAACACATGGTGAGTACATGGTGCAAAGTGAAACCCGAACATCGAGTTCAGTATCCCCTTTCACCAACAACACAAACCAAGCAGCACGACACAAAATCAATCCATACACCTCATCTTTCAACAGATATGCCAAAATCAACGACACAAACTAAACCTAAATATCATATTTCAACATGCACATCAATTTGAGCATACTATTCGAACTAATGATAAATTAGGCAAATAAAGACACAAGCTAACCTTAGAGGCATATTGAAACACAAAAGCAAGCAAAGACATATACACCCAGCAATCATATTCCATGGATAATAGAAGAAGGGTGAAACCAGAAGCATGGAGGAGAGGAAAACTCACCGTAGACAGGCTACTCTGCGCCAGGCTCGCGAGGAATCATTTTCCAAATCGGCTGCACCTACTTGTTCACACCTACGCGTCGATTACACTAAAACTTGTGAGTCGATTCAATGCCCAGTCGTCAATTCAAGCCCCAATTTCGATCGCACTCAAACCCTAAAAATTTCCCCCAAATTCGACCTCGAATGCGAACGGGAGAGGATGAGTCTAATTTGGTACTTGTGGGTCCCAAAATCATCCCCACGTCGCGGCTGACATGGCAAAAGGGTGTCAGCGTGTCAAAATTTCCAATTTTACCCTTAATTTCACGGCATCATAACAGCTTGGATGGAAAAGGAGCTGAGTAGCCCTACTCGGCCATTTCATACTGTTAAGTGAGTGAATAACGAGTACAAGATGTAAAGTGTCACAAAGATGCGAGTTCAGGGTGCATTTAGTCCAATAAGCCTATAATATAACCCTTTATGAGGCCAAAATCCAAACTTCAAATTTTTTTTAAAAAAAAAAAACAACTTCGAACCCTAATCGTGTTGATAAAGCTCACTCCCTCAATATAGAAAAATAAAATTTAAAAAAATAAAAGTAAAAAAGAAATTATTCAAATTGCAATAATATTTAAAGCTAGCTAGAGTTTATATAACCTTTATAATATACCAATATCCAAACTGGAATTTTGAAGGAAAAGAATTTACTCTAAAACTCCAATTTCGTATTGTTAGAGTTTATATATTTATCCTTACCACAGAAAAATCAAATTCAAAACAATAAAAAGTGAAAATTCTTTGTTCAATCCGTAATTTCAAATACTAGCTATATTTCATATTTAAAACTTATAAGTGGAAATTTCAAACTCAAAATTTTGAAGAAATATTAAAGTGAACTTCAAAATTCAAATCTCACATTATTGGAGTTCACCTCAAACTTACTAACCGAAAATGAAAAGGACAAAAAAAAATCAAAATTCATTCCCCAATCCGCAATATATACTTATGTATATGTACATGATCATTGGAACAATATATATCAATTTATTTCTAACCTATCTATGTTCCTCCCATGTTCAACTGGTGACATAATGTACCCTTGATATACGTGATCGTTACTCAAACTCTCGTAGCTAGCGTTAATTAGTAGGAGCTTCTAAATCTTTGTTTTCTAAGCTACTACTAATTGTTTCAGACTTCAAGAATTTTTCAATGTCCTTTGATTCTGAATTTCCATGTCTAAGGTGGAACCACTTCCTATGTGATTTTGGGTGCTTCCTGTCAGTACTAATGGCAATTGCAATATCATTGGGGAAGAGGTCTTGGAGTACAAAGGCATGTAAGATGGTAGTTATGAGAAGAATGCTGACTATGATTGTAGCTACCAGAGAGAGTATGAGAGCCATAGTCTGTGTCAGCACATTTGTCACTTCATTTGAATACTTGATGGTCGCTATCGCTGCCCCGGTCATCGGAAAGGTATATGCCCACCATGCCAAAGAAAACCTACACATGCATATTTATAATCATATAGCCAAATCAACATGCATCTGATTTTAGACGGAAAATGCTTACATTCACGTGCCCTACTTTCTCTCATGATTGATTACGTAATTTTTCCTATATACTATAAGTGTGATAGTCATTATAGCAATTAATTTCTTACAATATCATGTAAAGCTCATTTGATAAAAAAAATTGCCCAAGTTGAAAAATTGTTTGGTAATCCATATATATCAAAACCAATAATAACGATGGTGAATATATGGTTTGGTACGTAATCCATATATAACAAAAATGGTTTGGAAAATGCATGATGTTTTAAGCAATCAAAATGTTAGGATTTTCACAATTGCATAGTAAAAATTAACAAATGGATCATGAAAATGAGCTACAGAGAAATGAATGGAAGTGACGGGATGATGATGAGTACGTATATCTTACCTGAATCCTCTGAAAAAATTAACCCGAACTGTGAGTGAGAGATAGAGGAACAAGGCAATGAAGTAAAGAATTCGTGAACCATAATTGAAGGAACCTTGGATTCTCCCCCAAGCCATGGAAGCAACACTTGGTGCTGCCACAAACAAAAAGAAGACAGGATGGAGGTCTTTTGGTATCACAGTCTCATTCGTAGGAAGCCTTTGGTAGAGTGTCACAAACAACACCATGTAATGAGCCAAACCCACTGCAAAGAAGAAAATCGGCCCTTCTTTGAGTCCCATTGATGCCCCGAACAAAGCCCCGACAAAGTTTCCGACAATTGAGAGATGGTTAACTGGATTCGCCACCTTGGACAGCCTACGTTGGCCACCGGACATCCACTGCCCGTAGATTTTAAGCTCAAGACATAGTATGGGGGCCATGAGAATGTACCAAAGTGATTGATGGAGGTCGCCGGCGAGTGAAGGTGGGACTCCGAGAGCTAGGAACAAGAGGGCGATCCACGGGGCGAAGAAGAAGTTGACACGAATGGGGTGGTAGTATTCGCGACGAACTGCTTCGAAGTAGAGGACCATTTTGAGGAGGTAGATGGAAGAAACAAGAAGGAAGAGAGCAAGTGAAATGCACCAGAGGACTAGATTTGGTATTAAGGTTAAGTGAAGGAAGTTGGTGGAGGAAGAGGTGGGGAGGGTCTTCCACAATATAGCTTGGCTGCTGACGCCCAGGCAGATGCTGAAGGAAGAAACAGGGTACCTTAGGAGAAATGGCCACAATTTGTCTTCTGGAAGGAGTATTTCCTCGGAAGCCTGTTTGATACCATAAACAAAAAATTTGACACAAATTAAAATAAACAAGACATTAGGGATGCAACTCTTTTCTTAATTTTTTTTTTTATTACAATATTGTTGGGGAAGCTTTTCGCTTTCTCTATGTGGGAGTCCAAATAATTTTATTTCAACCCAAAAACGCTAAACTCATTCAAGACCAATATATTTTACTTTTAAAAGTCTAATATATTTCACTTTAAGAAGCAGAAAGCCCCAATAGTATACAAATCCTAGCCACTTTAGTCCTACCTATTTAAATAAAATATGTATGAAATTTGCATACCAAAATCGACAAGAGTTTCTAGAATCAAACCACTAGAGATGGAAAAATAAATGGTTCTTCAATATCCCTTTAATTGTACTTTTTATTACCTAAAACACAAATAAATAAGCTATATTTTCCAGTTAAACAAAACAAGAAAAAATTTATATAAGGAAGTCTTTTGTTAAAAGGAAGAACGCCCAAAGTTTACAAACGAAGTTTTCTACCAAATTCTATAGCTTACAATGAGGTTGTTGGAAACAAGAGCACACAAAATTATTTTTGGCTCTATTATTCATATTTTTTACAATTTTAAAATTTGAAAAATAGTTTATTTCTAAAAGCCTATTGAGCCCGGCCCGAATAGACTTATTAGGTCCGACCCGAAAAGCCCAATAAAAACCCGGCCTGACAAATGACTTGGGTTTTTATATATATAACTAAGCTCATCCAGCCCGGTCCAAAATCAAAAAATTTGGGCCAGGTTTGCCCGACCCGGCCCAATGCCTAGAGCGACTTTCTATATAATAAGAAGAAATAAAACTATAGTACTAATAGCACGAATGCAACTATTTGATTAAGGAGAAGAAAACAAAAAGATATAACTGTGGCAAGTTGGAGCAGCTAGATACCAACCCAATTCTAACCTCCACCTTTAGATAATTGAAGTTCAAATGAACTCGAGTGTATATGGGTCCATGTTAGGTTGGGTTTGTACGGACTTCGGGCTGGCTCCGATAAACTCGTATGTTTGAACTCATAAATTCAACAAAATGATTCAAAAATATATTATTTAACTAAGTAACCAATCTCAAGTTAATTTCTTTAATGATTAAGAGCTTACATATTCTCATTTTATATAAGTTCATACCTTGATTGAATTGAGTAGTTAGAATTCTAATTGAATTGAGTCGAACTTAAACAGGCTTAGATTTCAACTTGACCACTAAATGCCCGATTGAAGTTAGGTTGAGCCGAAGTGAAGACGAAGAGAGAATATTACCTTAAGGGTGTCCAACTCTGGCCCTTCCAAAGCATCAAAGTATCGATCTGCAGGCAAACGTTCAACTTCTGCAGTTTGCATATTGGCATCTTCATCTCTTTCACCCTCCCTCCGTGTCTTTCCTCGGAGAAGTGTAATCTGCCTTTCAAGTTTCCCGGACCATGTCTTGAAGGTATCAAACCTCTTATCCTTCAACCGTTCAACACTTGGATGATAAGAAAGATATCCGTTTCTAATTGCAGAGCTTTGTGGCATTGGCTGAGAGTGGAATTTCACAGCTTTGGGCATTTGGAAGCCGGAACTTTCACCTTCTGCAGGAGAGTTTGGAATTCCGGTCGGCGACGGCGGCATGCTAATGGAAACAGAATGCACCCTTTGATGAATTGGGGTTTCAGATTCATCAAATGCCCTTTCCAAACCAGCTGTCTCAATTCCCTGCTATAAAATTTCGAAATAATTAGATGCGGTGTGAATAAAGGAAGGGATTTGAAATACCCGTATGCACAAAGTAATTTGAAATCTAATTTCTTACTTCTTCTTTAATTTTCACATTCAAGAAATAAGGGCATGTGGTGTTTTGGACTAACACATGACAAGATTTCTGAACCCCCAATTCGAACCCAAATTCACTCTAGTCCAACGAGTGCAGGGTTAATGAATTAAATTAGTGAAAGCAAATATGATGAACTTACATTGGGTGATGATGAAGTGATTGTATGTTGAAGGTGACTTGGTTCATGATTATTATCGTTCAGAAATAATCTCTTCTCTTCAACGCTATCAAATCCAGCCACTTCATTTGATGATATGTATTTGATGAGAGACGGAAGTTCAACTTCAATTGAATTCTGTTTTTCAAAACCCAAATTTTTGCTACTTTCCATCATGAAAATTTGCTGCACAAAATACTAAGTAACTCCCAAACTTTTGCATATGCATATATATATATATATATATAGTCAGGCCTAAATTCCTTATACAAAACGATAGACATGCTGTGCGTCGATTGCCAAGTTAATACTTTTTTAAATAAATAAAAAATATTAATTGGCTCTAGAAAATAAATAAATATGATGTAAAAAGATGGAATGACTCATGAGCAAAAAACTTAATTTAATTGCAGAAGCAAGAAAATACAAGTGAGCCAAACACAGGTGAAAGCTACATGAACGGAAACCTGCATTGATGTTCTACTCAAACTACATATTTTAATATGCATTGATAACTTTAATTACTGATAAGTGATAACCAACAAAATTTCACAGGAAAAAAAAAATTATATATATCTGTTTTTAAGTTCAACAAAAAAATTGTACAAGATTGGAGCCCGAGAAACGGAATCTTGCTCCGTGGATGTACAACTCACCTGCTCTGATAAGGGAACAGTTGTTGGTCAAATATTTGTTAATTGGAAGGGAGGCGTACGAGTCCCCACAGACAGCTAGAAGAAGTAGATATCCAACGCCTTAATTTAACCTGTAACAAGTCAAAGTTGGTGGCTGATGATGCTTACAGTGAAAGAGATTGGTAACAGTTTGAAGTTTGAACATAGGTGGAAGTGAAATGAACTACTGAAGCACGGAATCAGCTAGGGAAAGGACGCGGGAAGCCACAGAAAGTATAGCATGGACTTTATAAGTAAACAATCACACCAGTAAAAGTTTAAGTAGACAGACTGATTTGCATGCATATATTGCATATCTATTTGGTTGGTACTTTCCATTTTCCAAGTACATGTTTGGATTGTAGTTTGGAAGATATTCTAAAGATTTTATGACAGAAAGGTCTCGCCTAGTAATTATTTACACAGAAAGTACACAAACGCTAAGATCTTAACTAACCAAACTTTAAATCCCACCAGCCTCTAATCCTAAACCAAAAAATATCGTGTAAATTGCTTAGGTCATTTTTTACCCATGGTATAATTTTTTTTTGTTCAAAAAGTTACTTTATTAATCGAAATGAGCAAAAACATTTACTTTTTTTAAAAAAAAATATCGAATGATCATAGGGGCTCTAAACCTTCTCATCTCAAACCTCGTTTAAAACGTTTATAGAAAGCAGAAACTTCATGAGTGGCAATATTATACTTGCGGAAAATATACTTAAGTCATACAGTATCAAAGAGATGTTGCATAATTAGGATATCATGAATCATTTCATCGATACTAGCCTCCAAACAAGAACCTGATGTAATATATTGCACTAGAAGTTGGGAGTCAAACTCGAAGATGACTTTCTTGCAATTAAAATCTACATAAGCAACCAAAGCTGCACGAAGGGCATAAGCTTCAGCTTGCACGGAACTTCCACAAGGGAATCCCCCCTCACAACTCGCAGCAATGAACTCTCCCATTGAGGATCTACGAACCCATCCATAGGCACCCTTACCTTCCGTATTACTAAAGGCACAATCACAATTAACTTTCACAAAACTTTCAGAGGGGAGGTCGCCAAAAATGGCTAACATATTGAACCATCACTGGCTATGAGACCAGATGGATGAGTGGAGTTTTTTCGAGTCTTGTTGTACGGAACGGAGTCAGCTGATCCACCAGAATCTGGATAGCAAACCCAGGGTCAGTGCTAATATAATTATAACAGCACTGATTTCAACACTACTATAACCGCCATAGACCGAAACTGAATGTCTGAATATCGGCCTCCCCATAGCTAGTCTGCAACAACCCGTACCTTCGGGAAGGGTAAAAATGTAATTTTGTGAAGTTTTGTAAAAAGGACGATTTTGCCCTTGTGAATAGTAGGCTAAAAGTTGACTTTTTGTACTATCGATTGGATGAGTGTTGGGCCTTGACCGTGACGTAGTTTAGGACGTCACGAGTCCGTAGACAGGTGGCAGGTTCGATTCGGACAACCGGAGGAAAAGTTATGATGTACGGAAGGTTGAGGGTGTTACCGTAAATTTGATTAAATGAGGACAATGTTGACTTTTTGGAGGACTTGTGATTTTCACGTAGACCGAGGACCGTTGGATAGGTCTCGACGTCTTGAGTTCAACGACAGGCGGCACGCTGTCATCGGACGTCGGACGGAAAAGATACGGGTCTAGAACGTTCAAGGGCAAAACGGTAATTAGTTATACGAGGGGTATTTTGGTCATTTTCGTTCAGCAAATTGGATGAGGACAAGTGGCAAAAGTGGATTGGGATATTTTCTGCTGGTCCATAGGATTGTGGACACGTGCAGGGGCTGGATTGTTCCCTAAGGTTCTAAAGTGTGCACGGCCACACTTGGTTCATTTTTGAACCGTGCAATCCTTTGAACACACAGAAACAGAGAGAAGAAAGTTGAAGAAGATTGATCGATCTGGGTGCAAGAGAGAGTGAAGAGTGAGTTGAGAGAGGGACGGTGAAGCAAGGCGGTGCTGGTGATCACGGTTTGGGGCTGAAACCGTACACGGAGGCGACGCGGTGGACGACTGAAGTTTGGAGGAAACAGAGGAGACGGTGGACGTTGGTGGCTGCTGTGCCGTGTGGTGGATCGATTCAAGCCACTAGGAGACTCAGGAGGCTACGGGGAGTCCCACGAGCACCGTGGTAGGTGACGGTTCTCACTGCGGCGCCGGAATCGAAGGGTAAAATTCTTGGCCCTGTTTTCCCGTAGATTTTAATTTCAAAAGTCGTGAAGGTAGGGTGAGAATCGAGGGGATTGGTGAGTGCAGTAGTGGTCAGGGAGGTTCTAGGAACGGTATGGAACGGTCGCCGTGACGGAGGCGTGCACGGCAGAGCCCAGTCGACGGAGAGTACTCTGTACTCTGTTTGGCCGTGAACTTCAAATGCAAAGTCGTGGACTTGGGCGTAGAGTCGAGGGATAAGGAGATTAGGGTGAAGTTCAGGAGGGTCTTAGGCGTCGTTTGAGATGAACGCCGTGACCGGGGTGGACCTGGGCGGCCGGCGGTCAAAACAGGGGCTATGGGCCGTCTGTTTTGAGGCCGTGAACGGCGGGTTTCCGGCCGTGATTCTTCGAGGTTAGGACATGGACAGGTTGCTTAGGACGGGACGAAGAGGATAGGATTGGACTGGACTAAAATGGTGGTCGGAATACAGAGAACCGTTCACGCCGGTTCAACTGTGTTGAACCGGGTGACTCGAGGAAGGGGATGCTACTGTAGCTGGCGCGTGAGGCCCACGCGCAGCCCCTTTGGGCGGCGCGTGGAGGCGCGTGGGGAGGAATCCGGCCAAGCTTCCAACATGAGTTTAGTCCTAAATGTTCTAACGAATCCAATGGTATAGTTTTCGGGTTAATCGGACGGTGTTACGGGATGGTTCGAGAATCCGTAAGGTTTAGGGTTTAGGATTAAAATATTATTAAATTCCCGAAAAAATTGGGGAAAATATGGAAGGTATCCTTGATGTGATTGTGACCCTATTTGGTATCTATTGACAGGACGGGAGACACCAGAGACGGTCGAGGAGCGCACGGGGCGCGAGTGACGTGTTCTGATCTGTGAGTGGACTCTTTCCTATTTCCGAGCATGCCTAACTGTTTTTATCAATGTTTTATGATCTTATGTGTGTGTTTTTATGTTTTAATGATGATTATACGTGATTGAGATGTTTGCACGTTTTTCGAGACATTTCCGGAATTTTACACGTTTTTCGAGAAAAATCTGGTTTTCGGATTTTGATGCCATATTTGAGGATTTCAACCTATAAATGTTTTCTGACGACGATAAAAGTGTTATGAAATATGTTTTGTGATTACATGTGGTTTTTTGTATAATAATGGATTTCCGGATTTGGGATCGGAATGTCGGTTCTGAACGCCGGAAGGGCTTCGAACCGGGGATTTCGAATTCGAGTTTGGCGATAGATTTCGGAACGGTTTTACACTGATATGGATTGGATTTGCTGGATCTGGATATTGGGTTTAAAGACCCGGATTGATATTGACGGGGGACGGGCCCGGATTGAGTTTAAAGACTCGGATAATTACGATATTACCCTCATTGGCCTATTGAGTTTAAAGACTCGGGAGTTTAAAGACTCGGAATTATATTTGAGGCCTGGTAGCCGTCACACTTGCCCGCAACTCCCCTCGGAGTCCCAACTCAAATCTTTGACATTTTTCCTCCTCAGTACTCACGAAAGCTGCGGCAAAACGGGAAAGCTTCCCGAAGGTCTGCTCGTAATCTGCCACGGACATATCTCCCTGTTCCAGCCGCAGGAACTCTGCCTCTCGTGCCATGCGAAATGAACGCGGGTAATACTGATCTAAGAATCGGGCACGAAAGACCTCCCATGTGGTGGTGTGAACGGTCCACCCGGACATCTCAAGACCATGCCACCATTGATAAGCCCCGCCTTCCAGTAAGAAGGCCGCCAATGCCACCCGCTCGCCGGGTGGGCAATGCATCACGGTGAAGATTCTTTCCCATTTCGCAATCCACTCATGGGCATCCTCAGGGTTTGATCCCCCGCTGAACGGTGTGGCTCCCAACCTTTGAGCCCGCTCAATGCTAGCACATTCCATCTCTCTCGCGATTTCCTCGTCAGTTCGTGTTTGAGGAATTCTCCTTGGAGGCATAACCCGCTGTTAAGAGGCATAGATTAGATACTGACATCGTTTAAACTAAGTACTGACCACTAGTCTAGCATGCTGACCACAACCTAGTGCTCTGATACCAAGTTGACAGGACCCGCCCCGATCCCCCTGGGACCACCCGGGACGTGCCCTGCTCCCGTCTGACACCCAACGTTAAAATACCAAAAAAAATACCCTTATTGAATATAAAATGCATAAAGAAAATCCATAGTTAAGTCATACATAGCACACCACACAAATACTCAAATACAAATAGTGTCAGACAAGGGATGGTTCCCGAATACAGTTTATTGAGCACGACTCTAGACACACTACGTGCCAACCTACCCAGCAGTAGGGTTCAGGTACGCAACGTAAACCTATGCCTCTTCCTCCTCGGGATCCTCCTCCTCCTCCTCGGGGTCCTCCTCCTCGATAGCACTACCTGGAGGGGTAGTAAAACAACAAAGGTGAGTGGGCCGAAACTCAAGGTTTACAAAGTAGTTTACCATTTCGAAAACATATAGCTTTTCCCCTCCGTTTTCCGAAAAGACATGCATAGTATCAAAACCACAAAACCATATAGTCATAAGCAGAATAATATCAACATAATATAATCTTAGTCACTGCACTATACATCCCAACCCTGACATCCCAGATGCCTGACGTCCCAGACGCCCAATAAGGTCACAGTCTCAAGGCTACGCGTGCCACCCGGGGTCTCAATCCCGAGTCCAAATCCCGAACCTAGTCCGAGCATGGCATTCTAGATGCCTGACGTCCCAGACGTCCAATAGTAGCAATCCTGCTCCTGAGTCACTCTACGGTCCGGTCCCTCCGTAGAATGACTCCTCACAGGCAATGCGCCGTGACCGCTCCGGTGTACCTACATCCGGAGGAGATAGAATCCTAGGGTAGATCTATACAGTGCAGTACCACAGATGATATCGAGTTCCATTATACATATATATGACTCCAAACCATTTATAAACAACCAGACGGGTCTCATGCCCAAACATCGTAATACGTGCCATAAATCATACACAAGCTGAACAGATACTTTTACTCAAATCACATATAGATATAGGAGAAAGTAAAACAGTTATGCATGCCGAAGTTTAGTGAAATCAAAGGCCCACTCACAGTACAATCCCGCTGCACTCCCGAGCGTAAAGCCCCGTCCAAGGTTTAAAGTACAATTCCTGTCACGCCCAAAACATACGTAAAGGTCACTTTAAGTCCCTACTAAACAACTACGAAACCCTAGACTGAAACCGGCCCGGGAAAGCCGTCCGAACACGCTTCCCAAGGCATCAAACCCTAATTTGACCAACTTAACGATCTCCGATCGACACGAAACCACCGCCATTGGATCCGTATCGTCGAAACCTTGAAAATGGCACTGGTCCCACACAAAACACTGTTCACACGCGCCCCCCACGCGCCGGTCAACCCTCTGGTCAACAGTGCTACAGTGATGCTGACGTCAGCATGACGTCACTGCTGACGTCAGCATGACGTCATCACTGACAGTGTCAGAGGACACGTGTCAACAGTCCATTGGTCCCTGGTCTGACAATATTCTGACATGATGACGTCATCATGACGTCACTGCTGACGTCAGCATGCTGACGTCATCAGCTACAGTGTCGGGTCTGCGAATCGGGTCACCGCAGACCCACGGTTCGACCCGATCACAGATCGTGATTTCGACCACCAAAATCGATGGGGTTTGTTCCTATGGACTCGTCTGAACATGTTCTATGGCTCTGTGTGATCAAAACTGGATTTTAAGATCAAGGAATCACCTGAAAAACGACGGGGAAATGGCTGCCGGTTTTGGTCCGTCTTCTCCGGCGAGCCGTCACGTTTCCAGCCACCAACTCAGGTCCAAAACGTTCGTCTAGTCCCCTAGTTTGAGTCTCAAAAACAACCAAGCAAATGCAACGTTAAAAACGGACGGTTTGAGGCAGGGAAGGAAAATCGGCCATTACGGGTTTGCAGGCTTACCGCCGCCGTGTCGCCGCCGTGGGCTGCCCAGTCCAGTCCTACGCCGTCCAGAGGTCACAATGGTCCTAGCCCTAGGTTGGTTCGAGCCCAGACGTCGTGGTTTGGATGGTCTGATGATTTTGGGCTGCACGGGTCCTCACGGGTTTGTGGGTTTTCCGGCCGTGCAGGGTGGCCGTGGTGGCGTTGGCCGGTGTCTGGTGGTGGTGGTGCACGGTCTGGTGCTGCCTGATGAAGAAGGTTGGGTGGTTAGCTGCTGGTGTGATTGTTTGAAGGGTGGGAGGTTGCACGGTTTGAAGGAAGGAATGAAAATGAGGAAATGAGTCTCTGATGGCTTAAGAACAGAAGGAGAAATAGAATGGATGGCTGTGATTCATCCTGAGTGAAGAGTGAAGGGTGAGGATTTAAGGAAAAGAAATTAATTAATTAATCCTATGGCAGACCAAGATCCAGAATGTTGGGGATGATGTGGATGGGGTAGATGAGTGACATGTGTCACTCATCAAGGGTCCAGATTGATTGGGTTAAAGTAAAACAGATTATAATATTTTATTATTAAATTAAGTTCCGAGTCTCGGTTAGTTCGGTTACGTTCTTGACCATAACTTTTTCGTCGTAAGTCCGATTTCAGTGTGCCGCCTGTCTACGGATTCGTATCGACGAGACCTACGTAACGGTCATTGGCCCTCGTCCGTTGGACTTCCCGGGTCAAAAGTCAACATTTGGCCCCCAAATGGCCAAATTACCAAAATGCCCCTCGACTTCCGAACGTCACAACTTCTTCCTCGAACGTCGGAATCGAACGTGCCACCTGCCTATGAACTCGTGACGTCCTAAACTACGTCACGGTCACGTGTCAAAGTCCTAAATACTTCCCGAGGTAAAAGTCAACTTTTCCCCCCCTCAGGGGCAAAACGGTCAATTTACAATAAAATAATAATTACGAAAGTTCGGGTCGTTACAGTATCTGTTTCTTATGATGTTTTATAGTGTTTCTGTTTCTTATGATGTTTCATATTATGATTTTCTAATACTTCGTTGGGCATGCCTGTTTGCGAAGTGGAGGGAATAACTTCTTACTTTTCCTTAACTCTGATTTGACGAGAAACTGTTTTGAAACTGCTATTTATCCCGGTCCACTCACACTTTCTGTTTTTTTTTAAATTTCCCTCCAGGTCGTGGTGATAGCGCTGGGGTGAACGTTGAGGCAGATATCGAGGCATAGAGCTTCCGACGTTCTTCCGTTGCGGACTTAGACTTGTAGGACTTTTGGTGCCCATTTTGTAGAACTATGCTCTGGCTTACTGTTGTATATATTTACTGCTTCGTCTGATAGTTATGCTTATAGTTGTATTAAGGTTATTTTTGGTACTGTAAGTGTGATTGTCAGACGGGAGCAGGGTTCATCCCGGGTATCGAGGTGATATTTGGGACGGGTCCTGACAATTGGTATCAGAGCATAGGTTTGTCGGTTTGTGTTGGGTCTAGGTTGTTTGACTAACTCTATGCCTCTTTCAGCGTACGATCGATCATGCCTCCGAGACGTGAACCCCCTCCACGACCTGAAGATGAAGCGGCGAGAGGGACTGAGAGCGCTTCGATCGAGAGAGCCCAGAGGCTTGGGGCTACTACGTTCAGCGGTGGGGCCGATCCCGAGGAAGCTCACCGATGGATCACCCGACTCGAGCGTATTTTTGGGGTGATGCACTGTCCTCCCGAGGATCGGGTTTTGTTAGCTACTTTTCTGTTGGATGGAGCTGCTTACGAGTGGTGGTACACGCTGGAACTGTCCGGCTGGGATGCACATACCGTGACTTGGGAGACTTTCCGGGAGCGGTTTTTAGATCAGTACTATCCCCGTTCTTTCCGGGATGCGAAGGAAGCGGAATTTCTTCACTTGAAGCAAGGGAACTTGACAGTTGCTGAGTATGAGCAGAGGTTCCAGATGCTATCTCGTTTCGCTCCCGCATTTGTGGCGACTGAGGCGGAGAAGTGCCGCCGGTTTGAGTTGGGCCTCCGGGGAGAGATCAGGGCCATAGTGACAGCCGGCTCTTTTGCAACATTCCGAGAGTTGTCTGATGCTGCTGTCAGGGTGGAGGCCAGTTTACCTGCTAGACCACAGTACTCGGGCAGTGTTCGACGCCGAGAGCATTCATTTCCAGGAGCCTCGAGTCAGAGGCCCCCGAAACGGGGTAATTTTGGTGGATCATCATCGGTTGGTGGAGCCCGGTTTGGCAGACCAGGCAGTTTTCAGGGCTCGGGATTTCGAGGAGCTAGGTCACAGCCGACTCCTCAGGCGAGTGCGACTTCAGTGGCTTCTACAGGGAGGCATACCGGTGGACCCGGTAGGGATACTTGCTTCTATTGTGGAGAGCGAGGACACTTCCGTCGGGAGTGCCCATTGTTAGCTCCGGAGGGTGGAGCAGGCAGAGGTGCAGCAGAACCCGGGCGGAGTACTGCTTCAGTATCAGGGGCGGCAGGCCCTACGGGTGGCGGTGGTGCCACGAGCAGTTCCAGAGGGCGCGGTAGGTCATCGGGACCTCTGGCGCGAGTTTTTACTATGACTCAGCAGGAGGCTAGGTCAGCACCGGGAGTGGTGACAGGTACACTCACCATACTTGGTCACACTGTTTTTACTTTGATAGATCCCGGGGCTACCCATTCATTTATAGCTCGGAGTTGTAGTTTGGTTAAGGAGAGGGAGGTGTCTACTTTGGATTGTGCGTTAGGAGTGAGTACACCTACTGGGGAGGTGTTGGTAGTGACTCAGGTATTGAGAGAGTGTCCGGTGATGGTAGGCGAGGTGGAGTTACTGGCAGATTTGTTACTCTTGGATTTACGGGACTTTGATGTGATATTGGGTATGGACTGGTTGACGAGACATCATGCTTCTATCGAATGTTTCGATAGGAGAGTGACTTTTCGGAGTCCCGGATTATCAGAGACTACGTTTCAGGGGGATCAGCGTGCACTTCCTACGGGAGTTATTTCGGCACTCGAGGCTAGCAAACTGTTACGTAAGGGGTGCCAGGGTTACTTAGCTCATGTGGTGGATACGCGTGCTACGCCAGTGAGGGCAGAGGATATACCAGTGGTACGGGAGTTTCCCGATGTTTTTCCCGAGGAGTTGCCAGGACTACCCCCACATCGAGATCTTGAGTTTACAATTGAGCTTCTACCAGGTACACAGCCTATTTCCCAGACTCCTTATCGTATGGCACCTGCGGAATTGAGGGAACTTAAGGCCCAGTTGCAAGAGTTGGTCGATATAGGATTCATTCGACCGAGTATGTCACCTTGGGGAGCACCTGTTTTGTTTGTCAAGAAAAAAGACGGAGGATTGAGATTGTGTGTGGATTACAGGCAACTGAATAAGGTAACTATTCGGAATAAGTACCCCCTACCCCGGATTGACGATTTGTTCGACCAATTGAAGGGAGCTCAGTATTTCTCGAAGATTGATCTTCGCTCCGGTTATCACCAGTTAAGGGTTAAAGAGGAGGATATACCGAAGACAGCTTTCCGGACCAGGTACGGTCACTATGAGTTTGTTGTGATGCCTTTTGGTTTGACTAATGCCCCAGCAGCTTTTATGGACCTTATGAACCGAGTGTTCCGGCCCTACTTGGATCGTTTTGTGATTGTCTTCATTGATGACATTTTGGTGTATTCGAAGAGTGCGAAGGCGCATGAGAAACATCTGAGAATCGTGCTTAAAACTTTGAGGGAGCATCAGTTGTATGCGAAGCTCAGTAAGTGTCAGTTCTGGTTGACCAGTGTTGGATTTCTTGGCCATGTGATTTCGGCCGAGGGCATTCGCGTGGATCCTCAGAAAGTTGAGGCGGTAGCCAATTGGGAACAGCCTAAGACGGTGACGGAAATTCGGAGTTTTCTGGGTTTGGCAGGGTATTACCGGCGGTTTATTGAGGGCTTTTCTATTCTTGCAGCACCGTTGACGAGGTTGACACGGAAGGGAGTTCGGTTTGAGTGGGACGATAAATGTGAACAGAGTTTCCAGGAGCTTAAAAGGCGGTTGACATCTGCTCCTGTGTTAGCCCTTCCAGACGATAGTGGGGAGTTTGAGGTGTACAGTGACGCTTCTTTACAAGGTTTGGGTTGTGTCTTGATACAGCCCTTCCAGCCGTGGTTCATGCATTGAAGATTTGGCGACATTACTTGTACGGTGAGAGGTGCAAGATCTTCACGGACCATAAGAGCTTGAAGTATTTGTTCACTCAAAAGGAATTGAATCTGAGACAGCGCCGTTGGTTGGAGTTACTTAAGGACTACGACTGTACTATTGAGTATCATCCAGGGAAGGCTAATGTGGTCGCTGATGCTCTGAGCAGGAAGTCAGCTTGTTCTTTGTCACATTTGAGGACGGTACGATTACCTTTGTTGGTTGAGCTCCGTAGGTTGGGAGTAGAGTTGACTGTGGATGATCAGGGAGTACTCCTAGCGAGTTTCCACGTGCGACCTGTTTTGATTGATCAGGTTATTGATGCTCAGTTTGAGGACCCTATTCTGGGCATCATTCGGATTGAGGTAGAGGCTGGAGAGAGACAGGATTTTGAGATCCGTGAGGATGGAGCCTTGGTTAAGGATGGACGATTGTGTGTACCTGAGGATGAAGCTTTGAAGAAGGTGATACTGGATGAGGCTCACTGTTCAGCTTATGCGATGCATCCTGGTGGGACCAAGATGTATCGTACCCTTCGAGAGCATTACTGGTGGTCGGGGATGAAACATGAAATTGCAGAGTACGTCAGTAGATGCTTGATTTGTCAACAGGTAAAAGCCGAGCGGCAGAGACCTTATGGAGCAATGCAACCTTTGCCGATCCCCGAGTGGAAATGGGATCACCTGACTATGGATTTCGTGTTCAAGCTTCCGAGAACACCGAAGGGACACGATGGTGTGTGGGTTATTGTGGATCGACTTACGAAGTCTGTTCATTTCTTGCCAGTACGGGAGAACTTCAGGTTGGAGCAGTTTGCACAGTTGTTCATAGATGAGATTATCCGGCTGCATGGAACTCCGGAGTCGATAGTCTTTGACAGAGATCCTAGATTTACTTCCCGATTTTGGCAGAGCTTACAGGAAGCTTTTGGGACTAAGCTGCACTTCAGTACTGCTTTTCATCCTCAGACCGATGGGCAGTCTGAGCGGACTATTCAGATTCTCGAGGACATGATGCGAGCTTGTGTACTTCAATTTCGGGGTACTTGGGAATCACATCTGCCTTTGATGGAGTTCGCCTACAATAACAGTTATTAGGAGAGTATTGGGATGGCTCCTTACGAGGCTTTGTATGGGCGACAGTGTCGGACTCCATTGTGTTGGACTGAGGTTGGTGAGAGGAGGTTGACTACTTCTGAGCTGGTGGAGCTTACTCAGGAAAAAGTTGCACTGATCAGGGATCGATTGAAGGTAGCGCAGGACCGCCAGAAGAGCTATGCCGATCGCAGGATTAGAGATTTGGAGTTTGTCGTAGGAGACTGGGTTTTCCTGAAGTTTTCTCCTTGGAAGGGAATCGTACGATTTGGCAGACGAGGGAAGTTGAGTCCTCGTTACATTGGACCTTATGAGATCTTGGAACGGATTGGTCCTGTTGCATATCGATTGGCTTTACCAGCAGATTGGAAAAGGTACATAATGTCTTTCATGTCTCTATGCTTCGGAAGTATATTCGAGATGATTCGCATGTTCTGGAAGCACAACCAGTGGAACTGAGGGAAGACTTGAGTATCGAAGAGTAGCCTGTTGCGATCTTGGATCGGAAGGATAAGGTTTTACGAAGGAAGACGGTTCCCTTAGTGAAGGTATTGTGGAGAAATCATCGAGTGGAGGAAGCTACTTGGGAACCCGAGGCCTTGATGCGGGAACAGTACCCTTATTTATTTCACTGAATTTCGGGGACGAAATTCTTTTTAGGGGGGTAGATTGTAACAACTCGTACCTTCGGGAAGGGTAAAAATGTAATTTTGTGAAGTTTTGTAAAAAGGACGATTTTGCCCTTGTGAATAGTAGGCTAAAAGTTGACTTTTTGTACTATCGATTGGATGAGTGTTGGGCCTTGACCGTGACGTAGTTTAGGACGTCACGAGTCCGTAGACAGGTGGCAGGTTCGATTCGGACAACCGGAGGAAAAGTTATGATGTACGGAAGGTTGAGGGTGTTACCGTAAATTTGATTAAATGAGGACAATGTTGACTTTTTGGAGGACTTGTGATTTTCACGTAGACCGAGGACCGTTGGATAGGTCTCGACGTCCTGAGTTCAACGACAGGCGGCACGCTGTCATCGGACGTCGGACGGAAAAGATACGGGTCTAGAACGTTCAAGGGCAAAACGGTAATTAGTTATACGAGGGGTATTTTGGTCATTTTCGTTCAGCAAATTGGATGAGGACAAGTGGCAAAAGTGGATTGGGATATTTTCTGCTAGTCCATAGGATTGTGGACACGTGCAGGGGCTGGATTGTTCCCTAAGGTTCTAAAGTGTGCACGGCCACACTTGGTTCATTTTTGAACCGTGCAATCCTTTGAACACACAGAAACAGAGAGAAGAAAGTTGAAGAAGATTGATCGATCTGGGGGCAAGAGAGAGTGAAGAGTGAGTTGAGAGAGGGACGGTGAAGCAAGGCGGTGCTGGTGATCACGGTTTGGGGCTGAAACCGTACACGGAGGCGACGCGGTGGACGGCTGAAGTTTGGAGGAAACAGAGGAGACGGTGGACGTTGGTGGCTGCTGTGCCGTGTGGTGGATCGATTCAAGCCACTAGGAGACTCAGGAGGCTACGGGGAGTCCCACGAGCACCGTGGTAGGTGACGGTTCTCACGGCGGCGCCGGAATCGAAGGATAAAATTCTTGGCCCTGTTTTCCCGTAGATTTTAATTTCAAAAGTCGTGAAGGTAGGGTGAGAATCGAGGGGATTGGTGAGTGCAGTAGCGGTCAGGGAGGTTCTAGGAACGGTATGGAATGGTCGCCGTGACGGAGGCGTACACGGCGGAGCCCAGTCGACGGAGAGTACTCTGTACTCTGTTTGGCCGTGAACTTCAAATGCAAAGTCGTGGACTTGGGCGTAGAGTCGAGGGATAAGGAGATTAGGGTGAAGTTCAGGAGGGTCTTAGGCGTCGTTTGAGATGAACGCCGTGACCGGGGTGGACCTGGGCGGCCGGCGGTCAAAACAGGGGCTATGGGCCGTCTGTTTTGAGGCCGTGAACGGCGGGTTTCCGGCCGTGATTCTTCGAGGTTAGGACATGGACAGGTTGCTTAGGACGGGACGAAGAGGATAGGATTGGACTGGACTAAAATGGTGGTCGGAATACAGAGAACCGTTCACGCCGGTTCAACTATGTTGAACCGGGTGACTCGAGGAAGGGGATGCTACTGTAGCTGGCGCGTGAGGCCCACGCGCAGCCCCTTTGGGCGGCGCGTGAGGCCCACGCGCAGCCCCTTTGGGCGGCGCGTGGAGGCGCGTGGGGAGGAATCCGGCCAAGCTTCCAACATGAGTTTAGTCCTAAATGTTCTAACGAATCCAATGGTATAGTTTTCGGGTTAATCGGACGGTGTTACGGGATGGTTCGAGAATCCGTAAGGTTTAGGGTTTAGGATTAAAATATTATTAAATTCCCGAAAAAATTGGGGAAAATATGGAAGGTATCCTTGATGTAATTGTGACCCAATTTGGTATCTATTGACAGGACGGGAGACACCATAGACGGTCGAGGAGCGCACGGGGCGCGAGTGACGTGTTCTGATCTGTGAGTGGACTCTTTCCTATTTCCGAGCATGCCTAACTGTTTTTATCAATGTTTTATGATCTTATGTGTGTGTTTTTATGTTTTAATGATGATTATACGTGATTGAGATGTTTGCACGGTTTTTGAGACATTTTCGGAATTTTACACGTTTTTCGAGAAAAATCTGGTTTTCGGATTTTGATGCCATATTTGAGGATTTCAACCTATAAATGTTTTCTGACGACGATAAAAGAGTTATGAAATATGTTTTGTGATTACATGTGGTTTTTGGTATAATAATGGCTTTCCGGATTTGGGTTCGGAATGTCGGTTCTGAACGCCGGAAGGGCTTCGAACCGGGGATTTCGAATTTGAGTTTGGCGATAGATTTCGGAACGATTTTACACTGATATGGATTGGATTTGCTGGATCTGGATATTGGGTTTAAAGACCCGGATTGATATTGACGGGGGACGGGCCCGGATTGAGTTTAAAGACTCGGATAATTACGATATTACCCCCATAGGCCTATTGAGTTTAAAGACTCGGGAGTTTAAAGACTCGGAATTATATTTGAGGCCTGGTTGAGTTTAAAGACTCGGATAGGTCCAGCAGGTTTGATCAGACTTGGTGGTTTGATGTTCATGCTCTGGTTTCGATATCAATTTATAGTGTATCTGTTTCTTATGATGTTTTATAGTGTTTCTGTTTCTTATGATGTTTCATATTATGATTTTCTAATACTTCGTTGGGCATGCCTGTTTGCAAAGTGGAGGGAATAACTTCTTACTTTTCCTTAACTCTGATTTGACGAGAAACTGTTTTGAAACTGCTATTTATCCCGGTCCACTCACACTTTCTGTTTTTTTTTTTAAATTTCCCTCCAGGTCGTGGTGATAGCGCTGGGGTGAACGTTGAGGCAGATATCGAGGCATAGAGCTTCCGACGTTCTTCCGTTACGGACTTAGACTTGTAGGACTTTTGGTGCCCATTTTGTAGAACTATGCTCTGGCTTACTGTTGTATATATTTACTCCTTCGTCTGATAGTTATGCTTATAGTTGTATTAAGGTTATTTTTGGTACTGTAAGTGTGATTGTCAGACGGGAGCAGGGTTCATCCCGGGTATCGAGGTGATATTTGGGACGGGTCCTGACAAGTCTGTGTAAGATTTTGAATAAAGAATTTCCAATACCCAAAAAAATCACCATCTACAAGTCCACTTATATCAAGCTGCATGGGACACCCATACCAGAAAAATGGAGCAAATTTGCATTGGAATAATAAGTGTACATGAGTCTCCTCCGCTTCACCGCACTAAGGACAAATAGAATCCACCAAAATATAACGTCTAACGAGGTTAACTCGCACTGCCAAATATTGTTTGCAACATTTCCACAAGAAAGGTTTGATTTTAGGAGGAACGTTCATTGACCAGATGAAGCCCGAAGATCTATCGGCGAGTTGGGATTACTAGCTTACCTAGATCCCTGGTTTCTTCTAAACTCCCCACTCTTTAGCAAATCAAAGGCCACATGATAACCTGATTTCACAGTGTACTTTCCACCCCCGAACACGATGCTAAATATATTTTTCCGAACAACCCAAGAAGCTAAGGGACAAAGCTAGGACACTTGGAGCCTCCTCATGGTTGAAAACTGTGGTAACCAGCTCAATATTCCACCGTATACTCTTCTCATCAATAAGATCAACTACCAAATGGGGGCATAAAAGGATGGCATGATAGTGGTAGGAAAGGCCTACGTGCGTCTAGCCAAAGATCATAAAGAGCATGTGCTTGTTTACCATCCCTTATTCACTATCTGATCCCAGTTTGTAGTACTTGGAGACCTTGCAGAATCCCCTTCTAACCCCAACTTGTACTTTTTTTAGCTGTCAAAGTTTGAGCTAAAAGATAGTCAGGGAAAGTTAAAATTCTCTAGCTGATCTTGGCAAGCATTGCTACATTAAAACATCTCAAGTCTTTGAAGACCAATCCACCAGACTGCTTTGGCATGGTCAGTTTTTCCCAAGAGCCCTAGTGGATCCCTGTCTTTTTTCCCATACTCCCCTCCCAAAAATCAGCCATTATCCTAGTAATATCTTGACAAACAGCCACTAGTAGCAAAAAAAACATGACATAGAATATATAGGCATGGCCATAGCAACAAATTTCAAAAGAACTTCCTTAAGAACTACTCTGCCTACCCTAGGATACGACCTTCAATACGGTTCCTAATCTTTACAAAGACCTTATTCTTCGAGGAACCGAAGTCTGTCATAAGACCCAGATATTTACGAAAACCATCATTGAACTAGAATCCAAGAATAGCTAAAAGGTTATCTTTAGTTTTCAAAGTAACATCATCACTAAAAAGGACTGCACTCTTATCAAAATTGATGAGTTGGCCCGACTCAGTAGCATAGGTATTCATAATCTCCTTAACACAACAATCCTCAGTACGAGTAGTTTTACACATAAATACCAAATCATCAGCAAAACGAAGATGGGTGAGATTAATACCATTAGGAACGAGCCGGATCCCCCAAAATACACCATCCTCCTAACACCTTCGAATAAGGGCAGTGAGTCCTTCAAAACAAAGCACAATTAAAAAGGGGGATAGCGGTTCCCCTTGCCGTATACCACACGAAGGTCGAATAAAACTAGAGGATTCACTATTTATCTGTGACGACCCGGAAATTCGAAAAGGGAAAATTTGGAAAATTTGAAGGAAATGACGATTTTGCCCTTAGAATTGGGCAAACAGTTGACTTTTGGTTCGAGCGGTCAAACGGACTTTGACCGATGACTGTGACGTAGTTCGGAACGTCACGAGTTCATAGACAGGTGGCACGTCCGATTCCGACATTCGAGGAGAAAGTTATGATGTTCGGAAGTTTAAGGGTAATTTGGTAAATTGATTAAAAAGGGGCCATTTGTTGACTTTTTGATCGGGACCTTGTTTGGACTTTCCGGAAGTACTATTGGATATTTCTTGGGACGCTGAATCCATAGACAGATGGCATGCGTCAATCGGAGTTTGGACGTGGAAGTTATGGGTCTAAAATTGTGAGGGGTATTTTGGTAATTTGTTATGGCATGGGCAAAATGGCAATTTGCCGCAGCAGGGTGATTAGGATGGTTACAGTGGTTGATTCAGCTAATTTGGATGAGGATTGGTCACTTGGTGACACATGTCACCCTAATTGAAAGATTGGTGGCAAAGCATTGTTTGAATATTCAAAATAACTACAAAATCGTTTTGCTGTTTGAGAGATGATCTATATATTTGAATGAACTGAATTAATATCTGAGACAGAGAGTGAATGGGATATCGAGAGAGGGAAAGAAGGAGAATTAATTGGCGAGTTCTGAACCTTGAGCAGTGTTGAACTTAAACCCAGAAAACCCGAAATCTATCCATGAGCATTAATATCAAATTCGAAATTGTAGACATTCATGAGTGAAATTGATGTTGAATTTAGCTTCCTGGGATTGAGACGAGTCGAACCCAATGAAAATTGAGGTGAATTGGGGTCGTTTTGAAGGAATGAAGTTTGTGGCTTTTCAACCTTGAGTCGAGCAATTGGAGGGAATGAAGGATGAAATTGAGGTTGGAATTAGACTTAAAGGACTCCTACGAAGCTTTTAGATGGACCAATTGAAGGAAAACGATGGAGAATGATGATGACAGGACCCATCCCAATCCCCCCGGGATTAACATGGGATGATCGTGCTCCCGTCTGACACGAAGTGTCAGACAAGGGATATTTCCGTCCTTTGCCCTCCAGGGCTATCAAAGTACGCCAGGATCCGGAGGAGGTATGTGATATCTCGGTCTCTGCTACAGTCCACATCCGATGTCAACCTGAAGGGCAGACAAAACATTAAAAGTTGTGAGTGGACAAAACAAAATTTTATAAAAACATTTCCATAAGAAGACATTTGTACCATTCACTAAAAAACATGCATGCATTCGAAAACCATTTAACCAAATGGACCACATGTGGGAACTAAGCCCAAATCAGAAATAAACCAAAGTCGAAAGGACCACCATGAAATCGACCATACGGGCCACTGCCCAAATCCATAAGGAAACCAATAAGGGACTCAACCCATAACCATAAACATACTGAAACCAAATACACGAAACACTCCTCAATCCTGTGCACACATGTGCTGTAACGACCCGTCCCAAATTCCTAGATTAGATTAGTGACTAATCACGGATTAGCCTCACAGAGCGAAATCGGACGAACGATGCGAAATGACCGTTTTGCCCTGATGGTGACAAAACGTTGACTTTTCAATCGGGCGGTCAAATGGACTTTGACCGATGACCGTGACGTAGTTCGTGACGTCACGAGTTCATAGACAGGTGGCACGTTCAATTCCGACGTTCGAGGAAGAAGTTATGACGTTCGGAAGTTTAGGGGCATTTTGGTAATTTGGGTGAATAGGAGGTCAAAAGTTGACTTTTTGACCAGGTGGTCCGATGGCCGAGGGCCGAAGACCGTTATGTAGATAAGGACGATACGAATCCGTAGACAGGCGGCACGTCGAATTCGGACGTTCGACGGCGAAGTTACGGTTCACGGAAGTTCCCGGTTACTATTTACGACGGCACGTTTTACGAGACAAAAAATGCAGTTTTGTCTCTAGTGGGCCCAGATATTTAATGGAGGCCCAATGGATGAGTGACACTTGTCACCCATCCACTGGCCAACCTCACCCACTCATGCACCAAACCCATTCAACCGTGCATCCATTTTCCATTTTTCCTCCATCCATTACCCGATCCCATTTCACCCAAAATCCCAAAACCTTCATCCCTTATGATCTGAGGAACCAGGAGAGTGAGAGAGGAGGACTAGGACGGCAGCTGGTGGCTGGAACCGCCGTGGGCGGTGGCGGGAGCCCAAAACCCGATCGGGTACCCGGTAAGCCGTTTTTCCTCATTTTTCGATGTGAGCTTTATGGTTGGTTTTAAATGATTAGGGAATGATTATTAGGATGCTAGGAAGGTTTTAGGACGGTTTTGGTGAGGGTTAACGGCTGAGAAGCCGTGGGGGACCGATCGGAAAAATGGGACCGTGAGGTCCATTTCGAACCAAGGGGTTTCGGGTAGTTTTTCCTAGGTTTCTTGATTAGGCTAGATTGGAAATGAGAAAATAGAAATTTAGAAATTGGAATGGAAGAAAACGGACGAAAAACGAAGAGTGTAGGGCCTTGGACCGGTTACGCCGGTCCAGGCGGACCGGAATTGCAGAGAAAACCGAACCGGCCCGGTCGGACCGGTTCGATCGAAGGAAGGGGATGCACTGTAGCGGCGCGTGGCTCCCACGCGCAGCCACTTCAGGCGGCGCGTGCGGGCGCGTGCTAGGGTTTTTGGGGATGTGTTCAACATACGAAATCATCTATTCGATGTAACGAACATTTTGGGACTGGTTTCGTGTCAATCGGACACCGTCTCGATATGTTTCGGGGCATCGGAAGGTTTAGGTTCGGGATTAAAAATAGTTAAAAATACGGGAAAATTACGGGGCTTTGGTAGGAGGTTAATTAAGTAGTTAGTAACCTTCTATTACGATTTGGACAGGTTTGGGTGACGGTGATCGGCTCGGGGAGCCGGATGGCACGCAAATCGAGGCGGCAGCTCGGACGGTCTGTGAGTGGACCTTGTTTTCTAAATTGGTGCATGCATAAATGTTTATTATATGTTTTATTACTTTGATGATGCCATGGGTGCATTTGTATGTGGTTACGTATAAGCACGTATTTCGAGGTTTCGGCCTTATACGGTGCTTATACGGGTCTGTATTTCTTTATTGATTTAAATGAACTGAATTTGGATTTCAAAATGATAAACTCGGGTATGAGACCCATTTGGTTTTGTCTCGGGCATATGACCTCAGATGTCGGGCACGGTGTCCAACTGATGTCCTATGTTCGGGTACGAGACCCAAGTCACTTTACGGTTTTGATTTCAGGTCAGGGAACCTTAAATGGATTCCCAGGTTCATGACGGTTTATGGGAACCGGCATGAACCCTTGTTATGGTATCGTGGTTCATGACGGTTTATGAGAACCGGCATGAACCCTTGTTGGTTATTACGGTACATGACGGTTTATGGGAACCGGCATGTTACCTCGGTTATGTTATTACGGTACATGACGGTTTATGGGAACCGGCATGTTACCTGATTATGGATATTATGGATTCATGACGGTTCAGGGGAACCGGTCATGAATGTTTATGTTATGTATATATATGTTCGTCTACCTTCCTTTACATGTTCTACTATCTCCTCCGGGGAGGGTCGTTGGCCTGGGTGGACCCCGCAGTAGTCACGGAGCACCGACTGAGTGGAGTCACCCCCCAGTTGGGTTCCTTACTCTCAGGAAGGCTATGGTTACTATTACCTCGGGTAGGGTCAGTGGTCTGCGGACATTGACCTTGACTTTGAGATGACTCGGATTGAGACCCGGGTAGCGCGCGCGTGGCTTTGGATACCGTGACAGGATTGGTTGTGTGACTTATATATATGTATGTGATGGATATATGATATATGATATGTGGTGTGTACAAGTGTGCACAGGATTTGGGCAGTGGCCCGTATGGTCATTTTTATTGTGGTCCTTTCGACCTTAGTTTATATCTGCTTTGGGCTTAGTCCCACATATGGTTTGTTTTGGATAAATGGTTTTCGAATGCATGCATGATTTTTAGTGGAGGGTACAAATTTCTTCTCGTTAAAATGTTTTTATAAACTCTTGTTTTGTCCACTCACAGTTTTTAATGTTTTGACTGCCCTTCAGGTTGACATCGGATGTGGGCTGTAGCAGAGACCGAGATATCACATGCCTCCTCCGGATCCTGGCGTACTCTGATAGCCCGGGAGGGCAAAGGACGAAAATATCCCTTGTCTGACACTTCGTGTCAGACGGGAGCAGGGTCATCCCGCACTAATCCCGGGGGGATTGGGATGGGTCCTGTCAACGTGGTATCAGAGCGGGGTTGTCTCTATTCGAGCAACCGCGGAGCTCTTGGAGCATGTACGCTGGTCGAGGATGTGATATCTCAATGGGCTACAGTTCGTGGTCAACCTGATGTTGAGGTACCGGTACGATAGTTAGTAGGATTGGCATACCTTGGTTCGGCATTCGATGCCGGGGTTGCCATAGTTCTGTCAAGGTTGGCAGTGTGGGACCCTACAAAGGGATTAACGTGTTCGTATTCTGGAGTGTGATCGTGAGACGGTTAGTTGGGATCGTCTTTCACGATGTCGTAGGATTGGTTCCGACGACTAGTTGGGAATTGTGATCATCGGATTATCGGATTTGGTTGGGTTAAATAGATTTACTGCAGTCGGCAGTTAGCAACCGGATTCGAGGAATCCGAGTTGGATTGTTGGTAGGATTGGATTGACGTCATTACGATGTCAAGACCGCGGGGTCGGTCCGATTGTTGATTTTACTGCTTTTCGCAGGTGGGTTCAGAGGAACTCTAGGTGTGATCGTGGAACCCTACCTTGGTGGGTATGGTTCGGAAATGGGAGTTGGCGAGTGGTGTGACTTGGACGACTATTCGGATTTGGATTCGTTAGTCGGTCTAGTCATGTCAGCTTGTGTTGGGACTGCACTTCGCAGTCAGGGTTGTACGTATCGGTTAGACCGAGTTGGTTGTCGTGCTACTTCAGTTGTGGGTTGGTGCAACTAAGGTCGCGGGTGACCTGGTAGACGACATTGGGTTAGTCGAGTTGCGACTGGTTAGAGTTGGTTGGACAAGTTATCAGGGTTGGTACTTGTCGATGGAATCCCGGAGCGGGGATACGGAGTAGTTGGTACGGTCGATGGATTCCGTTGGATGCGGAGTCTAGATCGCTATATCTGGTGGCTTGGTCTGCACGAGTTGTGGCAGGCACTACTACCGAGAGTTGTTGTAGTTACGATTGTTGGTAATCGGTGAAGTTCAGGTGACGTTTTCTTTTCTCGTATGAGTTGTCAGGATGACTGTACTCATAATTGTTAGGTACGAGGGAGACTGAGTTTCTCCAATATGAGTTGAGGTACGGGATCGTCGCTCGGTATGAGCGGAGATCCAGGGTGTCAGTTTTGCACACGGCGTGTTGATACTGACACTAGTTTTGGTGATAGTGCGTGGTGCTGGTGCTAGCGCTGGTGCCGGTGATCGTGATGACGATGAATTACGTATCGGGATGTGACATCCGTCGTGATGGGCATATGTTCGGTATCTGTGGTTCAGGAGTGGAACTCAGATAGAGTTAAACTGGTTAGGGGACACGTGGTTGATGTCCGGGTATGTTGTTTCCAATCTTGTTGGAACTTCGAAATCGTGAGAGGTTGCGATTGAGGTGACGAGAGGAATGCGGGTTTTCCGCATTGGTATTGGGTATGTCGAAGTCGTTTGGGTGACTGTCGAAGTCGTTTTGGGTGACTTCTCAGGTTCTACCATAATTGATGGTGGTAGATGATGTAGATGTTATTGATGTTGTTGGTTGCCACTAGTACACTGATCGTGTATTGGTTGGTGGACCCGGGATTTGTTTTGGGTCATTAAGTGGAGTTGAGTATATCGAAGTTAGGTGACTGAGATTTCTCATTTCTGCTTGGTGGCAGACGATGTTGAATTACGTGGCGTGGTGAGTGCAGCGAGTTTTGGTTGCATTCACATATGATGAATTTTGGTGTCATCGTGTTGGATCGTTCTTGGTTTTCCACGGTGGAATGCCAAGGATCGATACGAGGTACTCAGTGAGAACCCACAGTCTCGGCGTGTCTCGTCGTTGACTAATCTGTTCAGATGTGGGAATTGGTTTAGGACTTTGGGTATCGTTATGGATCTGGATCGTGGTCTTGATGATCCAGATAGGTGGAGAGTTTATCACTCTTACTTGGATGTTGAGTGGAGCATGATGGGACTGAACTTCTTTTCGAGGTAAATCCCATATGGCTTATTACTCGCCTGAGTAGTTGTCCGATGAGTAGTTTTCCGACGTGGTCGGATTTTATCTGACCTAGTGTTGTGTCGATGTTAGGATTGACTTCCCTATGAAGTCAATCGATCGTATGGTAGTAATCGGTTGAGTGGGTAACCGATAGGTTTGGTTTTGGTACGTCTAGGTAGACGTGAACGATATTTCAGGTTTTGGAATCAGATTTCTGGATGACGATTCAGGATTTGATTTTGGAACTTGAAAGAGGATTTCTGTATTTGGGTTTTGGAATCGGATTCTGGGTGACGATTCAGGATTTGAGTCTAGAGCTTGACTGTAGATTTTCCTTTATGGATTTGGGTTCGGAATGGTTATTCCTAATACTAGTTTACGGAATGATGATTTCGGATTTGAATTTGGACATGATTATGGATATGATTTCTGGATTTGGATTCGGGATTTCTTACGAAATTGCGGATTCGGATTCGGATTTGGAAATAGATAATGGGTTGGAGTTTCGATTTGTCTAGATCGGACAGATGGACTCCATAATTGAAACGTGATTGGCTATGACCTAGGTGGTTGTAGTCTGATTGATGGGTAGATGTACGTACCTTGTACGTTGTTCAAGGTACGATACTAGGCAGACTTGTTGTGCCTGGTGACGGTATGTAGGAGATACCGGTGGTACGTTGGAGAGCGTATTGGTAGTCGGATTGGTTCTGATACCATCGGATTAGCTGAGGTCGTGGACTGGACATTGGATACTGTGCATTGGGTCATAGTAGTTCTGATGGGCTTGGTTACACACAGGTCGAGTGTTTTGTTAGTATGCATATACTCCGGTTGAGTGAGTTGGTGGTTAGTATAACCACAAGGGAGTATAGTGTTAGTTTTCGACTGACGACTGTCAAGTGGTGACGGTCTGTCGGAGGTGTCAGCGTGGATCGTTGAGTGAGGTCTGATGACTCCCAGTGGGAGCAGACGTCAGGATAGATTTGTGATTGAGAAGGGAACCGTCTAAGTTGTTGTATCAACAAGATGATAGATTTGACAAGTAGTGTCAATTCGGACCGTGTGGCTACTGTTCTTCGACGTGGTCGAGTGTAGTCGATACGACGAGAGCGTTAGTGGCACGTCGGGCTGTAGACGAGTAAGTATTGTTCTGGTTAGTGGGTGTACTAGCGTACACGTGTTGCGAGGTAGGTCGATTTCACTTTCCATGAGGTGGATGTGGAATGAGGATAGTTGGAGTTTCGAGAATGAAACTAATTAAGGAGGGAAGAACGGTTAGATTAGGTCGGTTGGAATTTCGAGGACGAAATTCATTAAGGAGGGAAGGTTGTAACGACCCGTCCCAAATTCCTAGATTAGATTAGTGACTAATCACGATTAGTGAGGCTAATCCGTGATTAGTAGAGCAAAATCGGACGAACGGTGCGAAATGACCGTTTTGCCCTGATGGTGACAAAACGTTGACTTTTCAATCGGGCGGTCAAATGAACTTTGACCGATGACCGTGACGTAGTTCGTGACGTCACGAGTTCATAGACAGGTGGCACGTTCAATTCCGACGTTCGAGGAAGAAGTTATGACGTTCGGAAGTTTAGGGGCATTTTGGTAATTTGGGTGAATAGGAGGTCAAAAGTTGACTTTTTGACCAGGAGGTCCGATGGCCGAGGGCCGAAGACCGTTACGTAGATAAGGACGATACAAATCTGTAGACAGGCGGCACGTCGAATTCGGACGTTCGACGGCGAAGTTACGGTTCACAGAAGTTCCCGGTTACTATTTACGACGACACGTTTTACGAGACAAAAAGTGCAGTTTTGTCTCTAGTGGGCCCAGATATTTAATGGAGGCCCAATGGATGAGTGACACTTGTCACCCATCCACTGGCCAACCTCACCCACTCATGCACCAAACCCATTCAACCGTGCATCCATTTTCCATTTTTCCTCCATCCATTACCCGATCCCATTTCACCCAAAATCCCAAAACCTTCATCCCTTATGATCTGAGGAACCAGGAGAGTGAGAGAGGAGGACTAGGACGGCAGCTGGTGGCTGGAACCGCCGTGGGCGGTGGCGGGAGCCCAAAACCCGATCGGGTACCCGGTAAGCCGTTTTTCCTCATTTTTCGATGTGAGCTTTATGGTTGGTTTTAAATGATTAGGGAATGATTATTAGGATGCTAGGAAGGTTTTAGGACGGTTTTGGTGAGGGTTAACGGCTGAGAAGCCGTGGGGGACCGATCGGAAAAATGGGACCGTGAGGTCCATTTCGAACCAAGGGGTTTCGGGTAGTTTTTCCTAGGTTTCTTGATTAGGCTAGATTGGAAATGAGAAAATAGAAATTTAGAAATTGGAATGGAAGAAAACGGACGAAAAACGAAGAGTGTAGGGCCTTGGACCGGTTACGCCGGTCCAGGCGGACCGGAATTGCAGAGAAAACCGGACCGGCCCGGTCGGACCGGTTCGATCGAAGGAAGGGGATGCACTGTAGCGGCGCGTGGCTCCCACGCGCAGCCACTTCAGGCGGCGCGTGCGGGCGCGTGCTAGGGTTTTTGGGGATGTGTTCAACATACGAAATCATCTATTCGATGTAACGAACATTTTGGGACTGGTTTCGTGTCAATCGGACACCGTCTCGATATGTTTCGGGGCATCGGAAGGTTTAGGTTCGGGATTAAAAATAGTTAAAAATACGGGAAAATTACGGGGCTTTGGTAGGAGGTTAATTAAGTAGTTAGTAACCTTCTATTACGATTTGGACAGGTTTGGGTGACGGTGATCGGCTCGGGGAGCCGTATGGCACGCAAATCGAGGCGGCAGCTCGGACGGTCTGTGAGTGGACCTTGTTTTCTAAATTGGTGCATGCATAAATGTTTATTATATGTTTTATTACTTGTTTGATGATGCCATGGGTGCATTTGTATGTGGTTACGTATAAGCACGTATTTCGAGGTTTCGGCCTTATACGGTGCTTATACGGGTCTGTATTTCTTTATTGATTTAAATGAACTGAATTTGGATTTCAAAATGATAAACTCGGGTATGAGACCCATTTGGTTTTGTCTCGGGCATATGACCTCAGATGTCGGGCACGGTGTCCAACTGATGTCCTATGTTCGGGTACGAGACCCAAGTCACTTTACGGTTTTGATTTCAGGTCAGGGAACCTTAAATGGATTCCCAGGTTCATGACGGTTTATGGGAACCGGCATGAACCCTTGTTATGGTATCGTGGTTCATGACGGTTTATGAGAACCGGCATGAACCCTTGTTGGTTATTACGGTACATGACGGTTTATGGGAACCGGCATGTTACCTCGGTTATGTTATTACGGTACATGACGGTTTATGGGAACCGGCATGTTACCTGATTATGGATATTATGGATTCATGACGGTTCAGGGGAACCGGTCATGAATGTTTATGTTATGTATATATATGTTCGTCTACCTTCCTTTACATGTTCTACTATCTCCTCCGGGGAGGGTCGTTGGCCTGGGTGGACCCCGCAGTAGTCACGGAGCACCGACTGAGTGGAGTCACCCCCCAGTTGGGTTCCTTACTCTCAGGAAGGCTATGGTTACTATTACCTCGGGTAGGGTCAGTGGTCTGCGGACATTGACCTTGACTTTGAGATGACTCGGATTGAGACCCGGGTAGCGCGCGCGTGGCTTTGGATACCGTGACAGGATTGGTTGTGTGACTTATATATATGTATGTGATGGATATATGATATATGATATGTGGTGTGTACAGGTGTGCACAGGATTTGGGCAGTGGCCCGTATGGTCGTTTTTATTGTGGTCCTTTCGACCTTAGTTTATATCTGCTTTGGGCTTAGTCCAACATATGGTTTGTTTTGGATAAATGGTTTTCGAATGCATGCATGATTTTTAGTGGAGGGTACAAATGTCTTCTCGTTAAAATGTTTTTATAAACTCTTGTTTTGTCCACTCACAGTTTTTAATGTTTTGACTGCCCTTCAGGTTGACATCGGATGTGGGCTGTAGCAGAGACCGAGATATCACATGCCTCCTCCGGATCCTGGCGTAATCTGATAGCCCGGGAGGGCAAAGGACGAAAATATCCCTTGTCTGACACTTCGTGTCAGACGGGAGCAGGGTCATCCCGCACTAATCCCGGGGGGATTGGGATGGGTCCTGTCATGTGCACACCACATATCAAAGAATCAAAAATATTCAATCATACGGGCCACTGCCTAAAACCATACGAGACTCAGCCCAAAACCTGTGTAACCACACATCACATCTCATAAATAATATATCATATATACATATAAGTCACACAACTAATCCTGTCACGGTATCCAAAGCTACGCGCGTGCTACCCGGGTCTCAATCCGAGTCTTCTCAAAGTCAAGGTCAATGTCCGCAGACCACTGATCCTACTCGAGGTTATAGTAACCATAGCCTTCCTGAGAGTAAGGAACCCAACTGGGGGTGACCCCACTCACTCGGTGCTCAGTGACTACTCCGGGGTCCACCCAGGCCAACGACCCTCCCCGAAGGAGATAATAGAAGTAAAGGAAGGTATATGCACATATATATACATATCCATGCCCGGTTTCCCTGAACCGTCATGATCCATAATATCCAGTTCATATACATATAGACCATATCCTCCATGTCTGGTTCCCATAAACCGTCATGTACCAACATAATATAACCAGGGTTCATGCCGATCCCCATAATCCGTCATGAACCATAATACCATAACAAGGGTTCATGCCAGTTCCCATAAACCGTCATGTACCATAATAACATAACCAGGGTTCATGCCGGTCCCCATAATCCGTCATGAACCACGATACCATAACAAGGGTTCATGTCGGTTCCCATAAACCGTCATGAACCGGGAAATCCATTTAAGGTTCCCTGACCTGAAATCAAAACCGCAAAATAACCTGGGTATCGTGCCCGAACATAGGACATCAGATGGGCACCGTGCCCAATATCTGAGGTCATATGCCCGAGACAAACCAAATGGGTCTCATACCCGAGTTTATCCTTTTAGAAATCCAAATCCAAATCATTTAAACCAGTAAAGGAATACCGACCCGTATAAGCACCGTATAAGGTCGAACCCTCGAAATACATGCTTATACGTAACCACAAACAAATGCACCCATGGAATTACCAAACATGTATTAAAACATATAATAAACATTTATGCATGCACCAATTTAGAAAACCAAAGTCCACTCACAGACCGTCCGAGCTGCCGCCTCGATTTGCGTGTCATAGGCTCTCCCGAGCCAATCACCGTCACCGGGACACCCGAACCTGTCCAAATCGTAATATAAGGTTACTAACTACTTAAATAACCTCCTACCAAAGCCCCGTAATTTTTCGATATTTTTAACTATTTTTAAACCAATCCTAAACCTTCGGACAGCCCGAAAACTATCGAAACGATGTCCGATTGACACGACACCAGTCCCAAAATGTTCGTTACATTGAATAGATGATTTCACATGTTGAACACTTTCCCAAAATACTGTTCACGCACTCTCACGCGCCCCAAGAAGGCTCAAAACACTATTCATCATCTTCAACACACAGCCGACCGGACCGGCCGATTCACCTGGTTTGGCCGGTCCAACTGGACCGGCGTGACCGGTTCTGTGCTCTAGACTCCCCATTTTCCATCCTACTTCTTCCTTTTTGATTCCTTTCTTCCTAATTTGATGTTTCCCATCCATTCCAATCCCTAAAACTAATCAAAAACGTCTAAATCCCACGGTTTGATTTTGAACCAAACGGTTCAAACTTCCCAAAACCGTCCATTGTGTCCTAAAACCTCTAACCATCCTCAAAATAATCCTAGAAACCTCCTAGCAACCTAAATAACCCATTAAAACCGATACAAACGGCCCATAATCACATAAATGGAAAATTGATCAAAATGGGTTTAACCGGGTACTTGTTCGGGTTCAAGGCCGCCGTCCACGGCGGCGTGGCTTCCAACCGGCCACCACCATCCCTCCTTCATTTTCTCAGCCTCTGGGCTTCTGTCATGGTCATGGTTGAAGGTTTGGATTGGTTTAAGCGGGTGGGGTGAGATCAAGTTTAGTTTGTTTAGGGAGAAAGGAAATGATCGATGCACGAGAAAAAGGGAGATGCATGAATATGTGTGGGCTGTGCAATGGATGGGTGACACTTGTCACTCATCCATTGGGCTCTTGTAAAATATCTGGCCCACATAAGGACAAAAGCTAAGACATTTCGTAAAAATGTGCAATAGTTCCCTAAAACTTCCTTGAACCGTAACTTCGCCGTTGAACGTCCGGATTCGACGTGCCGCCTGCCTATAGATTCATATCGTCCCGATCTACATAATAGTCCTCGGCCCCCGGCCATCGGACATCCCAGGTCAAAAGTCAACTATTTGCTCCTTTTAACCATAATTACCAAAATGCCCCTAAACTTCCGAACGTCATAACTTCCTCCTCGAATGTCCGAATTGAACGTACCACCTTTCTATGAACTCGTGACGTCACGAACTACGTCACGGTCATTGGTCAAAGTCCATTTGACCATTAGAATGAAAAGTCAATGTTTTGCCACGGCTAGGGGCAAAACGGTCCTTTCGCATCGTTCGTATGATTTCGCCTAACGAATCACCGATTAACCTCACTAATCGTGATTAGTCACTAATCTAATCTTGGAATTTGGGACGAGTCGTTACAGATGACCTTCGAAGAATGAACAATGTTATGTGTTCTTCGAGAATTCGAGATCGAATGGGAGAATTGAGGTAAGGTTCTTTGTAATTGAACTTACAGAACTGTAATTGGACCTAAAACGATGTTAGATAAATCAATTGAAATAATTGATGTTGAATTCACAGAAAACTAGTCGGGTCGTCTCGAGGGTTTCCGGACCCGAATTACAGAGATACGGGTTGGGACGATGAGACTATAGTAGGCGCGTGGGTTTCACGCGCAGCCACTCACTGCGGCGCGTGAGGGCGCGTGGTGGCTTATCTCGAGGTGAGGTCAACATGACTTTTGTTCTATGTAATGTAACGAACATTTTGGCGTTAGTTTCGAGTCAATCGGACACCGTTTTGATATTATTTCGAGGGTCCGAAGGTTTATGTAATGTTTAAATTAATATTTAATTCCTGGAAAATTATGGGAAATTAATATGATGTTAATTAAGTCGTTAGTGACCCTGAATAATGATTTTGGACAGGATTCGAGATTCCTGGCAAGTGTCGGAAATTACGGAAATGGGTGCAGCTTGGAAAGCGAGCGGTTTAGACGGTGGGTGAGTGGACGTTTGTTTTATAAATTGATATGCACGCATAGTTAAATGTTTTACTTGATTGATTGCATGATTTGAGTTGCAATGGTGTCCTGATGTTGTGGCATGATTATTTGTGATTTAATGATTATTTTAATCGGTATTTCAGGCACGTTTTACGAGAAATGTGCAAGTGATGTTTTGGGCTAGGCCCGGAGTCAAAAATATTTCAAAATGTTATTTTGACTTAATTCGTGAGTTAAGGATGATTTGGATTATTTTAATATTTTCAAATGAGATTTTACGAATTTACGTGTAAATGGTATTTGGGCTTGAGACCGGGTCTGAAATGATTTTGACTTGGTTTGAAGTCACGAATTTGATTGAGATGTTTTGGGATGAAACCCCGAGATGGTTTTCATTGTGATTGTGAGTACCCAGGCGGTCGGAGCTAGGGTATCACCCAGACGATTGGAGCTTGGGGGATATGATTGTGAGTTGTTATGGTAAGCCAGCTTCTCGAATACGATTGAGTCTGGATGTACCACTTGGATGTGTGTGAGCCTGGGGATGTGTTCATCCAGATGTGACTGAATCCGAGGGTTGAGCCCAGAGGTGTCTGATCCCGAGAATATGGCTGGATGTTGGCTTACGCGTAGTGCGGATGTGACTGTGTAATTGTTTGTGCACTTGTGAATAGTGCGGATGTGATTGATTGATTGATCGTGCACTTGTGAGTAGTGATGTCTGATGTTGATTGTGATTGCGTACTGGTATTGAGTACGGATTTTTGGTCTTTGTGGCCAGGTGATTATGTTTTCACATGTGTTGGCTTGAGAGCCGGGATTTGATACTTGTTATGTGTTTTGGCTTGAAAGCCGGTGATTCGTGTGTTTGACCCTATGCATGCATGGTTTGATAAACTGGAGGGTAAATGATGTATTTTGAAATGTGTTTTAAATTATATTATTTTTGTCCACTCACACCTTTGTTTTTGATGACCCTCTAGGCCTTGGCACTACGTTCGGGGCTGAACGAGAGGCGGAGGCATGAGCGGAAATCAGTGCAGTTATCCCTGGTCTGACAGGTGCTGAAGGGTAGTTTCGGGATTTCAGTTGACTTGTCAAATGGGAGCACGACCGGGCATAGTTATCAAAGTCCAGTTGGGACGGGTCCCGTCATTATCAAGACCATGTACGTGGCACTAGTAACACAACCCATAACCCACTGAACAAAAGACTCAGTATGACAAGACCAGACCCGAATTTACTTTGAAAGTCACGCCTGATCTTACTCCCATCTGACAAGTAACCCAAGATACCAAATTTACCCCTGCATCTTATCAAACAAGGGATGTTCATACTCCTTTTCAATTCATGCTTCTGCCTCTTAGATAGCCTCGAATTTCGTGCAACGGCCCTAGAGGGTTATCAAAACCAAGAAAACGTGTGAGTGGACATAAAAGAAATATTTTTAAAACATAGTTAAAAACATAAGTAATTTACCCTTCATTTTAAAAAACTATACATGCATACAAAAACCATCAAATTCTGATTGAAAAAAGAACATAAATCATGAATCTAGGTATACGAACAAACATTAGTAAATTATTTAGTATCAAATCACATAGAACTAACCCTTCCTCGATGTTTGAATACCAACCATCATATCACATAACCACTCGGGGATACAACATTCGAGTGTCTCGTCAGGGATATAGCATTTAAGTGACAACCACTTAATCAAAATGTACTACCGGTAAGCCAACTACAAATTCCAGTGTTCAAGGTTCGACGATCGGCATAATTTTACTGACAATCTTGGGCAGCCTTCAATCGCTCCCGGATCACCTTCATTTTTTCTTCTAGATCATCCACCACTTCTGGTGTTAACAGTTTTCTTTCCCTTACTTTCGTCCAACAGAGAGGTCTTCTACCTTACCAGCCATAAAGTGCCTCGTAGGAAGCCATTCCAATGCTCGACTGGTAGCTGTTATTATACGCAAATTCCATCAATGGTATGTAAGTATCATAACTCCCTTGAAAATAGAGAACACGGGCTCTCATCATATCCTCTAAAATATGAATAGTTCACTCTAAGTGACCATCAGTTTGGGGATGAAAAGCAGTGTTAAAATGCAATTTCGTCCCAAATGCTTCCTGTAAGCTTTTCCAAAATTGGGATGTAAACCTGATCTCTTGATCAAACATTATTGATTCAGGGGTCCCATGCAACCAAAAAATTTCATCCACAAATAATCTGGTAAGTTGTTCCAACTGATAGTTCTTTCGTACCGGTAAGAAATAGGCTGACTTAGTCAATCTATCCACAATTACCCAAACTTTGTCATATCCTCATTGCGTCTGTGGAAGCTTAAATACAAAATCCATCGTAAAGTGATCTCATTTCCATTCTTGTATTGGTAGTGGCTGCGAAGACCCATATGGTTTCTATCGCGGAGCCTTCACTTGCAAACAAGTTAAACATTTACTCACGTACCTTGTTATCTCTCGCTTCTGTCCAGCCTACCAATAATATTCTCATAGTGTACGATACATTTTTGTTCTGCCAGGATGCATTGCATAAGCTGAACTATGGGCCTCCTCCAAAATCTCTTTTTTCAACTGCTCATTATCTGGTACACAGAGTCGACCTTCTTTCTAGAAGGCTCTATCATCGATAAATGTATAATCATGTCGGTCACTAGCTTCCATATCCATTCTGATAAGATATAAAATAAGGTCTTGAAACTAAGCCTCAATAATCCAGTCAATCAGAATAGGTTTGACATGAAAGCTCGCTAGAAGTGCACCCTAATCGCCAATCTCAAGCTCAACCCCCATCTTCCTAAACTTCAATAAAAACGGTAGATAAACATCTGCATATAGGCAATGTCAGCAAATTTCCTGCTCAGAGCATCTGCAACTACGTTAGCCTTCCGAGGTGGTAATCAATGGTACAGTCATAATCCTTGATTAGCTGCAACCACCTCTGTTGCCTCAGATTCAGGTCCTTCTGCGTGAAGAAATACTTCAGGCTCTTGTGGTCCTTATACATCTTGTACTTCGCTCCATAAAGATAGTGCTTCCAAATCTTTACCACATGAACCACGGCTTCTAACTCCATGTCATGTATTGGATAAGTCACCTCATGAGTCTTCGATTTCGGGGACACATAAGCAATAACTTTCCCATGTTGCATCAACACACATCCTAAGTCTTGCAATGATGCATCACTATAAATCTCGAACTTCCCATTATCGTCAGGAAGGGAAAGCACGGGTGTAGAGGTCAACCACCTTTTTAACTCCTGAAAGCTCTGCTCACAGTCATCATCCCACACAAGCTTCACCCTTTTCCTGGTCAACCTGGTTAGTGGGGCTGTAATAGAAGAAAATTCGTCTACAAACCTTCTGTAATAACCTGCTAGCCCAAGGAAACGTCTTATTTCTCACACTATGCTGGGTTGTGACCAATTAGCTACTACCTCCATATTTTAGGGATCCATACTAATCTCATCGGTCGATATCACATGGCCCAAGAAGTTAACACTAGATAACCAGAACTGACATTTGTTGAGTATGTCAAAGAGCTGATTATGTTCATCAGATCCATAAAACCTTGAGGCGCATTGGTCAATCCGAACAGCATCACCAAAAACTCATAATGACCATACCTTGTCTAGAAAGCTGTCTTTGGAACGTCTTCCTCTTTAATCCTCAGTTGATGGTATCTGGATTGTAGATCAATCTTGAAGAAATATCCGGCCCCTCTCAACTGATCAAACAAATCATCAATCCAGGGCAAGGGATACTTGTTTCGTACTGTTACGTTATTAAGCTGTTTATCATCCATTCATAGCCGTAAACTGTCATCCTTCTTCTTTACAAACAAAACCAAGGCTCCCCAGGGTGAACTACTCGATCAAATAAAACCCATATCAATCAACTCCTGTAACTGCACCTTTAGTTCTTTCAACTCCACTAAAGCTTTCCTGTAAGGGGTCTAAGATATCGGTCGAGTACCAGGAAGCAACTCGATCGTGAAACCAACCTCCATGTGAGGTGGTAATCCATGTAACTCATCAAAGAACACATCAGGAAATTCCTGCACTACTGGTATCATCTCAATATCTTCTTACTCCTTCTAGGCATCCAACAAATAAGCCAACTAACCCTAGCAACCCTTCCTTAACAACCTTTCGGCCATTAAAGACGATATTTATCTAGGGGGGGTAATGCCTCATGGCTTCCCTAAAATACCACTTCTGACATGCTAGGACTTCCTCTCCACCGTCCGACCACCAAAATGCCTCCCGTTTGTCCCATTTTCTTCGTCTCAACCTAACCTACAGTCCTATGACTTAAAACGGAAGGAAAAACATCGAAAACCCGTACCTTCAATCCATCCATGGCGGCCGTGACTTCCTCCGCCGTTCACGGTCGTTCCAGGCCTTCCTAACCCTCGAATCCAATCCCAATAGACTCCTAGGGTCCCCAGAAACCATTCCAAATCTTTAGAAATCATCGAAAACCCCTAAAACTAGAAATCCAAATTTTGAGTAAAATGTACCTCACGAGTTTTGGGGTTCCCCCGCCGTGGTCCGCTGCCGTGAGTCCTCGCCGGCATGTCCTCATCATCACGGTCCTTCCTCACGGTCACACATGAGATGAAAAATGATGAGATGTGGTGGTATGTGTATGGTGTGGTGTTTGAAAATGGAGGATGAAGAAAATGGGGGGGGGGGGGGGGGGAGGGGGGGGTGGTTTCGGGTGTGAAGAAGAATGAAGGAGATGAGATCAGATGAGAGAATGAGAGATGGAGGGTGAGGATTTAAAGATAGAATTGAAATGGATTGTTAGGATTGAATTAGGTGTGGATTAGATTATAAAATTAATTAAATAATATTAATTAATTACGTAGATCCACAAATTGGGGGTCTAAGCCAATGGGATGAGTGACACTTTTCACTCATCCATGGGGCCCACTAAAACATCCACCCAATCAGATTTCGCCAAATCATCCCCGTCTCGAAGTTCGTGCATAGTGAAATCGAACTTCCGTAACCCATAACTCTCCCGTTCGAAGTCCGATTTCAGTGTGCTGCCTGTCTATGAATTCGTATCGTCCTTATCTACGTAATAGTCGTCGGCCATCGGCCATCGGACATCCTGGTCAAAAAGTCAACATTTGACCCCTTTTATCCAAAATTACCAAAATGCCCCTAAACTTCCGAACGTCATAACTTCCTCCTCGAACGTCGGAATTGAACGTGCCACCTGTCTATGAACTCGTGACGTCACGAACTACGTCATGGTCATCGGGCAAAGTCCATTTGACCACCCGATTGAAAGGTCAACGTTTTGCCACCACCAAGGGCAAAACGGTCATTTCGCATCGTTCGTCCGATTTAGCCTAACTAATCACCGATTAACCTCACTAATCGTGATTAGTCACTAATCTAATCATGGAATTTGGGACGGGTCGTTACAACCTTCCCTCCTTAATTAATTTCGTCTGCGAAATTCCAACCGACCTAATTTAACCGTTCTTCCCTCCTTAATTAGTTTCATTCTCGAAAATCCAACTATCCTGATTCCACATCCAGCCCATGGAAAGTAGAATCAACCTCAAAACACGTGTACACTAGTACACCCACTAACCAGAACAATACTTACTCGTCTACAACCAGACGTACCGCTAACATCCATGTCGTATCGACTACGTTCGACCACGTCGAATGACAGTAGTCATACGTTCTGAATTGACACTACTTGTCAAATCTACCGTTTCGCTGACATAAACAACTAGCCGGTTCCTTGCTCAATCTCTAACTATCCCGACATCTACTCCCACTGGGAGTTACCAATCACTCAACGATCCACGCTGACACCTCCGACAACTGTCACCACTTGACAGTCGTCAGTCGCAAACTGATATGACACACACTCGGGGTTACACTAACCACAAGGGTTTCACTCGACTTGTGTGTAACTAGACTCATCAGAAATACCATGACCCTCTGCACAGTATCCAATGTCTAGTTCACGACCTCGACTAATCCAATGGTCTTAGAACCAATCCGTCTACCAACACGCTTACCAACATACTACCGGTATAACCTATATACCGTCTCCAGGCATCACAAGTCTGCCCGGTATCATACCTCGAACAACGTACAAGGTACGCACATCTACCCATCAATCAGCTTACAACCACCTAGGTTGTAGCTAAACACGTTTCTATAATGGAGTTCGTCTGTCCAATCCAGCATTAGACAATCGAAACTCCAACCCCTCATCTATTTCCAATTCCGAATCCGAATCCGCAATTTCGTAAGAAATCCAGAATCCAAACCCAGAAGTCATATCCATATCATGTCCAAATTCGAATCCGAAATCATCATTCCGTAAGCTAGCATTTGGAATAACCATTCTGAACCCAAATCCATAAAAGAAAATCTACAGTCAAGCTCTAGAACCAAATCCTGAATCGTCACCCAGAATCCGATTCCAAAACCCAAATACAGAAATCCTCTTTCAAGTTCCAAAATCAAATCCTGAATCGTCATCCAGAAATCTGATTCCAAAACCTGAAATCTCGTTCATGTCTACCAAGACGCATCAAAACCGAACCTATCGGTTACCCGTTTAACAATTACCTCAATATCATCGATTGAGTTCATAGGGAAGCCAATCCCAATATCGACCCATATCTAAGACTGACCATATCCGACCACGTCGGAAAACTACTCATCGGACAACTCCTCAGGCGAGTAATAAGCCATATGGGATTTACCTCGAAAAGAAGTTTAGTCCCATCATGCTCCACTCAACATCCAAGTAAGAGTAATAAACTCTCCACCTATCTGGATCATCAAGATCACGATCCAGATCCACCACTACGTCAAACGACTATAGACGTCACGATCGAGACTGTGGGTCCTCCCCAATCACATCGTATCGATCCTTGGCATTCTACCGTGGAAAATCAAGGATGATACAAGACTATGACATCAAAATCCATCCTCATGAATGCAATTAAAACTCGCTGCACTCACCACACCACGTAATCCAACCTCGTCTGCCACCAAGCAGAAAATGAGAAATCTCAGTCACCTAACTTCGATATACTCAACACATGCTGATGACCCAAGACAAATCCCGGGTCCACCAACCAATACACGATCAGTGTACTAGTGATACAACCATCATCTGCCTTAGCAGAACCTGAGAAGTCACCTTAATGACTTCGAATTACCCAATACCAATGCGAAAAGCCCGCACTCCTCGTGTCACCCCAATCGCAACTCTCGCGATTCCGGAATTCCAACCATATCGAAACCAACACACTCGGACATCAACCACGTGTCCATCACCAATTTAACTCTATCCGTGATCCACTCTCGAACCACAGATATCGAACATATGCCCATCACGACGGATGTAACTCAACATCATCGCAATCACTGGCACCAGCACCCGCACTAGTACCAGTATCAACACTATCACCTATCAGCATCAGCACAAAGTGTCCACACTAACATCAACAATAACACTAGCACACCATGTGCAAAACTGACAACCCTGGATCTCCGCTCATACCGAGCGACGACCCCGTACCTCTGATCGAATAGGAGAAACTCTGCCTCCCTCGTGCCCAACTCTAGGTACAGTCACCCTGACAACTCATACGGGAAAATCAAACGTCACCTGAACTTCACCGATCCCTAACAACCATAACTATGACCACTCTCGGTAGTAGCGCCTGCCACAGACTCGTGCAGACCTAACTACCAGACATCTCGATATCCAGACTCCGCATCCTACGGAATCAACCGCCCGTACCAACTACTCTGTATCCCACTCAGGGATTCCATCGACAAGTACCAACCCTGATAACTTGCCCAACCAAACACTAACCAGTCGCAACTCAACTAAACCAATGTCGTCTACCAGGTCATCCACGACCTTAGTTGCACCAAACCACAACTAAGTAGCACGACAACCAAATAGGTTTAACCGATAAGTACAACCTCGACTGCAGAGTGCAGTCCCAACACAAGCTGACATGACTAGACCGACTAACGAATCCAAATCCGAATAGTCGTCCAAGTCAAACCACTCGTCAACTCACATTTCCGAACCATACACATCCTACCTTGGGATTCCACGATCACACCTAGAGTTCCTCGGAACCCAACTGCGAAAAGCAGTAAAATTAACAATCTGACCGACCCCGCGGTCCGACATCGTAAAGACGTCAATCCAATCCTACCAACAATCCAACTAGGATTCCCCGAATCCGATTGCTAACTGCCGACTGCAGTAAATCCATCTAACTCGACCAAATCTGATCATCCGATGATCACAATTCCTAACCAGTCGTCGGAACCGATCCTACGACATCGTGAAAGACGATCCCAACTAACCGTCTCACGATCAAAACGTTAACGTACAGGTACGTCATCCCTTCCGTGGGGTCTCACACTGTCAACCCTGACAGAACTATGGCAACCCCGGCCTCAAATGCCGAACCAAGGCATGCCAATCCTACTAACTATCGTACCGGCACCTCAACATCAGGTTGACCACGGACTGTAGCCCATTGAGATATCACATCCTCGACCTGTGTACATACTCCAAGAGCTGCACGGTTGCTCGAATAGAGACAACCCCGCTCTGATAAGCATCCTACGAGCAATCCTATGCTCTAATACCACGTTGACAGGACCCATCCCAATCCCCCCGGGATTAGTGCGGGATGACCCTGCTCCCGTCTGACACGGAGTGCCAGACAAGGGATATTTCCGACCTTTGCCCTCCCGGGCTATCAGAGTACGCCAGGATCCGGAGGAGGCATGTGATATCTCGGTCTCTGCTACAGTCCACATCCTATGTCAACCTGAAGGGCAATCAAAACATTAAAAGCTGTGAGTGGACAAAATAAGAGTTTATAAAAACATTTTATAAGACATTTGTATCCTTCACTAAAAAGCATGCATGCATTGGAAAACCATTTAACCAAAGAAGCCATACATGGGAACTAAGCCCAAATCAGATATAAACCAAGGTCGAAAGGACCACAATGAAAACGACCATACGGGCCACTGCCCAAATCCATAAGGGACTCGACCCCAAACCATAAAGAAACCAAGTACGCGAGCCACTGCTCATATCCTGTGCACACCTGTGCACACCACATATCATATATATACATATAAATCACACAACCAATCCTGTCACGGTATCCAAAGCTACGTGCGTGCTACCTGGGTCTCAATCTGAGTCTTCTCAAAGTCAAGGTCAATGTCTGCAGACCACTGATCCTACTCGAGGTAATAGTAACCATAGCATTTCTGAGAGTAAGGAACCCAACTGGGGGGTGACTCCACTCAGTCGGTGCTCCGTGACTACTCCGAGGTCCACCCAGGCCAACGACCCTCCCCGGAGGAGATAATAGAAGTAAAGGAAGGTATATGAATACATATATACATAACATAAACATTCATGCCCGGTTCCCCTGAACCGTCATGATCCATAATATCCATAATCAGGTAACATGCCGGTTCCCATAAACCGTCATGTACCGTAATAATCAACAAGGGTTCATGCCAGTCCCCATAAACCGTCAAGAACCAGAATGACCTGACAAAGGTTCATGCCGGTTCCCATAAACCGTCATGAACCACAATGACCTTTCCAGAGTTCATGCCGGTTCCCGTAAACCGTCATGAACTTGGAAATCCACGTAGGGTCCCTGACCCGAAATCATAAACCATAAAGTAACTGGGTCTCGTGCCCGAACATATGACATCAGCTAGGCACCGTGCCCGATATCTAAGGTCATATGCCTGAGACAAAACCAAATGGGTCTTATACCCGAGTTTATCCTTTTAGAAATCCAAGGCCATTGCATTAAAACCAATAAAGAAATACAGACCCGTATAAGCACCGTATAAGGCCGAAACCTCGAAATACGTGCTTATACGTAACCACATACAAATGCACCCATGGCATTACAAACAAGCATTTAAAACATATAATAAACATTTATGCATGCACCAATTTAGAAAACAAGGTCCACTCACAGACCGTCCAAGCTACCACCTCGATTTGCGTGCCATACGGCTCCCCGAGCCGATCACCGTCATCGGGACTCCCAAACCTGTCCAAATTGTAATAGAAGGTTACTAACTACTTAATTAACCTCCCAAACCAGTCTAAACTGATCCATTGTAACACCGGTCCAATCGAACCGGCATAACCGGTTCACCCCTATTTTCTCCACCATTTCAGCCCATTTCAATTCTTATTCCTTCCTTTCCTTATTCCATATCGATTGATGGTTTCAAAACCTAAGAACTAAGTCCAGAAGTTACCTTCCCGATCGACGGACAAACAAACCAATTTCCTCCGTTGAGTTCTCGTGATTCCGGCCACCTCTAGCCTTGATTCCAAGTACCCTGAGCTCGCCTAGTTCCCTAGAACATCATCCCATCCATCAAATCGATCAACACAACCTAAAATCTCATTTACCAATTTCAAACCAAAACGTATCGTTTTCGGATTCTCCGGCCACCATCTACGACGGTTGACGTTGTTAGCGCCATCTTCATCATCTCACGTCACTCTCTCTTTTCTATTCACAGTCCAATCACAGAAGATCAGGTCTGGGGAAGCTGGGGTATGTGGGTTGCACAGCTTGGAGGGGTTTCGAGCCCAATGAAACAGACGAGAAGGATGGGTGGATGCATGTATATGTGATGCTAGGCAATGGATGAGTGACACTTGCCACTAATCCATTGGGCCTGGGGAAAATATTTGGGACCCACTCAGGAAATAAGTCCAGTCAACTATCTTGTAAAATGTGTTGTTGTAAATAGTTTCTCGGAACTTCCGTGACTCGTAAATTTCCAGTCGAATGTTCGATTTCGATGTGCTGCCTGTCTACGGACTCGTATCGACACGATCTACGTAACGGTCCTCGGCCCTCGCGCATAGGACCTCCCGGATCAAAAGTCAACTTTTTGCCCTCGTCTAGGGGCAAAATTGTAATTTCACCCTGAACGTCCGATAATCCTTGATTAATCAGGAATTAGTCTCGTTAATCCATAATTAATCCTTAATTAATCCCAAAAATTAGGGACGGGTCGTTACACATAAAATCACCGAAATTCACACAAAATTCCAATCAACCAAAAATCATAACAATTACATAGAAAACATATTTAAATCATCTAAGTATGCATGCATAATAGTTTAGGGAAAGAAAGTCCACTCACATACCTCCGTATCAGAGAATTCCACTTTGCAAGCTTTTTTCATAATTTTTGGGAACCTCAAAACCTGCCATAAACCACATTTAAAGGTCATTAAACATCCCAAATTTTCTCTGTTTTAATCCCACAATTTTTCCGCATTTTTAAATGGATTTAAAACAAACTCTAAACCTTCAGACAACTAAAACAACCTTGAGATGATGTCTGATCGTCTCGAAAATTGTACCGTTGGATTCATACCACACAAAGTGGCTGGGCGTGGAGCCCACACGCCACCAACACTGTTCATCTTCCTCACAATATGCAGCCTGTTTTCTTGTAAAACGGGTTGGGCAACCCGCGAGTTTGACCCAGTTCACAATGCAGTTTTTCACATCCATTTTCTTTCTTTTAACCACTTAATCTCATCTAAACAAACCGAGAAAGCAATCTAAACCCTCAAACCATAGAAAACTTGCCTCACAATTATGGTTCGAACTTCAAACTTGGTGGCCATGGCGTCTGGGAGTTGTTTAGAGGCCTTTTCCACATCCGACTCTTACGTTTCTAATCTCTAACGTCTTCGTACAACCTCAAAAAGGCTATTAGAGCTGGTTCTAAGTTTCTTGGCCCATAACCAAAAACCCGAAGTAAACCTTACGGGTCCAAGATCTTGTTCACGATTCCTCCTTCTCTTGACTCTATTTTCATCATCGTTTCCTTCTTTTTTCTCACTTGATCAACTTCATATTACCTATGGTTTTTCCACTTCCCTCTCATGGCTTTAATTTCTTTATATCCTCCAAGGTTTCTCATGGATTTCTAGTTTGAATGATTTTTCTCCTTCTCAATTTCAAGCCTTCAAAGACCCAAAACACAGCCCAACACATATATAATCACACACCCAACAATGTCGGTTACACCATTCCCAATGAGATAAGTGACACTTGTCACTATCTCAACACATCCAAAAGAAATATCTCACAAGTAATTTACCAAAATGCCCCTCCTTCCAAAATTACTAAAACACCCTTATGTAACTTACACCAAGAATGATTCCAACCGAACTCTGTTTCCAACATTCCGCGTGTCGACGCACTCGGAAGGTCGAGACCTTTCTAACAGCGTTTTCAGAATCGTTAAAAACTGTCCTGATAAAAAAGTCAACATTTAACCTTAGTAAAAAAGTCAACTCTTGAATTTTATGGGCAAAATGGTCAATTTCATCCGACTTTTCCTATTTTACCCTCAGTTAATGTCCGGTCCGGTTCGTTACACGTTCACCTTCAGCTTCTAGTTGTGCCTGGGGATCACATCTTGGAGGCATAGTCCTAACGTCTTCACTCACCCCCTGAAACACACACACATCTGAGTTACACAACTGTACCTACATGTGCAATCACAATCGAAACCTATGCTCTAATACCAAGTTGACAAGACCCCTCCCACACAGTAAGGAGATCCTACTCCTGTCTAACAGTTAATTTCAAACAAAGTAAAACAATCTCAAAATATCTATTTGAACAATACCACGAACTATTAGACAAAGTATAACGTATACCACACTAATTACAGAGCATAAGTACTAAATACAATACCACTCAAAATGTTCAGTCCTACGAAATAAACAATGAGTGCGTAGCACCTAAAGTATGCTTCCACTTACCAATTAGATCCCCATCCTCGTATCACGACCTGGAGAGTAAAGAAAACCGACAAAAATTATGAGTGGACTAAAAGAACTATGCTTATTAATATGATAAGGCAAAAAAAAATGTAATACCCTCCATTTTAAAACTGTCCATGCATAAGAACACTCAATAAAACCCAGTCAATATGCAATAAAACATAGAACCACAAAATACACGCAACATCGAAAATCAAGTAATACCAGAAAATAAGGCATATAAAACTATATCAGGAACCATAAATAATCAACCTATGTTGTATCAGCCAGTTATATCGAGCAACCCATCCTCGATGCTTGCAAGCAAAATCATCATACCATATATGCACTACTGGTATGCCAAACCACTTGGGAACTACGGAGCCCAGCTCGACGTCTTAGTCACGGTCCTAGTCTCAGGAACTACGAAGCTTTACGTCGACGTCTGAGACTGCTCACAAGTCTCGGGAATACAGAGCATTATCTCGACGTTTGAGACTAACTATCATAACACAGGTCTCGGGAACTACGAAGTATTACCTTAACGTCCGAGATCGTCCAACCAATCCGGAATCTCAAGGAAGGTTTCCACATCACATCACATATATATATATATATCATCCAGAATCACATACTCATCTCACATATCAATTTCATATCCAAAACCAAGTCCAGAATCCAAAGTATCCACATATACAACATATACAATTTCTCGAAAAATGTGCACCAAATAGTTATTATAAAATCGTCCAAAATTCACTATAAGCGAGAAAACACAATTAAAACACATGTAAGGTATGTTGAGTCAAAATCATAATCGGACCCCGGGCCTAAGCCCAAAACATAACTTGGTACAAACCTCGAAAAATGTGTCATTAAAATAATAATTAAATATTCACAAAATCACTGAAATTCATATAAAATTCCCATTAATCAAACAGCATAAAAAACATATAGAAAATATTTAAAAAAAAATAAATATGCATGCACAATATTTAATAAAATAAAATATCCATTGACAAGTGTCATATCGATGCTTAAGTGTGATTTGGTTGCTCCTTACCAGCTCCTGAAACTGTATCCCCTGTCAATATACATAATTTTCTGGTTATAAAAGTCCTATATAAGGTCTCAAAGAAAACCCTAAGTCTCAGGGTTTAAATACGAATTTTTACAAATTTTAGAACACGAGACATAGACTTAAAACCCTTAAAACCCCTCAAGACGGTGTCAGTTGCCTCGAAACAACCACATTCAGAAGGTCGAAAAGTATTAGACACGTGTTGCTGTGTCTCGAGATTTGTGCCCACGTGTCTCCACACACTGGTAGAAGTCTGGCGGCCCATTTACATGCGGTCACGTGCTCGTACATGCGACCCCATGCACGCACACGCCCGGCTACAGTGACTGTTGACGTCATCTGACATCTGACAACACTTGACAGTGTTGCCACGTGGCACCTCCTCACACGTGCCACATGGCACCTCCTGACACGTGCCACATGGCATCACTCATCTTCAGCCACGTGTCACCTACTGATGTCATATGTTGATGTTATGTTGATGTCATCCTACCACATCACCTTTGACAACCCTCTAACAACTCGCCACGTTGAACCACTCAGCCATGGCCACGTGGCCTGACATGATGATATGGAAGTCCACACCATCATTGTCAACCTCTCGACGGGTTGACCCAATCCTCTGTTTCAGGTATTTCAACACAACAGGTCGACCCAGTCCCAAATTGCACAACTTTCAACCTTTTCCTTCCCCTTTTTTACTGAAACTCTCATATCAATCCCTAGACTAGTTCTATCAGTTCAAAAACAAAAAAAAAGGCTGTAAATTTATACCTAGCCTTCAAAATTCTTCCCATAATTCAACTTCGATTTCTGAGCAAGTTTCACGTCCAAATCTCCTTCCCAGAGACTATGGAGGTTCGTATGGACTCACAAAACTTCCCTGAAATCTCATTCTTGAGCTTCTCCTATAGGAAATCCAGGTACGATAGCTTCCTAAAATTTTAAAAAATTTCCCTTCTCGATTTCTCCTTCTCTCACGATCACACTCTCTATTTCAAGCTCACAACCTCTCTATGTTTCCTCTTTCTCTTTCTTATCTTTCTCTTCTTTCTTTCTTCTTCTCTTCTCCTTATTTTCCTTGTTTTTCCTCCTTATTCCTCTTGGCTGATCACCATAGCTAAACACACACACACACACACACACACACACACACACACACACACACACACACATGCTCACGGGTGAGGTGGTGACACATTTCCCAAAGTGATAAAGGACACTTGGCAACCCTTAATTGATCGCCTAGAAATTTCAATAGAGTGAAAAGACCAAATTTCCCTTGGGGTGGAAAATGTCCAAAATACCCCGCACAAACTCTAGGCTGTAACATCATCCCTCCAAGTCCAATCGACTCGTACTAACCGTCTATGAAATCGGCATTTTGAGTCCTACATAACCATGGTCACGAAATGTTCGTAAGTCAACCGAATCAAAAAGTCAACAAAATTACTATTAGGGGAAAAATCGTCCATTTCCAATAAAATATTAAATAAATACAACACTCGATGTTCCGGGGCGTTACATGTATCATATCTATTGGACTCCTTATGTAACACAATGTATAGACCTAATATTTGAAGGTATTGGGAAGAATGAGACAATTTCGATCATCATAAAAAATGCTAGGGAGGTAACAAACTACATTTACAATCATTTATGGTTACTAGCTCATATACATGAGTTTTTTTCAAGGAGACTTAGTTCGTCCGGGTGCACTTAGGTTTGCAGCTAACTATATTTGCCTAAATATTATAGTAAAGCATAAAGTTGGCCTTAGGAGAATGTTTACAAGTGAGCAATGGCATGGTATCCCACTAAGTAGGAAAGTGGAAGGTAAGATAGTTAAGGCTCATATCCTCGACCAAAGATTTTGGGAGTCCTTGCAAATGATGCAGTCCATATATGAACCTATGTACAGCATCCTTGGAATTGTTGATACGAAGATAGTCCCAACCATGCCAATCTTGTATGATATGTTTAATCAGATGAAAGAAAATATAACACAATTTAAAGGAAAGAAATAGGTCCTCAAAATCATACAGAAGTGATGGGAAAAAACATTAGTGCATTCATTACATGCCGCTGGTATATTTCTATCTTATTGTACTAGTTAATATTGTCTCTTATTGTTGTTTACTAATCAAATTTTGTTCATGATTTACAGCTTATTAATTGAATCCAAGATATCAATATCAAACAAATGTTGGGCATAACTCATATCTCATGCAATTAGTTCAACAAGTATTTCTAAAATTGAATCCAGATGGGCAATTGGGTTTACAAAGTTTTGGAAATGACGTAAGTTCACTACCAAATATGAACCTTGATATTTCCAAAATTTTACATCCATTGCATGGTATTAAAACCATCCTTAATGCATTGTACAACTTTAAAGATGGTAAGAAAACATTTTGTTCACCTATGACTATTCAATCACGAACGAAGATGCCCTCGGGTATATTCTTGCATTTAACTTGATATTGCATAAATTAGCACTTTATAATGCCTCTTACATTAAACTTGATATTGGAAACGGAGTGATGGAAACTGTATGGCCAAGTCTCTCCAGTCTTGCAAAAAATTACAATTTTTATATTATCACAAACGACATCATCTTCGGTCTGTGAGAGAAATTGGAGTACATTTTCTCTAATTCATTCAAAACAGAGAAATTGCCTCGCATATTCAAAGTTAGAACAAATTTTTTTCTGCTAGTACAATATGAAACTTAAGTTAAGAGATGAAGAGGCTAAGTCTAGTAAGTTGTGGAAGAAGACTACATTGACCTTTTAGAAGTTTCTAGTCCACACGTAAAAGGTAATGAGGTTGATCCACTTCAAGTACGAATTATGTCAGCTCACTTGGATGATGATAGAGGAAAGCCTAACCCACGAGTTGTCACGACCCAACCTTCTCCAACACGATATTTTCCAATTAGGGCCCACCCATCTTGGTTTTGTTCTCGGGAGCTCACGTGCAACTTCCCTGTGGGTCACCCATCTTGGAATTTCACTAGTCCCTACTCGCTTAACTTTAGAGCTCCCTAGGAATCCAAAGCCAGTGAGCTCCCAAAAGGCCTCATGTTGGATAGATGAGCGCCCACACATATAAGGCGCATCCCCTAGATCCCCCCGAGCGATCTAGGATTACTAACCATGGCTCCATGGAACGGGCCCTCACAATCCACCCCCCTTGGGGCCCAGCATCCTCTCTGACACACTCAATTCCAGCTGAGGTTGGGCTATGATACCAAATTTTTGCAACCCGACCTTCTCCAATAGGATATTGTTTGTTTAAGGCCCACCCCTCACTGTTTTGTTCTCGGAAGCTCACTTACAACTTCCCAGTGGATCACCCATCTTGGTATTGCACCATCCCTTACTCGCTTAACTTTGGAGTTCCCTAGGAATCCAAAGCCAATGAGCTCCCAAAAAGCCTCATGTTGGATAGATGTGCGTCCACACATATAAGACGCATCCCCCAAATCCCCCGAGCAATATGGGATTGCTAACCATGCCTCCATGGCACGAGTCCTCACACGAGTAGCCCATATTGCTAGTGAATAAGGTGTTAATGTTGATAGAGTTCTATCTGAAGAAGTGGGAACGAGGAAGTGGGAACTGATTAGGATATATCTTCATAGAAGAGATTAATGCTTCGTTCTACCACTGGACGTGACTTGAGAACTTATGCTACAAGTAGGGGAAACAATCAAACTAGTTCTACAGATGATGATGATGATGATGATGATGGTGGAGGAGATGATGTTGAAACAAACGATGAAGACAAGAATGACAGAGGGGATGATGAAGAGGGAAATGAACATGTATCCCAAACATATGCACCCTTGAGCCCATTTACTGGAGAGGCAGACTTCACTCATGTCACCCAAGATTATGATCATGGATGTAGAGAAGGTGGAGTAGGAATCGGTGGTGTTGGGAAAGACTACACTAGGACATGCAACATCTATGAAGGTTATGGAAATCCATCTTCTTAGAATTCCTTGGCAATTAGTTTTGAGTAATTGAGTTTAGGCTCCGATCCTAGTAACAACTCAAATGAACCATATGCTTATGGTCAATATGGTTACCACCAATCAGACAACCCTCTCCCTCAAATGCCACATGGCTATGGAGACTATGAAGATCTTCATCTCAATGAAGGTTATGGAGAAGTTAGTTGGATAAATCCTAACTACCCTATCTATGGAGGAAGAGTATGGAGATCAAAGGAGATATATAAATACTATGTCCAACAATACATTTCCACTTGGTCAAGTTGCATCACTTGGCAAAATATTTGTGTCTCTATGAATACTCTACTTGTTTTTAATGAAGTTCACTGTGTAAAGTATTCTTAGTGCAAAATTATCAATAAAATTATGTTTTAATTTATTTTTATCTGCAAGGTTTTATATATGTTAGTCATCATCGGACCATATTATATCATATTATATATTGTATATTTATTATATCAAAATCATTTTATAATTTTTATTAGTCATGTGTAACCATTATTAGGTATTTAAAATTTTCAAAATTTCATGAAATTTTTTCAATTTTTAGACTAAATTTTCGTCATTTTTATTGACCGTAAACGATATTGATATCGATATATTCGTAAATTTGACTGTTGATATTTCCGTCGATATCAATATATTAAACATGCCAGAGAGAGATATAGGAACAAGGCAATGAGGTAAGAAATTCGTGAACCGTGATCAAACGAGTCTTGGATTCTTGCACATGCCATGGAAGCTACACTTGATGCCGCGACAAACAAAAAGAACACAGGATGGAGTTCCTTTGAGATTAGAGTCACATTTTTTGTGAGTCTCTGGTAGAGAGAGTCACAAATAAGACTATGTAATGAGCCAAACCCACAGCAAAGAAGAAAATGGGTCTTTCTTTGAGCCCCATTGAGTCACCAAGCAATGCCCCAAAAAAGTTCCCAACAATTGTTAGATGGTTGAATGGATTGACTATCTTTGAAAGCCTGCGCTGGCCTCCTAACACCCACTGCTCGTAGATTTTAAGCTCAAGGCATAACATTAGGGCCATGAGGATCTACCAAAGAGCTAGAGGCAGGTTTTTAGCAAATGAGGGTGGGATTCCGAGAGCTAAGAACAGGAGGACGATCCATGGAGCAAAGAAGAAGTTGATGCGAATTAGTTGGTAGTATTCATGGCCAACTGCTTCAAAGTGAAGGCCCATTTTCAAAAGGTAGATGCAAGCAACAAGAACAAAAACAGCAACTGAAATGAGCCACCAAATTAGATTTGTTGTTAAGTTTATGTGGAGAAATTTCATTGTGGTAGAGGTAGGTAGGGTTTTTCACAAGATAGCTTGGTTGCTAACCCCGAGGAAGATGCTAAATGAAGAGACAGGAAACCGCAGAAAAAATGGCCATTGCTCGTCTTCTGGGGGCTGAATCTCCTCTGAATCCTATTTGAACAAAAGTTGGGATGAAAAAAAATTAAGTATTGAAATCAAAGAATATGACGCCCTACGGTTGTCTAGCTCAATCCCCTCCAATGCATCAAAGTATTGGTGTGTAGGTAAATCATCAACTTCTGCAGCTTACACATTGGCAATGTCATCTGGTTCTGTCTCACTTGGTTTGTTTCTGCGGAGAAGTGTTATCTTTCTATCAAGTTTCTTGGACCATGTTTTGAAAGTATCAAAACTTACTTGGATGATTGATGATGAGGGAAATGTCTATTGTCTATTGTCCTTTGCCTTTTCAAATATAGGGGTCTTTGGCACCTGCTGAAGGTAAATTTTACTCCTTTTGGTAGTGTGCTGCTGCTAGCACTTCGAATTATGGTACAAGAATTGAAAATTTTGTTCTGTGAATGAATTTCGACCGGGGATGTTGGCATGCTAGAAGCAGAAAAAGGTACTCTTTGACGAATTTGGGGTTCAGATTCCTCAAATTCGTGGAATATAGATGTCTCAATTCCCTGGTATAAAATTCATACACAAGTTACTATTATGTAGTTTGTTTAAAATACATGAAACTTTTTTAAGATGATCAACTTACATTGGCTGATGAACTCATACAGGTTGAAGGTCGGTCGGTGGATACCTATCACTGCGAAATCTGTTCTTCCCGTCGTGATCAAAGCCAGCCACTTCCATTGACGACATATATATGATGATAGATGGAGCTTCAAGATCAAGGGTTGGTGAAATCTGTTTCTTAAAAACCAAGTACCAAAGGAAAGTAATTACCAAATTTTAAGTATAAAAGCAAAGGCGGTCTTAATTAGACCAACAGACATATTCTTTGAATGCGATAACAAGGTTTTCTTTTTGCATTTGTCGCTTGGTGGATCAAATATCAATTATCCAAGATGTAACGACTCATTAAATCATTAGTAGTGAGTGGAGACTATGCATTAGTCAAGCCAGTGAAAACTACATTAGTAGTCATGTGATTCATTGTGAAGATAGTTGCACCAGCATTTGGTGGGGCATTATGCACGTCACAAGATATTTTCAAAACTTTTATTTATGGTGCATATACATGTTATGTATCATATTTTTAAGACATTGATTTTCACACTCTCAATTTATTCCTCTGCTCTCATTTTATTTATCCACTCCAATGTTCCAAGACGTTCTTTGATGATTATTGATAGGTATACTGAGGTATTCTATACATCTACATAAAAATTGTTGCTCAACCCGATTGTTGCTCAATTTGCAGGAATGAGAGGGACTGCTAGTATCACCACATGCAAGATATTGAGTGTAGAGTGTATGTGTGTGTGTGTGTGTGTGTCTACTGGGGAGAGCCGGGACGGATCAGTAGTGTTTCCTACAAGGTCGCCGGTGGTTCCAGCTGGGGGAGGAGGGTCCGCAGTTGTCATTGGTGGGGAGCCAGAAGGTGGGAAAAGTAAATGTGGAACCCAAAATTACGTGAAGAATGTAAAGTTACCACGTGGCCCATAATTCCCAAAATGACCAAGTTGCCCCCGGTAATAATACTTAAAGTCCAAGCATCGAACGTGGTCCAAGCCCACAACGCTTACATAGCCCTAACATTGGGCCCAAATGGGAATGACACGTGAAGCCTTTCCACCCTCAATCTGTGTAACACGTGTTAGCACTCAAATTGAGCTGCATTTGTCCCACATCGAAACTATGTAAATTGAACATCTCACTCACCCCTATATAAGGGGAACACATTTCCCAATAAAGGTAATTATGTTCAACACTACTTAAACTCTTGAGATTTCTCTTTCGAAGCTGACTTAAGCATTGAGAGTTCTTGGTCGAACACCCCCCGGGTCTCGATCATTGAACGAATGATAGCTTACTGTTTGCTTGTTTATAGGGATCCTTGAGTCTTTTGAGTATAAAGGACGAATTCAGTTTCAACAATTGGTGCTGTCATTGAGAGCTTGAAGATATTCAAGAAGAAGCTCTCACGATTGTTCATCGTTCATCTTACTTCGTTCATCGTTCATAACGTTGTTCGAAGATCTTGAACATGTTCATCGTTCGACAACAACTTTCCATTCAAGATTCTCTGATTCAGCATGGCTAGGGTTCGTCAATCCGTCCGATCAGCCGGAGAAGGTGTTTTTGCCTTAACTGCTCAAACAAGGAATGAAGCTCACATTGAGACTCCAGAGTAACGCCTAACTCGTCCCCGACGTGTACATAGAAGCGCCCATAGAGACACATGGAAAGATGCCAACCTTCAGCTTCAGAGCGTTCCCTTCTCCAACAACCCAAGTGCCTGCACTAGAGGACGGAACTTCAACCTTGCAGCAAACAAACAGGCGGTTGGTGGGAGGTGTGTCAAGGCAGAGCCAGCCCCCACTGCAAACATGCATCTACTGGATTTCCTGGATGGGCGCCACGACATCTTAGGGAGGAGTCACCACTAAACCCCTCAGGACAACTTAGCACAACAAGTAGAAAGGCTGAGCAGCCAAGTTCAACTTCAGTCGGAGCTCTTGCAACGACTCCTAGCAGAAAGAACAACCCAAGAACCAGAGAGACATTCCACTTCGCGTGGAAGGCAAGAGAATGTTCCAAGGCTTCCAGGGAAAAAAATAGTCCAATGCCGAACAATGTCCCGAGACACTTCGCTAAGTGACTCCGGTGAGGAATGTCACACCTGCAAAGAAAAAGAGCTCACCACGCCCAAGGCCATCTGTACATGAGCGGTTTGGAAGTAGGGTCAAGACAACTTCATGGGTGGAGCGCTCACATGGGAGTAGAAGGGAGCTTCAGATTCCACATAAATCCCCAAGGAAATCTGCCTGTGGCAGTGAGGGGGAAGGGGAGAGGCTCGAGGAGGTTCCCGGTGGATAGCGTACAATGACTCACCACCTCAGCGAGGTTCTCTGCGAGCTAATGATGTTCAAAGGATGTTAGACTGGCACCTTCGTGCTCAGCGTGATGTCGGTCTAGAAGACGATCTACGCCGCTAAATTCAACAAACCACACCCTTTGTGAGAGATATTGAGGAGGAGTCGTTCCCTCAGAGATTCGGAACTCCGAACTTCAATCAGTTCAAAGGAACTTCCGACCCAGTGAAACACATAGATTACTACCAGAGAGTCATGGTTCTACATATAAATGATGATGCACTCATGTGCAAAGTGTTTCAAGCCTTTCTTCAAGGTCAAGCCATGACGTGGTTTAATCATCTCCTCCGAAGGTCGATCGCTTCTTTTGAAGAGTTGGCTCTAGCGTTCGTGATGGAGTACTCGCAGCTTCGTATGGTAAAGGAAGACCATCTCTTCTCCATCCGGAAGTGAGCAAAAGAGAGCCTCCGCCAATACATTCGGAGGTATTGCGAGGAAAAGTTTCGAATTGTTGGCTGCAGTGACCTTGTTGCTGCAATGGCGTTTAAACAAGGGCTTCCCCGAGACATCCAGCTTTACGGAGACATTGTTATGGGTAATGCATGTAGTCTCACCAAGATGCTCTCTCTAGTAGAGTGGCATGCATGCTGGGAAGATGAAAAGAGTGTTGCACATGCACCAGATCATACCGAGACGAGCGAGAAAGCCTCCAAACCGTCATCACCGCTCAAAGAGGATGTTAGTGGTAAACTTTCTTATAAGGGGTTCAACAAATGCAAGGCGAGTCAAACTCCCAACGACTCAACCATCGAAATCCTAATCTACAATTCTCAAATACTAGTCCACCATATTCATATTGAGATCAAAGACAATACTTGGTTCAAAAAACCAGGACCCATAAAGGACGATCAGGAGAAAGCTGATAAAACCAAGTGGTGTGCCTATCATGAGTGCAATGGGCACAATATCAGCACTTGTATATCTTTCGAAAAATATCTCTACAATGTCATGAAGGAGGGACGTTGTGACAGGACCCGTCCCAACTGGACGTCAAAAACCGTGCCCGGTCCTGCTCCCGTCTGACAAGTCAACTAAAGGTCCGAAACTCCCCTTTAGTGCTTGCCAGACAAGGGATGTTTGCGCGGATTTCTGCTGCTGTCACTGCCTCACGATCAGTCCCGAACGTCGTACCACAGCCTGGAGGGTCACAAAACAGAAAGGTGTGAGTGGACAAAAATGACCTCTTATAAAAACATTTATCAAAATACATTCTTACCCTCCAGTTTTCACAAACTTGCATGCATATCGTAAAACATGAGTGACCGATAAAATCAAAACATATTTTCCCATGGTCCATAAAACTCATGTTCACCAAATCAGTTCATGTTATAAAACATCAAATCCCGGCTCTCAGGCCAAAACATGTGAAAACATAATCACCTGGCCACAAAGACCAAAAATCCGTACTTAATACCAGTACATCATCACAACAACATCAATCAGCACTAATCACCAGTGCTCCAGAACTATAACAATCCAATCAATCCGCACTACTCACAAGTGCATAAAATATCACAAATCACATCTGCACTACTCACAAGTGCACAATCAATCAAACTGCACTACTCACCAGTGCTGCACTACGCGTAGGCCAATATCCAGTCACTCTCTCGGGAACAGACACCTCTGGGCTCAACCCCCTCGGGCTCAGTCACCTCTGGGCGAACACATCCCCAGGTTCAGACACCTCCGAGTGGTACATCCAGGCTCAGTCTCATCCGAGACGCTGACTACCATAGGATCAACTCCCGATCCTACAATCACATCCCCCAAGCTCCGGTCGTCTGGGTAATCCCCCCCCCCCCCCCCCCCCCCCTCAAGCACCGACCGTCTGGGAATATCACAATCACAATGAAAACCATCCCGGGAATTACATCCCAAAACATTTCAATCAAACCTTAACTTCATACCAAATCAAGATCATTCTCAACTGGGTCTCAAGCCCAAAATACCTTTTACACATAAACCGTTAAAATCACATTTAAATCAATAGAATAATCCGAAATTCATCATTGACTCACCAACCAAGTCAAAACATCATTTTAGAAATCATTTAAACTCCGGGCCTAGCCCAAAACATCATTTGCACGTTCCTCGTAAAACGTGCCCGAAAGACTAATTAAAATAATCATAAAATCCCAATAAATCATTAATTTCATAATTTCACAAATGACTCCAAATCCGAGTCAAAATCACTAGTCACTTGGGTTCTCATGCCCAAAATAACATTATCACGCAAATCCATGCGTTGCAACCTCTGTTGTCATTTTCACGTAAATCCACGAAATTGACCCTCGACTCATTCCCGAGTCACCACAGCATCTTTCATTCCATGACTCAATAATCCGAGTCCAAACATTATTTTCAATCAATTTCAATCCCGGACTCATAAACCAAGTCCAAACATCATTTTTACCAAATTTCGTAATTTCTCGAAAATCGCCCAAAATAATAATATAATAATCATAAAACCGAGAAATTACCGGATTGAAACACAAATCATGCCCAAGCATATAAAATCATATAATAAGGCATAAAAATCATATATGCATGCATCACGGTTAGAAAACAAAGTCCACTCACACACACCGTCCAAAACGGTCCGTTTCCGAGCTGCACATTTTTCCGTAAAATCTGGAAATCACAACTCCTGTCCAAAATCATTATAGAGGGTTACTAACATCTCAAAATACATCATATAATTTTCCCCAATTTTTCCGGGATTTAAATACGTATTTTTAACGTAATACAAAACTTCGGATACGCGGAACATTATCGAAACAATATCCGATTTCCCCGAAACCAACGTCAAAATGTTCGTTACACTGAGAGGATCAAAAGTCATGTTGACCTCACCTTGAGACTAGGCCGGACGCGCCCCCACGCGCCGCCGTGAGTGGCTGCGCGTGAAACCCACGCGCCAGCTACAGTGCTGTCTCCCTCACCCGTTTGTCTGGTAAACGGGTCGTTTAACCCGCGATCAGACCCGGTTCCAATCCTATCAATTTGACACTGAATTCATCTATTGATCAATCAATTAGCTTCTACTTAAGTCCAATTAGAGTTCTGTAACAATAATTCCATGAAACATTACCTCAATCCTCACGATCACAGATGATCAATCGAAGGACATCCGGCCACTGTTCATCCTTCGAAAACCATCAAACCTTCTTGATTTCGTTCAATTAATTCACCAGTAAGCTTTAATGGACTCAGGTACGTATTTTCCCCAACTCAATTGCATCAATTCGTAGCTCAAACGCCACGACTCAAACTCGATTCTTCGTCACTGTGCAACCATGGAGTTCAGTCAATCTCCAGCGTTTTCCTTCAATTGATGGATCCACAAGCATCATGGGATCCTCAGGAACACAATCCCCACATCAATTACACCGTTTGATCGCTCCAAGATCACGATACAGCCTCGATTTCTCTCACTGTTACCAACCCCGTTCAGAGCCAAATGAGCCTCAATTCAACTCGTTTTTGATCTGGTTCCACTCGTCTCAACCTCACGAAGCTATTTCCAAGCTCCAATTCGATCATCACAGCTCAATTCTTCCAATTTGATTTTCCCTCCCAAAACTCAAAATTCGGAATTCAATTCCTCAGCTCTCAAACAATCCCTCGTTTTATCCCAGTTTAATCCATCACTCAAAGCTCTCAAATTCCCCTCAAAAATGGTTGTGAAAGGGAGCTGAATTCTCTCAATTAGATTCCCCCAATTTGCATGGTTTGAAGAACAAAGGGGGGTTAAGGGATGAATTAAGAATAATTTAGGATTAATTAATTAATTAAACATCATAATTGTGTTTTCCCTAAAACATGGGATCTGGTTTCATGCCTGATTTTAGGGGATGAGTGACACTTGTCACTCATCCAAGTGTGTTCAGTCACCGGGTACTGTTCATATTAAAATATTATTTTATTCCCGGTTCGTTCGGTTAATCGAGTCCGATTCCGTGACCATAACTTCGTCGTCGAATCTCCGATTTCGGCATGCCGCCTGTCGTTGGATTCGTATCGACGAGACCTACGTAACGGTTCTTGGCCCTCGTCAATCGGACCTCCCGATCAAAAAGTCAACATTTGGCCCCTAATATGCCAAATTACCAAAATACCCCTCAACTTCCGCACGCCATAACTTTCACTACGAATGTCGGAATCGAACGTGCCACCTGTCTATGAACTCGTGACGTCCCGAACTACGTCACAGTCACCGGCCAAAGTCCATTTGACCGCCCGAACTAAAAGTCAACATTTTGCCCACGCTAGGGGCAAAACGGTCATTTTGCACGTTTCGTCCGATTTCACTCAACTAATCCCCGATTAGTCATTCTAATTCATAATTAATTAATATTCAATCCCGATATTCAGGACGGGTCATTACACGTTGCACAGACTACATCAAAACGAAGATTGCAGATCACATGGAGAACAAAGAACCTAAAGAGCCAGCATCAAAGGTGATATGCATCAACTAGCTGCATGTCAAAAATAGAGAGACATATAAGTATATGAGGCTTTCAAGTTTTCTTTTCAAGTTGTCTTCTAAATTCAAGTACCATGCATTTGAATTATCAATAAGATTGAAAACGTATTCCCTCTACCATCAAAGCCTTCGTCATCGAAGCATCCAAGCCTCATCCCTGCAAAGCATCTAAGCCTTCGCCCTGCAAAGCATCTAAGCCTTCGCCCTGCGAAGCATCTAAGCCTTCGCCTTGCGAAGCATCCAAGCCTTCGCCCTGCGAAGCATCCAAGCCTTCGCCCTACGAAGCATCTAAAGTCTTTTCCTTGTAAAGCATCCAAACCTTCTCCATGCGAGGCTACTAAGCCTTCGCCAATGCGAAGCACCTAAGTCTTCGCCATATGAAGCAACCAAAACTTCGCCATGAGAAGCGACTAAGCCTTCACATTACGAAGTACCTAAGCCTTCACTTGGTGAAGCACCAAAGCCTTCGCCTTGCGAAGCATCCAAAGCCTTTGCCATGCGAAGCACCTAAGCCTTCACCTTGTGAAGCACGAAAGCCTTCGCTCCTGCGAAACACCCAAAGCCTTCGCCTCGCGTAGCATCCAAGCCTTCGCCCCAGTGAAGCAGCCAAAGTCTTCGCCCCTGCGAAGCATCAAAGCCTTCACCCCCTCGAAGCGCCAAAGTCTCCCCCCCCCCCCCCGGTGAATCGTCCAAAGCCTTCGCTCCTACTAAGCATCCAAAGCCTCACTCCCGCGAAGCACTAAAGCCTTCGCCATGCGAAGCACCTAACCCTGCACCTAATGAAGCACCTAAGCCTTCGCCTTGCGAAGCATCCAAAGCCTTCGCCATGCGAAGCAACTAAGCCTTAACCTTGTGAAGCACCAAAGCCTTCGCTCCTGCGAAGCACCCAAAGCCTTCACCCCACGAAGCATCCAAGCCTTCACCCCAGCGAAGTAGCCAAAGTCTTCGCCCCTGCGAAGCATCAAAGCCTTCGCCCCCACGAAGTACCAAAGTCTTCACCCCCGTGAAGCGTCCAAAGCCTTCGCTCCTGCACAGCATCTAAAGCCTTCACTCCTGCGAAGTACTAAAGCCTTCGTCATGCGAAGCACCTATGCCTTCACCTTGTGAAGCACCAAAGCCTTTGCCCCTACGAAGCATCCAAAACTTTGCCCTATGAAGCATCAAGGTCTTCCTCCGGAAAACACCACAGGCATTTCCTTCTGAAAAAAATCAAAGCCTTTCTCCAGATAGCCTGCAAAGCCTTGCTCTCTGAAGCGCATCAAGTCCTTCCACTTGGAAGCACTTTAAGCCTTCCACTAGGAACCAATCCAAGCCTTCATCCTAGAAGCAGTCTAAACCCTACTCGAGAATCGCCTTAGGCGAATTGGAGTCGAGAAGCTCTCAGCGGATGCTTATGGCTACAATGGGGGCATGTGACAAACCTAAAAGTTCGGAGGCTAATTCAAAAAAATAAAAAGTTTGTAGAGGAAGCTTCACACAAGAATGATACAAAAGAAGACGGAGTTTTACTCCAAACAAGATTTTACAGGACTATCAAAAACCTACTTCCCTTAGGATTCAATGAATTCCAAAGTGTAGTGGGGGCATTTGTGGAACCCAAAATCACCTGAAGAATGTGAAGTTGCCACGTGACCCATAATTCCCGAAATGACCAAATTGCCCTCGGTAATAATACTTAAAGCCCAAGTATCGAACGTGGTCCAAGCCCACAACACTTACATACCTCTAACATTGGGCCCAAATGGGAATGACACGTGGAAGCCTTTCCACCCTCAATCTGTCTAACACGTGTTAGCACGCAAATTGAGCAACATTTGTCCCACATCGAAACTATGGAAATTGAATATCTCACTCACCCCTATATAAGGGGAACACATTTTCCAATAAAGGTAATTATGTTCAATGCTACTTAAGCTCTTGAAATTCTCTTTCAAAACTGACTTAAGTATTTGAGCGTTCTTGGTCGAAACCACCCCCCCCCCCCCCCGGGTCTCGATCATTGAACGAACGATAGCTTACTGTTTGCTTGTTTGCAAAGATCGTTGAGTCGTTTGAGTTTAAAAGACGAATTCAGCTTCAACAGTGAAGAAATGAGGTTGTCAGAGTGGTGCTAGTTTGAACTCAATCTATTGTGCCCATTTCTCCTTAAACTTGTACCTAATTGTCATTTTTTCTCGCCAAATTTTGTTAGTCAATTTTCCTCATAAATTGCTATTAACATGAAATCATGAGCTTCAATTCTTCCACTGGGATTCTTCATAATGGAGAAAGAGGCATAATTTGTGGCTCTCTCTCTTTGGCATGTCCTTTAGGAAATACTATGAGTCGTATATAATTTGAGAAGAACCCGATAGGAGATCTTCATGTTTGCTTTGTCATCATTTTGATAGCTGCTAGGACATTGGATAGCAGATCGCTACGAAGGAAAGACAACAATTAGAAATGGGTACTTGATTGATAGGCCAACTTTTATATTTGGGGTGGGAGGTGGGGGGCTAACACATTCTGTTTTATTGCGATTAAATAAAAGATTAAAAAATTTGAACTTATCTAGCTTAAGTAATTATTGAGTTGCAATAAATGTTAGGAAATTAATCCTCTACCACGCAATTACCAGGAATAAATATGGAAGAAAGAAATTAAAGAAGCCAAGAACACAATAGATTTAACGAGGTTCGGCCAAATAACTTGCCTACATCCTTGGAGAGCTTTCACCTTCACTATGGGAGAATACAAAGTACAAGATTAAACCACTCAAGTTTATAGCCAACCCAAGCCCTTACATTCAATAGGATACCTCTTATACACCCACTCTCAACCTAGACGATCACTCTATCCCAAAAGCTATGCACACTCTTGAAACACTCACAACTCACCTTACTTCTATATCCAAAGACCCTTAGAGTTGCTCTCGCACATTCACTTGTGAGGTGTTCTTCTTGATTTTCAAATGAGGCCAAGATCTCCTCCTTATATAGGACAAGGAGGAACCATCTAGATGTCTTCATTAATGCTTCATCCACCCACCTACCCCATTTATGAATCTTCCAACTATTTTCTTCATGAACCTTCTACACATTTTTTGGGGTTCATACATTTTAATCTAAAACCACAAATATGTTCTAGATAAGCCCAATAATATGGGAGCCCAAATGCCTGTTATGATTATACCTTAGTATTTGGCCTGTATTGGGCCTGGATATTTTACAATCTCCCAATCCAAGCCCACTTAGGTGGATAGTGTCGCACCGTCACTTCAATCCCTGAAGTAGATCTCAAATTGAGATCCGCTTGATATAACCACAAGCATTCCATTGGCCTTATTCTTGTACCAGCTACACCTACCCCGAATCAGTTGCATACGGTCCTAGCTCCCCTTGATTCAAAATGGCTAATGTTATGTGCAGCTGCTCCCAGTCAACAATCACTAGTTGGCTCCCAAGAGGGACCTCGACTTTACCTCTTCCCTAGCAGAATTATCCTTCTCATAATCGTCTGAAACCTAGAAACATGTAGATAGTGTCTCTGCTGTGCCCGCAAACGAAACCCGCTTCATGTACCTGTTCTCTCGTGCACGCTATTTCCTAACAACCTTCGAGGTCTGAGTTTTTCCTATCAGGCGGAACATAATTTTACATTTTTCTCCCTTCATTAGAACCATGTAGCCACGTGACACTTTCATAACTCCTCATGCTGACAAAACCTTGCAGCCCTTGGAGTCTAGTTAGCTCAAGGATATTAGATTTCTCCGGAACTTTGGGTCATACACCACATCACCCAATGTGCAAACTGCTCCATCGAACATCTTGATCTTCGCAGTTCGTGTACCCATGACACGACGCCTTGTGCCATCACCCCAAGTCACAAATCCTTGGACTTCTTGGAACATATCAAAATATTCTCTCCTAGAGCAAAGGTGATGAGAACAACCACTATCTAATATCTAATAATTTTGAGAAAAAGCGTAATTACCTTTGGAGACTGTGAGAAGTTCTCCAAAATCTCTAAACATCTCTGCTACGCCAACCAAGGAGGAATCTGAGCCCTTATCGTCCTTCTCTTTTGTCAATGGAAAATCCGGTTTTATGTGTCCCCACTCCTTACACTTGTAGCATTGCTTGCCATTTCCCCTGCCTCTAGATTTAGACCTTCTATGCTCACTAAATTCCCTAGCAGTTGACCTTCCCCTACGATTCTACTCATGAGCAATAAAGATGGAACCTTGAGAATCATCGGCTTTCCTTATCTTCTCATGTGATAAGAGCGTCGATTCTACCTTCTCCATCTTCAGTGTATCCTTGCCATACACAATTGTAGCAATAATATTCTCATATGAATCGGGAAGCGAGGTAAGAAGTAAAAGGGCTTGATCTTCTTCCTCAATTTTAACCTCAACTCTTGATAGTTGATTTACCAATCCCTTGAACACGTTCATGTGCTCCATGAGATTCGCACATTTTCCCATCTTAAGCTTGTAGAGATCCTGTTTTAAATTCAACTTCGTCTGCAAGCCTTTCCCAAGATAAAATTTCTCCATTTTTTCCCAAAGTTCAGGCGCAGAATCTTCATCATTAAAATTATTTATAATATTGTCAGCAATATAAAGCCTAATAGTGCTAACACACCTGGACTCCAACTCGTCCCAATCGTCATCTACATCTTCTCCGACTTCGCATCCTTTCCCTTCACCGGTCTTGCAAGGCCTTGTTGAACTAGGATGTCCTTCACCCTCCTTTGCCATAGAGTGAAATTTCTTTTTCCATCAAACTGCTCCACCTTAAAATGTGAGACGCTAGAACTTGCCATGACAAACCGTCCACGATCAATAAACCGGCGCTCTGATACCACTTGTTAAGAAATTAATCCTCTGTCACGCATGTACTAGGGGTAAATATGGAAGAAAGGAATTAAAGAAGCCAAAAACACAACAGATTTAACGAGGTTCGGCCAAATAATTTGCCTACGTTCTTGGAGAGTTTTCACCTTCACTATGAGATAATACAAAGTACAAGATTACACCACTTAGGTTTATATCCAACCCGAGCCCTTGTATCCAATAGAATACTCCTTGTACACCCTTTCTCAACTTAGAAGATCACTCGAATCCAAGAGCTATGCACATTCTTGAAACACTCACAACTCACCTTGCTTCTATACCCGAAGACCCTTAGAGTTGCTCTCACTCACTCACTTGTAAGGTGTTCTCTTTAATTTTCAAATGAGACCAGGATCTCCTCCTTATATAGGCCAAGGAGGAACCATCTAGATGTCTTCATTAATACTCCATCCACCTACCTACCTCATTTATGAATCTTACACCTACTTTCTTCATGAACTTTCTATACATTTTTTGGGTTCATATATTTGAATCTAAAACCACAAATATATTCTAGATAAACCCAATAATATGGAAACTCAAATACATTTTGTGATTATACCTTAATATTGGGCCTAGATATTTTATAATATATTCGTGAAACAATCTTAAGAATATTTCCCACATCCTTCCTTTTGCTATCCTTTTTATCTTATTGGATCACTGGAAACTGAGAAAAAGAGTGTCATCATTTTAAAGTCCATTTATCAGTCCAGGCCCACCCGTATCTATCAAAACTTGAGGTTAGAATTCTTCTTCCTTTTTTTTTTTTTTCGGAACGATTATTTTGAATCCTTTCAAAAAAAAAGGTTAATGTTAAAAATGGCATGTGATTACAATCAGTCAATCATAGTGCTCGAACCAAGTAGCAGGATGCTCTAAATTGTAACGAGCAAATCATGGAACTTGAACTTGGAAGTCCTCCAGTTTTTTTGCGACTTGGCGACCACGTAATTCAGTGAATATTTTGCATGTTAATTTATTTTTATAAGAGTAAAAAGTAAGCAAGGAGTTTGTTTAGCGTATCCAATTCCTAGTCTCTCACCCAAGATCCTGTACGTGTTGGATCCAATTTCTCTATCACCGTTCACCAGTGGCGTTTGTCCAATTAATTTGGCCCTATTTTTTTGGAATCAATATGCATCTGTTAGTCTACTCACTACTCATAATTGTGGCGGGGATACATATTGCACTTGCGGACTTGCTATGATTTTAAATTTCTTTTCCTGCAACCAATAGTTTCTTCCCCACCAAGCAATAAGCATGCACTCTAAAAAGTCTCCAACCTATACATATATATATATATATATATATATATATATATAACTTGCTGTACGTTATCATACAATAGCACCAATGAAACCTACGACACACAATATGTGATCGACTTCTACCATGGACAAGATACAATATATATGTAAGCCACTAAGCCCTACATATGTATAAAGTAGGGTACGTGTGAGTATAGCACGTGTCACATCAATTTTGGTTCCGCTCGCTACTAATTAATTTATTCATGCATTCTCATAACATAATAATAAACACCCTTTTTTGAGTCCATCCATCATGCATGCGTGACACTATTGATGAAAGCAAAAGGAACAAGATCATTTCCAACTAATTCATGTGAATATTTATAGAATAACACTTACATCCTAGTTAAGTTAGCTAGTATATTCTGGTATCACTTTTTTTTTATCGAATTTTTATTATACCTATATCATAATTGAAATTGTCAAACTCATCAATAATTATGCCAAAATCATTTAGACAAAAAATCAATTAAATTGGAAGTTATTTAGTCATTTATATGTATCAACGAAATAAACCGTTAGCCATAAGAATTTTAATTGTTACCAAATCATTGATTTATTTATAATATGTATGAATAACTAAATAAGTTTCAATTTTGTTAAATTTTTGTAGAAATTATCTTGAAATTATAATTTAAATAATAAATAATTATAATTATAATATATATATATTAAAATAATTTGATAAGTTAAAATATTTTTACGAATAAATACCCCTAATTAGTGGGGTGTAAAAGTATTATCCGAGTCTGGCCAAATTGAAAACTACAACTACAAGTTGGCAATTGGGAGAAAGAGAAACACTAAACACCCATATGCGTTGTCGTAACTTCCAAACATAAATTGATAAGGACGTACGGGTCTCTATTGCATTTGCATGGACTTATTGACCATGGTGGGCCATGGTGGGCCATGGTGGGCTCCAAATTTCGACCGCATAATAACATGCAAACTCGCACGCCTGTAAAAAAACAAAACAAATCAAATTAAGTCCTCGTAACTAAGAAAACAATTGATCTGGTTCAATAAAAAAATATTAAAAAAAAACATTGATCTATGATCGCCCAATAACAATTTACGTGACAAGTAATATTTTATTTTCACACTAGCAATCCGTTTTTATATAAAATAAATAAAATTAGAGAAAATTATATTATTACCCTTTTTACAAAGGCGGGTCAACTGATGAACGACTCTTTTTGACATCACCGCATCTCCCCCAAACTCTTCTATGACGAATGACTCTTTGATATCATCGCCTCCTCCACCAAGCTCTTCTATCGCACAAAAACTTAGAACCCAAAGCTTTCCGATCTGGAAGGAGGCGATCTCTTTCGAAGGGAAGGGGCATATATATCAGAAGTGGTGAAAAACAAATACACAGTGAAAAAGAAAAACTCATATAATCTTTGTAAAACGGGCAATTCAATAATTGCCAATGATATTTTTTTTATAAAATGTAAAAGCTAATGGTTGGTGTGTGGAAATAAGACTGTTATAATATCAAGTTGTTATGGAACAATCAGACAGCTGACGTGGTCAAACTGTTCGACACAATATCACTTTCTCTTAGTCGGAGGAGTTTTGATACGCAAATAAAAAAATAATAATTGTAAGATGTTACAAATGACATAGACAACTTACATAGAAAACAACTAAGCTCTTAAGATCACAAGCAAGGATTTGCACCAAGAACACTAGAGATAGCAAGGTTAATGATGTACTTGTCAATGACATCGTCTTCTTGATTATAAGTGGTATTCTCCTCTCTACCAATGAGTAATTGCCCTTCACTAATCAATAGGTCTATAGCACGTGAGGAAAGATTACTAATTGGCAAGAGTAGGGACCTTCTTATAGTAGTTCAACCCTAATGTGATTTCCTATCATAATCACATTAGGATTGTTAGGGACTAAATAGGTAATTAAGGCAAACTGTATTAACTTAACATATGTCAATTACCCTATGGAGTCTTAGTTTAATGATTTAATGACAATGACTCTATTACTCCAATAATGATTATGACTTTGCACTTTAGGTGATTAATCCATACTCAAACTCTAACATTCTCCCACTTGAGTATAAAGTTATCACATTTGCCGGTCCTGACCAAAATTGAAATAACAGTGTACACTGAGTCCATAAGTGTGATCAAATCCACTCCGAAACACAGTAGCCATGATCAACTCACAATCACAGAACCACAGCACTCGAATACTCATGTGCATTGTTGTACTGCCATTACTATGATTCTAAACTATCCACACAAGTCTGTTTGATAGTTATTACAGCAAGGGGAAGTTCTCAATCCAAAAGGAATTCCCACACATTGGTCCAACCATGAAAATTAATCATGATCAATTTACAGGAAAAACAGATTGACCATATAACCGTGCAATCAAGCATCATATAATCGTGCAATCAAGCATTGCACAGCTGTCTCATAAGTTCAGACCAAATTCAACATTCACATTGATCAAAACAATAGATTAAAAATGCCAATTATCAAAATGATCAAGGGTATGGTTAGAATCCTCTAAACTACAACACCTAATGCAATCAAGCATTGTATAGCTTTCACAATGAATCAAAAGAACATTAAACATTCCATAACTCGCCACAGTATTCAAGATAGCAGTTTTAATTGGCTTTAAACTATCAAGTGACATCAATCTCAGCTATGAACCTATTCATGAATCAGAGTGAAATCTAACAGCTATACGATGCATCAAAATTTTAATATTAGGTAAGAAAAACCACATAATCAAATGAGACACTTACTTTCAGCTACTAAGGCTCTCACTGATTGTCACTCCCACTGATCAGCACTCCGCCTAATCAAAGTCATCCACTAGTCCCATTTTGGAAACATGCTCCTTGAATTCTTTGATAGGCAAAGCCTTTGTGAGAGGATCTGTCAACATGTCCTTGGTGCTAATGTCCGGCACCTCGATCACTCTCTCTCTGACCTTTTCTTGTACTAAAAGATGCTTAACTTCCATAAGTCTAGTAGAAGAAGTTTTCCTGTTGTTCTTGGAGAAGAACACTGAACTTGCATTATCACAGTATAACGTTATAGGTCCTTGGATTGAGTCCACTACTCTCATGTCCATGATCAGATTTCTCATCCAAATGGCTTGCTTTGTGGTTTCATAAACTGCAATGAACTCTGCTTGCATTGTTGAGGTTGCAAGTGTTGTTTTTTTTTTTTGCACACCTCCAAGACACGGCACCACCAGCCATTGTGAACACAAAGGCACATGTTGATTTCCTGACACGACCTACCCGCAATCCCCCGAGATTAAGGGATAAGTCATGCTCCCGTTTAACTTACGTGCGACATGAAAACTAAACCGACGTCCAACCTCCATGTAACACGTAAGCCGGACATAAGATTCCCAAAAGAACCGTCCAAAAACTTCTGGGCTTCCCAGAGTGCGCATAACCTACTGTAGATCGCGTGCGTGATGTCTCCGTCTCTCTCTCATAATAGCCCGCACCGTATGAAACATGGAGGGTATCGAAAACATAAAAGACTGTGAGTGGACAAAAATAAATAATACGTTATGAAAACAGGTTATAGAAAAGTACATTTATACCCTCCAAGCAAAAACCAATGCATGCATATGAAAACCTTGTCATAAAACCATTTCATATCCAAGATAAGAAAACCATCAATGAAAACCGGAATCATTTATTTTTCTCAAATCCGTAACTCAAATCTAGGGCCTCAGCCCACGCAAAAACATAAATCCTCATCAAAGTACTGGAACTCAACCCAAAACTCATTAAATCCAATAATCTAAGCCACAGCCCAAAACATCTGAAAACTAGTGAAAAACCAAAGTAAAACAGCAATCAATCAAGTTTCTAGATTTCAAGCGAGCTGAGTCTTTAAACTCAAAACACATGCCCATAATCAGGCCTTCCTTGGATATCAACGAGTCTTTAAACTCAAAACACAATCAACAGGCCTAAGGGGATATCACAATAACCGAGTCTTTAAACTCAAAACATATCAATCTAGGGTCATCCCCCGTCATCAATCAACCGAGTCTTTAAACTCAAAACCAAATCCAGCCATATATGGGTCTTTAAACCCAAAACCAAGTTTCAACGGGTCTTTAAACCCAAAACCAAGTGAAAATCATAGAAAATCTATATCCGAATTCGCAATCATGATTCCGTAAGCTAGCATCCGGAATCATCATTCGAACCCTAATTCAGAAATTCACTTTCAAGCTCCAAAACTGAATCAGGAATCATATTTCCCCAATCAGATTCCAAAACCCGAAATCACATTTATTGAAATCACTTTTATGAACAGGGCATCAAGCCCAAAATCACTTTTCCAAAATCCTTTATGAATCATTGAAATCAAATCATAAACCGTAATTCAAATCCCAAAATTAAATCATCAAAACAATGATCCAATCGCAACATAAATCGTAAGCTCGTAAAACATGCAAATACGTAATTATCTCGAATTATGTGCAAAACCGTAAATCATCCATATCATATCACAAACATAGAAGTCAAAAGTAGAAAAAATATAAAACATTTATGCATGCATCATAAGTTTGAAAGCAAAGTCCACTCACAGACCGTTAGCGTCGCCGCCTCGATACGCGTGCAATTATGCTTTTCGGGCTAATCCTGTAACGACCCGTCCCGAATTCCAGGATTAGTTTAGTGACTAATCTTGACCAGCGAGGTTGAACGGTGGTTAGTAGGGCGGAATCGGACAAAATGTGCAAAATGACCGTTTTGCCCCTAGTCGTGGGCAAAATGTTGACTTTTTGTTCGGGCGGTCAAATGGACTTTGACCGATGACCGTGACGTAGTTCGGGACGTCACGAGTTCATAGACAGGTGGCACGTTCGATTCCGACATTCGTAGAGAAAGTTATGGTGTTCGGAAGTTGAGGGGTATTTTGGTAATTTGGCTTATTTGGGGCCAAACGTTGACTTTCTGATCGGGAGGTCCGATGGGCGAGGGCCAAGGACCGTTACGTAGGTATCGTCGATGCGAATCCAACGACAGGCGGCATGCCGAAATCGGAGATCCGACGACAACGTTATGGTCAAGGAAACGAACTAACGAACCGAGGCCGGGATTAAAATAATAATATAATAATGAATAGTGACCGTTGACCCTACACACCTGGATGAGTGACAAGTGTCACCCATCCCTTGTTTCCAGCTCCTTGTTTCCCTCCAAACATCATCATTACTACATCATCATCATCTAATCCACCATTTCCCCTAATTTTCTCCTCTTTGTTCCTAAACCGTGCACAAAATGAGGGATTCGGATTAGGGAGAATTGGCTCCCTTCTTCTGCTGTTCTTGTGAGAAAATGGGAGACTAAGTTGAGGGAATTAACGGGGAAACACGAGGGGTTGTGAGAGTGTTGAATTTTGGATTTTTGATTTCGGGAAAATGAGAGGGAAAATTCGAATTGAAGGAATTGGGCTGTGATGATCGAATTGGAGGTTACAAACATCTTCCTGAGGTTGTGACGAGTCGATCCACATCAAAAACGAGAAGGATTGGTGCCGTTTTGGCTCTGATCGAGCTTGGTGACAGAGGAAGAAATCGAGGCTGAGTCGTGGAGTTTGGGGCTGTGATTGACTCAATTGTTGTGGGGAAATGATTTCTCATGATCCCACGATGCTTCTGGGATCATCAATTGAAGGAAACCGGCTGAGATCGATGAAACTCCATGGTTGCACAGTGGACGGTGTTCGTACTTGAGTCGTGATCATTTACTGATCAAACGACGGAATTGATGTGGGGGAATTGTTCCTCGTGGTCCACTAATGCTTCTGGTTGAACCAATTTAGGGAAATCAATCGAGATTGAAGGAATCCCATGATTGAACAGTGACCGGAGTGTTCTTCGTGTTCATCGTGGAATCGATGGAATTTGGGTAAGGTATCGTGTAATTGATGTTACAGACTTATAATTGGACTTAAAACGAAGCTAATGGAATGATCAATTGAAGGAATTAGGATCGAATTGACAGGATTGGAACCGGGTTGTGTCGCGGGTGAATTGGACCCGTTTACCAGACAAACGGGTTGGGCTGGTGACACTGTAGCAGGCGCGTGAGTTTCACGCGCAGCCACTCACGGCGGCGCGTGACGGCGCGTGGGCACGAATCTCGAGGTGAGGTCAACATGACTTCTGTCCTATTTAATGTAACGGACATTTTGGAATTAGTTTCGTGTCGATCGGACACCGTCTCGATATTGTTCGGGATGTCCGAAGGTTTTAAAATAAGTTTAAAAATAAGTAAAAATTCGGGAAAATTACGGGACTTTGATAGGATGTTAATAATGAGGTTAGTAACCCTCTAATGTGACTTGGACAGGATTGGGAGTCCCGGTGATAGTGGTGTGGCCCGGGAGGGCCGGTGGCACGCATATCGAGGCACACGGTTAAAACGGTCTGTGAGTGGACTTTGGTTTTATAAATTCTATGCATGCTTAAATGTTTTATATGGATTATGGTTGTGATTGTGTGATGTTGATTTGGTTGTTGGTAAATTGTACGGTTTCACGTATTTCGAGGCGATTTACGTGCTTGCACGTAAATCGAGGTTTTCCGGTTTTACATGGATTTTCCATATTTATGACTTGGATATAATGTGATGAAATGGTTTTGAAATTGGAAATATGAACTCGGGCTTGAGGCCCAATTATGTTGGAAATTTCGGACTTTGAGTCCATTTGAATATCGGGCCGGGGGCCCAGTTGGTTAATGAAATCGGGCCAGGGGCCCAGTTGGTATGAAATCGGGTTGAGACCCATTTGAGTTATGTTATCGGGCCAGGGGCCCAGTTGATTTACGAATTCGGGCCGTGGGCCCAGTTGGTTTATAAGTCGGGCTGCGGGCCCAGTTGGTTTACAAATCGGGCCGTGGGCCCAGTGGTTCATAAAATCGGGCATGAGGCCCAATTGGATTATAATGGTGATTTCGGGTCAGGGACCCTATATTTAATAATTGTGATTTTGGGTCAAGGACCCTAAATGGAATTATGTGGTTTTATGGAAATTTCGGGCAGGGCCCAATGGTAATAATGTGATAAAAGGATTTAATAAAACTGTTTTCCATATACCATCTGGATACAAGGAAATATGATGGTCTCCTCCAGATGTCTGGGACACTGGGGAAGTCACGGTGCATTGCCTGCGAGGGGTCAATATACGGAGCAGCCGGACCGTATGATGACTCAGGAGCAGGATTGCTATGATTGACGTCAGGGACGTCAGACATCAGGGATGTCAGATATATGGACCCGGAGAGACCCCGGGCAGCACGCGTAGCTTATGAAACCGTGAGATATGACGTCAGGGACGTCTAGCGTCTGGGACGCTAAGCATCTGGGATGCTGGTGATGGTAATGGTAAAATATGGATTAATGAATAAAATGGCTTATTGGTTGGATATGTGTTATGTGGTAAAAATGGATTATTGGTTATGAAATGGTATGTAGGGTCGGGGACCCTAAATGGTTTTGGATTTATGGATTGATGTTCATTTATGGTCGTGGGTGGTGACCCACATGGTTTTAATATGTATAGTGGTGGTATTCCACAGTTTTGGGCTGAGTTCCCACACTTGGTTTTTGGTTAACGGTTTTTGGGCTAAGGCCCTAATGGCTCGGTTGAGCAAACGTTTTGGTTACTGGTTTTTGTGGCATGCATACGTTTTTATTGGAGGGCATAAATGTCTTATAAATGTATTCGGTAAACTTAATGGTTTTTGTCCACTCACAGCTTTTGGTTTTAATGCCCTTCAGGTTGATCACGGATGCGTTTGCAGCAGGGACTGGGACATTGCACACCTCCTCCATCGATCCTTGCGCACTCTGGATGCCTCGTTTGGGCAGTGGCTCTTGGTTATCCCTTGTCCGACACCCCTTGTTGGACGGGAGCAGGGCACATTCCACGGTAATCCCGGGGGGATTGGGATGGGTCCTGTCAAATCCACTATCACTGGCTTTCCCGAACCTATCCAAATACCATAAGAAGGTCACTAACTACTTCATAATGCTTTTACAAAAGCCCCATAATTTTCCCGACTTTTTAACTATTTTTAAACGAGCTCTAAAACCTTCGGAGATCCCGAAATATATCGAGACGATGTCTGATCAACTCGAAACCAATCCCAAAATATTTGTTACATCAAATAATTTAAAAGTCGTGTTGACAACTTCCCCAGACTAGGCCCCACACGCCCTCATGCGCCGCCCAAAGTGGCTGCGAGTGGGTGCCACGCACCCAGCACAGTCGTCTTCAACCTCGCTTCGAGCCGGTCCAGTCTGAACCGGAGTGGCCTGTTTTCTGCCATTTTTAGCCCAATTTCAACTCTTTTTGATTCTATTAGTTTCGTCCCCTCATTTCTACGTGATTTTCAATCTCAAAACTGAGAAGTAGGAACTAGAATGTACCTCCTCGATCATCCTTCAATCCTTCAATTTTGTCCCCTCTGTTCTCACGACTCCAGTCACCTCAGTCCTCCCTTTCAAGTCCAATAGTTTCCTAACAACGTCCATAACCTCACTATATCAATCAATTTGAGTCTTAAGCATCAAAATGTAAAGTGCCATTTTCAAATCCTTGACTTACCAATCACGAGTTCCACGGCCACCAGCCATGGCACGAGTCCCCTCTGTTCTCACGACTCCAGTCACCTCAGTCCTCCCTTTCAAGTCCAATAGTTTCCTAACAACGTCCATAACCTCACTATATCAATCAATTTGAGTCTTAAGCATCAAAATGTAAAGTGCCATTTTCAAATCCTTGACTTACCAGTCACGAGTTCCACGGCCACCAGCCATGGCAGGCTTCGATACTAGGCTCTCTCATCTCCTTTCAACCTCAGAAACCTCATCCTATGCATCAAATCAATCAATAACGAAGAAATCATCATGTGCCATTTGAATCTCAACAAGAGTGCTCACGGGTCATACCTTTTTTTCTACCACCACCGTGCACCGCGGTCTTCTACTGTATCACCACCACATTCCTCATCATCTATCTTCCCGTTCTTGTTCACAACTCATGGGCAAACGATCACCGTGGAGATTGAAGGGATCAAGTTTTCCTTACGGGTCCTCTGTTTTTGTTTTTACACCGTGCACACACACATATGTTTTTAAACTGATTTGAAGGCGGTGAGAAAGTTCTACCACCATCCAGGACAAGCCAGGTGTCCACAATCTTGTGGGCACAATTCCCAAGACATCCACATGTCCCAATCTGCCTCAATTTGACCAAAATGCCCTTTATCGCACAAATTACCATTTTGCCCCTCGTACGTTTAGACCAAGAACTAAACTGTCCCACGTCCAATGGCAACGTGCCCCCTGTCATTGTACTCAGGGGATCGAGACCTACCTAACGGTCATTGAAATACGTGAAAAAGACCTATCGTAGAAAAAGTCAACAAATTGCCCATTTTCAACCAAATTACCTAAATACCCTCAAAATTCTGAACATCATAACTTCTTCCTCGAAGGTCAGAATCGGACGTGCCACCTGTCTATGAACTCATGACGTCCCGAACTATGTCACAGTCATCGACTAGCGTCCATTTGACCGTCTAAACAAAAGTCAACAATTTGCCCTACCTAGGGGTAAAACCGTCATTTTGCACCGTCGGTCCGAAATCACAAAACTAATCACCGATTACGTTCACTAATCAGTCATTAATCACGAAGCTAATCCCAATTTCCGGGACGGATCGTTACATTTCCTGTCTATGGAACAACCAGCTAGGTCTGAGTTAGAAAAAGCCACCAGTTTCAGATCATCAACCTTTCCATACACCAACACTAATGTCTTGGTCTTTAACAGGTATCACAGGACCTTCTTGCCTGTAATCCAATGCTGCTCACCTGGATTTGATTGAAACCTGCCCAACGAACTAACCACAAAGGCCAAATCTGGCCTAGTACATACTTGAGCATACATCAGGCTCCCTACTAGAGATGCATAAGGTTTATCACTCATCTTTTTCTTTTCTAAGTCAGTCTTAGGACATTGGTCAACATGTAGCTTATCTCCTTTGTTGACAGGGACTTCTCCTTGTGAGCAGGAACTCATATTGAAAAGTTTGAGGATCCTTTCAATGTAGTTCCTTTGAGACAAACCTAATAGTTTTCTCTTTCTATCCCTCACGATTTTAATCCCTAATACGAAATGTGCTTCTCCTAGGTCCTTCATCTCAAAACTACTAGACAAGAGAGTACTGGTTTCCCATAACAGACTAAGATCTGAGCTAGCTAGTAGTATATCATCAACATACAGTACAAGGAAGATGAAGTTGGGACCACTGCCCTTTAGATAGATGCAATCATCTAGCTTGTTTTTTGAGAAGCCAAAAGATGTCATGATCTTGTTGAACTTAAGGTACCACTGCCTTGAAGCTTGCTCGAGGCCATAGATCGACTTGTTTAGTTTGCAGATCATTGATTCCTTCCCTCTTTCAAAAAATCTAGGTGGTTGTTGCATATAAATGTCCTCATCTAATGTTCCATTCAAGAAGGCAATCTTGACGTCCATTTGGTGTAGCTCCAAATCATAGTGAGTTGTGAGAGCGATGATGATCCTCATGGATTCCTTGGAAGAGACTGGGGAAAAAGTATCAGTGTAGTCGATTCCAGCCCTTTGTGTGAACCCATTTGCCACTAATCATGCCTCTCAATCTGTCCTGCTAAATCCCTTTTAGTTTTGAAAACCCACTTGCATCCTATAGGCCTAGTAACTCGTGTAGGTTCCATGAGTGTCCAAACCCCATTCTTTGGCATTGAGTCAAGCTCCTCTTGCATAGCAGTCTTCCATAGGGTAGATTGCTTGCCATTCACTGCTTGGTTGTAGGTAGTGGGATCGTCCTCATCCCCTATATCATAGTTTATTTCTTGCAGATAAACCATGTAGTCAGTAGGGATTGCAGATTTCTTCTCTCTGGCTGATCTTCTTGGTTGAGGTTGTGCTGGTTCCAATTGAGATGTCTCAGGTTGCTGAGTAGCATGATTTGTAGTTACTAAGGGTGGGAACAAGCTTTCTTCAATGCGTGAGTTAGCTAACTGTGAAGAATTTGATGGCAGTGGAGGAGGTATGCCTACTGTCAAAAATTCTGCACTGGATGTTTATACTGTATCATTGTCTTGAGAGGGTAGTTCTTCAAATACAAACTCCTCATTGTGAGGAGAGTCCAAAATTGTACTCTCAATGAACTTGGCATTGTGAGTTTCTTGTATTCTAGTTTAAGCTCATGGACAGTAAAACTTGAAACCTTTGGATTTCTCAGAGTATCCAACAAAGAAACAAGAATCAGTCCTTGAGTCTAGTTTCTTCTCTTGAGGATTATAGAACCTGGTTTCTGCTTGACAACCAAAAATTTGGAAATGTGCATAGCTGGGAGTTCTACCAGTCCAAAGTTCAAAAGGTGTCCTGCTAACAGACTTAGTAGGCACACAGTTGAGGATGTAGTTTTTTGTTTTAAGTGTCTCACCCCATAAGAAATCAGGAAGACCAGATCTACTCTTCATGCTTCTAACCATGTTCATTATGGTCATGTTCTTTTCTCTGCTACCTCATTCTGCTTAGGGGTCCCTGGGGTAGTGTGTTATGCAATGATGTCGTGTTGCTCAAGAAAAAGTGCAAAAGGCCCCTTTTGATGTCCTTCCTTTGTGAACCTACCATAGTACTCACCTCCCCTATCTGATCTTACAATCTTAATGTCTTTGTCAAGCTGTTTTTCTACTTCAATTTTGAAAATCTTAAAGCAATTGAGAACTGCTGATTTTTCAGAAATGAGGTAAATGTAAGTGTATTTGAAAAATCATCAATGAAAGTCACAAAATAATAATTTCCACAAATGGTTCTATATGGGAATGGACCACAGACATCAGTGTGTATGATCTCAAGAAGGTGGTGACTTCGATTAGAACCCTTCTTTTTATGATTAGTCGGTTTTCCCTTAAAACAATCAACACATTCATTAGAGTCTGTCAGACTAAGCTTAGGCAGTAAATCTCTTTTTTTTAGTTGCAAAATTCTTTCATTAGAGATGTTCCTAAGTCTCTTATGCCATAAGGTAAAAAAGGTATCATTAGTGAGCAATCTTTTAAAATTGTGGTAACTAACAGTGAGACATTCATCAATGTAAGAGCAATTTAATCTCCACAAATTACAGGTTTCATCAAGAGAACAAAAACCAAGAGTTTATAATTTATTTGAACTATGAAATAAAGTTAAGGTGTTCAAATCACCAGTAAAAGAGAAACCAGATTTAACAAGTTTTGATGTAGAAATTAAACTCCTTCTAATTGAAGGTACATATAAGACATCTTGTAGCTCTAAAATGAAACCAGTTGATAATCTAAGCTTAACAAGGCCAACAGACTTGACAGCAACTTATGATCCATCGCCAACATAGACTTTGAAAGAATTTTATTTTGGCTGGTCAGTTTTAAACCCTGCAAATTATTTGTGATGTGAATAGAACATCCAGTGTCAAACCACCAAGAATTTTTAGGTATTTCTACAAAATTAGTTTCAACACAAACAAAAACAGAAAGTGTTTTACCTTTCTTGACCATCCATGTTTTGTAATCATCACAGTTTTTCCTAATGTGACCTATTTTTCTACAGAAATAGCACTTCATTTCTCCCTTATTCACTTTAAGATTGTAAAATGCAGATTTCTTAGGGGCATTAGTGAGTCTAGGTCCAACAAATTTAGAGGATGAAGGTTGGAACATTTTACCCTTGCTGCCGTGAGAGGTTTGAACCAAATTGACCACATCTGCCTTTTCCTTCTCCTGTCTGTGTTCTTTCTGAACACATTGGGTGATCAAGTCACTCATGGTCCACTTGTCCTTCTGGCAGTGGTAGGACACTTTGAGATGGGAAAACTTTGTTGGCATGGAGTTGAGCTCCAAGTGCATGAGGAACTATTCCTCAATCTTGATACTGAGGGCTTCCAAATGGTTGGAAATGTTGATTATTCTGAGGAAATGCTTTCGGATTGTGCATATGCCCTCAAACTTCATGAACATCAGTTTTGAAAGGTAGTTGTTAGTTTCAGCTTTCTCATATTCCTTGTACTTCTCTTCAATGGCTGCCATAAATTCCTTGGCAGTCATTTTTCCAGGTTTCATTACACCCCTAATGTTTCCTGTCATGGATTTCTCCATGATCAGGATACTGAGCATGTTGGCCTTTTCCTACTTCTCATATGCATCTATATGTCTTTCATCACTGTTGGATGTAGGTGCTGGTGGTGCATCTTTAAGCAGTGGATCTTCCCATCCACGATAAGCCAGATGGAGGAAGATGTCATCTTTCCATTTCTTGAAATTGCTTCCAATCAAGATTTCTATCGTGGTGAAATCAGTGGTGTTTTTTCCTGTAACTCATTTCAATTTAGTGAGTTTCCATGCACAAATGCATCAATGAATCAAAACATAACAAGAGGTATTGATTCATTAACATCAACACATAATCACAAGTTCACCTTTGGGTAGAACTACATCTTGTGTTATTCAGACATGGGAACATCAACAAACATAGAACCATCACATTTGTGCAGATGGTTTCGTGTCGTCCATGCTCTCATCTCATCCGTAGATTGCATTAGACCAGAATCAGGATTCTCTTTGGAGAATTCCAATCATGTCATAGCATGCAATTCTCCCGCAGAGACTCCCTTAGAATCATGGAGGGATGTCGCATGGTTAACAACTTAGGTTAAGAATAAGCTAGTTCCTTCATGATTCTAGTCTTACCAATCAATTCTAGAACATCACATATTAATGAACATCATCTAAAACATGATTTAACCATACGGGAATCAGAAGAATAATTACTAAGTTCTTCTTTCGATGAAACATCATTTTCATGAGAATATATCAAACAATTTTAGCATGTAAAAGCAGTACCTATATGATAGAATCATTACAAAACGACTGAAACTTTATAGGAATAATCTGATAGAAGAACTTCATACCTCAAGCTCTCGATCTCGCAATATTCAACAAACATTAGCGGAAACATGGATTTTAGGATCGAGAATCATAAATAAACAACAATCGATTGAATATGTGCAAAAGATTGAGGCTAAGTTCAATGAGAATTAAAAACCCCAAATCGAATTTGAGAATTAAAAACCCCAAATCGAATTTGGGATGAGGAAGACGACCTAGTGCGTCTATGTTCTTTTCCTTTTCGAAGTAGCCGTTGGCTTCCAACAGTTCAAAATCAAAACTTGTGCATGTCATTTTTAAACGGAATTAAAGGAGACGGCATGTCGTTTTCATCAAAGCAAAACTCAATTGTGAGGAAAACGAATATGCAAGAAAACTTAGGTCAATTTTTTTTTTTTAAATTCATATTGATCCAACAATACCTTAATTATTTAGGGATCTTAGAGCATGTTGCTGCTCTGATACCACATGTAAGATGTTACAAATAACATAGACAACTTACATAGAAAACAACTAAGCTCTTAAGATCACAAGCAAGGATTTGTACCAAAAACACTAGAGATATCAAGGTTCATGATGTACATGTCGATGACATCGTCTTCTTGATTATAAGTGGTCTTCTCCTCTCTACCAATGAGTAATTGTCCTTCACTAATCAATAGGTCTATAACACGTGAGGAAGGATTACTAATTGAAAAGAGTAGGGACCTTCTTATAGTAGTCCAACCCTAATGTGATTTCCTATCATAATCACATCAGGATTCTTAGGGACTAAATAGGTAATCAAGACAAACTGTATTAACTTAACATATGTCAATTACCATATGGAGTCTTAGTTTAATGATTTAATGACAATGACTCGATTACTCCAATGATGATTAGAAATATGAACTTTAGGTGATTAATTCATACTCAAACTCTAACAATAATGTGATAGAATTCGAGATATTTGTTTCTTTACATGAATGAACCATGCAATTTTAGGGTTTAATTTAGGATTTGGCAATTATATATGAAAGGGTCCTATAGTTGTCATATAGTTGTTTGCCTGCCTTTATATATACCTAGTTAGGTCTTTTATATTTTGTGTGAGTGTGGATGTGTCACTCAGCACCAGAAACAACCAAAGAAAGCCAGTCGGCAGTTCCTGGCTGGACCAACCTGGCCAATCTATTAGGTGTTTGCAAATCTTCGTTAATTATTTAAGATTAATTAGGTCTTACAGCCTGTGCGGGTTGGTTTATTTGTGCCTTTTCCACCCACATGCATAACACTATATACCTCCTTAATCAATATATAACGTGTTTATTAATTAAATCTTTATGCCCAGTGCTTTATCTTGTATGTGTTCCCTTCCAATAATCTGATAACTGATTTATAACTACTAGCTACCTAGCTAGCCAACTAGTATCTGTTTCAATTGTAAAAAGAGTAAATTATTGGTACATTCTTAATAATTTTTATTTTTATTTAAAATATTTATATTAATTTATTTTTATTAAAAATTCTTTCAAACAATTAAAAATAATATTGTCTTCTTAATTTGGCTCTCTTTGCCCCATATACCCTTAGTATTTGATCTTTTTGGCCTATTGGGACCTTTATTATATTATACATATAATAATATTATATATGTATAAAAATATATATATTATATTTAGTTACAATTGAGTTTTTTTTTATGAAATAAAAAATAAAGTCTGTATTGTCTAGTGTTCAACAGTAGGGTATAAAAAGTTTTTGGTAGGGGGTGAGATGGTGGTGAAAAATCGTACGACGTAGGGTTTAATTCTTGAATTTTGGGCACAAAATCCAAGAATTAAACCCTAAACCATACACAAGTTAATATCGGATGATAAATAATTTTTAAATTTAAAAGTATTTTTGAAGAACTGTTGTTTTTAATTATCTTGTTTAAGATGAATTATATACTCATATTACTCTTAAAATGAACAAGTGAACAAAAAATATTATAAATATGAGTAATATTTTCATAATTCTCAATATAATCTTATAATAAAAAAATTCAAATTTGAAGTTTAAAAGTATTTTTAAAGAAAAATTGTCTATTTTATTGTTTGACTAATTATTACAATGGTTATGGACTAGAAAGTTTAAAAATATAGTTAATGAGCTTTGAATAAACATTAATGTTGTTAAGAACTAACCAATGGATAGCCCTTATACAAATGATACTCTTACATAAATATAGTTTTATTGATGTCGTATTTAGAAATTTAAGTTTAAAAAGGGTACTTTATAAATAATATTAGAAATATTCTCAGTTAATTTCATTTTATAAGAAATTGATATTAGAAATAGAATTTTATAGACAATTATAATAACAGCAAAAAATATATATATATATATATATAATGGGAATGGCTTAAAAAATTTCAATGAGTATATGCATGTGTCCATTCGTAATTACTAAATAATATGTAAGTAAATGATAGTTGGTATGTTAGTAAAAGCATTGAAAACTATAAGTTAAAATTATAGCATAACTGCATATACATATGCATGCAGCGTAACAAAAAAAAATTCCAAGAGGGTTCTGAGCTCCCTTTAATAGGGGTAGGCAACTGAATCCGAAAATCCAAACCAACTCAAATACCAGCTTGATTCGATTCTATTTGATCCGATTTTATTTTGGTCAATCAAGTTAAAAATTAAATCGAACTGATCTGAATCATTAGGGTTAGTTCATTATTTTCAAAGATATAATAAAATTATTAAAGTATGAATTTTTGGGACACTCGGATAATTGAAGGTTTGAGGATATTAATTTGAATGAACTTATAACTTTGAGATTGATATTTGTTAAATTTTTATTAATTTTTTAGTGTATATTGATCGTTAATGATAGTTTATAATTATTTCTGTTTCTGAATAAGAATTCCAATTTTTTACATGATTGTTTAAAAGATGTTAGTAACATAGCTATAAATAAATTGGTTATATATGAGTCCACCCCGAAACCTAATTTCTGAATAAAGGTATTCATCTAAAAGGTTGTCACAAAGCTTCTAAGAAACCTTGGAATATGGCTACGAAATCAAGATTCGAATTCATTCGCTGCCTCAAATATTCAAATCCCCAAAATTCACCTTTTCCAACACAACAAGCATCCTTTAACAACCCTTGCAGCCATTTGGCCGTCAATTTCCAGCAAAATAGCACATTTTCAACTGGCATATATAGCAAGCTCGATCACTTCCCTCCAAATGCGTGACTCATTAATTATCTTCTTAATTTGCCGGGGAGGATGTGTGGGTAGGTTTTGGTGAGTGTGAGACCATGAAAGAGAAATATATATTTTTTAATTAATGTTGGGTTTATGTTATTTTAATTAGTTTATTATTATTTTACCACGTGACAATTAATTTATGTTTGTGCTATCCATGATTACAAAGGCAATTAGTGAATTTCTCCGGCTTATTTGATCTAACAAGATCGAAGCCCCATGACTGTCGTCTGGTTTATTAATTGTTTAATTGTATGATATGATTCATTTACTGCTAATGTATCTACCTAATGTACGCGTACAAACAACTCTACATTAAATTAGATGTATATTAATAAATAGTGGTAAGTGTTGAGATGTGAAGAAAATGTCTCACGTCGAAAAAGAACAACTATAATTTGTGACATATATGATCTTGAGCTATTCTCACCATTGCCAATTAGTTTTGAGGTGAAACCTCAACTTCTTACACGCTATTATAGCGGAGTTATCCTACGTGATAGGCTTAACCGCCACACATGTCACACATACCCATTCAAATCGGCACGTGATAGGCTGGAAAATCCGTCACACGTGAGAGGGCATGTTAAAAATGTCTCACATCAGAAAAACACAATTATAGGCTTAACCGCCACACATGTCACACGCACCCATTCAAGGGGGCGTGTTAAGAATGTCTCACATCAGAAAAAACACAACTATAATTTGTTCCTCTCATCGCTATCCTACGTGATAGGCTTAACCGCCACACGTGTCACACGTATCCATTCAAATCGTCATTTGTGCCTCCCATCGCTATCCTACGTGATAGGCTTAACCGACATACGTGTCACATGTATCCATTTAAATCGTCTCATGATAGACTGAAAAACCCATCATGCATTGGGGGTATTAAGAATGTCTCACATCAGAAAAGTATAACTATAATTTGTGTCTCCTATCGCCATAAAATTTCTGATCAGCTAGCTTGAGATAAAAAAACTTGTCAAATCGATGGCCACAATTCTCTCCCTAAAAACAGTTGTCTTATAGTTATGCATGAAACCAAACCATGTGCTGCAAGGTGGACCTCAAAGTCCTACCACCCAAAAGCAAACTTGGGCCTCAAGAAAAGGTCGCCGATCCCTATCATCTTTAATATATTTATACTTTTTTTTCTAACTTAATTTTCGGTCACGTCCTACTAATTGAATGGACCCATGATGATCTTTTTACTAATAATCATTTTTTTTTTGGTTTTAGCAACAAATAATTAATGCTAATTAACCAATCTCTCAACTCATGGAAGGGAAGGGTGAATGGGTTCATCATTGGCAGTGGCACACTCACACATGCTCATCGAACTGCATTTTTATTGGCTCATGTTGGCGGAAGATTCGGTTTACGTCCACATCTATTGAAAGATCCAAGTCTTCTTTAAATGGAAAGTATAAATATATTATACAGTCATGGTCTATGATATTTTCATTCTAGTTTGCGGTAAGAAAATAATTACTTAAAAGCTAATTAGAAAAAGGGGCCATATACTCTACAAAACTTCAACAAGGAAAGAAGGAAGCAAGCAAGCAAGCTTGGGGAAGAGGACACTTTGAATGCTTTTGTCAAAAGTGAAATATTGTGGACGCATGTAGCTAGGTAGATATATTTAATATTTACGCTTCTAAATGAAATGATCATGATTGAAATTATCATAATCTCCAAAAAGATGCTTAGTAGAAAGGTAGATATGACTCCATTATTCAAAATAACCAACTTGCACATCTCTTTATAAATTCCTTTTGAAAAACTAAAAAGTTATCTAATATTAAAGTTTTCGAAAAAGCAATTTTGAATAGTACATAATATATATATATATATATATATATAGTTTGATCCTAAAATAGAGCTAATGGAATATAGTATTGCTTGGTGCTGGAATGTCTTCTTCTCATCTGTAGGGAGCCCGCAGGACATACGAAGATCATTAGTCATTGGTGGGGTGCTGGTTTAGTAGGCTTTGATATTTAAGTTGGTATACTTAAATTGGTAATTAAGTATAAAGGAAATCATCATAAACTAGGGCAAAGAATAGTGATAATAAATGGGGGCTGACGAGATCTTGACACGTGTTTTGAGAGCTTCGGATGTAAGGCAAGTGGTAGCAGCAGCTCTCTTGGCATTCCATAATGGTCCCATTGCGGGTAAAGCAGCGGTGTCGATCGGTCTTCAAGATGTCGATGGCGAATAAGAGTGCGATAGAATGGGCCGGAAGATCCTCAGGCAGGCTCGTAAACATACGATCCCATGGGTCGACCTGGCCGGCTGGCATGCATATGACCTCGCGGGTGAATTAGGGTTGGCCAGTGGACATGTGACCTAGAAGGTCGATTAGACTAGTCAGTCGGTTGTTAGTTGTATATGTGTTTATGTACACTTTATTAAAGGAAATTATGCAATCAGTAGATAGTCAACTTTTGTAAATATTTGATGTTATTTACTTCCATTCTTATTTCGATTGTATCCTTGATTCTAGGTTATATGTTAGGACCTTGGTAGCATCCTAATTCATATAAGTTTGTAATTATTTTCACTGTCAATTTATAAGAAGAATTATTCAACCCAATTCGGGTTTCTTTATGGTATCAAAGCAATAACCTGGGAAATTCTTAAAACACCCAAATTATATTGATCATGGGAGATGAGAATCTGAGAGGGAAGCCCACGGGAACCAAATGGGATAATCCCAACCATCAGCTCTATCTTCATCATTCAGACCAGCCTGGCGCAATCCTTGTGCCACAAACCTTGGTCGAAGACAATCATAGCACATGGAGCCAATCCATGACTATGGCCCTAACCGTGAAGAACAAAGTCGGTCTCATAGACGGCTCAATCCAAAAACCCAGTGGAGAAGATCCAGAGGAACTTCAGCAATGGAACCGCTGCAACAATCTAGTAAAAACTTGGTTGTTGGGTTCGATGTCCAAGGAGATTGCAAGCAGCGTCATCAATTGTAAGGATGCGAGACAGATGTGGCTTGATCTGAAGGAACGTTTTTCACAAGTAAACATCCTTCAACAATTTCATGTTGAGAACGAAATCCACGATTGTGTACAAGGAAGCATGTCTGTGGGTTCATATTACACAAGGCTGAAGGGTTTGTGGGATGAACGGGATGCGCTATGCGTCTTTCTGTCTTGCACATGCGGCGCAATTAAAGAGGTAGCAGAATTTTTGGAGAAACAGAAAACCATGAAATTCCTTATGGGACTCAATGACTCATATTCAGCCATCCGCAGCAATACCCTGCTGCAGGAACCATTGCCCACCGTGAACAAGTCTTATTCACTAGTCCTTCGTCAAGAAAGACACTTGGAGGTTGCGACTGGAAAAAGTAATAATCAGCCTGAAGCTGCTGCATTTGCTGTGAAGAACTCTAGCCGTGAGAATGAGGGTGAGAAAACTTGTTACAAATGCAATAAGACGAATCACACTGCCAAAAATTGTCGTGCTCATCTTAAGTGCACATTTTGTGGGTGGAAGGGTCACTCCATCGAATTTTGTCGTAAGAAGAAAGCAGCAGAGGAAGGTGAGAAAAATTTGGGGATGACCTCCAAAGGGAACCACGCGACCTCTCAACAGACAGAGAAGAGAGAAACAAATTTTCCTTTCACATCTGATGAGTGCAAGCAGATTTTGAGCATGCTGAAAAATAAGTCATCATCCGTCAATCATGTTGGTAACCACTCAATCCATGAAGAACTATCAGGTAAAAGATCTCCCTTTCCTAACAAAAATATTTGGATATTGGATAGTGGTTGTACAGACCACATGGTTTGCAATCATGACTTGCTCACCAACTCCAAACCTGTTATCAATCACACGGTTGAATTGCCCAATGGTACTATAGCACCAGTGACTCACATTGGGAAAGTTGTCATGTCCCCCCATTTAATTCTCACCAATGTCCTATGTGTCCCTTATTTTCGGCTAAATCTGATTTCCATTAGCAAGTTGACTTTAGACTCAACTTGCATAACCACTTTCCAAAATAAATTTTGTGTGATTCAGGACCCACGCTCGGGGAAGATGATTGGGACGGGAACTGAACGGGAGGGCCTCTACTATCTCGATCAATTCAAGAAAGGAATATGCAATCATGTCCAAATCCCTCGCACATCCCTTTGGCATCGACGTCTTGGCCATCCCTCCATTAAAGTTTCTTGGTTATTTCCTATTTCCGATTTCAAAATAAAATCCTGTGTTACCAATAATTGTTTAATATGCCCATTGGCAAAACAAACAAGATTGCCATTTCCCTTGAGTTCAATTTCTACCACCTCTTGCTTTGATTTAATTCACGTTGATATTTGGGGTGGTTATAAAGTTGCCACCATTTCTGGTGCAAAATATTTTCTCACAATTGTTGATGATCATACTAGATGCACATGGATTTACCTCATGAAACACAAGTCTGATACAAGGGATCTCTTAGTCAAGTTCATCAATATGGTTGAAAATCAATTTAATTTCAAGGTCAAAATTGTTCGCAGTGATAATGGCCCTGAATTTGAACTTGTCAATTTTTATGCACACAAGGGCATTGTTCATCAAACTAGTTGCATTCACACACCACAACAAAATGGGGTAGTTGAACGAAAGCATAGACATTTGTTAAATATGGCTCGTGCTCTACTTTTTCTAGCTAATCTTCCTAAACATTTTTGGGGGGATGCTGTGCTCACTGCTGCATATCTTATTAATCGAACACCAACCCCTCTTCTTCAAGGAAAAACACCCTATGAAAAATTATTTAATAAAACTCCAAACTACTCGCACCTCAAAGTATTTGGATGTTTATGTTTTGCTTCAACTCATGCCCAAAATCCTTCCAAATTTGATCCTAGAGCATCACGTTGCATATTTCTTGGCTATCCTTATGGGGTCAAAGGATATCGTGTTTTTGATCTTAATAATCACAAAATCCTGATTTCTAGGGATGTGATTTTCTTTGAAGACACGTTCCCTTGTCACAATATCACTCCACCTCCAACTATTCATCCACCTAACCCTGCCCCACTTCAATTTGATATGGATTCTTTCTCTGAGCCACTTTTTCATGAGTCACCAACTCCACCTTCTCCAAGTCCACTTAGTCCCACACGGTTAGACCACAACCTTCCCCCCTCAACTCCCAAAACGTCACTTCCCCTCTCACCTACCCAAATGTCACTTCCCTCCTCTCCATCACCATCATCATCTTCTACTACTATTTCTACACCTAATGCTGACCACACCCCTACTGTCAGGACCCACCCCGGTTTCACCCCGAAACCCGAGGTAAATTCCGCTCCCGTCTGACTTCCCGACACAACACCCAAGTACAACTCACTCAAATTCAGTCAGACGCAGGAGTAATTAAACAAAATATCCCAAACTTATCGTTTACAGAGCATAGTACGAAAACACAAGGAAGATAAAAACTGACAAATTACACGCACACGAAAGTCTGTAAAACTATTCCGGGATCCCTCACGTCCCTTCTATGCCTCGGACACTGCCTCGACGTCAAGACCCCGCGCTCGCTCCACAACCTGGAGGGTAAGTTAAAACAAAAGTGTGAGTGGACCATAATAAAAAAAAATTCTAAAACAGTTATCAGAAAACCTAGTTTAACCCTCCGTTTCGAAAACCACATGCATAACCAATATGTATGAACACAATTATAAGTCAATTCTCATAAAACATCATAAGAAACAGGAACACTAGAAAACAGTTAGAAAAAAAAAACCACAGTAGGTGAATCATAAAACCGTATCAGAAACCATAAACATCAAATCATCATTTTCCCGATCAAACCTGCTGGACCTATCCGAGTCTTTAAACTCCCGAGTCGTTAAACTCAATCCAGGCCTTAATCATATCCGAGTCTTTAAACTCCCGAGTCTTTAAACTCAAGGCCTACGGGGGAAAATCAATATATCCGAGTCTTTAAACTCCCGAGTCTTTAAACTCAATCCGGGTCTTTAAACCCAATTCGGCCGGTCCCCCGTCACATATATCGGGGTCTTTAAACCCAATCCGGCCGGTCCCCCGTCACATATATCCGGGTCTTTAAACCCAATAACCAGATCCAGCAAATCCAATCCCAAAATCTTGAAAACCATGTACCAATCCACATCCAAACCCGAATCCGAAATCACTGGTTCGATGCCCTTCCGGCATCCAGAACCGTCATTCCGAACCCAAATTCGGAAATTCACTTTTCAACTTTAAAACCAATTCTCGAAACCCGAAATTCGATTCTAAAACTGAAAACCTTAAGCTTCAAAACCACGTTCCATAAGCCCTTTAAAATCATTGAAATCATTTATCCTTTGAAAACCCGAAAACCATATCTTCATTTTCCAAAATCACTCTTTTCTCGAAAAACGTGCAAATACGTAAAATCATCATAACATATTCAGTAAACAAAGATGTATGAGTAAAACTATCAAAAACGTATATAAAAACGTATATAAAAACAGTTATGCATGTTCGAGTTTAAGGAAAGGGTCCACTCATAGTACCAAGCCCTACTCGCGTCCCGAACGTCCAGCACGTTCCTCGGCTTCCTTGGGAAATCCCGATCTTGTCAAGCACCGTTAAAATACGTCACTAATACGTCTACAAACATTCTCCTAAATTTCCTCAAAAATCCCCGTATCGAAAACCTAAAAACCCGGGACCCTAAACATTCACCCTCGCGGAACTAAACTCAAACGACTTCCGATTGACTCGAAACCAACTCCATTGAACTCACCACAACTCCTAGACCAAAAGTCATGTTGATCGTTTTCCCAACCGCCGCCGCACGTGCCCCCACGCGCCGCCCAAAGTGGCTGCGCGTGGTCCTCACGCGCCAGCTACAGTGTCACCCCCAACCTCGAGTGCACTGTGCTGAACCGGCCACTGCAACTGGACCGGCGAGAAGCATTCTTCGCCGTCCGGCCACCATTTCCTTCCCTTCTTTCACCTGCAGCTTCGTCCAGACACCACGAATCCATCCCCCAACTCCTCTTGGTTCGATTCGACTCCCAGCTTCACGATTGAAGCTCGAAACAGACGGCCCTCAGACCCCTGTTTCATGATCCCTCTGCTCCGGTCACCTCCCGTCACGGTGGCAACACCAGACTCACCCCACAACCTCACTGAACCTAGTCCAACACTCCTAACCCTTCGACTCACCCCAGAAGTCCACGACTTTGGGTTCGAAGTTCACGGCCAAACAGAGCACCAGAGACTCCACTTCGACTGAGCTCCGCCCTGAACACCCCCCGTCACGGCGACCATCCTAGTCGACGCCTAGGACCCTCCTGAACATCACCCTGACCTTCTATCCTCTCGACTCTCAGCCAAACCTCACGACTTTCCAAATGAACTTTCACGGGAAAACAGAGCAAATAAATCTCACCTTCGATTTCAGCTCCGCCGTGTGCACTGCCGCGTGCCACGGTGTTCGTTGGCCTCCCTGCAACCACCTACAGCTTCCCCTGCCTTGGTTTGAGTCACCTCTCGGCGTAGCCACCACCTCGAACTCACGGCCTCCCTGTTTTCTTTAAACTTCCGCTGTACCACCACCGTGCCGCCGTGCACGATTGCATCACCAAAACCCGATCAGCAACTCACTCTTACCTCCCTGTCACTCTCACAACTCATTCTTCACTCACCCTTGCACCCAGATCGATCAATTGATCTCAATCTCTCACCCTCTGTTCTCTGTTCTTTGAACACACACCAACACGAACAACACGGATGCACCCAATTAATTAGGACCGTGACTACACAGGATTTCACCAGAATCCTCTAGCCCTTGCCACATGTCACCATCCATTCAATCCTTATCCCATCTGGTTAAATCCCAGCCATCCATTTTGCTTTCTCTGCACAAATCCCCAGATACCAAAAAGACCAAAATACCCTCCTGTTTAACTCATTTTTACGGTTTTACCAAAACTTCCTAGACCCGTAACTCTCGCCTCGTAAGTCCGATGAATTCGTACCGCCTGTCATCGAACTCAGGACGTCGAAAGCTACCTAACCATCCTAGGTCAACCTACCAAAACTCGATTATCCAAAAAGTCAACTAGTTTGCCCAAACCAGGGGCAAAATCGTCATTCTAGGCTCCTGGACCTATCGGAACCACCTAACCACTGATTAACCTCGCTAATCCCACCTTAATCATCCTACTAATCCCGGTTCTCGGGACGGGTTGTTACACCTACTATTCCACCCACTACTGCACCACTTCAAAGTCCACATGCACCCGACCCTCTCTTGGGTCCTCTCAGTCGTCGCACTACAAAACCCACCTACTTGCAGGACTTTCATATCGAGGCCGCTCTCCCTTCCAGGACCGTACCATCATCTACCACGAACGCAGCACGCCACTCAGGTACTGCTCACCCTCTCTCTCATTTTTTATCCTACAATTCTCTGTCACCTGCCCACAGAGCCTTCACCACTGCACTTACCTTGCATAACGAACCCACTAGTTTTCATCAAGCTGTTCAGTACCCCCACTGGCGTGATGCCATGCGGCTTGAGATTGCAGCACTCCAAACCAATAAAACATGGAGCCTTGTGCCATTACCATCTCACAAACGGGCCATCGGTTGCAAATGGGTCTACAAGGTCAAATTGAAGGCTGATGGGTCGATTGAGCGCCACAAAGCGCGCTTAGTCGCCAAAGGCTACAGCCAGGTTGAAGGTATTGATTATCGGGAGACTTTTGCTCCCGTAGCAAAATTGGTCACGGTCCGTGTGTTGCTTAGTGTGGCCTCCATGCGTGTTGGCATCTCCACCAATTAGATGTTAACAACGCTTTCCTAAATGGTGATCTTGACGAGGAAGTCTACATGTCCTTGCCTCCCGGTTTCGGACGAAAGGGGGAGAACCGTGTTTACAAATTACACAAGTCCTTATACGGGTTGAAGCAGGCCTCTAGACAGTGGTTCATCAAACTCTCCACTGCACTCAAGGCTGCTGGTTTCCATCAATCACGGTCTGATTATTCTTTATTCGTCCGACATCAACATGGTAATTTCTTGGCCTTACTTGTATATGTTGATGATGTGATCTTGGCTGGAAATGATTTACAGGACATCGAGTGTACCAAGAAATTTTTGTCCCAAAGATTCAAACTCAAAGATTTGGGGCAGCTCAAATATTTCCTTGGCATAGAGGTAGCAAGGTCACGTCATGGGATCACTTTATCACAAAGGAAGTATGCCTTGGAAATTTTAGATGATGTTGGATTTCTAGGTGTCAAACCCTCTCGGTTCCCTGTGGTACAGAACCTATCACTCACCCAGACGAATGGGGAACTCTTGGATGATGCCTCTCCATACAGAAGGCTTGTTGGAAGGCTAATTTACTTGACCATCACTAGGCCAGACTTGACCTATGCTGTCCATGTTCTTAGTCAATTTATGGACAAACCTAGGCAACCACATCTTGATGCAGCTCACAAAGTGCTCCAATATATCAAACATACACCAGGACAGGGTATTCTACTACCGTCCGCAAGTTCTCTTCAACTGAGAGCATTTTGTGATGCGGACTGGGCCCGTTGCAAGGACACAAGGAGGTCGATTACTGGTTATTGTGTTCTACTTGGCGAAGCACCAATAGCGTGGAGAAGCAAGAAACAGACCACAGTGTCAAGATCGAGTGCAGAGGCAGAATATCGTTCTATGGCTACCACGTGCTGTGAAATAGTGTGGCTGAAAACCATCTTAAAGGATTTGAAAGTGAATCATACTCAACCAGCAACCTTGTTCTGTGATAATCAGGAAGCTATTCACATAGCATCAAATCCAGTATTTCACGAACGGACTAAGCACATTGAAATCGATTGTCACTTGGTGCGTGAAAAGATACAAGAATGAGTGATCCGGACAGCTTATGTTCGAAAACAACAACAACCAGCAGACTTGTTCACCAAGCCATTAAGTTCTACTCAATTTGAAGCTTTACTTGGCAAGTTGGGTGTGATCAACATACACTCCAACTTGAGGGGGAGTATTAAAGGAAATTATGCAATCAGTAGATAGTCAACTTTTGTAAATATTTGATGTTATTTACTTCCATTCTTATTTCGATTGTATCCTTGATTCTAGGCTATATGGTAGGACCTTGGTAGCATCCTAATTCATATAAGTTTGTAATTATTTTCACTGTCAATTTATAAGAAGAATTATTCAACCCAATTCGGGTTTCTTTACACTTGGTCTTCCCTCATGGTAGCCAATCGAATGTTATACATATATATATATATATATATATAATACTCAAATTTGAAATTTCGTACGGTATGTTTTATAAGTTACTTAACTAATTGTATGTAATAATTTGGGAATTGGACCGCCATAGTAACCCTAGCTAGCTCGAGGGAGGAAAATGAAACTCGGTGGATAGAATTTTTGTTCTACACAAGTGATTCATAATGTTGTATACATGGTCAGAAAAATATTTAGAACTGTATGCGTACATGCATATATGTCTCAGTTATGAGGACAAAAATCATATCCGGTTTGTAAGATATATTTGTAAATATGGAGTTTGCAAGTATATATAGGACGGCCGGGTTCAAAATTCTCCACAGTACCCTACCAAAGCATCATCATCATATATAAGAGAATGAATGAACTAAATTTTGGTTTTGTGGGGGTGGACCGGTGGAGCGTGGTGCGTGACTAAGTGAGGACTTGAGCAGAAAAAAGCAGTGGAAAAGCTACCAAAAGGTAGTGGCAATATTGCTTGCGTGGAACCCACCAATGGAAATGCCGACAAAAGATTTGTGAACCAAAGCATGTGCTGCTGATGTGTAAAAAGTAAAAAGCCTCGACGACCAAGGAAGATACATGGATATTCAAAAGGAATCTCCGTGAATGCCATTGTAATTTTCACACCGTCCGTCTCTTAATTTTGGAAACATATTAACGGGACACATTTAAAATGTATAATTACCACCAAATTCCATGCATGCAGAAGGATGGAGGGATTTGATGAGTTTATGTTATTTTGGAGGATTCGATTGATATTCATTTGTATAGTTTGCCCTAAAGTGATGGTCTTAATTGTATAATGATATGATGATAATCAAGTTGATGATAAGAGCTGTAACTGCTCACTTTGGTCTGCTTCTTCCACGAAGCTTCCCTTTTGGCGACTGCAAATCTGCAAGTGCAAGCAAATTAAACCCTAACCCCAAAACCCATCACTTTGTAAGCTAGTTTTAGTACTCATCACATCCATGCCATGAATCATGGCCCATGATCGATCACCACTCACCAGCCACCCATCACCCATCACCCATCAGTCATTACACAAAGACAAGAAAACAAAGCAACTCAACAAGTACGTACGCAACAAGAAAAGAATAGACGGCCCATAATTTGTATGGAAGATTCATAATTCCATTGTTTATTTTTTTCCTTCATATATAATCTTTAAAACAGATAAATTATGTGATTATTTTTATTTTTTAAATACATATGTATTATTTTTTTAGTGTTGGCTTGGCAGAATCTTTGTTAAATATTGTAAATGATTGAATTTATTTGGAGAAAATAAATTATTGAATTTATTTAAACATTATAACTTCTGGTTGTCAACAAACCTGGCTCCCTTTTCTTTTTCTTCTTCTCTTGCTGTCTTCTTCTCATCACATTATGCATATAAGTTGAGACTTTATATCGATAAAAATGTTTCAGATGGAAACTTTTGTATTAAAAATCATATTAAAAATCATAAAAAGGTCAAGAAATTTGAAATTGTGCATTCAAGATATCCTAAAGGGCATGGTATATATCTATATATCACCCTTTCTTATTTTTATTTTATTTGAATCATTTTACAATGTTATTTAATAATTAAAATTCTTAAATATTTTAACATTATCATCATATATATGTTGAAGCAGAAATCGTACCCCGCCACGAAAAGTCTTCATAATCTCTACAAACAGCAAATAATCAGCTATCGTCGTCTCGATCCATTCCCCGGGGGGTTGTTCGACCAAGAACACTCTGATACTTATGTTAGCTGAGGAAAGTGGATACTTCGAAGCGAAGTATCGACTTACCTTGAAAGTGAAATGATCGTCTCTATCATATGCTCCCACAACGTTACTCCGAAAAGAAAATAAGGAGCTAAAGTTAGGTATGATGAGTTGCAATGGAGTCCCTTCCAAAGAGCTAGTGACACGACCCATCCCAATCCCCCTGGGATTATGGCGGGATGTGTCATGCTCCCATCTGACACGAAGTGTCAGACAAGGGATAACTCAACCCTCAGCCCGTGCAGGGCTTCCAGAGCGCGCCAAAATCGGTGGAGGAGTGCGATGTCTCGGTCTCTACTACAACCCGCATCCATGATCAACCTGAAGGACATTAAAAACCGTAAAAGCTATGAGTGGACGAAAATCAATAAGTTCATAAAACACATTTATTAAAAAGAAATTTATGCCCTTCACTAAAAAGTATGTATGCATTCGAAAACCAGTAATCAAACCATTTACTTGAATAAATCATTAGGGCCTTAGCCTAAAACCGTAAATCCAAACATATGTGCGAACTCAGCCAAAAACCATAGAATACTAAAATCCGTAAATCCAGATCCAAGTGGGCCATTGCCCAAATCCATAAGCACAGAAATACCATTTCATAAATCCAATAAATCATGTTCACCAAATACCATATAACCAATCATCGGCATCCCTGATGCCTGACATCTTCGATGTCACAATCAGTACTGTCACGGTTTCCAAAGCTACATGTGCTACTCGGGGTCTCAAGTCTCAAGTCTCTCCAAGGTCCACCCAAGTTAATGTCCGTAGATCAATGACCCTCCCTATGGGTTATAATCCATAATGCCTTCCTAAGAGGGAGGTACCCCACGGGGGCGACTCCTCTCAGTTAGTGCTCTGTCACTACTCCAGGGTCCACCCAAGCCAACGACCCTCCCTGGAGGAGACAATCCATAGATAAAAGGATGGTATATGAAAAACATTTCTCAATCATTCCAAAACCTTTCAAACCTTTCAAAGGGTCCATGCCCGGTTTCCCATAAAACCGTCATAAATCCAGAAATTCACTTTTCCAAATCCAAATCCATTTAGGATCTCCGAACTCGAAATCATAATTATAAACCACAATTGGAACTTATGCTCGATATCATAACCAACTGGGCCTCAAGCCCGATAATGTAAACCAATTAGGCCCCCGATGTCAGGACCCACCCCGGTTTCACCCCAAAACCCGAGGTAAATCCCGCTCCCGTCTGACTCCCCGACACAACACCTAAGGAACACATACTTGAACCCAGTCAAACGCAGGAGTAATTAGACACAAAGTCCCGAAGGTAGCATTTACAAAACATAGTACGAACATACAAAGAAAATAAAACCGATAACTACACGCACACGGAAGCCTTTAATCTATTCTGGGAACCCTCACGTCACTTCTATGCCTCAGACTCTGCCTCGACGTCAAGACCCCGCGCTCGCTCCACGACCTGGAGGGCAAATAAAACAGAAAATGTGAGTGGACCAGAAGGTACAAAAGTTCAACAAACCATTTTATAAGAAAACCGAGTTAAACCCTCCGTTTTGAAACCACATGCATAACCAACAGTTATAAACACATTTATAAGGAATCATTCTTAACATCATAAGAAACAGAAACACTATAAAATACCATAAGAAACCATAACATGAGTATCAGAAACCGTATCAAAACCATAATCCCCAAATCATCATTTTCCCGATCAAACCTGCTGGACCTATCCGAGTCTTTAAACTCCCGAGTCTTTAAACTCAATCCAGGCCTTAATCATATCCGAGTCTTTAAACTCCCGAGTCTTTAAACTCAAGGCCTACGGGGTAAAATCAATATATATCCGAGTCTTTAAACTCCCGAGTCTTTAAACTCAATCCGGGTCTTTAAACCCAATCCGGCCGGTCCCCTGTCACATATATCCGGGTCTTTAAACCCAATATCCAGATCCAGCAAATCCAATCCCAAAACCATTTGAAAACCATTTACCAATCCACATCCAAACCCGAATCCGAAATCACTGGTCCGATGCTCTCCCGGCATCTAGAACCGTCATTCCGAACCCAAATCCGGAGTCCACTTTCCAATATTAAAACCAAATTCCGATTAGTGAAATCCGATTCTAAAATCGAAAACTTTGATCATCGAAATCATGTTCCCCAAAATCCACTTATAACCATTGAAAACCACTTATCATTTGAAATCCCAAAATCATAACATATATTCCAAAAACCAACCATTCCTCGTAAAACGTGCTAAAAACCACTTTCCTCGAAAACCGTGCAATTATGTAAAATCAACCAAAACATATTCAATAAACATAGAATCATAATCAAAATCATAAAACAATTATAGAAAACAGTTATGCATGCTCGAGTTTAGAGAAAGGGTCCACTCACAGTACTGAGCCCTACTCGCGTCCCGAACGTCCAGCCCGTTCCTCGGCTTCCTCGGGAAATCCCGATCCTGTCAAACACCGCCAAAATACGTCACTAACACGTCTACGAAGGTTCACCTAAATTCCTTCAAAATTCCCCGAATCCTAAACATAAGAACCCGGGACCCTAAACTTTCCCCCTCGCGGAACTCAACTCAAACGACTTCCGATTGACCCGAAACCAACTCCATTGAACTCACAACAACTCCTAGACCAAGAACTATGTTGACCGTTTCTCCCAGAACCACCGCACGCGCCTCCACGCGCCGCCCAAAGTGGCTGCGCGTGGCCCTCACGCGCCTGCTACAGTGTCACCGTCTACCTCGCGTAGACCGGGCTCGATACAGTGCCTGCTGTTTGAACCGGCGAGAGCGGTTCACCGCCGTGCCTGCACCATTTTCCTCCCTCTCTTCACCATCCTCTTCGTCCAATCCTAAGCAATCCAGTTCCCTCACTCAAACACCTTGACACTGTCCCTAACCCGTCGATTCGAGCTCAAAATCAAAACCCAAACTATCCCCTGTTTCCTATTCCGGCCACTCAGGTCTTCTCCCGTCACAATAACCACCCTAGACGACGCCTAGGACCTCCCTGAGCCTCGTACCACTCACCATAACCGTCGACTCAACCCCACACGTCACGACTTCCCGTTTGAACATCACGGCAAAACAGAGCACACAGGTACTCTCTTTCGTATAGCCTCCACCGTGTACTCCTCCGTCACGGCAACACACTCAGTCGACTCTTGGGACCTCCAGAAGTCTCACTCTAACCTCCAAATCCCTCGACTCTCGCCCTAGGTCCACGACTTTTGAAAACAAGAAAAACGGGAAAAACAGGGGAATCAGGGTATACCTTCAATACTCGCTCCGCCGTCTGCACCGCCGTGTGCCACGGTGATCGTTGAGTCCCCTGCAGTCGTCTGCGCTTGCTATTGGCTTGGATTGAGCCACCACACGGCACAACCTCCGCCACAGTCCCACGGCTCCTCTGTTTTCTCAGAACTCACCGCCTTCCTCCGCCGTGTCTCCGTGCACGAACTCAGTCCCAAACTCGATCACCAACCTTCTCTCTTCTTCCTTTCACTCTCACAACTCACCAGAGTCTCACCCGCACACAAAATTGATCACTCAATCTCAATTCTTCACTCTCTATTTCCAGTTCTTCGAACACACACACAACACACATACACGGGTGCACCCCAAATAATTGGACCGTGCACTCCCTAGAACCAACCAGACCTCCTCCACGTGTCACCAATCCTACCCTTCATCTCACATGTGGCTCAATCTCAACCCTTCATCTGTCCTTATCTGTTGCACACATTCCAGAGCACAAAAGACCAAAATGCCCTTCTGTTTTACCCAAAAATTACAACTTTGCCACTACCTTTCTAGACCTGTAACTCCCACATCGTACGTCCGATGAATACGTGCCGCCTGTCATCGAACTCGGGACGACGAGATCTATCTAACGGTCTTAGGTCAACTTACCAAAACCCGTTTGTATAAAAAGTCAACGTTTCCCCCCCTAATTTCGCCAAATTACGGTTATGCCCTCAATCTTCCGAACATCACAACTTCCTCCTCGGATGTCGGAATCGGGCGTGCCACCTGCCTAAGGATTCGTAACGTCCTCAACTACGTCCTGGTCACTGGTCAACTCCCATTTGACCACCCGAAATAAAAGTCAACATTTCTGCCCGACCCAGAGGCAAAATCGTCATTCTAAGTTCCCGGACCCCTCGGGACCACCTAACCCTTGATTAACCTTACTAATCACACCTTAATCACTCTAGTAATCCCAATTCTCGGGACGGGTTGGTACACCCGACCCGATGCCTTATTAAATCAAATGGACTCGTAGTCCGATAGTTCGCAAATCAAATGGGTCTCAAGCCCGATTCCATATTTCCAAATCCGCAATCAGTTCATCAAACCATTATTGACATACAAGCACGTATAAACACAATATAAAATCGTAAACCTTGAAATACGTGCAAATATGTAAATCACCAATACCACAATCATATTCGTAAAAATCATATATATAAAACATATAAAACATTTATGCATGCATCACAGTTTAGAAACAATGTCCACTCACAGGCTGTCCTAGCAACATTTATGCATGATCGGAGTCGTGACTGACTCTGAGATATCGGGCAGGATGCTCAGCTGATGTCATATGTTCGGGCACGAGACCCAGTTTTTTTACATTTATGATTTCGGGCCAGAGACCCTAGATGGATTTCCAAGTTCATGGCGGTTTATGGGAACCGGCATGAACCCTGGAAAGATTATTATGGTACATGACGGTTTATGGGAACCGGGCATGGAGGATGTTTTATATATATATATATATATATATGAATGGCATGGATGTTATAGATCATGACGTTTCAGGGGGACCGGGCATGAATATTTATGTTATGTATATATATATATATATATATGTTCATATACCTTCCTTTTCTTCTATTATCTCCTCCGGGGAGGGTCGTTGGCCTGGGTGGACCCCGGAGTAGTCACAGAGTACTGACTGAGTGGGAGTTGCCCCAGTTGGGTTCCTTACTTTCAGGAAGGCTTGGATCGTAACCTCAGGATGGGTAATTGGTCTACGGACATTGACCTTGGATTCTGAGAGACTTGGGTTTGAGACCCCGGGTAGCACGCGCATAGCTTTGGAAAGCGTGACAGGATTGGTTGTGTGAATTATATGTATATATGATATATATATGTTATGTGATATGTGATGTGCACATGATTTGGGCAGTGGCCCGTGTACTTGGTTTCTTTATGATTTGGGCTGAGTCCCTTATGGATTTGGGCAGTGGCCCGTATACTTGATTTGATTATGGTTTTGGACTTAGTTCCCACCTATGATTTTTCTGGATAAATGGTTTTCGAATGCATGTATACTTTTTAGTGACGGGTACAAATGTAACAACCCGTACCTACGGGAAGGGTAAAAATGTAATTTGTGTGAAGTTTTGTAAAAAAGGACGATTTTGCCCTTGTGAATAGTAGACGAAAATGTTGACTTTTTGGTAACTTAATAATTTTCACGTAGACCGAGGACCGTTAGGTAGGTCTCGACGTCCTGAGTACAACGACAGGCGGCACGCTGTCATCGGACGTCGGACGGAAAAGTTACAGGTCTAGAACGGTCGAGGGCAAAACGGTAATTAATTATACAAGGGGTATTTTGGTCATTTCCTTTCAGCAAAGCAGATGAAGACAAGTGGCAAAAGGGGATTGGGATATTTTTCTGCTTGTCCATAGGATTGTGGACACGTGGGGGTGCTGGATTGTTCCACAAAGGTCTAAAGTGTGCGCGGCCACACTTTGTCCATTTTGAAACCGTGCAAACTTTGTGTGCGCAGAAAACAGAGAGAAGAACTTGGGGAGACGGTGATCGATTCAAGGGGTGAGTGCGGTTTTGGTGAACTGAGAGAGTGACAGGGAGCTTACGGTGAGTTGGTGGTGGTGCTATTGGACGGAAACCGTGCACGGCGGCGCTGTGGCGGTGCAGCTAAGCTTCTGTGAAAACGGGGAGGCCGTGAGCTCGTGGAGGCTGTTGTGCCGTGTGGTGAGGCAAACCAAGGCTATAGGAGGTCCAAGGGGTTGCAGGGAGTCCAACAAACACCGTGGCAGGCGGCGGTACTCACGGCGGCGACTGAATCGCAGGGTAAGTCTCTTTACTCTGTTTCCCGTGATTTTTCAAATGCAAAGTCGTGGAGTTGGGCTTAGAGTCGAGGGATTAGGAGGTCAGGGTGATGTTCAGGGAGGTCCTAGGAATGGTTTGTGATGGCTGCCGTGACGGGGGCGTACACGGCGGGGCTCAGTCGACGGCGAGTACCCAGTACTCTGTTTTGGCCGTGACTTCAAACTTGAAGTCGTGGACTTCGGGGATGAATCGACAGATTCTGTGAGTTGGGTAGGACTAAGTAGGGTCCTAGGAAGGTGCTGGTATCGCCACCGTGAAGGGGGAAGCAGTGGACGGCCGGGAAGGGAAACAGGGGCTGCGGGCCGTCTGTTTCGCGGCCGTGAACGGCGGGTTTCCGGCCGTGATTCTTCGAGGTTAGGACATGGTCAGGTTGCTTAGGACGGGACGAAGAGGTTAGGATTGGATTGAACCGAAATGGGGGTCGGATTACAGAGAACCGTTCACAGCCGGTTCAACTGTGTTGAACCGGGTGACTCGAGGAAGGAGATGCACTGTAGCAGGCGCGTGGGGCCCATGCGCAGCCACTTTGGGCGCCGCGTGGAGGCGCGTGGTGATGATTCCGGCCAAGCTTCCAACATGGTTTTGGTTCTAAATGTCCTAAGGAATCCAATGGTATAGTTTTCGGGTTAATCGGACGGTGTTGCGGGATAGTTTGGGATTCTTGAAGGTTTAGGGTTTCGGATTAAAATATGATTAAATTCCCGAAAAATTGGGGAAAATAGGGAAGGTATCCGTGATATAATTGTGACCCTATTTGGTATCCATTGACAGGACGGGAGACACCAGAGACGGTTGAGGAGCGCACGGAGCGCGAGTGACTTGCTCTGAACTGTGAGTGGACTCTTTCTTACTTCCGAGCATGCCTAACTGTTTTTATTAATGTTTTATGCTTTTTATGTGTGTTTATATGTGATTGAGATGTTTGCACGTTTTTCGAGACGTTTTCGGGATTTTGCACGTTTTTCGAGAAAAACGGGTTTTCAGAGTTTGATGTTATAATTCAGAAATTCAACCTAAAAACGTTTTCTGGTGATGGTAAATAGGTTGTGGAATATGATTTAGGATTTTCCTATGGTTTTGTTATGAACATGGATCTTTTTTCGGACTTGGGTTCGGAATGTCGGTTCTGAACGCCGGAAGGGCTTCGAACTAGGGATTCCGAATTTGAGTTTGGTGATGGGTTTCAGAATGGGTTTACACTGATATGGATTGGATTTGCTGGATCTGGATATGGGTTTAAAGACCCGGATATTGATTGACGGGGGACGGGCCCGGATTGAGTTTAAAGACTCGGGAGTTTAAAGACTCGGATATTACGATATTACCCCCCATAGGCCTATTGAGTTTAAAGACTCGGGAGTTTAAAGACTCGGATTTATATGTGAGGCCTGGTTGAGTTTAAAGACTCGGATAGGTCCAGCAGGTTTGATCGGAAAAATTGTTTTGATGTTTATGCTCTGGTTTCTATATCAGTTTTATAGTGTATCTGTTTCTTATGGTGTTTATAGTGTTTCTGTTTCTTATGATGTTCATATTATGACTTTTCTAATACTTCATTGGCTTGCCTGGTTTTAAACCGGAGGGAACAAATGATTATATTTCTTTACTTTGATTTGATGGTAAACGGTTTTAAAATTTTTATTCCTTTGGTCCACTCACACCTTCCTTTTTTCAAATTCCCTCCAGGTCGTGGTGATAGCGCTGGGGTGAACGTTGAGGCAGATACTGAGGCATAGAGCTTCCGACGTTCTTCCGTTGCGGACTTAGACTTGTAGGACTTTTGATGCCCATTTTGTAGAACTATGCTCTGGCTTACTGTTGTATATATTTACTCCTTCGTCTGATAGTTATGCTTATAGTTGTATTAAGTTTTTTTTGGGTACTGTAAGTGTGATTGTCAGACGGGAGTAGGGTTCATCCCGAGTATCGAGGTGATATTTGGGACGGGTCCTGACAATTGGTATCAGAGCATAGGTTGTGTCCATTTGTGTTGGGTCTAGGTTGTTATACTAACTCTATGCCTCTTTCAGCGTACGAGTGATCATGCCTCCGAGACGTGAACCCCCTCCACGACCTGAAGATGAAGCGGCGAGAGGGACTGAGAGCGCTTCGATCGAGAGAGCCCAGAGGCTTGGGGCTACTACGTTCAGCGGTGGGGCTGATCCCGAGGAAGCTCACCGATGGATCACCCGATTAGAACGTATTTTTGGGGTGATGCACTGTCCTCCCGAGGATCGGGTATTGTTAGCTACTTTTCTGTTGGATGCAGCTGCCTACGAGTGGTGGTATACGCTGGAACTGTCCGGCTGGGATGCACATACCGTGACTTGGGAGACTTTCCGGGAGCGGTTTCTAGATCAGTACTATCCCCGTTCTTTCAGGGATGCGAAGGAAGCGGAATTCCTTCACTTGAAGCAAGGGAACTTGACAGTTGCTGAGTATGAGCAGAGGTTCCAGATGCTATCTCGTTTTGCCCCGGCATTTGTGGCGACGGAGGCGGAGAAGTGCCGCCGGTTTGAGTTGGGCCTCTGGGGAGAGATCAGGGCCATAGTGACAGCCGGCTCTTTTGCTACTTTCCGAGAGTTGTCTGATGCTGCTGTCAGGGTGGAGGCCAGTTTACCTGCTCGACCACAGTATTCGGGCAGTGTTCGACGCCGAGAGCAGTCATTTCCAGGAGCATCGAGTCAGAGGCCCCCGAAACGGGGTAATTTTGGTGGATCATTCTCGGCTGGTGGAGCCCGGTATGGCAGACTAGGCAGCTTCCAGGGCTCAGGATTTCGAGGAGCTAGGTCACAGCCGACTCCTCAGGCGAGTGCGACTTCAGTGGCTTCTACAGGGAGGCATACCGGTGGACCCGGTAGGGACACTTGCTTCTATTGTGGAGAGCGAGGACATTTCCGTCGGGAGTGCCCATTGTTAGCTCCGGAGGGTGGAGCAGGCAGAGGTGCAGCAGAACCCGGGCGGAGTACTGCTTCAGTATCAGGGGCGGCAGGCCCTAGGGGTGGCGGTGGTGCCACGAGCAGTTCCAGAGGGCGCGGTAGGTCATCAGGACCTCAGGCGCGGGTTTTTGCGATGACTCAGCAGGAGGCTAGGTCAGCACCGGGAGTGGTGACAGGTACACTCACCATACTTGGTCACACTGTTTTTACTTTGATAGATCCCGGGGCTACCCATTCATTTATAGCTCGGAGTTGTAGCTTGGTTAAGGAGAGGGAGGTGTCTACTTTGGATTGTGCGTTAGGCGTGAGTACACCTACTGGGGAGATGTTGGTAGTGACTCAGGTTTTGAGAGAGTGTCCGGTGATGGTAGGCCAGGTGGAGTTACTGGCAGATTTGTTACTCTTGGATTTACGGGACTTTGATGTGATCTTGGGTATGGACTGGTTGACGAGACATCATGCTTCTATCGAATGTTTCGATAGGAGAGTGACTTTTCGGAGTCCCGGATTATCAGAGACTACGTTTCAGGGGGATCAGCGTGCACTCCCTACGGGAGTTATTTCGGCACTCGAGGCTAGCAAATTGTTACGTAAGGGGTGCCAGGGCTACTTAGCTCATGTGGTGGATACGCGTGCTACGCCAGAAAGGGCGGAGGATATACCAGTGGTACGGGAGTTTCCCGATGTTTTTCCCGAGGAGTTGCCAGGACTACCCCTACACCGAGATCTTGAGTTTACGATTGAGCTTCTACCAGGTACACAGCCTATTTCCCAGACTCCTTATTGTATGGCACCTGCAGAATTGAGGGAACTTAAGGCCCAGTTGCAAAAGTTGGTCGATATAGGATTTATTCGACCGAGTATGTCACCTTGGGGAGCACCTGTTTTGTTTGTCAAGAAAAAGGACGGAGGATTGAGATTGTGTGTAGATTACAGGCAGCTGAATAAGGTAACTATTCGGAATAAGTACCCCCTACCCCGGATTGATGATTTGTTTGACCAGCTCAAGGGAGCACAGTATTTCTCAAAGATTGATCTTCGCTCCGGTTATCACCAGTTAAGGGTTAAAGAGGAGGATATACCGAAGACAGCTTTCCGGACTAGGTACGGTCACTATGAGTTTGTGGTGATGCCTTTTGGTTTGACTAATGCCCCAGCAGCTTTTATGGACCTTATGAACCGAGTGTTCCGGCCCTACTTGGATCGTTTTGTGATTGTGTTCATTGATGACATCTTGGTATATTCGAAGAGTGCGAAGGCGCATGAGAAACATCTGCGAATTGTGCTTGAGACTTTAAGAGAGCATCAGTTGTATGCGAAGCTCAGTAAGTGTCAGTTCTGGTTAACCAGTGTCGGATTTCTTGGCCATGTGATTTCGGCCGAGGGCATTCGTGTGGATCCTCAGAAAGTTGAGGCGGTAGCCAATTGGGAACAGCCTAAGACGGTGACGGAAATTCGGAGTTTTCTGGGTTTGGCAGGGTATTACCGACGTTTTATTGAGGGCTTTTCTATTCTTGCAGCACCGTTGACGAGGTTGACACGGAAGGGAGTTCGGTTTGAGTGGGACAATAAATGTGAACAGAGTTTCCAGGAGCTTAAAAGGCGGTTGACAACTGCTCCTGTGTTGGCCCTTCCAGATGATAGTGGGGAGTTCGAGGTGTACAGTGATGCTTCATTACAAGGTTTGGGTTGTGTCTTGATGCAGCATGGGAAAGTGATTGCTTATGCTTCCCGACAATTGAAACCCCATGAGGTGAACTACCCTACACATGACTTGGAACTGGCTGCGGTGGTTCATGCATTGAAGATTTGGCGACATTACTTGTACGGTGAGAGGTGCAGGATCTTTACGGACCACAAGAGTTTAAAGTATTTGTTCACTCAAAAGGAATTGAACCTCAGACAGCGCCGTTGGTTGGAGCTACTTAAGGACTACAACTGTACTATTGAGTATCATCCAGGGAAGGCTAATGTGGTAGCCGATGCTTTGAGCAAGAAGTCAGCTGGTTCTTTGTCATATTTGAGGACGGTACGGTTACCTTTGCTGGTTGAGCTCCGTAGGTTGGGAGTAGAGTTGACTGTGGATGATCAGGGAGCACTCCTAGCAAGTTTCCATGTGCGACCTGTTTTGATTGATCAGGTGATTGATGCTCAGTTTGAGGACCCTATTCTGGGCATCATTCGGCTTGAGGTCGAGGCTGGAGAGAGACAGGATTTTGAGATTCGTGAGGATGGAGCCTTGGTTAAGAATGGACGGTTGTGTGTACCTGAGGATAAAGCTTTGAAGAAGGTGATATTGGATGAGGCTCACTGTTCAGCTTATGCGATGCATCCTGGTGGGACCAAGATGTATCGTACACTTCGAGAGCATTACTGGTGGTCAGGGATGAAACGTGAAATTGCAGAGTATGTCAGTAGATGCTTGATTTGTCAACAGGTAAAAGCCGAGCGGCAGAGACCTTATGGAGCAATGCAACCTTTGCCGATCCCCGAGTGGAAATGGGATCACCTGACTATGGATTTTGTGTTCAAGCTTCCGAGAACACCGAAGGGACACGATGGTGTGTGGGTTATTGTGGATCGACTTACGAAGTCTGCTCATTTCTTGCCAGTACGGGAGAACTTCAGGTTGGAACAGTTTGCACAGTTGTTTATAAATGAGATTATTCGGTTACATGGGACTCCGGAGTCGATAGTATCTGATAGAGATCCGAGATTCACTTCTCGATTTTGGCAGAGCTTACAGGAAGCTTTTGGGACTAAATTACACTTCAGTACTGCTTTTCATCCTCAGACAGATGGGCAGTCTGAGCGGACTATCCAGATTCTCGAGGACATGATGCGAGCTTGTGTGCTTCAGTTTCAGGGTACTTGGGAATCACATCTGCCTTTGATGGAGTTCGCCTATAATAACAGTTATCAGGAGAGCATTGGGATGGCTCCTTACGAGGATTTGTATGGGCGGCAGTGTCGGACGCCATTGTGTTGGACTGAAGTTGGTGAGAGGAGGTTGACTACTTCTGAGCTGGTGGAGCTTACTCAGGAAAAAGTAGCATTGATTAGGGATCGATTGAAGGCAGCGCAGGACCGCCAAAAGAGCTACGCTGACCGTAGGATCAGGGATTTAGAGTTTGTTGTAGGAGACTGGGTTTTCCTGAAGCTATCTCCTTGGAAAGGAATTGTACGATTTGGCAGACGAGGGAAGTTGAGTCCTCGTTACATTGGACCGTATGAGATCTTGGAGCGGATTGGTCCTGTAGCTTATCGATTGGCCTTACCAGCAGATTTGGAAAAGGTACATAATGTCTTTCATATTTCTATGCTTCGGAAGTATATTCGAGATGATTCGCATGTTTTGGAAGCACAACCAGTGGAACTGAGGGAAGACTTGAGTTTCGAAGAGCAACCTGTTGCAATCTTGGATCGGAAGGATAAAGTTTTGCGAAGGAAGACGGTTCCCTTAGTGAAGGTATTGTGGAGAAATCATCAGGTCGAAGAAGCTACTTGGGAACCCGAGGCCTTGATGCGGGAACAGTACCCTTATTTATTTCACTGAATTTCGGGGACGAAATTCTTTTTAGGGGGGTAGATTGTAACAACCCGTACCTACGGGAAGGGTAAAAATGTAATTTGTGTGAAGTTTTGTAAAAAAGGACGATTTTGCCCTTGTGAATAGTAGACGAAAATGTTGACTTTTTGGTAACTTAATAATTTTCACGTAGACCGAGGACCGTTAGGTAGGTCTCGACGTCCTGAGTACAACGACAGGCGGCACGCTGTCATCGGACGTCGGACGGAAAAGTTACAGGTCTAGAACGGTCGAGGGCAAAACGGTAATTAATTATACAAGGGGTATTTTGGTCATTTCCTTTCAGCAAAGCAGATGAAGACAAGTGGCAAAAGGGGATTGGGATATTTTTCTGCTTGTCCATAGGATTGTGGACACGTGGGGGTGCTGGATTGTTCCACAAAGGTCTAAAGTGTGCGCGGCCACACTTTGTCCATTTTGAAACCGTGCAAACTTTGTGTGCGCAGAAAACAGAGAGAAGAACTTGGGGAGACGGTGATCGATTCAAGGGGTGAGTGCGGTTTTGGTGAACTGAGAGAGTGACAGGGAGCTTACGGTGAGTTGGTGGTGGTGCTATTGGACGGAAACCGTGCACGGCGGCGCTGTGGCGGTGCAGCTAAGCTTCTGTGAAAACGGGGAGGCCGTGAGCTCGTGGAGGCTGTTGTGCCGTGTGGTGAGGCAAACCAAGGCTATAGGAGGTCCAAGGGGTTGCAGGGAGTCCAACAAACACCGTGGCAGGCGGCGGTACTCACGGCGGCGACTGAATCGCAGGGTAAGTCTCTTTACTCTGTTTCCCGTGATTTTTCAAATGCAAAGTCGTGGAGTTGGGCTTAGAGTTGAGGGATTAGGAGGTCAGGGTGATGTTCAGGGAGGTCCTAGGAATGGTTTGTGATGGCTGCCGTGACGGGGGCGTACACGGCGGGGCTCAGTCGACGGCGAGTACCCAGTACTCTGTTTTGGCCGTGACTTCAAACTTGAAGTCGTGGACTTCGGGGATGAATCGACGGATTCTGTGAGTTGGGTAGGACTAAGTAGGGTCCTAGGAAGGTGCTGGTATCGCCACCGTGAAGGGGGAAGCAGTGGACGGCCGGGAAGGGAAACAGGGGCTGCGGGCCGTCTGTTTCGCGGCCGTGAACGGCGGGTTTCCGGCCGTGATTCTTCGAGGTTAGGACATGGTCAGGTTGCTTAGGACGGGACGAAGAGGTTAGGATTGGATTGAACCGAAATGGTGGTCGGATTACAGAGAACCGTTCACGCCGGTTCAACTGTGTTGAACCGGGTGACTCGAGGAAGGAGATGCACTGTAGCAGGCGCGTGGGGCCCACGCGCAGCCACTTTGGGCGGCGCGTGGAGGCGCGTGGTGATGATTCCGGCCAAGCTTCCAACATGGTTTTGGTTCTAAATGTCCTAAGGAATCCAATGGTATAGTTTTCGGGTTAATCGAACGGTGTTGCGGGATAGTTTGGGATTCTGGAAGGTTTAGGGTTTCGGATTAAAATATGATTAAATTCCCGAAAAATTGGGGAAAATAGGGAAGGTATCCGTGATATAATTGTGACCCTATTTGGTATCCATTGACAGGACGGGAGACACCAGAGACGGTTGAGGAGCGCACGGAGCGCGAGTGACTTGCTCTGAACTGTGAGTGGACTCTTTCTTACTTCCGAGCATGCCTAACTGTTTTTATTAATGTTTTATGCTTTTTATGTATGTTTATATGTGATTGAGATGTTTGCACGTTTTTCGAGACGTTTTCGGGATTTTGCACGTTTTTCGAGAAAAACGGGTTTTCAGAGTTTGATGTTATAATTCAGAAATTCAACCTAAAAACGTTTTCTGGTGATGGTAAATAGGTTGTGGAATATGATTTAGGATTTTCCTATGGTTTTGTTATGAACATGGATCTTTTTTCGGACTTGGGTTCGGAATGTCGGTTCTGAACGCCGGAAGGGCTTCGAACTAGGGATTCCGAATTTGAGTTTGGTGATGGGTTTCAGAATGGGTTTACACTGATATGGATTGGATTTGCTGGATCTGGATATGGGTTTAAAGACCCGGATATTGATTGACGGGGGACGGGCCCGGATTGAGTTTAAAGACTCGGGAGTTTAAAGATTCGGATATTACGATATTACCCCCCGTAGGCCTATTGAGTTTAAAGACTCGGGAGTTTAAAGACTCGGATTTATATGTGAGGCCTGGTTGAGTTTAAAGACTCGGATAGGTCCAGCAGGTTTGATCGGAAAAATTGTTTTGATGTTTATGCTCTGGTTTCTATATCAGTTTTATAGTGTATCTGTTTCTTATGGTGTTTATAGTGTTTCTGTTTCTTATGATGTTCATATTATGACTTTTCTAATACTTCATTGGCATGCCTGGTTTTAAACCGGAGGGAACAAATGATTATATTTCTTTACTTTGATTTGATGGTAAACGGTTTTAAAATTTTTATTCCTTTGGTCCACACACACCTTCCTTTTTTCAAATTCCCTCCAGGTCGTGGTGATAGCGCTGGGGTGAACGTTGAGGCAGATACTGAGGCATAGAGCTTCCGACGTTCTTCCGTTGCGGACTTAGACTTGTAAGACTTTTGATGCCCATTTTGTAGAACTATGCTCTGGCTTACTGTTGTATATATTTACTCCTTCGTCTGATAGTTATGCTTATAGTTGTATTAAGTTTTTTTTGGGTACTGTAAGTGTGATTGTCAGACGGGAGCAGGGTTCATCCCGAGTATCGAGGTGATATTTGGGACGGGTCCTGACAACAAATGTCTTCGTTAAAATGTTTTTATAAACTCTTATTTTGTCCACTCACAGCTTTTAATGTTTTGACTGCCCTTCAGGTTAATAGCGGATGTGGACTGTAGCAGAGACCGATATATCACATACCTCCTCCGGATCCTAGCGTACTCTGATAGCCCGGGAGGGCAAAGGTCGAAAATATCCCTTGTCTGACACTTCGTGTTAGACGGGAGCAGGGTCATCCCGCGTTAATCCCGGGGGGATTGGGATGGGTCCTGTCACAGTGCCTCCTTGTACCATAACCACCATGGTGGTACCATCTACTACTCTTTCTATTTATTAAATAATATTTATATATATGTCATTAATCAGATGAAATCATTGATTTTCTAAATTATCATTTTTAAATCATTTAGATTTTTTTAAAAAAAATTAGAGATTGTTTATCATTCATATGTATAAACAAAATGGATGATTCACTATGATGATCTTACTTGTTAACAATACGGTTGATTTTTTTATGTTAATTTTTTTGCAAAAATAATTTTAAAACGATGATTTAAAAGTTAAAAATGGGTTCGAATTATAATATACATATAAAATAAAGTTTATTTTATAAATTAAAATATTATTACATGGAGATACTCAAAAATAAAAATGCAAGTATTATTTCAAAATAAATTACCCCGATAAGCAAGCAATAAAAAAATGGTATTCGTATTTGTCTATCATAAATTCAAAGTTTACTATATGCATTTATGAAATTATCATTAGATTTGTTGTAAGACAAATTCATGTACAAATTGTCCATGTATCTTTGTTTTTTCCTTTTCTTTTTGTAAACGTAAAACTTTTTGAAAGGTGGCAGAGCCGCCTCCTTTTAGTCTTTTAGCACTTTGCGTTTGCGTAGTGGCAGCTTAAATAATAAATACTGGAAAGCAGTAAGTTTCTTCAAAAGACGGAAGAAAGAAGAAAAAAGAAACGTGCAAATTTACTTTCTGAGTCATGTCACGTGCCTTATAAAGTAGTGACTGAAAGTAAATAAATTTAAAATCAACCCCGATTCCCCTACTCAAAACTAATCTTAATAATTTTGACACTATTTTTTTTTACTAATTTTTACTTATATAAAAATAACTAATCTTAATTTAATTAGGGTATATAGTTCTTTTAAAAAATAAAAAATAATTAATTATAGTAAATAAGAATAATAATTATGAAACCACATGATAATTTAATTTTTTTTTAATCTGTATCATTAGTTTTGGTCTATTCGTTTAAAAAAAATTATAAATATACCATTTAAGTTCTATATACAGTGAGTATACAAAATTCCACCATTAACCGATTTTTCATTGATTTATATTAATTTAACGAAATATCTATTAATATACCTGTGATAGTGTTTTGATTCAAACTTATAAGCTGAGTTTATGTTAGTTTATTTAGTATTATGATATGCTGATAATTTTCTTCATGTACATTATATAAAAGTTTTAAATTTAATTTTCGTAAATGATGATATTTAATATTTATATTATAATTTTTTCCTCTCAATATCATTGTATAAAAGACGAAAGTTTATTATTGGGTAAACGTAAAAACATTGCGAAATTCTATGGCACCCAATCTGTATCAAAATTCTCAAATTTTTTGTTTTGGCCTCCTAGTTGGAGAATATTTACTTAGCTACCTCATAGCATGCCAATTCGTGTCAAAGTAAAACTCTATATAAAAATGATAGGCAGAAGAGTCCTACAATGCCTATTATACTTGAGGGTTTTTATCTTGGGAAGAAATATAATTAGTTCTAATCTTATCATACTAAATATTATTATTGTCCTTATAATGGTTCATTTATTATAGGCAAAATACTAGATATTGACTTAATTTATTTTATAAAATTAACTTCCTATTATATAATGGATAAAAATATTATTAAATTTATCGTATAAGAGAAATTATAATATAGTCAATATGTGAACACCAAAAATAATTGATTCATATTCAAATTCATATTCACAATTATAATATAATACCCTTTTTCGAGAGTTTTTTTATTTATTTAAAAGAATCGTACTTAATCAGAAATATAACAACAATGTAACCAATCAATAGCATTTTTTCCAAACATAATTGATTCACATTCAAATTCTACTGAGAATTTCTTCAATTTAAAAAAAAAAAAAACTTATCACGTATATGAGATCTACATATACTTGAAATATATAAATAATATAATCAATCAATTGTGTTTTCTGAATTTTTGTAGCAATTGAACTATGCTCCTATGGATTTAGCATAAGATTGAAATATGCATTGGTGGTCATTGATGTAGAACACATATGTAGATGAAACAACTAAAACCTTGATTACTTATCAAAAAAGAAAAGAAAAAAGGAAAAATAAAAAAAAAACTAAAACCTTGAGAACATGTGGGTTGAGCCCACTAAGGCAGGTAACTTGTATTTTTGTATGAGGCCAACAAAATAACAGAGCATTTACCAAAAAGAAGAAAATAATACAACATGCTTCTATATTTGATGAATCCAACCAAAATACAACTCAATCTGCAATGGTCTGCAGTCCCATCCCTCTCAAGTCCCATCACACATGATCCCCGACACAGCTTGTAAACCCTTATTTTAATATTATACATTTATTTTTGGAAAATAGAAATATATAAATGAAATAAGAAAAAGGCAAAGTAAAAAAAAAAAAAAAGTGGAAAAGGCAAGGCAAGGCAAGCCACCAGATTTGGAGGTCACCGGTGAGTCAAAAAAGAGAGCTACGAAAGGTAAAAAAGAAAGAATCTATCGTTGTCAAAGTGTTTTCTTTTCTTGGGGGAGCATTTAACGTCCATTAGAATGTATGGAATGCTATAAATAGCTGCAGACCTTCAAGAACATAAGGAATTCATACACCAACGCTGTATTCGGACGTGTGTAAAACAAAACGCATACGCACCCAAACCAAAACTCACCCTTTCCCAACTTTCCTCATTGTCCAAAAGAAATCCTACCAACCCATCATCTTTTTGCTTCAATCCAATCTCAATTTGCATTTGGTTCATCGAAATTGTAAATAAAGGCGTCACCGTTCATCGGTTTTCCTTCTCAGAGTTGGATTTGCAGATTGTTTTGAGTTGGTGGCTCGTCAAGATCGGTTACAGGGTTGGTGTAGCTCATGGAACAGAAGCACATTTTTCTGTCTGCTCTGAGTGTTGGGGTTGGGGTTGGGGTGGGGCTGGGGTTGAGTTCTGGCCAGGCTGTCAGCAAATGGGTAAATGGTAATTGCTCCGCCGATGAGGCCACGGCGGAGCAGATTGAGCAGGAGTTGATGAGGCAGGTGGTCGATGGCAGAGACAGCAAAGTAACATTTGAAGACTTTCCTTATTACTTAAGGTAATTGAACAATTTTTTTTTTAACCCAAATAGCATATTTTTTTCTTGGAATAAATGTTTTCCAGGTAGAATGTTCTTAAGGTTTAGAATTTTAAACAATTCTGTAACAATACAATTTATGAACAAATTAAGAAATCAAGTGTGCTGAGATCTTCTGCACTGGCCCTCGCCATTTGGTTCAAAAGCCCATGCGTTTATGGGGTCCGATGGACAAAAGTCCAGCCCGACCCGAGAGTTAATGGACTAGGTTTAGGCTTATGGTGTTCAAACCCGATATGCCCGATAGGCCGAGCCCGATAAAGCCTGATAAGCCCAGCCTGACCCGCCCGTAATAAACTCGGTCCATAAGCCCGAAAATATAAAATACTTATTATTTAAAAATTAATACTCAACCTATTCTTAATACTAATATTTCAACCCAAACCCAAATCTCAGCCCCAAGTCCACCTAATTTATTTTAAAAATCTCAATACCCAATACAAACTCTAACCACTCCTCCACCTACTTAATAGGCCCAACGTTTTTGCATCCTTGAGTATTTTATTTTTAACGAGACCATGTTTTTGCACCCTTAGTATTTTTTTTCATTATTAATATTTTTTTTCATGCATATATTTTTTTGTAACTTTTAAATTTGAGACATAATTTATTACAAAAGCTCACGTAAACCCGATCCAAATGGGCTTAATAGGCCCGACCCGAAAAATCCGATATAAACCCGGCCCGATAAAAATCCGTGGGCTCTTTTTTATGTCATTAAGCCCGCCGGATCTGGTCCGCAAATTTAAAAATTATTTAATAAGCCCGATCCAATCTGGCCCAAGCCCACAAGCCTGGCCCCGCCGAATGCCGAGGGCTATTATGCACAACCTTTCTTTATCTGCTAGCAGTTGATTAATTTTTTGTTTATTTCTGCCTTTGGATATAATGGATATGCAATTTTTTTTCTGGGTTTTCTTGTCTTGTCTTAATTAATTGACTTGGCCAATAGGTTTAATGTTTTCAACTTTTTTTCAGCAATGAGCTCTTTCAGCTATGGATTTAAATTAGTTTTTATTGAATCCGATTATTAGCCTTGTGGTTAAATTTTAATTTCTTTTCAAAAACCGACAAATTTTGTATAGGTAACAACACTGGTTTAAGTTTAACATAACCACAAGATTAAGATGAATTTATGGTGTTAATTTGGATTCTAAATTTAAAAGTTTTTATGTTTCAATGACAGAGAAAGAACTCGGATGTTGTTAACAAGTGCTGCATTTGTTCATCTGAAACACTCTGACTTATCCAAGCACACCCGGAACCTTTCACCTGCAAGTAGAGCTATTTTGCTCTCAGGACCAACCGGTATGCTATTTTTTTTTTTTATCAGACCGGTATGCTATTTAGAAAATGTAATCTGTTTGTGTGATTTTCCATTGATATGCTTCTGCCTTAACATGTTCATTGACCTGATCTAATTACATGCTTTCCTTCTCCAAAGAACTTTATCAGCAAATGCTCGCCAAGGCTTTAGCGCATTACTTTGAGTCAAGGTTGCTGTTGTTAGATATTAGTGACTTTTCCATCAAGGTAACTGTGTGCGACTTTAATTTTCCTTGAATGTGGCTCGTACTTTATTATTACTTAAACCTGTTATGCTACATTTTTACAGACGCAGAGTAAATACGGTTGTGCCAAAAGAGAACCTGTAAGCTTTCTCTCCTTTATAATTTTTTTTCGTTCTTTTCTGAGTTCTTCGTGGGTTGGCTTGTTCTTTGGACCCAATGTTCTGTATTTCTGCACTTAAATGTATCTTTGTCATATTCTATTGAAATTCTATTGAGCTGATTCATTGGATTCTTTTTGTAGTATCTTAAGCGGTCCATATCGGAAGTGACGATTGAGAGAATGTCCAGTTTTCTTGGGTCCTTTTCCATGCTCCCTTCAAGTGGGGACACTAGAGGTATGAAAGGAAGTGAAGCTTATGTCTTTTTGTTAAAGCTCCTATGATTTGAATCTTATCTCTTGTTTTTGTCCTCAGTTTGGTAAAAGCTTATATCTTTTTCTTATAGGCACGTTATCATTAGGTCGGCAAAGCAGTACATCGGATCTTAGATCAAGGTATGGTAATGGGTCACTGATTCTTGAATCACAATTTCCAGTGCCATGGTGATTATATGTAATGTTTCATTTCTAAAGCATCACTATATACATGCAGGGGGTCTGAAGGTTCAATAGCAACACTTCAAAGAAATGCCTCTTCTGCATCTGATATGAGTAACCTTAGTTCCAAATCTGCGCCTGCAAATTCAGGTTTGTTCCTACCACAAAATACTGGCTGTTTAAGTATCTAAATTTGATTCCTTATCTTTGCAGGGAATTGATTTATGATGATACTAATTTTTATGTGATTCTTTTGTTCTTTCAGCTCCTCTCAAGCGCATAAGCAGCTGGTGTTTTGATGAGAAACTTTTTCTACAGTCACTTTACAAGGTAATCTCTCCAGTTTCTTTTTGGTCAGATGCAAGGAAATGTTATCACATATTATAAAAATAAATTTTCTTTGTGAATGCAAAACTTAAGTCAGTATAGACTGCATAATTACGAATTTTCAGTATATCTAAAATTGGTAGTATATTGCTGATAGGCATGAATATTATTTTTTGTATAGGTCTTATCTTCCCTATCAGAAAATGGTTCGATCATTTTATATCTCAGGGACGTTGAGAAGCTTTTCCTCCATTCACGGAGGTTATACAATTTGTTCAATAAAATGTTGAAGAGACTTTCTGGGTCGGTGTTAATACTTGGTTCCCGGATATTAGACACTGAAGATGATGGCAAAGAAATTGATGAGAGGCTTGCTGCTTTATTCCCGTACAATATTGAGATCAGCCCTCCGGACGATGAGACTCATCTTGTCAGCTGGAAAACCCAACTGGAAGAAGACATGAAGATGATCCAATTTCAAGATAACAAAAACCATATTGCCGAGGTGCTTGCCGCAAATGATCTTGAATGTGATGATCTAGGTTCCATCTGCCATGCAGACACAATGGTCCTCAGCAACTACATAGAAGAAATTGTGGTATCGGCGATATCTGACTATTTGATGGAAAACAAGGATCCAGAATATAGAAATGGAAAGCTTGTTATATCATCAAAAAGGTAGATACTATGTTTCTTTCTGTATGCTTGATTTCTCAGTTTGATAGTTTTTTGTTATATCGCATTGCAAATCAGATTGTTTTATGTATATAATTAACATCTGGATTTGAAACAGTTTGTCGCATGGATTGAGTATATTCCAGGAGGGAAAAGGTAGCGGGAAAGATTCTCTGAAATTGGAGATCAATGCTGATTCCAATAAGGTTTTTTTTTTATTTATTTTTTTTTAAAATTTTCATTTTCACTTATTGATGTTTTACACTCTACACTGAAAGTTGATTAAATGGAACTGCTATTAACTTCTGAAGTCTTCATGGTTTATCATTTCTCTTAAATTTTAGGAAACTGAAGGGGAAGAGCCTATCGGTGCAAAGGCTGAACCAAAGCCTGAAACTTCAGCACCTGAAAACAAAAGTGAACCAGAGAAATCTGCTCCAGCGGTGAATAAGGACCATGGGACTCCACCTCCACCAAAAGTAGTGAGTTCAAGTCCATAAATACTGTGAATAATATCCACCTGGTTGACCTATTCATATCTTCAATGTCTTATTGAAGTTTCATTCTGTTTGTGCAGGAAGTTGCGCCTGACAATGAATTTGAAAAGCGCATAAGGCCAGAGGTTATCCCTGCAAACGAGATTGGAGTCACGTTTGCAGATATTGGTGCACTGGATGACATTAAAGAGTCACTTCAAGAGTTGGTCATGCTCCCTCTTCGAAGACCTGACCTTTTCAAGGGTGGGCTTCTTAAGCCTTGCAGAGGCATTTTACTTTTTGGTCCTCCTGGCACTGGAAAGACAATGCTGGCAAAGGCCATTGCAAATGAAGCCGGAGCAAGTTTTATCAATGTCTCAATGTCCACCATCACTTCAAAATGGTTTGGAGAAGATGAAAAGAACGTTCGAGCTCTGTTCACTCTTGCAGCAAAGGTCTCCCCAACTATAATCTTTGTGGATGAGGTTGACAGCATGCTTGGGCAGCGGACGAGAGTTGGGGAGCATGAGGCCATGAGGAAGATTAAAAATGAGTTCATGACACACTGGGATGGGCTCATGACAAAAACTGGAGAGAAAATTCTTGTCCTCGCTGCAACCAACAGGCCATTTGACCTTGATGAAGCCATCATCAGAAGGTTCGAGCGGAGGTATATCCATATTTGTTTATTCTCAGAATTCTCATCATTCTTCTTACAGTTTTTGACTTTTTGTTCTTCTACTAACTTGAACACTCCTGTGTTGAACAGAGTCATGGTTGGTCTTCCCTCCGTGGAGAATAGGGAAATGATCTTGAAAACTCTTCTTTCAAAAGAAAAGGTTGAAAATCTGGACTTTAAGGAACTTGCAACTATGACAGAAGGATACAGTGGAAGTGATCTTAAGGTGGGTGTTTGTGTCGGTAATATTATAACCTCAAATTTTAATCAGTTAAAATCACTATGATGATCTCATGAATCTAACTACATGAAAAAACAACAGAATTTGTGCATAACAGCAGCTTATCGGCCTGTGAGGGAGCTTATACAACAGGAGAGACAAAAAGATATGGTAACTATCTCTTAATGTCGTCCTCTGCCTTAAAATATTCTTATTTTCCTCAACTCTTAATGATTTTCAAAACCTTGAAATTACAGGAAAAGAAGAAGAAAGACTCAGAAGGCAAGAGTGCAGAAGATGCTTCGGATTCAAAAGAAGAAGAGAAAGAGGAACGAGTAATTACCTTAAGGTCTTTAAATATGGAAGACATGAGGCAAGCAAAGAATCAAGTAAATCACTTCACCTGATTTTCTACATTTCCCCAGCAGAAACCATCATTTTCTGGGTTTTCTTTGCATGTATGCTTATATACGTATGTCTATGGCATTATGCAGGTTGCTGCGAGTTTTTCTGCGGAGGGATCAGTAATGAGTGAGCTAAAGCAGTGGAATGAGCTTTACGGAGAAGGTGGATCAAGAAAGAAGCAACAACTGACGTATTTCCTCTAACATGTACGTATATATACGGGGAAGCAGCAGGCATCTTAGGCAACAGCAGTCTCATCAGCTTCATTCTTTGACACAGAAAGTGAAAGGTTTGGAGGGAGCTGGAAACTCCACCAGAAGTACAAATGTTTGATGGCTCGCGCTAACGTGACAATCAATTAGAAGAAGCTCTAGCTCTGATCCTCAGATGATGTGGAAGAAAACCTCACAACCTGATGAAGGTATATACCAGTGTACAATATATAAGCAATATACCAAATGTAAGAGAAAGGGGTTTGGCATTTGTTGACACAAGTGTGTACGTAAGAGAGGGTGGGTTATCGGTGTTTGATTAAGCCGTCGTGCATGCCAAATGCCACCACAGGTTTATGTTCTGGGATTGGATTTGCGTCAATGTTCTGTGAATGTGGACGGTATTTGGACATTGCATTGTGGGATTTCAGATTGGCGAGAGGAAACTTGGACTGAATTTGTCTGATATGTCAATCAGTCATAAGGGCATTTGTACATTATTCTTCAGTTCTGTAATTCTTCAGAGTACACATTGCTCTCTTTACATGTCGAGTTTGGTTCATTTATATATGAATTGATATTTCATCTTTTGCAAATTGCAACTTTGGTGAAACAATTTTTTTGTTTTGTTATTGTTTGCTACATAGTACATACCCTTGTGTGCCTCAAAAAATTATGCACTGAGCCTTTTGATGACGTGAGGTGATTATATCGAAATCTTGTATTTCAATCCCGAAATTTAGAAAAAGTTGATGATCCACGAACGTAGATTTCTTAATCCTATAATACTCCAAAAAAAATTTGCTCTAAACAATCGATAATAAGACTGTCGTAATTTTGTATACAATGATACGAGGAGAATAAATTAATTTATACATATTAGGTATCGATTTCATTTTTTACGAGAGTCGAACTTGAGATCTCTCATATAACGCATGGAGAGGAATATCACTATATCTTGAACTTGTTCATTATTGGAAATCCTAGGCCAATGTGTGAACAGCGAAGTTGAATGCTTTGATACAATGATTTTGATGAAAAATGATCACATTATATATATTGGATATCAACAATGGCGATCCACATAATGTTTGTAGATGAATATCACTCTATCATAAAAAAAAAATATATGTTTCTAGGGGCTAAAGTTGGTAAATTACTCTCGGCACTTTAATGACCATACAAATCTAAAAATTGTACATTATTAAAAAAAATATTGTTGCCAACCAACATCCAAGCTCAAAGTTACGACTATTGAAAGTTAACTTATAATTGTTTCAATTTGAATTATCCAGGACAAATTAATATTAGCGAGACCACATAATTTGCAAATCACACATTAATATAGGTAAAACGCACTAACATAAGAAAACTCTTTGTACTAGTGTGTGGTTTGCAAAACATGTGGTCCACTTAGTATTTTCCATATTAAAATATAAAATTATTAAAAAAATATTTGTCATATTTTTAAAGTAATTTGTCAATTTGACCCTTGAACTTGTACATTTTCCTTCTCCCTTAACTTTTATTTTTGCCAACTTTCCCTTGAACTCTTTTTAATGGCTAATTTGCCTTATGCCATCATATTTATTCACAATCTATTCGAGTCACATGATGGTTATTAAATATGTTATGTGTTGACGCTGCATCTGACCAAGCAATAAAGCCAGTATAGAAGACTCGGGAGAATACATCAAGCCCATCTTCAAGGCCCATATTGGAGGCCTATCAACAAAGTCCATGCCTAAATACTACAACTACGTCCTAACCCTAGATAACTCCTATAAATAGGGAGCATCATCCCTCATTCAGGGGGACTCAACCTTTTCAACCTCTCTACAAACACTATTATCTCTCAAACGTTCATAGCTTTTATACTTGTACAAACATGATATTATTAATGAGAGTGAGGCAACACTGTGGACATAGCCCGATTTGGGTGAACCACGTACGTTCTTGTGTCTTGGTGTGCGTACGTGTCTTTACAATCTCGTTGGTACATTTTATGCATCAACATTATGTTATCATTAATTATTTTCTTTATTTGATATTGTATAGCACAATTTACTTATTTGAAATGTGATAAATCAATTTATTCCAGTCACACTTTGGTTATTTAATATAATATGCTATCATTAATTATTTTTTTTATTGATATTATATTGCACAATTTACTTTTTTGAAATGGGATAATTTTTTTGACAAAAAAATGTGATAGATAATTATAAATTAGTCAAATTTTTAAGCCTAACTTATTAATTAGTTAACTTAACATATAAAATAGTCCATTTATTTTTTATTTTTTATTTGTACTGTGTTCTTTTTATGATTTTATTTTTTAAAATTTTTAAATACCATTTATACCCGTTTTTCAAATATGGATGAGAAATTTTCAAATTTTAAATATCATTATTTTATATTTATTTTTTAAAATTATTTAAATTAATATAATTCTAACTAAATTTCCGAAGATTTATTTGATATTTGTTTTATCAGATAATACCTGATATTTTTGAAGAGTCAGAGAGTTACAAGTATGGTATTTCTCTTATTAATTTTTGTAGGTAAATTAATAAGATCCCGTTATTTTATTTTCTTTTGAGTGAGGTATATTGAAAAAAATATACCTATTATGCTACAATTAGAATTTCCACATATAGATATCTTATTTATACGTGAGAGTTAAATATGTAATATTATTTAATTGACCTATTAAGCCTAGAATCAAATATTGATAGGTACATAAAGGATTTTATTACCTGTATGATGAAACTATAATATATGACATCGGATACGTATATAGCTAGAAGAAAGATTAACTATATAGATGACGAACTAAATGAATCGCAAGATCATCCATATAGATAGTGAATAAATTGAATCTAATAAATCTACTTTTACAAAAGAAATCTAACACAAATACGAAAAAACATTGTGCAAGATCTCAAATTGTTTAAAATATATAATATATAATGGCACACTTGTAATTATTTAAAAAATAACTTACTAAAAAGAATGGTGTAATTTGACAAACAATAAAAAAAATGTTATTTATTTTTAACTGGTCTATATTTATCGTAGTGAATTAACTTATAAGTTGAATCTAAAAATATGATTTATTTATAATTATCCCTAAATTTAATGATTTGAGACAAAATATAATTAAAGGGGAAAATTAATCGTTAATAAGAGCAGGAGAGACAAAATTAACTGAAATAAAAGTATAAGGGAGTACAAATTCAGAGGCAAATGATTATCTTTGAATAACTAAAAGGCCCAACTAGCTTTTTGGCCCAACAGAATTATTGTAAAGTTTATGCTTTGAAAATTGAAATGTCTAAAGGAATCCTCTGAATCATTGTGTTTCTTTGTGCATTTTTGCCTTCGAATCGCGGAAGAAATTAAACATGTCAAAAACACTAGAGAGATACCAAAAGCTTGGCCTGAACGTGTCTTTGCCCAAAATTCACAGGTACCCATTTCCCTATAAAGAGTTGAGCTTAATCCTCAGAGGCGCTTACAAGAATATTCCCAAGAATCTCCAATCTCTCATCTTCCAAGACATCCTCACCGCCTTTCGTCTCCTTCCCGAGTATGTTTTTTTCTTCCAATTTCTCAGTTTTTATGTTTCCGGAACGACTATTATTTTCTGGTTCCTTGGTTGTTTTTGTAATTCAAATTCTGAGACATATTGCCTTCAAAAATGGAAACTTCACAACCCAAGTTGGGATCAAAATCTAAGATGTTTGTTTTATTTTCCATAAGAGGAGAACTTTTTGATGACGAAGTGAATTGGATTATAAGTTTGTTAATTTTACAATTTGTGAGTATTTTGAACTGCTGATTCTTTAAAGTTGTCTAGTCTTCTGTTTAAATACTAAGCACTTTTGAAAGAATACTATTGGAAAACTAGAATGCAGGCACGCAATGCTGTTTTGGCAGCCCATCTTCTTCTTCAGAGCGTCGAGGCCACGTTGCCAAAGCAGAAGAAGAACTTGGCTATTACAGAGTATAAGAATGCAATGATAGCTCATAAGAGACGCACTAAAGTCCGCCAAGAACAAAAGGGTAACATGATTTTGCTTTAGGTTTGCTCATGCTTGACTTTTTTTCGATTTGTTTGACAACATTATGTCAAATTTGCTAGATTGTCTGGTTTAACTTTTTTTTTTTCCCTTTCATCTTGTTGTAGTTTCAGACTCGATTCAGGTGCATGGATGAAAATATCGGTAAATGTCACCGAAATTTTGGTATTTTGAGCCGGCGGCATATAAGAAGGGGGAAAGAAATTCGCCGAAATATCGAACAATTATTTTGTTTTGAGCCCACCAATCCTTTTCTGGGATCAGAACAATGAAGATGCACTATTAGTTCGTGAAAATCGGACGTAAAACGAAGGAGATTGAGTCAGGTCATGTCGCCGGGTCGGAAAACCAGAGTTGCAGACCCAGCTGAAGGTAGGGGATGACTGGTATTGTGTATACTTATATATTAAACGTTGTAAAATAACAAAGATGGCTTTAGCTTGTTTTGCATTTGGGTTAAGTTTGGGGATCACGGGTTCGAAACCCGCCCCCCTTCTTTTTATTCATTTTATCCAATTTTTCAACAAAGGTGAGCCTTTTTTTTTTTGTCCAATTTTAAATATATCCATTACTTCTAATCTTTTAACAAAGTTTGTTCTTATTTTTTCATATTTTTTTTTCCAATTTTAAATATTTTAAATTTATTTTATTATTTTTCTTATAATGAATTTTTGTATATTTATTGTTATGTTTTTAACTTTCAATTATAGTAACTCACTTCAATTTATATTTATCTTTAAGATTTTATATTATTAGTTATCGTCGAAATCATATTACATCATAGTATTCATCATATATTTATTATATCAAAGTCATTTTATAATTTTATTAGTCATATATAACCATCATTGAGTATTTAAGATTTTCCCAAAATTTCATTCCAAATTTCCAATTTTTAGATCGAATTTCCGTCATTTTTGTTGACCGTAAACGATATCGATATCGATATTTAGAACGAAATATCCCTAAATTTAACTAGCGGTATATCCGTCGATATCGATATTTTTATTGCAAGATATTCTTGTTCACATATTCAGCAATCCCGACATGCCTTTTTATGCCTTTTTATAATGAAAGTGAAACCTATAAAACTGCATTTCCATTGCTTCCCTTCTAAGAGTGGATGATTGCTTCGATGAAGGTTGTGGAATATAGCAGCAAGTGACAACCGTCTATGGCAGACACAGTACACTACGTTCTTTGGGAATTCTGATGATGATCTGATTATTAAGGGGATGCAAGTTAATGGACTGGCTGGAGACGAAGATCGGTATATACTCTTTTGGAGAGACGCCTTCAAAAAAGCATATTTAGGTATTTTGTTCGCCATGTTTCAAATGCAGTTTGTCACTAGAAACTATAATTTTCAGATAATAGGTCTTATCAGAATTAGCTTATAGGTTTTCTTTTTGCCTCCCTAGAACATACTGAGTTACAAAACTGCAGACATGAATGTCCAAGCATATGCGTAAAGCAGATTCCTATCTAAGCCCAAACTCGTGAATGCTTACCATTTCTAGGTTGGCTTGGATTTCAGGGGGTTGGTCGGAGAAATTGAAATCCAATAGGGGATATTGTAGAGACTGCAACACGATTGTTTGGCTAGATAACATGAAATGTTCAAATGAACACACAGGACTAAATTCTGAAAATCAGAAAATTAAGCCTCTGTTACCTAGTCAGGTATTTGCTTGATCTTACCCTCTTTGCTCTAGTTTTTGGTCTTAGTTATTCTAAAACGGGTAGGGATTTGCTGATTGGTTTCTGTAGTGGTTGAGTTAAAATTAATTACCGTGCCAAATGATGTGAAATGTTGTTTATATGGGCAAAAGAAGACTTATGTGTGTATGTGTACATATATATGAAATCTTCTTGTTTTAGTCCTTTTGTTTTCGTACTAGGGATCAGTGAGCTTACACCATATTTTCATCTTCTTTCAGGTGGTTGAGTATCTGTTGGATGATTCTACGATATCATCGGTTTCTTCTTCAGACGGTGATAGTGATTCCGATGGAGGGCCGTTTTCCAGGTTGTGGGCCTACCAAAAACCTTTCAGCTGAAGCCAGTAAAGACCTTAAATTTGAGACCAATTTCGTACATGTATAGGGATCCTTAATGCTGATGGTTATACCTATTAATCTATAGGCTATAGCTGATTTCTAAGTCATCGTGTCATAATTTGTGTTACTTTTGCCATCATGTCACAGTATTTCTTTTATGTGAACTAAAATCGTAATTTGATAATTTCAAATGTTAATCAAAGATGAAATGAGCCGAGAAGGAACTGTTTGATTGGTTGATTTCCCTCCCTTTGCAGCCATAGGATTGATTAGGATTAATCCAACGGGGGAAATGTGGCATCTTTGAGTCTAATAAGAAAAGCTATGGAGGAATATGTAGATCTAAATGCGCATATATTCATTAAGCTCTGTGCTCTCCCAACAGGTACTAAACTTAAGGCATATAAAGTTATACTCTAATTTTAGGAAAAAAATGATTCAAGGCCACCTTCACTACAGAACACAGTAACTAAACATGAAGCCTCTCCTAGAGTAAACACTCGGACACAAAAGAAAGGTGTCTCTAATCCTTCTTCTTCTCCTTCACTGCGCCCTTGGGGATTTTACTCAAAACCTTCTCATCAAACATGGAATACTGCTTCTTAAGCTCGATCAAAGCCTTCTCAGAATAGGCATCAATCTGGACATCATATTTCTCGTAAATCACTGGCAACGTATGCAGCAACACAAAAACTGCCGTTCAAAAATTTAAGGTTCAAGAGGGTGTCAGTAATAGACAGGAAAGTTTCCGGAACCTGAACTCGGAAAAAATCTGAATAAATTGAAAATGACGGAAGGAATCCTTACTTATGTAGAACAGGGTCAGAAAGTTGAACCATTTCCCGACCACTGACAGAATCCACAAGACGGCAATAACCTGATTACCAGAAGAGCAAACCTTAATGAATCTGCAATCCAAACTACAGACTACACATGCAGCACAACTATAAAGGAAAGATCAACTTACACCAAGGAATGTCTTCAAATCTCTTCCAGATGCAATATCCCGCAAAACATGAAACCCTCTGTTCAGCTCAATTCTCAGGGCAGTAGCAAGATTAAGGACAGTCTGCTCAGGAATTTGAACTTTTGGGATTTGAGGTGGAGACCTGATTAAGACAGGTTGTAAATTCAATAACATAGGACGTCGCATCAAAGATCAGGTATGCAAAAAACTGGAATGAAGACGCCGGCAGCTTACTTGTTGATAAGGCTTGATGCATTGGACCACAGGAAAAAGACAGCCAGAAAAAGTATCAATAAATGACACACCAATGTGATTAAATGGTATTCAAGCAACTCAAAGAAAATCCATAATACAGTGGCACCACCAAGCACACTTGCAGATATTTTCTTGTTCCTCCATAGGAGAACATCAGCAGCTGCAATGGAAGATTGACATTGGATCATAATTGAAAGAATTTCCTTCCATCTTTCTTCGTGAGGCATAGTTTAGAAATGGCCAAATGGATAACTTCTACCAAAATTTTCATACCAAAGCAGCTTACAATCTCTCTCTTTTCCGAAAGCATTGTTTTAAAACAAAATCATCACTTTCAAAATTCAATCTGAACAACGTTGACAGGCTACACAACAAGACTTAATAAACGAAAGAAAGGATAGGCAAACACATACTATAGACTTGTGAAGCATTCAGAGCGCATCAGAAACCAGGAGAATAATAACTAGTTCGTTACATCATTTCCGCATTAAAATGTATATAAAAATCACAAAGCACAAAAATAATAACTAGTATGTAACAACATGCGCTCGTTACATCATTCGGCATTGAAATGTATAGAAAAATCGGAAACCACAGAAGAAAAAAAATACATAGAATGTCAGATCAGCAATCTGAAAAATGCCAACAATTTCTTCTCCAACCCCAAATCATTCAGGTATCTAACTTTGCTTTGCCTATCAATATTCAACGTCACTAGCTCACTGCACACTTCTTTATTCAGTCAAATATACGATGATACGAACAAAATGGAATTAAAAAAGTTAAACAGCTCGCTCATACGAAGATCGTCGTACATTTCAAGCCAATAATTTCAGAAAAAGAAAACTTGAATGCAATTAACACGAGTAACATAGTTAAAGGCATTTACCAAAGCAATTATTCAATCAGATCCCAAAAACTAGGTTTTATAATTTCAGTTTCTTAAGAATTTCTCAATTCCGATCAACCAAACAAAACGAATCCATGCAAGAATCAACGTTAAAAATGTATGTACGAAGAAAGAGAGGGTGGAGTAGAGTACGTTTGCCACCGCCCAAGACCTTGTGAACGGGCTTCTCCCGGCCGAAGAGCCTGAAAATCTTGGATTTGACGGAATCGTGCGCAGAAGGCTTGTCCTCTTCAAGCTTGGGTTTGACGGCATCGTGCTTGGACTTCTCCTTGTTGTCGTCGGAGTCCGATGACGAGGAGGAGGAGTGGTGGGCGTGGATCTTCTCCATCAGCGTTTCGGGCGTTGGTGTTGGCTCCGCCATCGTTAATTAGATCGAATATAGAGATAGAGAAAGAGATGTTGATTTGAGTTTTGAAAGCGTTGATATCAGAAAAAGTGTTGAAATGTTGGTTCGGATTTTTAACGCGAGAAATGAGGGAAATGAAATCTGAGCCGTTGATGATGGCGATGAGACCGAGGCTGAGGTTCGGATAGCTACATACCGAGTGGTTTAGAAGAAAATAACGGCGAGCAACCAAGGGAACGGTGAAGAGAAATGAGTGCGGGAGCGGCGGGAATATCTCGCGTTACGGCACTTCTGGTGCTCCATGTCACCACAGCCTCCACAACTAAATTCATTTCTAATTTTATTTCCTTTTAATACTGTTTCTAACTATTCTAAGTTTTGAAATTTTAACCACATAATATTCATAATTACGCGATAATCTATTGTCTAAATTAGTTTAAGATAGTGGGAGGGAATTAGTTTAATATATTCCAAAGGAAATCCTAATTGAACAATACTCTTAAGTTTTTTTTTTTGGTGATTACATAAACCAAACAGAAAAGTACAGAACAAAAAATTAAACAATAGTTCTAGGTAAGCTTGCTCCTAGCTGGTCCGCTAGCACAAGAGCCAACATCTCCCTAGGCGGGTGTAAGAAATAAACCACACCAGTATTATCTCCATGTCCCAGATTTGCCATACAGTTAGCCACTGCATTGCATCCACGATATACATGTCTCAACACACACTTCCCATTACTGTTCAAGAGGTCCTTACAACCATGAAGCAAAGAAGCCAGCATTGTAACTCACCAAAATCTGTGGCCAGAAGTTGCACCACCATTGCAGAATTTGTCTCCATCTCCACATCCTGCAAACCCAGGCTCCAAACAAAACTTAAACCATAGTAGATGCCCCAGACCTTGGCCTCCAACACTTCACCGAAACCCAGGTCGTTAGTTTCGATAGGACCTACACAAAGACATCGTCGAGGATCGACTTCAGATTTTCAAGATTGCAGCTCCATCATCAGGTAATCTTCTAAAAAAAACTTCTAGCTGAAAACGGTTGGTTTAGGTTAGATTAGGAATTGATGATTGTGTTTTAGGATTAGGCTTGTATGTGGAGGGAAAAACGATTACAATGAGGAAAACTGTACTGAGTGGCAAAGATAAACACGAGGTGTTTGTTAAAATGCACCAGTGAGGATTTCTGAGTAATCTTTAGTGTTCTCTCTGTTTTGAGAGAGTCACGGCTATTTTGATTGATTGTGTATGAATTACACTAAGCATACACACTCACTTATATCCAAAATTACTAGGATTTTATAACATCACTCCTCACACGCTTTACATGTATTTCTTGCTCTCTAAGGCACTCACACCTCACACAAAAAGTTATAACAAACTCTTAGCTGTCTCACACACACACACACACACACACACACACACACACACACACACACACATTCTAGAAGCTAGTACATGTGTCCTTGAGTGCATTAGAGATTTAGATAAGCTGCAATGCAGCTTGATCACTGCTGCTACAGTGGCAGCTTATAGTCCAACACTCGATCCTAAGCTGCTCACTGGTTTAACTCCAAGTAATGTTCTTAGATAGTTGAACTTGACCTTAAGAAGAGCCTTAGTGAAGATGTCAGCTAGTTTTTCCTCAGATTTAGAGTAGTGCAATAGGATCTCACCATTCTAAATTGCATCTCTAATGTAATGAAACTTCCTGTTTATGTGTTTAGTTCTTTGGTGGAAAACAGGGTTTTTAGCCATAGTTATTGCTGACATATTGTCACACATTAGAGCAGTTAGCTCTAACTGTTCTTCCCCAAAATCCTGTAGGACAAATCTGAGCCAAATAGCCTGTGTTGTGGCTTCAGCTGCACTGACATATTCTGCTTCAGTAGTAGAAAGAGCAACACTACTCTGCTTGAAAAAAGCCCAAGAGAATATCCCACTTCCAAATGTAAAGGCATATCCTGATGTGCTTTTACTGTCCTCTTCAGATCCTCCCCAATCACTATCACAAAATCCAATTAGGGTAGCATCTTGTCCTTTCCTATATTCTAGACCATAGTCTAGAGTACCTTGTATGTATCTCAACACCCTCTTTGCTATGCCAAGATGTTTCTTGGTAGGGTTGTGCATAAACCAAAATAGTAAGTTAGAAGCATACATTATATCAGTTCTTGTAGTAGTTAATTACAACAAACTTCCCACTATTTTTCTGTACAACTGTTCATCAGCAGCCCCATTGTTATCCCATTTTTGTAGTTTTTCATTTGCTGCTAGGGAAATGCTCACATGTTTACATCCCTTAAGCTCAAATTTCTCCAACAATATGGATGCATAGTTCCTTTGATGTACGTAGATTCCAGAACTAGTTTTTAAAATTCCCATACTTAGGAAATGATTCAATAGTCCTAGATCTGTCATTTCATATCTTCCCATCATCTCTAGCTTAAACTTTTCCATCATAAACTTACTATCCCTAGTGTAGATGATATCATCTACATAGATTAACACAATCAAAGTCCCTTCATCTTTCTTGACTTTTAAGTAAAGTGTAGCCTCACTTGAGCTTCTCAGGAACCCACAACTAAGTAGATATGAGATGATTTCACCATACCAAGCCCTATGTGCCTGTTTCAGACCATAAAAATCCTTTTTCAGCTTGTAAACATTGTCTTCTTGTCCTCTTATCCAAAACCTTCAAGTTGATCCCCATAGAGTTCTTCCTCTAGAACTCCATTTAAGAAAGCTAACTTTACATCCAGTTGAAACAGTTTCCATTCTCTCTGTGCTGCTAGAGCAACCAGAGCTCTGATTGTGTCTAGTCTTGCAACTTGTGTAAAGGTTTCATTGAAATTGATTCCTGGTTTATGTGCATATCCCTTAGCAACCAATCTGGCTTTAAACTTCTGAATTTTCCCATCTAGGTTTAACTTAGTCTTGTAGATCCACTTCACACCAATAACAGGTTTCTCAGATGGTCTTTTGACCAGACTCCAAGTTCCATTCTTTTCTATCTTCTCCATTCTGCTTCCATGGCCTTCTGCCATGCCTTTTCCTTGACAACATCTACATAGTTTTCTGGTTCAACTATTGTAACATTACACCTAGCATATGTGTCACTCAGACTCCTTATTTTGACATGAGTATTGCTAGGTTTAGAATCAGAACCATTATCTGGATTTACCTGAGTGTCCTGCACCTCTAGGTCTGATTCTAACTGCTCATTATCCGCTGTAGTAGCTTCAGTGTCAACTTCAGGAGTAAGTTGCACACTGAAATCCTCTTTTGTTTCCCAGTTCCACATAGTTTTCTCATTGAATGTCACTGTCCTAGAAACCACAATCTTCTTGGTTTCCAAGCAGTAGACCCTATAGCCATTCTCACAGTGTCTATATCCCACAAATATTCCTTTGGCAGCAGATGAGTCTAATTTTTGCTTGATTTGAGTAGGAATGTGAAAGTAACAGATTGAACCAAACACTCTCAGGTGCTTTACTCTTGGTTTCCTTCCACTGTACACCTCAAATGGTGTTTTCTTCTTTATAGCCTTGCTAGGACATCTGTTGAGTAGATAGATAGCTGTGTTCACAACTTCTGCCTAGAAAACATAAGGAATTTTCTTGTCATGAAGCATTGCCTTGGACATTTCCACAATCATCTTGTTCTTCCTTTCTGCAACTCCATTTTGTTGTGGAGAATAGGCAATAGTGAGTTGCCTCTGAATTCCCATTTCTTCACAATAGTTCAGGAACTCATGAGAGGTAAATTCACTACCTCTATCACTTCTAACTTTGATTATCTTGAAGCCTGTTTGAAGTTCAACCATGGCTTTGAATTCCTTAAAAGCATTGAACACACCAGATTTGTGCCTGAGGAAGTAAACCGAGCACATTCTTGAGTAGTCATCAATGAAAGTTAGAAAGTACTTGTTCCTACTCTGTGTTTCAGTCTGCATAGGCCCACAAATATCTGTGTGAATTAGTTCCAATAACTTAGTTGATCTCTAAACTGTCTCTGCCAAAGCTTTCATCATGCTGCTTTCCCATAATGCAGCCTTCACACACTTCTTCCTTCTTAGACAAAGTAGGCAAACCAATCAACATATCATCATTGATCAAAGTGGTCAGACTAGTGTGATTTAGATGCCTAAAACATGTGTGCCACAGCCAGGTATTTCCTTCCTCAATGGCAATCTTTGCCACATGAATAATTTGTTGGAAGGATAAAGGAAAAAACCCTAGTACTAGTCATGGAAACACATGCTATCTTTTTTCCATGATCATAGATTTTAGTTTTTCTTCCCTCAAACACAAGATTGTATCCATGCTCCACCATCTGCCCTACACTCAACAAATTCTCATCCAAACCAAGTACCAGCATTGCCTCCTTGATCATTTTATCGCCATTTTGAGTCATGATGACCAGAATACCTTTGCCCTTGGCCTCAACCAACTCTCATGTTCCCATTTTCACTCTACACTTCAAGGTTTTATGAAGGTTTATCAGAGATGACTCGTTTGAAGTCATGTGGTTACTACAACCACTATCTAGATACCAGGTGTCTGAACTTCCTGAGGTTATGACATAATGACATGCATAGAACAAAGTTTCATCTTCTTCTGCATGTTGTGCTATCCAGTGTTTGCAGATAGGTTTGGAATCATTCTCAGTCTTGTTTTCATCTTTCTGTTGTCCAGTGTTACCATCTTTGGTATAGTAATCAGGTTTCTTGTTCCACGACTTATTTCCACCATTGGAAAACTTTTTAGCTTTGTTTGAACTGGAGGAAGCTCCAACATGCATACTAGAAAATGCTTTCTCTATTGAGTTTTCAGAGTGTATTTTTAACCTCTGATCATAGGCCTTAATTGATGCAATCAACTCTTGTACATTTACTTCAACTAGATCCTTAGTTTCTTCTAAAATTGTAACAATAGGATCATACAATTTAGTTAGGCTAATGAGAATTTTCTATCCCATTCTTGTTTCTTTTATAACCTCACCATATGACCTCATTTGGTCAACAATAGTATATAATCTAGATAAGTATGCATTTAGAGTCTCATCATCCTTCATCCTAATGTACTCAAAATCTCTTCTCAAACCTTACAATTTAACAGATCTCACCTTTTGACCTCCACAGAAATCTCCTTTCAACAAATCCCAAGCAGATTTTGAACTTTCCTCATTGTTATTCTGGAGAAAATCGTATCCATCACAGAAGTCTGAATGAAACCTAATGCTCTTGTATCTTTGATGTAGTCTGCACGAGTTGGTACAACCATAGCTCATTCAGCTCCTTTTGGATCCGTATTCAACCCTTTTATCAACAAACTCCCACAAATCATGAGCTCTAAGTAAGGTCCTCATTTTTATACTCCAGAACTCGTAATTGCTTCTACCAAATATAGGAGCCGTAGTTCACTAACCTGATTAAATAATATATTCACTTGGTAAATAAACCGTAAATATCATTACTAGAGACAATTTTGGACATTATGCGAATTATGGGCCACATAGTAGCTACACAATTTTTTGGTGATTTATGGCTCCACAAATGACCCCATATTGCATAGGAATTTAGGGAATCCTAAAGAATGTAAGTTTTTGGCAATTTCAATGAATCATATTTAGAGTAGGACTCAGTTTTGTTTTGTATATTCTTCGTGTTGATGTTGAAATCCGGGTGGGCCTAAGATGTTGATCCAAATTGATGCAAATGAGCATTGGGATTATCTTCATAGGTTGGACTTGAATTATGGATTATTCTTACTAGCAGAAGTACAAACTGACATATGCAGGTAATTCAGGGGTGTCATCGTGGCCTTCGAGGGGTTATGCTGCAATAACGTGTAGAATTTATTTCCACCATTGAAGTCTCTTTACTCCCCCTTTTTCTTATTAAATTTTTTGTTTTCTGACTTTCACTTTTTTTTTTTTTAAAGCTTAGCTACTGGTGGTAGAATAATAAGTGGGAGTGAACTTGGTGAAGGCCTCCCATGAAAGTCACAAAAACCCAGTCTTCACCCAATCATGGTCAATCTTAGCCTGGCATGTCGATTCATCAATCCATTTTATTTTTTTCAAACACACCACCTTAGGTGGATGAAGGAGCTTGGTGCCGAAGCAGTCAGACGTGAGCTATCAGGGTATTATACAATTAGGGGAGGGATTTTCGTCAAGGATTTCTTTGACGTCACACCAGAAGACCCTTTCTCTATCATTGGTGTAGAAGGGCACTGTTTTCATTGTTTCTGCAAGCGAAAATTTGAAGATAGAATTTGAGGATCAAGTTTGGGGGGTAGTGATTAGGCCTTGAACGACAAATCAGAAAGCCATTTGCATCAAAATTGATTTGTTGAAGGTTAGAAATTGAATTATAAAGGAGACTTGACGTGGAGTCCACTTAATGTTGCCAACTTCGTATATTAATATACATGTATATATATATATAATATATTTTTTTAAAACTAATTTAAATTCTTTTTTTGTAGTTTCAGTCTTTTTAAGATTATGGGAGATATGGAAGCTCGATTGCGGTGATTCAAGCATGTTGTGCTCTATTTGTAGAGACTGTCATTTCAAGCTGCAAGAGGGCATAACTTTCAAGCTGACACCGGCCTAGCGTCAATGTGTTTCCTTATCAAGTGCAATAGTTGCCTAGTGCGGAGAACATTTCGCGGCTGGCATCAGTATTGCGAATGTAACGACTCACCCCGAAATTGTGTGATTATCAAGATTTAATCAAGGATTAATCGAGGCTAATCGGGATTAATCGAGACTAATCGGGATTAATCGAGACTAATCGGGATTAATCGAGGAAAAATGACGATTTTGCCCCTAGAAGGGAAAAAATGTTGACTTTTGACCCGAGAGGTCAATTGCACATGGACCGAGTTCCATTATGTAGATCGAAGGATTACGAGTACGTAGACAAGCGACATGTCGAATTTGGACGTCATACGGGAAAATTACAGGTCAAGAACGGTTCGATCAGATTTTACGGTGACACGTTATTTGAGGAAGTTGACTTTTAGTTGTTTTTAGTCTGACCCAAAGATCTGGTCTGGACCAATGGATGAGTGACAAATATCACCCATCTCATTGACCCATAACCCCACATTCATGCATTTCCCTTCCCTTTTGCTAACCTACGCAAAACCACCCCACCCCATTCTCCTTCATTTTTCATTCATCATCCTCATTGTCTTGTTCTTGTTCGAGGGAAATAGAGAGTGAGGAAGAGGCTGTGAGGGGCTGAGGAAGAAGATAGAGTCGTGGAGGTTGGCTGGGAACCCAGAAACCAGGTAAAACCTATGACCTGTTTAGGTTGAATTTCTGGGTTTTGGATTTTAAGGATTGAAACCCTATTTTCCTCTTTTCTGATCATATTCATCTTATCTACATCCCTGTGAGTATGTTGAACCCAAAATGAAGGCAAATGGACCTGTGGACAGGCCTGGGTTCGATTTTGAACATGGACGGTGAAGAGTCGAGCTTGGCCAGACATTTTGAGGCTCGAACGTTCCGAAGGCTTTAGATTGGCTTATGATCAGGTTTTGAGCGCGAAGCGTGGACTGTTTGTGAGTGGAATTTTTTTTATAACTATGATGCATGCATAAATTTTTTAAATGCTTTATCGTATGATTTGAGCTGAAATGATTTGATATCATTACTAGATGATTTTGTGGATTTCATTGTCGTTTTCTAAATGATTTTATGGATTTGCGTGAAAATGGTATTTGGCCTTGAGAACCAATTAGATAATGCTTTTAACTTGGATTTGGAGTCAAATATGATTGTATGATGGTTTTCGGATTTGTGAAATGATTTTGAGTATTGTGAAATGAGGACTGGACACTGTTTTTACGATGTTTGTGGAAACCATGTTTTGGGCTGAGATCTTATGCAAAACAACTGATTTGATTTGAGATACAACAGTTTATGTAAATGTGTTTCCACTTTTTTTACTATGACCGTTCTCCGTGATGATTGATATGACACCGGTAGGAATGTGTTTCCCCGGAGAAAGCCCCTGATTGTGAATGTGTTTCCCTAGAGAGGACCCTATGATATGTTGCTCGCTTCCGGGATGCGTTGTGTCCTCCTCGGAGGGGTCACGATGCATCGCCTATTGTCGAGCAGCCGTGGGAGGCTCGACTCAAGAGTGCTTATGTATGAGATCGGTCGTTGATATGTTCACAAAGATATGAACGTTGACCGTAGATGTGTTCACGACGACGTGCTCGGACGTGAGTTGTCCTGGAGCTTGATTACACGCGTTGCTTGGATATCGTGACTGATAATGATATGATGGTATGAGACAGATGTGGGATATGAGGATGGGTCGGGATTTTGATTTATTTCTTTATGTCCAAATATTTTCACATGTGTTGGTTTTACGATGAAAGCCTTTGTTTTCATATGTACTGTTTTATTGGAAAATAATGATTTATTTGTTTATGCATGCATGCTTTATAAAACAGAGGGTAAAATGATGCTTTTGGAAATTGGTTTTTCAAACTTTTTATTTTTATCCACGAACATTTTTTATTGGTTTTGGCATCCAAGTTGATCGCAGATATGGACTGTAATAAAGATAGAGGCATCAGATGAAACTATGTACTGTGGAAACCACGAGTGGGTCACGGTTGTATCCCTGGTCTGACACATCGTGTCAGATAGGAGCAAGTCATCCCACGTTAATCTTGAGGGATTAGAGGTGGGACTTGTCAGGTTGGTGCACGATAGTTTTGCTTCGGATGTGATGCATCTACGACAACAACCTCGTCATCATCCTGATAGTGGGGTTCAGGCTAGGAAAGTTTAACGGGAAGAACCCACCCATTGGTTCGATTAGGCATTAGATGCCGAGTTTTAGAGATTCAAGTTCCGAGTAGGATCGATTTTTGTGTGGGCCCAACGACTTGGGGTCGTGGACTTACTGGTGGATTGGATCCCAGGGTAGTGATTATTTGGAGTGATAACTGATGGTCGATCAGGATGGATGTGCTTCCAGGAGGATCAGGGGTTGTTGATGATCCTTATTCGAGAAAGGTTGAACGAAATTACTAGGAAAGTGGTACTTATGGATTGGGTCCCGGGGTGGCCGATCAGTGGATTACACTCTTGGACCAGATGGCACGGGCGATGGGTTACCCTCATGAATGTATGCATCTAATAGTAGTGTGCATTTTGGATTGGTCTACATAGACTTGGTGGTAGACATTTCTAATTACAGATTTGGAAGGGACTATCGAGAGTCGGGTGACGTTCGATGAATGTTTCTAACGTCATTTTCGCCCCAGTTTTATCGAGATATTGAGAAGCCGATTCCCTGCGCCTGAAGCAGGGAGACTTGATGGTTATTCGGTATAAGCAGAGATTTGTGGATTGGCTCAGTTCGCACTGAGTGAGACGATGATTGCGGCCTTGAGGATTCGTCGGGTTGTGCCGGTTCTTGGGAGTAAGACTCGAGTGATGGTGTGTCATCTCAGGTGGAGATGAGTTTGATGGAATCCAGCAATAATCAGACAGTTCTAGTTGATGTTGAGTGCGTCTAGAGGATGTATTTGTTAGGGAGCTTTGAATAGGGTTGCCTCTAGCTCTGATTCTTGAGTGGCAGATATGCGAGTCGCAGTGGCTGATAAGCGGGATAGAGAGAATCCCGAGAGGGCCGGTTGAGATTACATTTACTGTTCTAGTTCGGTGGGACTTTTGGACACACGTACTACACTTGGAGCAGAGACAGGTGTTTGGCGAGTATGCACAAATTTGTATAGGAGTGGATCCCACAGGGTTGGGACAATGGTATCAGTACTCCGACTAGTGGTGTGATTTGATCACCTACTTAGTTCGATTAGAAGATTTGACAATGAGACGGATTAGATTTCCCTAGATATTTGTGATTTGGGCGTGATCCTAGGGATGGATTGGTGGACTACCTGTTACTGCTCTATTGCGTTTTAAGTCCTGACTTGTCATAGTTGGTCTTTTAGTGGGACCAGAGGATCCTTCCTTTGGGATTTACGGCTTAGAGGCCATGAAGATACTATAGAATAGATGTTAAGAATATTGGACTTGTGTTATGATATCCCCGGATGGCTCGGTGAGCTTGGTACAGATAGAGTTGAGAGTATGAAGAGTCCAGTTATAGGATTCAGTAGATTTGGGGTTCATTTGACTTGGAATGTCACTTTGGGGAGCCCCAATGTTCTTTGTTTGTTAGATGGATGGAACTTTGAGAGTTGGATTTGACCATAGACAGCTGGATAGTTAGCTGGTGCGGAATGAGTATTCCATACCACAGAGTGCTTAATGAACCTTCTTCATTGTTCGTCATCTCTGGAATTCATGGATGTATAAGCTTGCAGAAGTTGAACTGGCTATGGACCAAAATTTGAATGAGTTGAGGAGCGGAAGGTGCTTGGTGTCACTTAACGTTGATGAGTGTAGCTTAGATTTGGTGGACCGGTGGTAGTGCTATAGCTCATATTCTTACTGTTGAGAGGACTAGTATGGATCCTCGGAGGATCGAGATGGTTTTAGATTAGTGTCAACCAACCATGACAATTGAGATTAGAACATCTTGGATTAGTTGAGTAGTATGGGATTTTAGTAGAAAAATTCCCCGTGATTGCAGCCCGTTGACGTGATTGACTTAGGAAGGAGTCAAATTGATTTGGTTTGAGAGGATTGCTGGAGGTAGATGACTGTGGAGCGGTTTTGGGCAGTGTTCCCATGAGACGCATATTGCTGGATTAGAGGTTTATAGCATAGCTCTGACCCTTCGCATAATCAGGATGGGGGTCAAGGTTTGGATTGGTACATCTTGGTAGGCATAAGTCGATTGGTCTTTGGAGTTCTCGATGAGTATGTATTGGACACGTCTCAAGTGTTGGTCGAGTGATCGGGAGAACTCCGAGAAGAGTTTGAGTTAGTATGCAATTTTTCCATGTCTGGGATCAAACAAACATGGTCTAGTGTTGGGCCATGATTGGTATAGTAGCCAGATGATAGTCGGATTGGATCGGAGATGAATTTGGCATGGTAATCAAATTGGATCCAATGTTGATTTTTTTTCGATGAGATAATTGACGAGATGTCGAGTACTGTGCTCTAGAGGCGAAGGCCTTATAGAGGGTTCAGCTGTTGTTCGAGCTTGGAGCTCAGGGCCATGGTTGGCCAGAGGGACCATAGAAAAACGTGTTTGTGATTATCTTAGTTAGAACAAGTATTTGATCGGGTCCAGATGCGCTCAGGATGAGTGAAATAAAAGTTTGAGACTCTAGAGAAGTCAGGATCACATTGTTGGTTGTTGGGTGAGACGAGGTATTATAAGGGGACTCTAGTGCGACTCAGATGTGGATAAGGAATTTGAATGGAAAAAGTGGAGCCGATGAGTTACCGGCTAGTTACGACAGTTTTTCGGGTTATGGTTAACCATCGGAGACCGTCTAGTGAGGTGGAGGACTTGGCATTGCTCAGCATTAGTAGAATTGTCAGATTGCGTTCTAAGTACACCTGCGTGGGTGATAGGTGAGATCGACGAGCGTTGATGTCTAGAGCGTGACTTGAGATTTGAGCTTTGGAGGTTTCCAGTGACAATTGGATCACTCATGTGTTGAATACAGTCATGGAGATTGAGCTGAGTTTCAGCATTGATCGTTGGATTGTAGTTGACGTCGAGTAATGTTTGGTTCTTATGCCTACTGTGGATGGACTTTGGACAAGGACGTGACCACGTGAGACTCTTGGTTTGAAGATAGGACTGGGTGTGAACTTCGATGACGAAATAGCCATACTGAATTTCAAGGATGAAATTCTTTAAAGAGGGTAGATTTTAACGTCCTACCTCAAAATTTATGTGATTATCGAAATTTAATCAAAGAATAATCGAGATAAAATGATGATTTTGTCCCTATAAGGGAAAAAATGTTGACTTTTGACCCGGGAGCTCAATTTCACATAGACAGAGGTCCATTACGTAGATCGAGGGATTGCGAGTACGCAGATAGGTGACACGTCAAATTTGGACGTCGTACATAAAAGTTACATGTCTAGAATGGTTCGATCAAAATTTATGGTTACACGTTATTCGAGGAAGATGACTTTTAGTTGTTTTTAGTGGGGCCCACAAGATCTGGTCTGGACTAATGGATGAGTGACAAGTGTCACCCATCCAATTGGCCCATAACCTCACATTTATACATCTCCCTTCCCTTTTGCTAACTTACCTGAAACCACACCACCCTATTTTCCTTCATTTTTCATTCATCATCCTCATCGTCTTGTTCTTGTTCGAGGGAAATAAAGAGTGAGGAAGAGGTTGTGAGGTGCTGAGAAAGAAGATGGAGCCGTGGAGACTAGTTGGGAACCCAGAAACCAGGTAAAACCCATGACCCGTTTAGGTTGAATTTCTGGGTTTTGGATTTTTAAGGGTTGAAACCCTATTTTCTAATCATATTCATCTTCTCTACATCCCTGCGAGTCTGTTGAACCAAAAATTAAGGAAAATGGACCTGTGGACAGGCCTGGGTTCGAGTTTAAACATGGACTGTGAGGAGTCGAGCATGGCCAGACATTTTGAGGCCCGGACGTTCCGAAGGCTTCAGATTGGCTTATAACTCAGGTTTTGAGTGTGCAACGTGAATTGTTTGTGAGTGGACTTTTGTTTTATAACTATGATGCATGCATAAATGTTTTAAATTCTTTATCGTATGATTTGAGATGAAATGATTTTAAATCATTACTAGATGATTTTGTGGATTTCATTATCGGTTGCTGAATGATTTTACGGATTTGCATGAAAATGGTATTTGAGCTTGAGAACCAATTAGATAATGCTTTTGACTTGGATTTGGATTCAAATATGATTGTATGATGGTTTTTGGATTTATGAAATGATTATGAGTATTGTGAAATGAGGACTGGACACTGTTTTTACGATGCTTGTGGAAACCATGTTTTGATTTGATATGACTCCGGTAGGAATGTGTTTCCCCATAGAGGACCTCCGGTTGTGAATGTGTTTACTCGGAGAGGACCTTATGATATGTTACTTGCCTCCGGGATGCTCTGTGTCCACCCCCCCCCCCCCCCCCCCCCAGAGAGGTCACAATGCACTGCCTGTTCTCGAGCAGCCGTGGGAGGCTCGACTCAGGAGTACTTATAATGTATGAGATCGGTCGTTGATATGTTCACGATGATATGAATGTCGGTCGTAGATGTGTTCACGGTAACGTGCTCAGACGTGAGCTATCCTGGAGCTTGATTGCACGCGTTGCTTGGATATCGTGAGTGATGATGATATGCTAGTATGAGTCAGATGTGGGATATGAGGATGGGTCAGGATTTTGATTTATTGCTTTGTGTCCATATATTTTCATATGTGTTGGTTTTACGATGAAAGCTTTTGTTTTCATATGTACTGTTTTATTGGAAAATAATGATTTAATTGTTTATGCATGCATGCTTTATAAAACGGAGGGTTAAATGATGATTTCGGAAATTGGTTTTTCAAACTGTTTATTTTCGTCCACTCATACTTATTATGCATTCAATTATGTTGTTTGTTAACTTAGATATGTATGAGTAGTTTCCTTTAGGATTAGGGCTGTTTGAAGCCCTAGCCATGTTATTTCTTATTTAGATTTCTGGCTATTGATTATGATTGTTATGCATGACTGAATTTGTTGGATTATTGTGTTTCATGAACTCAATTTACGCTTATAAGTTTGATCACCTTGTTTGTGTATAATTTTAGATGTAATTGCTTAATGGACCATAATATTATCTTACAATTTGTAGTAGCACGTTTAAGGGGTGGACTCTTATTAGTAATCTAAATTCATGACTCAATAGGATTTCACATCACTTTTCTAGGGATAGTGTAGTGCCATCAATTCTTCTTTGCGTTTAATGCATTATCACACACCATCAATAATAGATGTTTTAAGGGCGAGACATCATGCTTAAAACATGCAAACCAAGAGAAGATAATAGGTGTGGGGTGAGCCTTAGTCGGACCCTTGCACGGGCACTTAATTAAGAAATATGCATAGTATTAGATCAAGGAAATCTAGGGAGAACTATAATTGGTAAAGGTGGATAACAAGTCCTAATTTGTCTTAATCAATCAATCAAGTTTTCTTTGTTTTATTTTCATCATTTTGCACTTTATTTTTATCATTCAATTCAGTGCTAATCATCACTCAAAACCCCCCATTCATTTTCTATTTCATAACCAAGTTGTTTCATCCCGAACTAAGTGGATTCACGCTGAACAAGTCCTCGAGGGATCGACCTTTGCAAACCTACTATACTCGTTATATGATTTTGTTCACTTGCAAAGTATTACATTAGGAGTTATCTTTCATGATTCGTGGTTGGATAAAACTTCTATCAACTACTATTTTGGGGAAGGTTAGTTTGGTCAAGTAGAAAATGGGATATTTTGGGAAGGTATTTGGTTGAGTGGCTGAGATCCCACTTCCATTTTTATTCATAGATTTTCATCATCCTTTTCTCATCTCTTCCCCCCTCATCCGTACACCCCAACAAAACCCATACAACCATAACTTGCATTTTGATTTTACGGAGGTTTTTAGCTTAAACTGTGGCTAGGATCGTGCTCCTTGGATCCTCACAGTCAGAAACAACCTAAGTATGAAGGTACAATTGCATGGACATGGTCTGTCAGGGCCCACCCCTAATCCCCCAAGATTAGGGACTAAACCCTGCTCCCGTCTGACAACCCAAAAATGAAAGACCGAAACGACCTCACGAAAACCACAAATGACATTGTCAGACACAGGAGAATTTAAAACATCCAACGAGTCAACTGTTATACAGAGCATAGTACCAAACAAAGAAAACAAAAACTGATACACAGAGTACACGCACAACGAAAAATGGAAAACTCTCCGGGAAAACTCTTGAGTACTCTATGCCTCCGACGCTGCCTCAACGTCAACCCCCGCACTAGCTCCACGACCTGGAGGGCAATTAAAAACAGAAAATGTGAGTGGACCATAAAGAATAAAAGTTTCAAAAACCATTTTATAACAAACCAGGGTTTGGCCCTCCGTTTTGAAAACATGCATGCACAACCCACTTATTTAAACACAACTATAAACCACATAGTAATCATCACAAAACATTTATAATTCACCAAATAGACATCATGAAAACAGTATGATAAAACATAAATCCAAGTCATCATTATCCGATCAAACTTGATGGACCTATCCGAGTCTTTAAACTGAATCCAGAAATCAATAATCCGAGTCTTTAAACTCCGAGTCTTTAAACTCAACAGGCCTACGGGGGAAATATTAGTATATCCGAGTCTTTAAACTCAATCCGGGTCTTTAAACCCAATCCGGGCTCGTCCCCCTTCAATCACAATATCCGGGTCTTTAAACCCAATACCAGAAAATCCAATCCAAAACCATTTGAAAACCATTTCTAAATCCGTATCCAAACCCGAATCCGAAATCACTGGTCTGATGCCCTTCCGGCATCTAGAACCGTCATTCCGAACCCAAATATGGAAATCCACTTTTCAACTTTAAAACCAAATCTCGCTTTCCGAAATCCGATTTCAAAACCGAAAACCTTGATCATCGAAATCATGTTCCAAAATCCCTTTATAATCATTGAAAACCCTTTATTGTTTGAAATCCCAAAATCATAGCATCATAATCAAAAATCAAGCCTTTCTCGTAAAACGTACTGAAAACCGTAGCTTTCTCGTAAAACGTGCAATTATATAAAACAGTTATAACATATTCAATAATCATGAAATCACATGTAAAACCATAAAACAAGTCACTAAAAACAGTTATGCATGCTCAGTTATAGAGAAGGGGTCCACTCACAGATACCGGGCACATCACTCGCGTCCCGTACGTTCCGTACGTTCCTCGTCCGCCCCGGGGATTCCCGATCCTGTTACAAGTCACCAAAACACGTCAGTAACACGTCTACCAAGGTTCTCCTAATTCCCCACAAAATTCCCCGGATTCTAAACGTAAAAAACCGAGACCCTAAACATTCGATCCCGCCGAATTAACTCAATTCGATGTCCGATTAACTCGAAACCTATCTCAAAAGATTCATTACAACATCTAAACCAAAAACCTAGTTGAACGTTTCCCCAGAAAATGCCCCACGCGCCGCCCAAAGTGGCTGCGCGTGGGCCTCAAGCGCCTGCACTGTTCATCGTCTTCAACCTTCGTCCAAGCGGTCCAGACCAGTTCAACCAAACCAAACTGGCGTGACCGGTTCTCTGTCATCCGTCCACCATTCAGTCCCTCTTTCCACCATTCTCTTCGTCCTCTACCCAGCAATCCATTCCCCTTAACCAAACACGACAACAAAGCCTCTAAACCATCGTCCCCTGCTCGAACCCGTGACCAACACAAACCTCTGTTCCACAATCCGACCACCAGTACACTTCCCCTTCATGGCGTCGACATCTACAGGTTTCTAAAGACCTAAGGAGTCGAGTGGGACCTACTAGACACCTCGACTCAGCCCTAAAATCCACGACTAACCGTTTGAAATTCACGGCAAAACAAAGCAAATAAACGGGTGAAAGAAATTACCTGCCTGCCGTACACCACAGTACTCGCCGCCGCGTTCTGCAGGATTCACAGGGCCGTCCTAGTCTTCCCTCGATCCTAATTGGATCAACACACTGCAACACCATTACCAAGTTCCCTCAACACCTCTCTGTTTTCCCGAAATCTCACCCTCACACACACAACAGCTCTGCCCCGAGTTCCACTCACAACTCACTCACCAAGTCTTAAACTCTCTCTGCTCTCACTTCTTCATTCACCATCACACACACTCCCTTCACCTGATCGATTTCCCTCTCAAGCCTCACTCTGTTTCTCTCTTCGAACAAACACGATGCACACACAGTCCAATTTAAGTGCACCGTCCAAACTTGTAGAAACCTCTAGTATACTGCCACATGTCACAATCCTATAGCCCCTCTCACAAATATCCACTTGCACCTGTACACTTGGCCTTATCAGATTGGCCCAATTCCCAATGCACCAAAAAGACCAAAATGCCCCTGTGAGTTAAAATTACCATTTTGCCCTTCGCCGTTCTAGACCCATATCTCGCTCGTCCGACGTCCGATGAAGGCATGCCGCCTGTCATTGAACTCAGGACGACGAGATCTACCTAAAGGTCCTAGGTCTACGTGTAAAAACCCTGTCGTGCGAAAAGTCAACTTTTCCCCATATTTTAACCAAATTACGGTAATGCCCTAAATCTTCCGAACATCATAACTTCCTCCTCGGATGTCGGAATCGGGCGTGCCACCTGTCTAAGGACTCGTGACGTCCCAAACTACGTCACGGTCATCGGTTAATACCCAATTGACCGCCCAAACTAAAAGTCGACATTTTTGCCCGAACTAGGGGCAAAATCGTCATTCTACACTAACGGGCCTAAAGTAACCAACTAAACACCAACTAGACTCACTAATCCGTTACTAATCACTTTACTAATCTTGGCTCTCGGGACGGGTTGTTACAATCTACCCTCCTTAAAAGAATTTTGTCCCCGAAATTCCACAACTTGTTCCCAACACCCCTAGGGTCTCCTACCCAGTGGTCAACTTTCGTCCAACGACAACTACTCTTGCATGTTCCCTAACCTATCATCTCCACCTTGGGTATATCACAACACTCCCACTACCGGTTCAACACTTCTAATCCTCTCTCAGTAGAACCTCATGGTATACGCAAGGGAAATTCTATGAACAGAAAACAAAGGTATTTTAAAATACCTCATGTAGAGTACCCAATAGAATTCATAGAGTACATCCTCACGTACAACCACCTGCACCTTCTGGAACCCAACTCAAATCCTAACCCAGAAACAATCTAGTTCCAAGTTCTATTCGTAACACACCAAGTCATCTAGGGGAAATCCTAAACTCTACCCCGAGGTCCAACCAACATAGGTACAACACGTCCAAGGATAGTAAAAGTACCTGTCACGGCACCGGGTGCTGACTGAGCCTCCTGCTGAGTCATCGCAAACACTCAGACCTGAGGTCCTGAAGTTCTACCACGTGCCCTCGAACTACTAGTGGCACCTCCGCCTCCTCTAGTGCCTGTTGTTCCTGACACTGACGCCGTGCTCCTTCCAGGCTCCGCCGCTCCTCGACCTACATCACCCTCCTGTGGTAACAGTGGACAATCACGTCTGGAAACTCCCAGGTCTACCAAAACGATCATCACCCGCCGACGATGCTCCACTGTAGTTGCCCCTCTTCGGTACCCTCTAGCTCAAAGCTCCAGAAAAAGGTGGCTCCCGGCGTCGTACCGGCAAGCTAGCCTCAACCCTCACGGCAGCATCCGACAACTCTCGGAGGATAGCAAACGATCCAGCCGTCACTATGGCTCGTATCTCGCCTAGCAGGCCCAACTCAAACCTACGACACTTCTCGGCTTCAGTGGCCACAAACGCAGGAGCAAAGCGAGACAACATCTGAACCTTCTGTTCGTACTCAGCCACACTCATGCTCCCCTGTTGGAGTTGCAAAAACTCAGCCTCCTTGGCATCACGAAATGAACGAGGGTAATACTGATCCAGAAACCGCTCCCTAAACGTCTCCAAGGTTACAGTGTGGGCGTCCCAACCTGACAACTCGAGGGTATACCACCACTCGTACGCCGCACCGTCTAGTAAAAATGTAGCCAGTAACACCCGATCCTCCGGTGGGCAATGCATCACTGCGAACATCCGCTCAAGTCTCGTGATCCACCTCTGGGCTTCCTCAGGATCTGCCCCACCACTAAAAGTCGTAGCCCCGAGCCGCTGGGCTCGCTCAATCGTAGCACTTTCTGTCCTTCTCGCCGCTTCGTCTTCAGGTCGTGGAGGGGGTTCATGACCGGACCCATCCCAATCCCCCCGGGATTAGTGCGGGATGACCCTACTCCCGTCTGACACGAAGTGTCAGACAAGGGATATTTCCAACCTTTGCCCTCCCGGGCTATCAGAGTACGCCAGGATCCGGAGGAGGTATGTGATATCTCGGTCTCTGCTATAATCCACATCCGATGTCAACCTGAAGGGCAGTCAAAACATTAAAAGTTGTGAGTGGACAAAACAAGAGTTTATAAAAACATTTCATAAGAAGACATTTGTACCCTTCACTAAAAAGAATGCATGCATTCGAAAACCATTTATCCGAAATAGACCATATGTGGGAACTAAGTCCAAAACCAAGGTTAAAAGAACCATCATGAAAACGACCATACAGGCCACTGCCCAAATCCACAAGGGACTCGGCCCAAACCATAAGAACCAACCATATGGGCCACTGCCCAAAACCTGTGTAAACACACATCATATATCATATCATATATCTCATAAAGCATACATCATATATACATATAATTCACACAACCAATCCTGTCACGGTTTCCAAAGCTACGCGCGTGCTACCCAAGTCTCAATCCGAGTCTTCTCAAAGTCAAGATCAATGTCCGCAGACCACTGACCCTACCCGAGGTAATAGTAATCATAGCCTTCCTGAGAGTAAGGAACCCAACTGGAGGGTGACTCCACTCAGTCGGTGCTCCGTGACTACTCTGGGGTCCACCCAGGCCAACGACCCTCCCCGGAGAAGATAATAGAAGTAAAGGAAGGTATATGAATACATATATATACATAACATAAACATTCATGCCCGATTCCCTTGAACCGTCATGATCCATAACATCCATTAACCAGGGTTCATGCCGGTTCCCATAAACCGTCATGAACCAGATTGACCTGACAAAGGTTCATACCGGTTCCCATAAACCGTCATGAACCACAATGACCTTTCCAGAGTTCATGCCGGTTCCCATAAACCGTCATGAACCACAATGACCTTTCCAGAGTTCATGCCGGTTCCCATAAACCGTCATGAACTTGGAAATCCACCTAGAGTCCCTGACCCAAAATCATAAACCGTAAAGTAACTGGGTCTCGTGCCCGAACATAGGACATCAGCTGGGCACCGTGCCCGATATCTAAGTCATATGCTCGAGACAAAACCAAATAGGTCTCATACCCGAGTTTATCCTTTTAGAAATCCAAAACATTTTCATATAGACCAATAAAGACATACATACCCGTATAGGCACCGTATAGGGCCAAACCTCGAAATACGTGCCTATATGTAACCACATACAAATGCACCCATGGCATCATCAAACATTTAATAAAACATATAATAAACATTTATGCATGCACCAATTTAGAAAACAAGGTCCACTCACAGACCGTCCGAGCTGCCGCCTCGATTTGCGTGTCATAGGCTCTCCCGAGCCGATCACCATCATCAGGACTCCCAAACCTAGAAGATTTCATATGTTGAACACTTCCCCAAATTATGGATCACGTGCCCCTAGAAGGTCGAAAATACTGTTCATAGTCGTCAACCTCCAGCTACTATTCACGACACTATTCATTCGTCGGTTTTCTCCGGTTTTTGGACCGATTCAAGGTCCATTTCATCCCATTTTGATCCTAATATAATCCTAATCCTATTTCCTATCTTCCTAGCTAATTAAAACCGAATTAAACACCCAAAAACGTGCCCATTAAATCCGGCCATGGTGGCCGGAATTTCCCTCGCCGTTCACGGCCATTTCCGGCCATCCCAAGCTTCAAAAACAATCCTAAACTTCTCCTAGAGTTCCCAGAAACATAACCCAATAAACGAAATCGAGTAAAAACCATTAAAACTCAAATTCAAAATTTCAAATATTTTCACCTCAAGGGTTCGAGCTCCGCCGCCCACCACCGTGAGCCACCGTCCTCAGCCGTTGTCCTCAGTCCCTTAGTCATCCTCACAGCACTCTCACGGTCACACTAGATGGAGGTTTGTGGTGGTGTTGTGTGTTTTGAAGAAAATGAAGAAAATGGAGTTATGGATGGTTTCAGATTTTGTGAGGAAAATGGAGAAATGAAGTTTGATGAAGATGATGATGTTTAATGGCTGATGAGAGAAGTGAGATAGATTAGATGAGATGAGTGGTGTGGATTGATTGAGGGATGAAATGGATGGCTAGGATTAGGGATGAGTTAATTGGATTAATTATAAAATAATTAAAATAATAATATTTAATTACTTAGATCCACAAATTAAGGGATTTAGCCAATGGGATGAGTGACATCCATGGGACCCACTCAAAATATCTGGCCAATCAGAATTTGCCAACTCAGCCACGCCTTGAAGTACGTGCATAGTGAAATCGAACTTCCGTGACGTATAACTTTCCCGTTCGAAGTTCGATTTCAGCGTGCCGCTTGTCTATGGATTCGTATCGTCCCGATCTACATAATGGTCCTCGGCTCTCGGCCATCGGACCTCTCAGTCAAAAAGTCAACTTTTGCCCCTTTTTAACCATAATTACCAAAATGCCCCTAACATTCCGAACGTCATAACTTCTTCCTCGAATGTTGGAATTGAACGTGCCACCTGTCTATGAACTCGTGACGTCACGAACTACGTCACGGTCATCGGTCAAAATCTGTTTGATCGCCAGAATGAAAAGTCAACGTTTTGCACAGTTATGGGCAAAACGGTCATTTTGCATCGTTCGTACGATTTCGCCCTACTAATCACGGATTAGCCTCACTAATCGTGATTAGTCCCTAATCTAATCTAGGAATTTGGGACGGGTCGTTACAGTTCACATCTCGGAGGCATAGTCAACCGCACGCTGAAAGAGGCACATAAGCAGTCAAACAACCTAAACACAACCGCGCAACAAACACCAACCAACAAACAACAGACACAAACCACAAACCTATGCTCTGATACCAATTATCAGGGCCCACCCCTAGTCCCCCAAGATTAGGGACTAAACCCTGCTCCCGCCTGACAACCCAAAAACGAAAGACCGAAACGACTTCATGAAAACTACAAATGTCATTGTCAAACGCAGGAGAATTTAAAACATCCAACGAGTCAACTGTTATACAGAGCATAGTACCAAACAAAGAAAACAAAAACCGATACACAGAGTACACGCACACGAAAAATGGAAAACTCTCCGGGAAAACTCTTGAGTACTCTATGCCTCCGACGCTACCTCAACATCAACCCCCGAGCTAGCTCCACGACCTGGAGGGCAATTAAAAATAGAAAATGTGAGTGGACCATAAAGAATAAAAGTTTCAAAAACCATTTTATAACAAACCAGGGTTTGGCCCTCCGTTTTGATAACATGCATGCACAACCCATTTATTTAAACACAGCTATAAACCACATAGTAATCATCACAAAACATTTATAATTCACCAAATAGGCATCATGAAAATAGTATGATAAAACATAAATCCAAGTCATCATTATCCGATCAAACCTGCTGGACCTATCCGAGTCTTTAAACTACCGAGTCTTTAAACTCAATCCAGGCCTCAATAATCCGAGTCTTTAAAATTCGAGTCTTTAAACTCAATCCGGGTCTTTAAACCCAATCCGGGCCCGTCCCCCGTCAATCACAATATCCGGGTCTTTAAACCCAATAACCAGATCCAGCAAATCCAATCCAAAACTATTTGAAAACCATTTCTAAATCCGTATCCAAATCCGAATCCGAAATCACTGGTCTGATGCCCTTCTAGCATCCAAAACCGTCATTCCGAACCCAAATTCGGAAATCCACTTTTCAACTTTAAAACCAAATCTCGCTTTCCGAAATCCGATTTCAAAACCGAAAACCTTGATCATCGAAATCATGTTCCAAAATCCCTTTATAATCATTGAAAACCCTTTATCGTTTGAAATCCCAAAATCATAGCATCATAATCAAAAATCAAGCCTTTCTCGTAAAACGTGCAATTATATAAAACAGTTATAACATATTCGATAATCATGAAATCACATGTAAAACCATAAAACAAGTCATTAAAAACAGTTATGCATGCTCAGTTATAGAGAAGGGGTCCACTCACAGATACCGGGCACGTCACTCACGTCCCGTACGTTCCGTACGTTCCTCGTCCGCCTCGGGGATTCCCGATCCTGTTACAAGTCACCCAAACACATCACTAACACGTCCACCAAGGTTCTCCTAATTCTCCACAAAATTCCCCGGATTCTAAACGAAACAAACCGAGACCCTAAACCTTCGATCCCGCCGAACTAACTCAATTCGACGTCCGATTAACCCGAAACCTATCTCAAAAGATTCGTTACAAAGTGGTTGCGCGTGGGCCTCACGCGCCTGCACTGTTCATCGTCTTCAACCTTCGTCCAAGCGGTCCAAACCAGTTCAGCCAAACCGAACCGGCGTGACCAGTTCTCTGTCATCCGTCCAACATTCAGTCCCTCTTTCCACCATTCTCTTCGTCCTTTACCCAGTAATCCATTCCCCTTAACCAAACACGACAACAAAGCCTCTAAACCATCGTCCCTAACTCGAACCCTTGACCAACACAAACCTCTGTTCCACAATCCGACCACCCGTACACTTCCCCTTCACGGCGTCTACATCTACAGGCTCCTAAGGACCTAAGGAGTCGACTGGGACCTACCAGACACCTCGACTCAGCCCTAAAAGCCACGACTAACCGTTTGAAATTCACGTCAAAACAGAGCAAATAAACGGGTGAAAGAAATTACCTGCCTGTCGTCCACCTCCGTACTCGCCGTCGCGTTCTGCAGGGTTCACAGGGCCATCCTAGTCTTCCCTCGATCCTAATTGGATCAACACACTGCAACACCACCACCAAGTTCCCTCAACACCTCTCTGTTTTCCCGAAATTTCACCCTCACACACACAACAGCTCTGCCACGAGTTCCACTCACAACTCACTCACCAAGTCTTACACTCTCTCTGCTCTCACTTCTTCACTCACCAGCACACACACTCCCTTCACCTGATCGGTTTTCCTCTCAAGCCTCACTCTGTTTCTCTCTTCGGACAAACACGATGCACACACAGTCCAATTTAAGTGCACCGTCCAAACTTGTAGAAACCTCTAGTATACTGCCACATGTCACAATCCTATAGCCCCTCTCACAAGTATCCACTTGAACCTGTACACTTGGCCTTATCAGATTGGCCCAATTCCCAATGCACCAAAAAGACCAAAATGCCCCTGTGAGTTAAAATTACCGTTTTGCTCTTCCTCGTTCTAGACCCATATCTCGCTCGTCTGACGTCCGATGAAGGCATGCCGCCTGTCGTTGAACTCAGGACAACGAGATCTACCTAACGGTCCAAGGTCTACTTGTAAAAACCCTGTCGTGTGAAAAGTCAACTTTTCCCCCTATTTTAACCAAATTACGGTAATGCCCTCAACCTTCTGAACATCATAACTTCCTCCTCGGATGTTGGAATCGGGCGTGCCACCTATCTACGGACTCGTGAAGTCCCGAACTACGTCACAGTCATCGGTAAATACCCAATTGACCTCCCGAACTAAAAGTCAACATTTTTGCCCGAACTAGGGGCAAAATCGTCATTCTACACTAACGGGCCTAAAGTAACCAACTAAACACCAATTAGACTCACTAATCCGTTACTAATCACTTTACTAATCTCGGCTCTCGGGACGGGTCGTTACATGGTCGATACGGAAGGAGGAAGAAATCCAAAACTTCCAAGGCTGTTATTGTGCAATCCAAGTACTTTTCTTGATTTTGAGCTCAGATTTGGATTCCTGGGGTTGAATAGATGAATTTTCATATAAAGTTTGTTCGATTTGGTTGAGAAATGAGGGAGTTATGGAGGTTTGAAAATTTGGACAATAATGGCGGCTTTCGACCAATGAAAGGCAGTCGCAACGGCAACCACAACGACGATCCATTTTCTCCAGCAAGGGGGTAATTTCATGATGACATCACCATGTGACATCATGTTGACATCTTCTACCATATCAGCACGAGCTAACGTCAGCAGTCAAAGTAGCAGGGTGCCACATCAACAAGGTTGACGTTAGCATGCCACATCAGTGGATGACATCAGCATGCCATGTCAACACATGTGGGAAGGCCGATGGCCTTCCACGTGCACGAGCCTGTGCGTGGAATTTAAATTTTTTGTGTCAGACGGGAGTAAGTTCTTTCATGAGTATCGAGGTGATTTTAGAGAGAGTCCTCCTAAATATATCAAATACCATTAACAAACCTTATAATTCATAATTTCATAGAAATAATTCAGAGTATTCACTAACAAAATATCATCATCAATGTAATTCTATGTTCCAAAAGAAAGTAAACATCACCATTGCTCATTTGGTACATAATATCAAATAAGAATAAGCCGTGCTAATTAACAAAACTAAAGGAAAAGTTATGTAACAAAAACTATTAAACTCTATTTAGCAATCTTCATAAATTGCACAACAAAGCAACAACTAATCAATTATTAATCAACACCTACAATAAAAAAAAGAAAATATTAGAATTCAACCTCAAAATTAACAACAACAACAAAAAGAGAAATAAGCTGGAGTATAATTTTTTAGTACCTAAAAGCTATCCATCAACATAAATGCTATTAGAGCATTCAACAGTATTTCCCGAAGCAATTAACATTTTTATCATCATTACGGGCCCAAGATAAATATATCTATTCAACTATATTTGCAAGAAATCATTGATTTTTTTTTTCTATTTAAAACTAATTACTTACATATATGGCTAAGTGCACGTCTAATGCACTCAACCTTGCCCGGGCAAGGCACATCATAGCCCACATACCAGGCTCAAACTTTTTAATGGATAGGGCTAGCCTGGACTGGGCTGGGCCAAAGGCAGAGGCTGGGGCTATTCTAGCCTCTCCTCTTGCTTGGACTGGGCTAGTTGTAGCTAATATGGAGCTACCACATATCAAATATTGTATATTTTTTTTATATCTTTCATATTTTATATATTTATATATTTATCAATTTAAATTAATAATTGCATTTTTTTTATAAGACTTGCAAAATTTTTAGTATAATTTAAATTTTATTTTATTTTGGTAAAATTGAAATTTTATAAAATAAAATTCTTCATTATGATAGTGTTTAATCATTATTTTTTATATCAATATAAGTGAAGTAGGATAAATAAAAATTAAGTTGTATTTCATATACATTATATAATATTTTTACATTATTATCTTTAAAAAAATAATTTCTAAAAATTTAAATTCTTGCCCCTTGCCCCTCTCCATTAGAAACACAACAAATAGTCTTGGGCAAAATGTCATGAACCGTATCATGACGGGGGCTAAATCTTGCCTCTAACTCTTTGTTTTTACCTATACCACTAGACATGCTTTAATACTAGGCTAACCAAGCAATTGAACTATTTAATGTTAACCAAATACTTCAGTTTGGGCTTTGGAGTCTCATCGTAGTGTCTAAATGGGCTCTCGCCTCTTAAGGCCACTAACGGCTCTCACCTGTTAAGGCCACTGAGGGAGTGTGAATAGAGATTTTCCTTCAGCCTCTCCATAAATTCGGGGTGTGATTCATTTTCATCAAAGCACTAGTACCCTTAGTTTTTCTAACAAAATAAAATATACACAAATAATTATTAAACGGTAAAACTGATTCTCTTTAATTATATTTATTAAGAATATGTTTGGATTAAAAGTTTTAAGATTATTAAAAAATTATCAAATGAAGAAATTTAAATTATCGGAAATTAGTTTTCTAGAATTTGTAAAGTCTTATGTTTGGATAACATAGAAGTAAAACAAAATTTTAACATGTAATTCAATATTCATATATAAATGATAGTTATAAAAAACAGAATTTTGAAAATGACATTTTTATATGGAACTTAACATGGGGATTTGGGGCATCCAAATTCCTAGTTTCAATTATTATTTTTTTTGGAATTTGTAAATTTCAATTTTTATCATTCAAACAAAAGAATTGGTGCGTAGAAATTTTAAAATCCCAACTTTTTATCAAATCCCTATTCATTTTCTTTTATCCAAACAGACTCTAAGACAAAATAGAGCAGAAACAAATATTAAATTTAAGCGAGTATTTTGAAACATTCCTCCAGAATGAGCCATATATATGGATGAAAATATTCGTAATATCCGTAAAAAAATTTGTCGATATATTTGTGGGTATCTCATAAGCACCTAGTTGATAATCTTTTTATATCAATTTCCTTTATATTTTACTTTGTTGGAACCTTATTTATATTCATTTTACCTACTTTTATTCCTTTCATATATTAATTACTAGAGTTGATTAATTAGTAACTAATTACAAAACTAAAATTATTAAATTAATAAGTAATAATTAATTGTTAATTGCAGTTGCCCATTTAATTAATTCTTGCCAGGCCCAGCTCACCTATTGTCTCAGCCCTCGTGAACTCCATTCAATCCAATAAAGCGGGCAACCATTCCATTTTCACGACCCTGATTTCTTTGTGGCCCATAGATTCTGCATGGCCCATCTGCAGTACCGAAGCACAATTTTCGGCCTAAGAACATCAATTCCAGCGCATCTCTAGCCCACACCAACTCCAGTTCACCCGCGTGTCCATTTCTGACAGCTCCCACCAACTCAAACCATTGCATTATGTCGTCGATTCCCGCTACCATTTGGGAGCACAGGCCCAAATTCCACAAGAGACCAGCCCACTAAAACTTCGCCAATCTTCTCATAAGCCCATTCCAGCTTGCACCAAAGCCCCTATTCCACGTGTTTAGATTTCCAGCTTGCAGCCGTTCTTCACAAGGCCTAGATTTCCTTTTTGAAATTTCCTGCAAGCAATCCAATTTCCAAATAACACAAGGAAACAATTTCCTCTTTTTAGTTAGGTTTTATATTACCTTTTTCATTAAGATTTGTATTTCCTTTTTAGGAATTAGATTAACTTTTTAATTAGGATTTTTATTACTTTTTTCTTGAGGATTTATATTTCTCTTTTAATTAGAAATTGAACTATGGGCGTGTCCTATGCCCATAAATAGTTAACTTTGATTATTTTTCAAGAGTCTCTTATTTTTGTGTCGAAGCTATACTTGAACAAACTTTCCAATTTATATAATTAATATTACTTTGCAAGATTAATCACATCATGCTACATCTTCTACCCTTCATCTGTGCATAGTTGGGCATTCCATGTTGTCTCACCAAAGAGAGTTCATTCACTTAGCATCCTTTGGGCTTCCTGGGAGAAAAAAGTGTAACACGACCTCTTACTTCGTAGTTATCTTTTGGCATGAATATTGTTTCTATGAATTTATTATTAATCTTTTGTGAGTTTACGCTTTATATTGATTTCGTATAAATCTTCCATGTCAAGACCGGCCCCGAATCCCCTGGGATTAACGTGGGATCCGCCTGATCCCGTCTGACACGAAGTGTCAGACCAGGGAAATTCCATCTCTAGCTCTCGTCGGGGCTGTCAGAGTGCGTCAGGATCGTAGGAGGAGGGGAGTGATGTCTCATCTCTGCTACATCCCGCATCCGCTATCAACCTGAAGGGCATTAAACCACGAAAACCGTGAGTGGACAAAAATAATAATTTCATTAAAAATATTTTCATACAAAGATATTTATGCCCTTCATAAAAGCATATGCATGCATTCAAAACCGTTTATCAAACATTCATAAAATCCTTTGTCAAACATTTAGAAAACCTTTCAAGGGTTCATGCCCGGTTCCCATAAACCGTCATGACCCATAAATTCATTTGGGTCCTCGACCTGAAATCATAACTCAAACCCGTAGGTCAAATCACTAGGGACTCAGCCCAAATCACGTCACGTGCGGGTCTCAGCCCAAAACCATTCTCAAAATATCACAAACAGGGTCTCCGCCCCAAATCACTTTCACAAATTCAAATACGGGGGTCTCCGCCCCAAATCACTTTCTGAAACATAAAACACAGGGTCTCCGCCCTCAAATCACTTTTCCATAAAACCTCATACGTATCAACATACGTATAACCCATCCGCGACTCTTCCGAGAAGATGCCAACTCGGGGCACACAGCCCCTAGGGAACACATCCCCGAAATAGTCACGATACCATCGTATCTATCTAGTGTGCACACTACTCGGGGTCTATCTCCGAGTCTTCTCCCAGGAATCTCCATTTGGGAGGCTCAATCACTGGATCTAGTCCGAGCTCTCTCTCTGGATCTAGTCCACACATCTCACCGGAATCTGGTCCGGGACCACAACTTAAGTAACCACCACTCCTGGAACGGGATCCCTATGGGGATACCCACTCTGGTCTGTGGATCGTGACTCTCCAGGTCGACGCTGGAGGAGACCATATAAACATATGGATGGTTCATTCATTTCAAGTACTTTATTTCTTTTCTCAAAATCATATTTCAACTGGGTCTCAAACCCGATTCATCTCAACGGGATTCCTCGAATCCGATTCAAATCCATTTCACAGGCCTCGGCCTAAATCCTCAGTTCAACAGGGTCTCATGCCCGATTCTCATTTCATAAACCGAACTGGAACTCAAGCCCGATTTCACAATCAACAGGGCCCTAAGCCCGAACCACGACTCAATAGGACCTCACGTCCGATTTCACAATCAACGGGGCCTTAAGCCCGATATCTCAACTAAATGGGTCTCAGGCCCGATATCAGAAATCATCGGGGCATCAAGCCCGATAGTACACCTAACTGGGCCTCAAACCCGAATCATAAACCAAATGGACCCTCGGTCCGGTCATATAGCTCAAATGGACTCTAGGTCCGATTCCTCGTCAAATCAAATGGACTACAAGTCCGAGAGTTCGTCAATCAATTGGGACTCATGCCTGATTTCATATTTCTAAATCTGAAATCCATTTATTAAATCGTCATCGAAAACATGGTATGCAAAAGTACGACATAAAGCCGAAAACCTCGAAAAACGTGCAAATATGTCGATCCTAAGCTACCACAATCAAATGCACTCATGGCATCACAAAACATACATTAAAACACTTAAAAACATTTATGCAAGCATCAAGTTCGAAAGAAAGGTCCACTCACAGACCGTCCAAAACCGCGCCTCGATACACATGCCATAATCGCCTCCCGGGTCAAACGTCGCCTCCGGGATTCCCGAACCTGTCCAAATTAATTTAGAGGGTTACTAACTACTTATATAACCCCTCAATAAAGTCCCGTAATTTTCCGGAATTTTCTAACTATTTTTAAAACCGAACCTAAACCTTCGGATAACCCGAACCCTATCGAAACGAGGTCCGATTGACACGAAACCAGTCCCAAAATGTTCGTTACATTGAATAGATGGTTTTGTGTGTTGAACACATCCCCAAATAACCAGTCACGCGCCCCTGGAAGTGGCCTACACGTGGGCCCACGCGCCGGCTACTGTGGATCGTCCATGTCCCTGCGACGGTCGGTTCAGACCGGCGTGACCGGTTCAACTCAGTTTCTCCCTCAATTTTCATCCGTTTGCCTCCATTCCAATGCCTAAATTCCTATTTTCAAGTTTCCTAACTAACCCAATCAATAAAACAATCTAAAAACGCCTCAATCCTATGGTTTAATTTTGAACCTCACGGTTCATTTTCTCTCAAATTCACTCACGGCTTCACAGCCGTCCAACACCTCCCAAAATCATCTTAATAGCTTCCTAATAACCCCCTAAGCTCATCCTAATCATCTAATAGCAACCATAAAGTCCAAATCGAAAAATAGAAAAAAATGGGTTTATCGGGCTTACCGTGCACTCCTCCTCCGCCGTCCACGGCGGCGTCGTTCCTGGCCGGCCACCAGCGTCCACCGGTCCTCCCTCACTCTCTGGTCTCTCAGATATGATCATTGGGTTGAGGGGTTGGATTTGGGGTGAGAGTTTGATCGGGTTTGGCTTAGGAAAAATGAAGAAAATGATCGATGAAGAGGAAATGGAAGATGCATGAATGAAAAGTGATGTCCAGTGGATGAGTGACACTTGTCACTCATCCATTGGGCCACTGAAAATCCCTGGGCCCAACCTAATTCCACTTGCCTCGGAAAACGCGCGATTATGAATAGTACTTCTCAATTTCCGTGAACCGTAACTTCCCCGTCGAACGTCCGAATTCGACGTACCGCCTGTCTACGGATTAGTATCGTCGTGATCTACATAACGGTCTTCGGTCCTCGGCCATCGGACCTCCCGGTCAAAAAGTCAACTTTTGGCCCAAATTACCAAAATGCCCTTGAACTTCCGAACGTCATAACTTCCTCCTCGAACGTCGGAATCGAGCGTGCCACCTGTCTATGAACTCGTGACGTCACGGTCATCGGCCAAAGTCCATTTGACCACCTGAACAAAAAATCAACGATTCACCCATTCTAGGGGCAAAATCGTCATTTCGCCCGAACGTCTGCTAATTCTCGCCTAATCTCCGATTAGTCTCGCTAATCCGTAATTAATCCTTAATTTATCCCGCTAATTCGGGACGGGTCGTCACATTCCATGTGTTCTAGTATTTTAATTTTTGCTATGTTTGTATATTGGTGCTTAATAGTTGATAGATGAATTGGGCGTTCCCTAGTCTATTATTGAAAGTGTCGTCGGGTGTCCAAAGCAAGTACTTACGAATATGAAACCTTATGGTAGAACTAAGGTTATATAATTTTGTAGGTTTGCAGTTAATATAATTCATGAATGAGTAATGCATAAAAAATGAGTTGACCACATGTAAATAATAGATTATGTTAGTTTAGGTTTAGTTTAATTACTTACGACTTTAAAATCAATCTTTACCCCCAATTAACCAATCAAACGACAATCCTGCTTAGGTACCCTCAATCCCTGGTTCAGAACGATCTCTATTTACCAATAGTACAATCTACAAAAAAATATTTTTAATTGCATACGTTTCCTTAAGTATTGAGTGTGATTTTGTATTTACTTTAACGTTTAGTTTTTGCTTATTAATTTTTGGCGCCGTTGTCGAGGATTGAAAAATCTCTTGTTTGATTTCGTTTGTGTAAATATGTTTATAATGTAATTATTAAATATGTTTTTATTTTCTATTTTTCGGAACTCAACACTACATATACTAAATTTTCTGTTTTTATTTTCTTACACTTGTCTAACTTCTTGATTCATTACTTGTCTTTATGTGTGAGCAATCTATATGGAATTCACTTAATCTAAGCTTCATGAACTAGACTTAGAGAGGACGCCCTTGTCAAGGAGACAGCGCATGAACTTGACGCTCAGATTCAAGATGGATTGACGCCTTACCTAAAGGCAATGGGAGAGCACGTTGTGGAGTTCGAAAGAGTGCATAGATCATCGTATAAGTTGATTGGAGTACTTCGTCTACGCTGAAAACGTTAAACTTAAGCGTTTGTTAGGAGACAACCCAATAGAGGAGTCTACAACACATTTGCATTCTCTTCCCTTGTCTTCTTCTATTTTTCGTTTTTTTATTTTTGTTTTATTTTCGTTAAACTCTAAGTCATACTTGATTCTATGCTTTTACTTTGATACATTGAGAATAATGTCAAATTTAAGTGTGGGGGAGAGGTTAACAATTTTGTGATTATTATTTAAAAATAAATAAAAAAAACAAATAATAAAATAAAAATTGTTGTTTCGTCTTAAAAAAATTGTTTTAAAAAAAGAATATTTTTCCAAAAAAAAAAAGGATTAAGAATTTCATTTTTTTTTAAATAAATTGTTGTTTTAATTACTTCTTGCAAAAACAAACTCAACAAAAAAAAATTTAAAATACAAAAAAAAAAAATTGTGTGTTTTAAGTCTTTATTTTCAAGAGTCGTAGGATGTCCTTAACTGGTCAATGATGAATTGGAACCAATCAAGAATATTATGGCATTTGCATATCACTTTGTTAGAATTCTTGTGCTAGTTGAGATATTTTGAGTGTTCTAACTTGTAGTAGATATGGTTTGTAAAACTTAGTACAGATTCGCATGTTAGAAATGAGTTTTGAATCACATTTAACCCTTGTGAGCTTTTGAGCTATATGTTCTTTTTTTCTTGAGTGAAAATCATTTATAGTTCATATATGCCTCATCTGCTTACTTGCAATAGCTTTAATGAACTAGAGATTGCTAAAATTTATTCATGTTAATTTGCAAAGCTTATAGTCAAAACATACTTTGATTATGGATATGATTGAAGGCACCTAAGTTGTCCACTACTTTTCCAAATAGCCATGCGTCCCTTTTGTGCGCACTAGTTGCAGCACTCCTAGTTAGCCCCTTGAGCCCACGTTTAGCCTTTTCTTTATTTACCATGTATATCTAATGTCAGGACCGCCCCCGGAAGGGGCATCGATAACCGTGCCCGGTCCTGCTCCCGTCTGGCAAGATGACAGAAAACCCCAAGTTACCCTCAGTACTTGCCAAACCAGGGATAGCCACACGTACATACTCATGCCTCCGCCCCTCGTACAGCCTCGAACAACGCGCCACGACCTGGAGGGTCAATAAAAACCAAAAAGGTGTGAGTGGACAAAAAGAATTCAGTTCACAAACAGTTACGGAAAGACGTTTTTACCCTCCAAGTAAAAACCAATGCATGCATACCAAAAATCATTTCGCAATTGGTTAACATTTCAACATAAGAAATCCGTACATGAAAAATCAAAATCGTTTTCCTTTCTTAACCTTCGGGTCATAGCCCGCAAATTATAAACACAGGGCCACAGCCCAAAACCATAAAGTCCATTTCCAAGTATACGACATCAACCAATCCATCAACCATATAAACCGGGCCACTGCCCAACACATCCAATCATCAAAGAACATCAATGAATCACAATCAATCAGTTTGCTGGATATCGAGTGCGCCCGAGTCTTTAAACTCAAAACCATGCGCATTATCAGGCCTTCCCGGGATTTCAACGAGTCTTTAAACTCAAAACATAATCAATAGGCCTCGGGGGTATCACAATAACCGAGTCTTTAAACTCACGAGTCTTTAAACTCAATAAGGGTCCTCCCCCGTCATCAATTAACCGAGTCTTTAAACTCAAAACGTGCTCCAGCAATAGCACCGGGTCTATAAACCCACAACAGTTTCCAACGGGTCTTTAAACCCAAAACATTTTTCAATCACAACAACTCGGGATCTATCCCGAAATCACATTTTGTCATAACAGGACTCATGGTCCGAATTTCCACATTCAAGTCCCCAAATCATACTTCACAAACATAATCAAATTATCATTTGACACGGGGCATGCAAAATCAGACCAAATCATTTTGTTAAATCCTTTTTCATTCCCGAATCCGAATTCGCAATAATGATTCCGTAAGCCGGCATCCGGAAACATCATCCCGAACCCAAGCCAAGAATCCACTTTAAATTTCCGAAAACTGAAAACTCGTTAATCCATGTTACCTTTATGCCCCAAGCACCAAACCAGAAATCATCTTTTTCGAAATCCATTTTAATTCCTTGAAATCACTTCATTTTTCAAATCACATTATCCGGGCATCAAACCACGACCAAAATCACAAAATCCCGGTCTAGTCAAGCATACTCCAAATCCAATTTAAAATCCTCGAAATCGCAAACCTCAATTCACATCCCAAATTCAAACATCAAACAGTGATCAAATCACAATAAACTCAAATCTCGTAAAGCGTGCAAAACCGCAAAAACCTCGGAAACCGTGTCAACACCGTGAATCGCACTCACAATCATAAACAACATTCTTAAATCATCTTACACCCATTTCATATAAACTCTTTCATTAAACCATTATCAGGCACAAAGGTAACCATAGTTTCGAAATACGTGTAATTTCGCATATATAGTAAAAATACGTATAAATACGGGAATCGAATACGTATAAATACGGAAATCAAAATCAATCACAACTTATAATCATAATCATAAAATCATAGAAATAACTTATGCATGCATTAAATTTTGAAAGCAAGTCCACTCACACACCGTCCAATAGGGCTCGGTTTCGCGCCGCACGCGGTTCCGTAATTTCCGACATTTTCCAAAAACCCGAATCCTGCCCGAGAACACATCCCCGGGTCATTAAGGCGTCAAATAACAACATACTAATTTCCCATAATTTTCCGGGAATTAATCGTTAATTACAAACGTAACATAAATCTTCGGACCTTCGGAATAACATCGAAACGGTGTCCGATAAATTCGAAACTAACGTTAAAAAGTTCGTTACAATGTGTAGGACAAAAGTTATGTTGGACCTACCTCGAAAATCGGCCCCACGCGCTGTCACGCGCCGCCGCAAGCGGCTGCGCGTGACACTCACGCGCCAGCTACAGTAACCCCAACGGTCACCAGCTTCACCCGACTCTCTGACATACGGGCCGTTCCACCCGCACGAGGACCCGATTAACAGTCCTTCAATTCACCATTATTGGAACGATTCGAGCACACCATTAGCTTCGCAACCTGCCCAATTAGGGGTCTGTACTGTCCTTTCCCGTCGTCATGACCTCGAACCATCTCGACTCAACCCAAGTCCCAAAGTCGAGTTCCTCGTCGGGTTTGATTAACAACCAAGGAAGTCTTCGATTAGTTGGTCGTCTAGCATCAACGCACTAAGGTAAAGATAATCTAGGATTCAATTTCACGAAGACTAACCTCCAAATGCACGAACACTATGCTCGATTTTCCGGCCACCCGTGACTTCCGTCCACAGCTCCATGAGCTTCAAAGCTTGCAACAATCGATCTGGATCGACTAGCTAAGGCCTCAGAAAGTTCATTCGAGCCTCAAATCGGCTTGGGCTGGTCTAAAATTCAAATTCGGATTTGAATTCACATGAAAACAGGCTTCGGGTTTCACTGTGTGGATTCACTCAGCCCCCGGTTCTCCTCTCTCATTTAGTCTCCCCATCCTCCCTTCATCCTTTCAGAAGGTTTCAAACTCTCAACCGACCGTTGGGGAGGTCGATCACTCTCCACCGGTAGTCCGTCCTCTGTTTTCCATTTCAAGACCGCAGCCCAGTTCCAGTTCCAATTGACCCGTACTCACCCACTGAAACAGACCCGGGCTCATCCACTGTCTCAGTTCTCTCACAACCTCTCGTTTCAGTGTGCATTCCCCCCCCCCCCCCCCCCCCAAATTGGTCTTGGGAGATCGATCAAGCGTGGGAAGCAGCCTCTGTTTTCTTCCCAGTTTCAGAAGCACCAGCAGCACTTGCTCCCCAACCTCACCCTTGCCCACCGTGCACTGCTCCACTCAAGGCACTAAACAACTCACCCGTGGCTTCAATTTCCACCCAGCACTCATACATACTCTGAACACGCACCAGCACGATCCCTGTGCTTCCTCAAAAACTAACACGGCATAGTGCCCGTGCACTGCCCAAAACACCTCACAGTCTAAACAATATCCAACACCCTAGCACTAAGTCTTCAGTGCTAGACAATCAGCTCCCAATGCCACCAACCGTTTAAACAATTCATTGGGACAAATTAAATAATTCTCAGCCCATGCTCTGTTTCTGCAAGGAACCCACGCCGCACACGGCTGTCCCAAAAAAACAGTGGCCAGTTTACCATTTTACCCTCAATTGATAATTTACCAAAATGCCCTCACCGTCCGTGACCCGTAACTTGGTCACCCGACGTCCGATTTCGACGTGCCGCCCGTCGTTGTACTCTGGGCATCAAGACCTTCCTAACGGTCCTTGGCCCTCGGCCATCGGACCCCCCGATCAAAAAGTCAACATTTTCCCCTTATTCGTCCAAATTACGGAAATGCCCCTGGACTTCCGAACATCATAACTTTCACCACGAACGTCGGAATCGAACGTGCCACCTGTCTATGATCTCGTGACGTCCCAAACTACGTCACGGTCATCGGGCGAAGTCCATTTGACCGCCCGAATAGAAAGTCAACGTTTTGCCCACGACTAGGGGCAAAACGGTCATTTTGCACCGTTCGTCCGATTTCACCCAACTAATCACCGATTAACCCCATTAATCATGATTAGTTACAAATCTAATCTCGAATTCCGGGACGGGTCGCTACATCTAATGTAACGACCCGTCCCGAATATCGGGATTTAATAATATTTAATTGTGATTTACTAATCTGGGATTAGTTGGGCGATTTCGGACGAATTGTGCAAAATGACCGTTTTGCCCCTAGGCGTGGGCAAAACGTTGACTTTTAATTCGGATGGTCAAATGGACTTTGACCGATGACCGTGACGTAGTTCGGGACGTCACGAGTTCATAGACAGGTGGCACGTTCGATTCCGACGTTCGTGGTGAAAGTTATGATGTACGGAAGTCCAGGGGCATTTTCGTAATTTGGACGATGTATGGGAAAATGTTGACTTTTTGACCGGGATGTCCGATGGCCGAGGGCCAAGGACCGTTATGTAGGTATCGTCGATACGAATCCAATGACAGGCGGCACGCATCAATCGGAGTCCGTATGACCGAGTTACGGGTCAGGATGCGTGAGGGGCATTTTGGTAATTTTCTACACAGGGGCAGAATGGTAATTTCTCATGGGCACTGTTTGATCGAGCAGCCGTGGATGGATGTTTTGTGCGATCGGTTCCATGGATTGTTTATCAATTAGTGGACTGTTTTGGAGCAGCTTTGAAGTGTGATCGCACATGTGGGGAGCTGGCAATTGTTTGCACAACGTGGACACTGGTTTTGTTTAATGGTTTCGGGTCAGTGCGGGAACCTTTACACAGAGGATGGAAGAATGATTTGGGGTGCTTTAAACAACTGAATTGGATTAAAAACATTGTGAGTGAGTCGGGAGGATTCATTCTGGGCAAGTGAGGACTGTCGAATTGGAGAGAAACAGAGTTTGGAGAAATCTGGAAAAATTGAGGGAAAATCAGAATTTAAAATGTGTGGTGTTTTGGATGAAACCAAGGGCTGTAATACTCTTCTGGGTTCATTACGAACTCAACCGTATCGATTGGCAAGGGTATCGATCACGGTTTGGCCATGAACGCAGGTTCCAGTTTCTGGGGAATTTGGAGCTTGAGGGCGACCATCTACGGGTAAGAATTCCTGAAATTAGTTACGGATTAATGATTGGTTAGGTCATACGAAGCTTCTGTATCTTTTAATTTGAAAACCAGGATGATTTGTGAGAGTTTCGAATGTTATGACCGTGAGTTTGAATTCGAGAGAATTGTTGGATTAAGGATTTATGGGTGTAATTAAGTTTACAGAACCACAATTAGACACAGGACGATCCTTTTGGCTGATTGAATTAATGAAATTAAGTGGGAATTGACAGGTTTCTGGCCGGGTCAGATCGCGGGTAATCAGACCCGTTTACCAGTCATTCGGGTGAAAAGGAACACTGTAGCAGTCACTGTAGCAGGCACGTGGCTTTCACGCGCAGCCACTCACGGCGGCGCGTGACGGCGCGTGGGCACGAATCTCGAGGTGAGGTCAACATGACTTTTATCCTATACATTGTAACGAACATTTTGGGATTGGTTTCGTGTCGATCGGACACCGTCTCGATATTGTTCGGGATGTCCGAAGGTTTTAAATCCAATTTAAAAATACTTAAAAATTCGGGAAAATTACGGGACTTGAATAGGATGTTAATGATGAGGTTAGTGATCCTCTAAATTGATTTGAACAGGATTGGGAGTCCCGGTGATAGTGAGGTGGCCCGGGAAGGCCTATGGCACGCGTATCGAGGCGCTCGGTTAAACGGTCTGTGAGTGGACATTGGTTTCATAAATTCGATGCATGCATAACTGTTTTATGATTGTTATAATTATGATTAAATGATTTACTTTGGATATCGGTGAATTTAAAATGATTTCACGCATTTCGAGGTGAATTACGTATTTGCACGTAAACCGAGATTTTCTGGATTTTCACCGATTTCCATAAATGCGGTTGGATATGATTTCATGAAACGGTTACGAACTTGAATAATGTAAAATCGGGCCAGGGGCCCAGTTGAACTATGAAATCGGGCCAGGGGCCCAGTTAACATGTGGATCGGGCCAGGGGCCCAGTTAACTTGTGGAATCGGGCCAGGGGCCCAGTTGATTTCTACATGTGATTGCGGGTCGGGGACCCTAAAATGGAATTGAATAAATGTTTCCTGGTTTACATTTTATATATGTTCACATGCTGGAATCTATAAATGGTTTTGATGATATTTCGGTTATGGCACGTTTCACGGTATTTGGGCATGAGACCCGTTTGATGAAACGTAACGATTGGTTCGGATTTTATCTATGTATACCTATATGTTTTGCATGTGGATATCAATAAAATGTATTTGGTACTGCACTGTATAGATCCTTCCATATTATATTGTCTCCTCCGGCGAGGTACCCCGGAGAGGTCACGGACGTCTAGTACGTCTAGCGTCTATGACGCTAAGCATCGGGGATGCTGTACCCGAACGGGGTTCGGGGATTGAACTCGGAAATTGAGACCCGAGTGGCACGCGTAGCCTTGTGATTGTGACCTTATTGATGTCAGGGACGTCAGACATCAGGGATGTCGGATTGGAGTGTGTAGTGCAGCAACTAAAATTATGGTTATGGTTATTATTATATGCCTTATGGTTTATATTACTGGATTTATGAAATAACTCTTGGATTGACTTTTGGAATTTGAAACTATGCTTGGTTTCCGGGCTAAGGCCCTAATGGTTATTTCTAAATATATATGGGATTATTGGTTTTTGGTGCGTGCATATGATTTTACTGAGGGGCATAAATGTCTTATAAATGTTTTCATCAGACTTGTTTATTTTCGTCCACTCACAGCTTTTGTTTTCAATGCCCTTCAGGTTGATTCCGGATACGACTGCAGCAGAGACTTGAGCATCGCACACCTCCTCCATCGATCCTTACGCACTCTGGAAGCCCGGTTGGGCAAAGGCAATCGGTTATCCCTTGTCGGACGCCTCTTGTCCGACGGGAGCACGTCACATTCCATGGTAATCCCGGGGGGATTGGGATGGGTCGTGTCATCTAAACTCTTAGCCTAGTATAAATATCCTTAACTTTGTTCTAAAGACTTGGTTGAAGATTTCGAAGCTAGCATACATGAAGATATTCTAATCAAGGTGATAATGTGTGGCTTGTCCAACTTACTTGATGTATTGTGTGATTTCTAAAAAAATAAAGAAAAAAAAATTGAAAAAAAAGGTGAAAAAGAATAAAGTAAAAAAAAAATATGAGAGCAAAGAAAGTGTTTAAAAAGAAAACAAAATGTTTAGCTCGCCGACAATATGTTTTGAATGTATGTATTTGGATTGATTACAAGTTGACATTTGGTTCCCACATGATCTTGGTGACGTTTTGGAGGAAGATGAGCTCGGAATTGATTAAGTTTTAGTGCAATGACTAAATCTTTGAAATATTCTTTACCACCACATATCTAAAATCCAAATGCCTTAGCCCAAGCCCCATTACAACCTATAATTAAAGACCTTTATGAACCATGAAATGAGTAACTTTTGATCTGTTGAGTAAGTTGTTTTGAATGTATGTATTTGGATTGATTACAAGTTGACATTTGGTTCCCACATGATCTTGGTGACGTTTTGGAGGAAGATGAGCTCGGAATTGATTAAGTTTTGGTGCAATGACTAAATCTTTGGAATATTCTTTACCACCACATATCTAAAATCCAAATGCCTTAGCCCAAGCCCCATTACAACCTATAATTAAAGACCTTTATGAACCATGAAATGAGTAACTTTTGATCTGTTGAGTAAATTGTGTGAGTAACCATATGGTTTGGGTTTATTTGTGCAAGTAATTCATTTTATTCATGTAGTATTGTTTAAGTGCTTTTATTGTTGATATATGTGAACAATTCTTTCACATATCTTTAAGTGATACCCTATTTCATGAGAGAAACACTATCAGTGCATCCATTGTGAGGTGATCTTAACTTGTTCGAAGCATGGATAGACTTAATTTCACCATTATTTTCTCAAAGTCTTACTTGTTCACGACATGATTGTATCTCTATTATCTCTTGAATTCCCTATGCATATTTGTTGATTGTGATAATGCCATATATTTATAATTTTTTTTGAGACATTTGGTTAAGGGCTTTTAGAGTTGTTTTGAATCTATGATAGTTTTTCGATTTGCTAGGGCCTAGCAAAATTCAAGTGTGGAGGAATCACTCTGAGTTTTGTTGTTTTTAAAATCAATCAGGGCTTAGTTTTTTTTAATTCACTATTTTAAAAAGGAAATTTTTTTTTTTTTTGAATTCTTTATTTGTTTTTAGTTTTGCTAAGGACTAGCAAAATCTAAGTGTGGAGGAATTTGATAAGCACCTAATTGATCACCTTTTTATATCAATTTCCTTTATATTTTACTTTGTTGGAATTTTAATTATATTCATTCTATCTCCTTTTATTCCTTTTATATATTAATTACTAGAGTATATTAATTAGTAACTAATTACATAATTAATAATTAAATTAATAAGTAATAATTAATTGTTAATAACAGCTGGCCATTTTATTAATTCCTGCCAGGCCCAGCTTACTTATTGTCTCAGCCCGCGCGAACTCCATTCAATCCAATAAGCGAGCAACCATTCAATTTTCGCGGCCCTGATTTCTTTGTGGCTCATAGATTCTGCATGGCCCATCTACAACACCGAAGCCCAATTTGTGGCCCAAGAAAATAAATTCCCGCCCGTCTCTAGCCCACACCAACGCCAGTTCACCCGCGACTCCATTTCTGACAGCCCCCACCGACTCAAACCATTGCATTATGTCATCGACTCCCACCAACATTTTCGTGCTCAAGCCCAAATTGCACAAGAGACCGGCCCACTCAAACTTTGCCAATCTTCTCGCAAGTTCGTTCCAACTTGCACCAAAGCCCTTTTTCCACATGTTTAAATTTCCAGCTTGCAGTCGTTCTTCACGTGGCCTAGATTTCCTTTTTGAAATTTCCAGCAAGCAATCCAATTTCCAAATACCACAAGGAAACAATTTCCTCTTTTTAATTAGATTTTATATTACCTTTTTCATTAAGATTCCTATTTCCTTTTTAGGATTTAGATTACCTTTTTTAATTAGAATTTTTATTACCTTTTTCTTGAGGATTTATATTTCTCTTTTAATTAGAAATTGAGCTAGGACTTGTCCTATGCCTATAAATAGTTAACTTTGATTATTTTTCAAGGATCGCTCATTTTTGTGATGAATCTATACTTGACCAAACTTTTCAATTTATATAATCGATATTACTTTACAAGATTAATTACAGCATACTACATCTTCTACCTTTCATCCGTGGCATAGTTGAGCATTCCCTATTGTCTCACCATAGAGGGTTCATTCACTTAGCATTCTTTGGGCTTCCCGGGAGAAAAAGTTTAACACGACCTCTTACTTCGTAATTATCTTTTGGCATGAATATCGTTTCTATGAATTTATTATTAATCTTATTGTGATTTTATCCTTTATATTGATTTCGTATAAATCTTCCATGTGTTCTAGTATTTTAGTTTTTGTTATGTTTCTATATTGGTGCTTAATAGTGGATAGATGAGTTGGGTGTTCCCTAATTTAATATTGAAAGTGTTGGGTGTCCCGGGCACGTACTTACGAATATGCAATCTTCTCCTAGAGCTAAGGTTATAGAATTTCGTAGGTTTGAAGTTAATATAATTCATGAATGAGTAAGGCATAAAGAATGAGTTGACCACGTGTAAATAATATATTACATTAGTTTAGATTTAGTTTAATTACTTAGGACTTTAAAATCAATATTTACCCCCAATTAACTAATCAAACGACAATCATGCTTAGGTACTCTCAATCCCCGGTCCAGAACAATCCCTATTTACCAATACTACAATCTATAAAAAAAAAGTTTTTAATTGCATACATTTCTTTAAGTGTTGAGTGTGACTTTATATTTATTTTAATGCTTAATTTTTGCATATCTGTATTAACGAGGGGTGTTAATCGGTTTGATTTTTTTACGAAAACCAAAACCGACTTGATTTTGCTTTGGTTCAATTTTTCCACTGAAAACCGACTAGAAATGAAAATGGAAGGTTCAGTTCGGTTCGGTTCAGTTTGGTTTCGGGTTAAACTGACTCATTTTCGTTTGAATTCAGTCCAGCCAGTCTAGTTTTTTGGGAAAAGTGGTTTTTTTTAATTATGTAGTAAACAAATTACGACAAATTAAGCACATATAAAAAAACAAATATAGACTATATAATAGCCTAATCAATGTCCATAACAAATAACAAAATCATCAACGCATCAAAGTCCAATAGAGAATGTTCATTACAAACAATAAAATCATCAAAGCATCAAAATCTAATAGCGAATGTCCATTACAAAATACAAAAAATTAAATCAAAACCACATATTTACATTTGGAAGAGTATATGAAGTAAAAAAACAGCAAGCATTGTCATATGCACTTCAGACAATATCTAACCAAACCAACCAATGAGAAAACATAAGTCCATAATTCTGAGAATAACAACAATAGAAAAGCAAGGAAAAAATCACTTAACTATGATTCAAGTGTAATCACAATAAAACAAATTTTATAACAAAAGATTGACGAAAACAATATAAGTGAGGAAAAAAAGGCTTTCAAAACTCTCATGGTTCATAACAATAAATTCAAAACCAATATTTACATTTGGAAGAGTCAAAGAAATAAAGCTGAAATTCCAGCAACACTGGTATTACATGACAAATAAGAACATGTAAAAAATAAAGGTTAGAAGTTGATAAGTCTTGAATTAAGCATCATTTTATACCCTTTATGCTTATCTTTTAATGTTTAAATACAAAAAAATTGTAGAAAATAATATATTTTGTGAGAATTGTGCAGAATTGGATAGAGCTCGGAATTACGAAAATTTAGGCGAAAGGATCACCTCAATCGGAGTTATATTGAAGAAGTTATGATTGAAACAAAAGAGGTCACCAAAATATACTTAGGATTTCGGTAGGAGGCTACCGAACGCATGTAAACAGCCCAGAAACCAGTTCGGCACCCGCAGGCCGATCCCCGCTGAACAGATTCGGCGCGCGTGTCCCTACAATGTGAACCCAGGGTCGACGCGTGTGCACCGAACCACTCTGCCCCTTCCTTAGCGTGATTGTACCAAATTTCCATGGCCTTTTTCGGCCGGCGCCTACTGATAATTCTTCCATGTTCCAGCAGCTTCCCACCATGACGATTCCTGTTCAATTTCCATCACTATTTTCCTTCATTTTTTAGGAAAATTGTCATTTTTAATTAATATTTGTTTCCCCTTTTTAAATTAGGAGTTTTTATTACCTTTTTAATTAAGTTTTGTATTTATTCTTTCATTAGGATTTATAATACCTTTTACCTTTAAGATTTTAATTTAATTAGTTTAAACCTTTTTATTTTAGAATTAAATTGTGAACTTCTATTTATTTGAGAATTAATTTTCTCTTTTAAATAGAGTCTTAGATTATTTGTAAAAGGTCGCCCATTTTTTTACCAAAGCTCCACTTAACCAATTTTATCTTTTCAATAAATTCAATATTTTTTGTGTAAGGTTAATTATACCATACTTCATATTTTACACCTTCATCCATGACTTAGTTAGGGGGTCCTCGCTTGTCTCACCAAAGAGTGTTTATTCACTTAGTATCCATAGGGTGTCCCGAAGAGAAAAAGTGTAACACGATTTCTTTACCTTATAGTTATCTCTTGTGCTTGAATATTACTTTTATGAACTGATTTATAATATTATTCTTGGTTTTATGATTTGTATTGATTCAATTTTTTATGCGTTTTATGATTCTAGTTTTTGTTATGCTTTTATGTTCGCGTTTAATACTTGACTAGATATAGGGGGTCCCGAGTCTAGATCATTGAAAGTGTCGTTGGGGGTCCCGGGCATGTATTTAAGAGAATATGCAAGTAACTCGTAAGACTAGAATGAGAGGATTTCATAGGTTGAAGGTAATAGAATTCATGAGTGAGTTAGGTCAAAGATGAGTTGACCATATAAATATTAGATTATGTTAGTTTAGATTTGTTAATAACGTAGGAACTTAGTAAAAACCAATTTACCCCATAATTAATTAATCAAACGATAATCATGTTGAGGTACCCTCAACCCCCGGTTAAGAACGATCCCTACTTATCAATGCTACAATCTACAAAAAAGGGTTTTAATTTGCATATGTTTTTATTAAGTGTTGAGTGTGACTTTGTGTTTACTTTAATGCCTAGTTTTTGCGTATCAGAAGTACAATGACACAATAACAACATTTTTATTTTATTTTACTTACAATGACACTATTAAAGTGCAGGGTTTAAAAGGCACATTCCACCATTTACCTTAAAATATATGTTTTTAACAAATTTATTGCACACAAATGTTCTTCGAGAAAGCTTCCAAACTATGAAACTAAGCCAATTCGCTAGGAAAAAGAAAGAACAACCTAAATCTACAAAATTTCGAGAGTTCCAAAATATACTTCACACATGTAAGCATATAAAAGCACAAACTAGTTTCTTGGTATTGAAGGAGCAGACACTCAAAAGATAAATCATCCTCAATATATAGGAAAACCAATCAAAAAATACACTCAGACCTATGGTTACAACAATCACTTTCAATCCATATGCAGAAAGATGCTCATGGCATAATTACAACAGCAGCCACGTCTCCGTTCTCATGTGATCTAAAAGTGCATCAACAATAAGTAATTAACGATAACAAAATAAAAATTAAAAAATGGTTATGTTTATTATCATAACAACCAGGCTCATCCCACTCTACTTGTGTTGACAAAGAAAATATACACCAGTGAACAGTTAAACAAGCAAAGCACACAACAACAAAACCCTCATTATATTAACAACATAGTAAAACACAAGGTAGCTTAATCCACATGAAGATTTCGCCACTTCATACCTGGCCATCATAGTGGATCTAATTATCAAAAGCTCTAATACCAACAATTGTGCCCGTTTATCTGCAGAGCAACATGAATGATGTCATGTAATACCCTAGATATTCGAGGAAATGGGAATTTACCATTTCCCCTTGAAAGTCAAAAAGTCAAAGTCAAAGAGTTGACTTTTGGACCGGTTAATCTTTTAGGAATTTTGATAAGGACGTTATGATGGTCTCCGCCTCCTGAGTACATAGACAAGCGACATGGTAAAAATAGAGGTCGAATAGGTTCATTATGGGTCAAGGAAGGCCTAGAGGTATTTTGGTACTTTTAATATTAAGGCTAATTTTGTTTTCATAAGGAGAGCCTAGAACACTCTAGAATTTTCACCATTTTTCTTTATTTTTCCCTCCCCCACCGACCTAAGTTCTATCTATATATATGTGTTGTTGTGTTTTGCATCTCGATCGGTGGGAGTGAGCCGAAAAAAAGAGAGGAGGAGGGTAGTTGGGTGGAGAATGGCCAAACTAGAGGAAAAAGAAATAAAACATAGAAAAGAAGAAGGAGGAAGAAGAAACAAAAGGGGGACGATTGCAAGCAAGGGACAGGAAGTGAGAAGAAGAAGAGGAAGGGAAAAAGAATAAAAAGGAACAGAGGAGGATGAGTTCTCCAAAGTCGAAATATGTGTAGTTTAGGTAAGGGCCAAGGGGAATCAGAAGCTTCAAGAGTGTTCAAGCTCGAAACAAAGATCGTAGTGAGTTTTTTAGATCTCTGTGATCGTGCTAAACTAGAAGGATGAAGAGTTGAGAGCAGGAAGGTCGCAGGACGAACTATGGCACCATGGCCGAAAAAGGGTGAGCTTGGGTTGAAGAATCGGGTATGTTTTCTTATGTTGTGAGTCTATAGATCATGTTATGGATTCTTTACATAAGGTTAGACGTCTAAAATGTAGAAAAAGGTGAAGAAAAGGGTAGATTTCAGTCGGGTTGTGTCGCTGGTCTGTGACCCAGGTTACATGAATTGGGTTGATGTGGGTTACAGGAACCGGGTCGACCCGATTCCAGTGAAGATAATGACTGATACGCGTGTGGTCACCATGCGCAGAGTCCTTCCTCCGACGCGTGGTGGCGCGTGCCACTCGAATCACTATAGAAAACCTCGACTCGCTCTAGATCAAGGTACCTCGTACAATACCTCTTACCACTCAGCGACCAACGCTGTGCTCCTGAATCCTCTCGAGTCTCAAACTGTCATCTCACTCATCCTCTTGATACACTAATCGACATCTCGCCCATCTTGAGTGTATCCAGACCCCATCGAATACTTGCTCTAGTAGGGATAATCATATACATAATCATTAGGGTTCCTCTGGCCCATCATGGCCCTGAACTTCATGCTCGCACAACACTGAACCCTCCAAATCTACTATGCACTAGCGCACATTATTCAATGTCTGGTCCTCAGACTCAATGTATAATCAATATTGGTCCCCGTCCGGTTATTATACCATGCCCATCTCAGACTCAATCTGATGGTCTTACCACATTAGTCAGACTGCTCAATACTCCGCAATCTCGCTGTCAAACGTGTGAGTAGTGCACGTAAAACATGTACCAATATCCCTACCCCGAACATATCTTAGGTCTGATCCCTCTATCGGCTTATGTCAATCACGAATTCAATATGATCATCATCTGTCTATCATGCCAATGAAGATCCATCATGAAACCCTGTCTGTCTAATCTCTACTCTGGACGAATCGTACACTATACTTACGTCCTCTCTAAGTTCTCGTGATCATCTGACTAACCTAAGTAACCAACCACTTATGTTTACCTAGATGTACCAATCCAAACCTATACCCTCATCTTGACGTTGCAAAGGGTCTGATCCTGTAGTGCGCCGTAACCGCCAATCTAGCAACACCCTCAAGCCAAAACAGCTTGAATCTCTCTCGAGTCAATTACATCCATGGGCTGCAATCATGAGGAAAACTTCCACCCAACAAGCAATGACACTCATCCAGTCTGAGTGAATCCAATCTCAAATATCATGGTTATCCGATGCCAATCCAACATTATCTCTATCCTCTCGATCATCTCGATCCATAACCAAATCGATCCTCAACTCCCGATCCTCGACTGTCTCAATTCACACTCATATCGATCCATAATCCAAAGCGGACCTCAAGATCTCGATCCTCCGAGGATCCACACTCGCTCTCTTAGCCAATGACCTATAACACCAACACAGGTCCACCAAAGCTGACACTCACTCATCACGTTAGGTGACACCAAGCACCTTTCGTTCCTCTACTCAATAAAATTTTAGGTCCATAACCAATTTGACTTTTACCTGGGTGATATCTCTATGAAACGCATAAGTAATGAAGAACGTTCACTGAGCTGACACATGATAAGGAACACTCGTCCTATACCAGCTCTCTGTCCAGCCATCTCGTCAAATCTAACTCTCGAAGTTCCATTGAACTTCGATAAAGAACACTGGGGTTCCTATCAGTGACATTCCAAGTCAAAACTTAACCCCAATTCCACTAAGTTCAGTCACAGGACTTAGTTAGAAAAACTCCTCTAGGTGGAAACCATCAAAATCCGCCAACCATGTACATCCCGTGTCATCGGAGGAAACTTGGCACAACCTAAATCACTCCAAGCTCACCGAGCTAATTGGGGACATCACAACACAAGTCCCATGTCCCTAATGACCAACTTGTCATATCCTCCTGGCTTCCAAGCCGTATCTCACTCGGATAACACCCAATTAGGACTTCCAAACACAATCAGTTCATCGGGTTACTAGCTCGCATGTCCCAACTCTATGGGATCAACTCCCGTTGCACCCAACACTTGTTCAATCGGTCCAAAGGAAGATAACCACCCGTCACTGCTTCGAGTGCATTACGCGTGTCCAAAAGTCACACCGGACTTGTAGGATAACCGCAATCTCAACCGGTCCTCTTGGGATCCTCTCCGTCCCTCTCAGCTGTCTCTGCAATCGCACTATTTACACTTGATGAACTCGATTTTGTTTCTAGCTCCTTGGCAAAACCTCATCTAGACGCACTCGGCGTCATCCGGAATCATCCGATCGTTATTGGATTCCATCCAACCCATCTCAATAATATCAATCACTATAGAGATTCCGTCAACTCATCTCCATTGAGATGTCACACTAACATTCGTGTCTTACTCCCAAGACCCGACACAAACAAGAGAATCCTCAGTGTATCATTCGTCATTGCATCTAGTGTGCATCGAATCTAACTAGAAACCTCTGCTCGTACCGAACCACCATCAAATATCTGGCTAATGTCGGAGGAACTCCGCCTTTAGAGATAAACTCCATCTCTCGAGATACTCCGCATTTCTCGTATCTCGATGAGACTGGGGTGAAAATAACGAAAGTACGTTCCTCGAACGTCATCTAACTCTCGATAGTCTCATCCATGTCCGTGGATAGCCATGTCTGCCACAAACCTCATGCAGACCCAACAAAGAAACATTCCGTTATCAAAATCAAGCACTCATGCGGGCCATACCGCCCATACAATTCGCTCAAAAGCGTAAGATCTGTTGTCGGTCCACCCCGGGATCCGATCCACAAGTACCACTCTTCTGGTAACTTGTTCAACCAATCTCAAACTAGGGTCATCAATGACTCATGTTGCTTCTAGTAGCACATTCATCTTGACTATTCCTCAGTCACATCTTCTAGAAAGTCACCCTACTGGGATAACTTGTATCGAATCAACCAGTAACTACTATCCGAGGATAACATCCACTCGTAACTCTATGGCCGCCAGTCATTTAACCCACAAGAAACTCGGCCCTCCTCGGGTCTAACAAGCTGAAACACGGCGTAGGACGCCAAATAGAATCTATCCAGGGTTCATTCCCACGTAACTTTCCTATTCTTACCCTCACTATCAGGTTGATGACGGGATGATGACAGCCCGGAGACATTACATCAGACACATGCGCAACACCACAAAAGCAACCTAGTGCCCTGATACCAAAATGACAAGACTAATCCCAATCCCCCTGGATTATCGTAGGATGTGCCCTGCTCCTATCTGACAACACGTGTAAGACCAGGAATAAAATCGTAACCTGCTTGGGGTTTTTAGAGTGCGCAGTAATTTCCAGAGTACGCAGCAGCATGTGATGTCTCGGTCTTTGCTACGGCCCGCATCTATGATCAACCTGAAGGGTATCAAAAACCATAAAAGATGTGAGTGGACAAAAATAAATAGTTGGAAAACACATTTTCGAAATAAAAATTTATACCCTTCAATTAAAAGCATGCATGCATTACAATTTAAAACCATTTCTTTCCAACAAAACAGTAAGAATAAACTGACGCAATCATCGGAAAAAACATCATATGTTAAAAGCATCTGAACGCAAATCAATCAATTTGCAGTTCACATTAATCAATATTGAATTCATCTGTGCATAAAGCACCCATCGAAAACATGACCAATCCTCGTATCCAACATTTGTCTTATCTCAATCATCATCAGTCACGATATCAATGCAACTCGGAATTTCCCGTCCGAGCACCTCCCTAAGATCTACGACGTTTGGGGTGATATCATCTCTAGGATCTTCGACGTCTGGATGATATCAATATATAACACTCCTGACCCTGAGCCTCCCCTCGGAGCTACTCACCTCTAGGCAGTATGATCGTGACCTTTCCAGGATCTACGACATCTAGAGGCTCCAGGATTTTCAATGTCTGGAGTAACAATCTCATCATAGGGTCCTCTCCGGGAAAACAGATTCCTATCAGAAACCCTCCCCGGGGACACACAGTTATGCCAGAGTCATATCAATCTCAAGATGATGGTCTTAGTGAAAACATCTCAAATCACATAGGGTCTCAGCTGAAAATCAATCTCATAGGGTCTCAGTCGAAAATCAATCTCATAGAGTCTCCGCCGCAAAATAAATCTAAAAAATCATCTCTACACATGGACTCACTCTCGAAGTCCAATGTCTTTCCAATAGGGTCACAAGCCCGAAATCACATTTCCAAATCAAAACATCATTTAGTTTCACGTTTGACTATACTCTAAGTCAAACTATAAACCAACTGGGACATAAGCCCAATATCATATCATAATCAAATCCGAAAATCATTTTAGTAATCAAATCACTATTCAAATCACCTTTGACTGTCATCCAAGTCAAAGTCTAAATCAACTGGGTCTCATACCTGAAATACCAATTTCACGCATCTCCGTGAAATCATCTCAAAATCGCTAATCAAGTCCATGATTTCACGTATCTTCATGAAATCATTCAAATCAAAGAATACTTGGCATAAGCCCCAAAATATCACATAAAACACCAAGCATCGAAATACGTGCAATAACACATTTTCCATGAAAATGCCAAATCATATTCAAATCATATGCAATCAATTCATCTCAAATCGTGTTCATAAAACATATAAAACATTTATGCATCCATCATATTTATAATTCAAAAGTCCACTCACAGACCATACATGTTGCGCGCTTACAATCTATGCCGTAAGCCACTCCAGGGCTAATTCAACGTCTTCGGAACGTCTGGACTTGTCCAAATCATACCCAAAGGTCACTATCAACCTATACAATTCCAAACCATAAACCCTCAAAATTCTCGGAACAGTAAACGTGTCCCGAACATGCTTCTCGAGGCTTAAAACTTATCAAACAATCTCTAGTCGACCTGAAACCACCACCATTAGATTCAAATCGTTGAAACCTTTTGAATAAGATCGGTTTAACCTCAAAATTTATGCCCACGTGCCCTCACATGTCAGTCAAAGTTAGGTCAACAAAAGTACGATCAACGGTCAATGCTGACGTGGCACACTGCCACGTGTCATTGACACCCTCTGACACGTGTCTACCATGTGGCACCCTTGCCATGTGTCACGCTAACGTGGCACTACCATGTGTCATGCTGATGTGGCATGATGATGTCATGCCCTCGCCGAAGAAGACGACCGTAGCCGCCGTGCGCTACTGTCTGGTTAGCCAGCTGGTGGCTGGAAAACCTCCATTTTTTGCCCGATTTTCAAAAATTCATATCTCCGTCAATACTCAACCAAATCCTACGTTCTTTATATGGAAATCTATCTACTCGAGCCACGGAATCCAAATCTGAACCTTGAATTGAGAGAAAGTATCTGGTTGTGAAGATATGAGCTTCCAAAGTTTCGGCCAAACTTTGAATCCTTCTCCTGGCCGCTCCAGTCGTCCAAAACCATCCATGTTTGCCTCTACAGACTCCCCTCTCCTCCAAGAACATGAATATGGGCTTAGAATCATGTAAAAACATCTAAAATTGAAACCCAAAATCAAACACCCACAGGGTTTCCTTTGTTATTTCATGGTTTCCAGCCACCACCGTGGCCTCCGTCGTTTCCCTCGCCGTCTCTCAGTCTCTCTTATGTCCTCAACCCCTCTCTGTGGTCTCAGATGATGCAAGATGAAGGAGATGAAATGGGGGAGGGGTGGGTTTCGGTTTGGATGAAATAAAGAAGATGAAAATGGTTTGGATGCATGTATATGTAATGGCCATCAATGTGTCACTCATCCATTGGTCCAATCCAAAATATTTTGGGCCCTAATTTCAAATCCCAAAATTCAATTATCTCGGTTTTTGTGTAACTATGAATCGTTTGTAAAACCGTCCATCACCTGTAACTTTCTCGTACGATGTTTGATTTTGACGTGTCGTCTGTCTATGAACTCGTATCGTCTCGATCTATGTAATGGACTCCAATCCACTTGCTGACCACCATGGTCAAAAGTTATCATTTTCACCCTTCTAGGGGAAAATTTTTCATTTTAGCCCGATCGTCCGATAATCCTTAATTAATCCCGTAGATTTGAGACGGGTCGTTACAAATACTATCATGATTTATAAATGATAACATGTTAATATAAATGGTAGTTTAGCAAAATAAACAAGGAAGATAGTTGAACTATGATTATTGTCACATAAATAATTGAAGGGTGTGTATGATAAGGGAAATGGATAATTAAAAGGATTGGAATTATTTAATTGACGGGATAGTTATATTTATACATACGATAAAAGGTGGTTGAAGAGGAAATTGATGAAATGATTATTACTCATTTTATAATGTGATATTGGAATTAATATCTTCCTTACGTTCGTTGCGGTGATGATCTAGAATGTGGAATTTTGAATAGGTGAATCACATCGTATTTAACCTTGTTATTTATATTTTAATTTAATGTGGATAATATTTTGATATCAAACAAAGAGACTCTGAATAAGGTTAAGTAAGTATTTTCTACCACTTGACGGGGTTTAGTGGGTCAGAAATGGGCGGTAACCCCGCAAGGTTGAATTAGGTCTGGTTAATTGAACAAAAATTTGGTCGTGATTAAAGTTAGTGATATCCCTTGTCTAACCCGAGCGATCAGATGGGAGCAAGACAAGTTCGATTTTCATGGTAATTTGGGGACGGGTCCTATTATGTTTGTGCTTCGAATAGCAACTTTATCTTTGACAACCAATAAGGCGACTTCCCATTACTGAATAACATCATAAAATGAACAAAATACTTAAAAGTATTCTCACTGCGATAGATAATGCAAAGTGTCTAAGTATTATCATCCAAGTCACAGACAACAAGTATCATATTTCACATTCAAAATGTCAACAATGGGTAAGAGTAACATAAACTTGAAGTATATGTAATTGTAGCTAAGCTTACAGAATTCATTGGTTTAAGACTCATCTGTGCATAGACTTCGTCGGTTTCTTTGTCGGCCTATTAAGAAAAAAAAACAAACACAAACATCATTCCAAATTACAAACCAAACGAACACAATCAATGAGGAAAGAAGAGAGAAAAATCAAACACTTTCTTTGGAGAAAAGCCTTCTTGAAGGATCATGAATCCTAATTAGGAATTATTAAGTAAAGCTGCAGATGGATTGTTAGAAGTCTTCTTGAAGGATCATGAATCCTAATTAGGGATTATTGATATTTGACAGAAAAATGTATGCGACAATAAAACAATATATGTGAAAATAACAATGTATGCGACAATAATATTTGATCAAATTGGAGACACACAAGTGCTGAATAAAACAAATCAAATCTCAGGGTCTGGAATAAACATCCCTGCAAAAATCAAACACATAATATATATATATATATATATTAATCAAGATGAAAATAAAAAACTTATTAAAATTAGGATTAAATAAATTTGAAAGCTTCGCATGGTTAAGTTTCATTTGCCTGAAACAGTGGCTTAGATAGAGAAAAAGAGAAAGATAAACGATGGAATGGAGGAGTTTGTTACAGATAATTACGGAGGCGATGAAATCGACTTGGATTATGAGTTTGATGCCACTAAGTTTTATGATTTCAGTCAGCTGAATATGATTGGGAGGCCTCAGACGCCGAAGATTGGTTTCGAGTCGTCGGAAGTTGTTCACCTTCTCGTAAGAATTTCTTTCTATTTTCCTGACAGGACCCGTCCCCGAAGGACATAGATAACCGTGCCCGGTCCTGCTTATGTCTGACAAGTCAACTGAAGTCCTGAAACTACTTTTCAGCACCTGTCAGACCAGGGATAGCTGCACTGATTTCCGCTCATGCCTCCACCTCTCGATCAGCCCCGAACGTCGTGCCACGGCCTGGAGGGTCATCAAAACAGGAAAGGTGTGAGTGGACAAAAATAATATCATTTAAAACACATTTCAAAATATATCATTTACCCTCCAGTTTATCAAACCATGCATGCATAGAATCAACATATGAAAAACATCACCGGTTTTCTAGCCAAATCTCATGAATACATCAAATCCCGGCTCTCAAGCCAAATCACGTGAATCATTTCATAAAACCATTTTATAAAACCATTTTATCATACAATAAAGCATATAACTCGGGAATTACACATCCGAGGATCCTCTGGAATTACACATCCAGAGTCGTCATCCTGCTGGGAATTACATATCCAGCCTCACCGGGAATTACACATCCAGTCCCTCCGGGAATTACGCATCTGGAGTCCCTCCGGGAATTACACATCTGAAGTCTACCCATGAATTACACATCTGGGGGCATCAAACATCCATACACAATCAAAATCGTTATTTCAAAATCATCGTAAAACCCATGTCAAACCATTTATCACCGGGTCTCATGCCCAAATCTCATTTCTCATTTCTCGTAAATTCGTAAAATTATTAAATAATTCAATGAACGTAAATCTGTAATATCATATCCAAAAATCATTCAATTCCATCAAATCATCTTTAACTCACAATACTATTCAAAACATCTTTTTAACATCCCGGGCCTAGCCCAAAATCATCAATTCCATGCAATCGCAACCTCAGTTTCCCTTTTTCATATAAATCCATAAAATATCTCAAAAAACATTATAAATCCACCAAATCAATTTCCCGACTCAAAAACAATCTCAAATCCCGGGCTTTCGCCCAAAACATTAATTTCATAGTTTCTCGAAAAACGTGCCCAAAACACCGATTAAAATAATCATTAAATCTCATAAATAATCATATCAAATCATTGAAATTCAAATCATGCCATAAATCATGTAAAACATTTAACTATGCATGCATATCAGTTTATAAAACAAACGTCCACTCACACATCGTCCAAACCGCTCGCTTTCCGAGCTACACGTGTTTCCGTAATTTTCAACTTTTTCCAGAAATCTCGAATCCTGTCCAAAATCATTACTCAAGGTCACTAATAGCTCAATTAACATCATATTAATTCCCCATAATTTTTCGGGAATTAAATACGTATTTTAAACATATATTAAAACTTCGGATACCATGAACACTATCGAAACGATATCTGATTTCCTCGAAACCAGTTCCAAAATGTTCATTACATTAAATAGGACAAAATTCATGTTGAGCTCACCTCGAGAATCGTACCCACGCGCCGCCATGAGTGGCTGCGCGTGAAACCCACGCACGTGCTACAATGTCACTATCTTCACCCGATTACCTGCAAACGGATCCCTGCGACCCGCGACGTGACCCGTTTAATTCTCCATCAATTCGACACCAATTCCTACAATTAAATCGTCCATTAGCATCGTCATAGATCCAATTTAGGTTCTGTAAATCCAATTACGTAAAACCTTACCTTAATCCCATCGAATTGAACTCGACCTTCGAAGAACATCGAATCACTGTTCATGTCCCAATCTCTACAATTTCTCATTTGTTTCCTTCAATTGATGCATCAGGAAGCATCGTGGGATTCTAATAAACACCTTTCCAAGTCCAATTTCATCATTCCTTGTCTCCAATCCATTCGACTCAAGCTCGAATTTTCGAAGTCTTCCCCCTCTCTATTCTAGTCCAAAACAACCCCAATTCCTATCATTTTTAATCTGGTTCGACTCGTCTCACTCCCAGAGAGCTAAATTCAACATCAATTTCACTCATAAATGTCTACAATTTCGAATTCGATATTAATGTTCATGGGTAGTTTTCGGGTTTTCTGGGTTTAAGTTTAACTAGGTTCAAGGTTCATACTCCCCATTTAATTCTCTTGCTTTCCCTCTTTTTTGTTGTTCAAGTGCACCCATCTCTCACTTGATTTTGGTTGCTGGTAAGATTGATCAAACAAGGTCGTGTTTTCTCTGTTTTTCAAACACACACACATATATATCCAAATTAATCCTCATCATCAACTTGACACCAATCGTTCAATTATGGTGACAAGTGTCACCAAGTGACCAATCCTCATCCTAATTAGCTGAATCAGCCAGGTTAATCATCCAATTCACTCTGCTGCAGAAAATTACCATTTTGTCCTTTCTTGGATTAATACCAAAATACCCCTCACCGTTCAAGACCCATAACTTTTACGTCCGAACTCCGATTGACGCAAGCCGCCTGTCTACAAATTCAACATCCCGAGACCTATCCAATGGTACTTATGAAAAATCCAAATAAAGTCCCGATCAAAAAGTCAACTTTCGGCCCCTTTTTAATCAATTTACCAAATTACCCTTAAACTTCTGAACATCATAACTTTCTCCTCGAATGTCGGAATCGGACGTGCCACCTGTCCATGAACTTGTGACGTCCCAAAATACGTCCCAGTCATCGGTCAAAGTCCGTTTGACCACTCAAACCAAAAGTCAACTGTTCGCCCAATTTCAGGGGCAAAATCGTCATTTCCTTCCATTTTTCCAATTTTTTTCGTTTTTCGAATTTCCGGGTCGTTACATTGCCCCTTTGATAAATTTTGTGTTTCGATTATCTTCGATTTCTCAGTTATGGAATAAATGAAAATCAAATTGATGTAGTGAAATCAGAAAAAATTAACTCCAACACCAAGAAAAAATAAATTACAAAATTACACTACCCTTTTGATTGAAATCAGAGAAATGATTTCGAAGATAGAAACCTAATTCCCAATGTAGGAAGTAAGGGATAAAATTTGTGACAGATCCCGATCTTACATACCCGAGTTTAAAGAGGAAGACCTCTGAAGCATGCCGAGCAGTTGCCAATGGCAAGCGTTTCATGCAGTCCTCATCCTCGTTCTTCGTCGTCATTCTTGCCAGCAGCTCCTCGATGTTTTGTGATGAAGATGGAGAAGGAGATTGAGATGGAAAAGAAGAATGGAGGACTTTGATCCAAAAGTAAGAAAACACTTGGTGGCCTTAGACTTTCAGGTTCGAGTGGCGGAAGAGAGGAAAAGAGAAAATAATGCGAAATGAAGATGAGAGAGGCAAAAGTGCAAAAGACAGGAAGTAATATATATATATATATATATATTAGGGTTCTTGGCCAACATAAAACGACGTAGTTTTATTAGATTATGGTTAGTAAACAGTTTAGTTCGGTTTGATCTGTTCAGTTCGGTTATTATACTTTAATTTGGTTTGATTCAATTCAGTTCAGTTCAGCTTTTAGCGACCTAAAATCGAAACCAAACCGATTCAGTTTGGTTCAGTTCGATTTTCCTATTTCGGTTCAGTTCGATTTTCCTATTTTGGTTCAGTTCAGCTTTTAGTAATTCGATTGATTTTTTAAAACCAATTAGCATGCATAGTATAACCATTAAAATAGGGAAAAAATATCCGGGATATTTATCCGAATTTGTCAATATTGATAGGGAGGGAAGAAAAAACTCCCCTTAATTTCCATGATAGATGATGTTGATGCATAAAATGTAAACTTAGAAGTAAGAAGACCGTACTCACCTAAGAACACAAGCATGTATGTGGTTCACCCAAATCGGGCTACGTGCACTGTGTTACCTCATTCTCATTATATAAATATATATTTTTGTACATGATACAATAGGCTTAGAGCCTTTTAGAGAGAGAAAGGGAAAATTAGAAAGAAGGAAGAGCTCTCAAAGTTAGATAGAGTGGTTTCTCTAGTGAAAGAATGAGGATCCTCTAAATGAGAGTGATAGTTCTACTTATATAGCTAAAATTAGGTCATGATGATGGGACCCAAAGATGGGCCTTAGTAATGGGTCTTAATGATGAGCCTTGTTAGTGACTTAGAGATGAACTTGATATGATCTTTATATCTTCTGCAGGCCTCGTTGCTTGATTAGATGTAGTGTCAACAAGTCCCTAACTCTTTATTGAGGTGGACTACCTCGGTTGAGGACTTGTAAGTAAAGTACACTGATCGTGCAACTCCTTTATTTCCATGTACTACTCTGCTCAGTGCACTATCACTAGTTCCCTAAGTCCTTGGTTGAGTGGGAAGTCGAGAGGAAAATACTCCTTCGCAGTTTTTTGTATGCTTGAGTATGTTGGTATTATATTGATAGTCCTCTAGTAAGTAAGACCATGTGATAGGGCCCCTCATGATAACCGAGGAGATCCTCCTCCCGTCTGACATCTAGTTTTAACTAAAACCAAACTTAAAGTAAAACCGATAAAGATAACAAGTTTGTCACTGTCAGACAAGGGATATTTTACAAAACTATTCATAGAGCACAAGTATTACTACTAAGTACAAAACAAAAGGGGTTCAGCCCTGGGGTTCAACCCTAGTATATCGTAGAGTGCGTAGAATCTAGTATATGTTTATGCCTCCGTTCACTGAGTAGATCCTCGTCCTCGTGTCACGGCTAGTGTGAGTGGATGAAACAAAATACTTTTAAAACAACATAGTAAAAACATAAGTAAACTACCCTTAATTTATAAAACTATGCATGCATAAGAGAAAAAAAATTAATATTGAGAATGGGAAAATTCGAAAAATCTTAAATTACGTGCAAACATGCCAAAAAACCAACAATACCAGCAAGCAACTCAACGTATAACCATACCAAAGATTCACAAGCCCAGTCACCATTAGTCAACCCATCCTCGGTGCCTGCAAATCAAATCGTCATATCTTCTATGCTCTACCGGTAGGCCTTACCAACTCGGGAAAACATAGCCCAACACTAGATGTCCGCGTGAGGACTGACCGAGGACTGTAGAGTCCAACTCTAGACGTCTAGGTCATATCCCAATGACCCATCTCAAGAAAATAGAGTCCTACTCTAGACGTTTGAGACTATACAACCGCTTAGGAAAACAAAACATCATAATCCGCAAATATGCATCCAGATATCACACAATCAATTCCATATCAAATCCACAATAAAAATCACATTTCAAAATCAAAAACTTGACAATCGGGCCTAAGCCAAAAACATAACATATGCTAAATATCTTGTAAAATGTACATTCAAAGTAATTCGTAAAATTATCCAAAAAACAATCATAGCCAATCGAGCATCATCAAAGTCCTATAAAGAACTCATCAAAATAGTTAGATATGCATCCACATTATTTTTAGAAAATTAAAAATCCACTCACAAGTGTTATTTAGCTATTCAATCAAGATTTGGTCGCTCCTCACTAGCTCCAGAGGTCGTGTCACCTATCAAAATAAAAAAATATCGTGTCATAAAAGTTTTACGTAGGCTCTCGATGCAACCCCTAAGTCTCCGGATTTAATTATAAATGTTTAGATGTGAATTATACACTTTAAACCGTTAAAACTACCTCAAGACGATGTCTGATCACCTCAAAACCACCACAATTGGATTCAAAACATACTATCAGAAACACATTGTCATGCCTCGAGATTCGTGTCCATGCATTGGTGGAAGTCCATTGGCCTTTCCACACATGGGCAAGCGTTTGCACGTGTATCCACAAGCATGCTCGCATGCACGACAACAGTCAGCACTAACGTGTTCACCACGTGATGCCACGCAGCCCAACATGTTCTGACAGAATCGCCACGTGGCTGTTAGGTGGCATCCACGTGGCTTCCACATCACCTACCATGTCAGTGCCATATTAGCACACAGTCAATCTGCACTCTGGCACAAGGCTTGCCACATAATCAAGGCCACGTCACTAACCTTCAACCTCACGACAGTTCGACTTAAGACTTTGGCTACCAAAATCCTCGAATCAAACCCTAGACTAGATCTATAATTCCAAAAACCATAAAAACTCATATGAAATCCTTACCTGAGCTATGAGAATTCTTCCAGATTATGTTTCAACTTCTGGGCAAGTTCTGCGTCCAAACTTGTGTACCAATCACCTATGAACGTCGTGAGAGCTTGTGGAAGTGTCATATAACCTTGTTTTCAAATTCCTAGGTCAAGAACTCACGGTGCAACTTCACAACTCAAATTTTGTTTTCTCCTTCTCAGTTTCTCTCTTTCTCTCTTTCCCTCTCTATAGTCTGAGCTCACACACAACCACCATTCTTATCTTTCCTTTTTTTTCTTCTTTCTCTATTTCCTTTCCTGGTTCTTCTTCTTTTTCTTCTTTGTATCTTTTCTCGGCCGATCATCGGTACACACACACAAACAAAAAACAAATGCACACATAAGCACAAGGTGGTGCACACAATCCTACATGATAAGTAGACACATGTCAGCCCCCAAACAGCCTTCTAGAAGGATCCTTTAAGTGAAATTACCAACATATCCTTTAGGTGTAAAATGACCAAAATGCCCTTATAAGGTCTATGGCTGTAACGTAACCAACAATCTCCAGTTAACGTATACTACCTGTTTATGAATTTAGCATTTTACGACCTATACAATGATGTTCACGAAAAATCCATACAATAAACGTGATCAAAAGTCAACAAAAACACTACTAGGGGTAAAATGATCAATTTCCATTAAAAGTTATTATAATACAATATCATATGCTCTGGGTCATTATACCTTGTATATGATTTTTGAATTCTTGCAAGTGTTTCTTGCTGGTTGTGGGTGCTAGTTAGCATATTAGCTAAGTTTAGTGTGGAATATGAGCCTGGTAATGCATTGAGCAACTTAGTAGTGTGTTGAGTTTAAGTTTGCTCGGCATGTGTTGAGCGTAAATGTGCTCAGTATGTGTTGAGCAAATGTATGAGTGTTGGCTAAGTGTTGGTTAAGTGTTGAGCAAATATTCGAGTCGAGGCCAAGTGTTTAGTAGCTCGGTGAGCCATGTATGTCGTCATGCATGAGTTCATGTATGTCAACATGTATGGGTGCATGTATGTTAATATGTATGAGTGTGCGTATGTTGACTTATATGTGTTCATTTATATCGACATGTATAAGTGTTGTATCTCAATATGTATGTTGATATGTATGCTTATGATGTTTATGATTTTTATAATAAGTTTGTGTTTGAATGGTCACTTAGTGGTGTTGAGACTTGTCATGATGTGTAGCTAAGAGGATGCCCGATTATTAGCTCGGATGAATTGAGCTCTTGATGAGTCTGCCCATCGTCGGATGACCTGTAGACTCAGAGGACAACCAGTATGTTGGCTCAGAGGATGATCGATATGTTGGCTCAGAGGATGACCACACGCATGATGACCAATATGTTGAGGATGACATGTTGGCTCGGAGAATGACCAGTATGTTGGGAGGAGGATGACCAGTTGACTTAGAGGATGACCGGTATGTTGGGTCAGAGGATGACCAGTTGACTTGGAGGATACGCGGTCAAAGGATAACCGGTAAGTTCATATAATGACCCGTATGTTGGCTCGAAGTATGACCAATCTGTTGGCTCTGACGACGATCGGTCTGTTGGCTCGGAAGATGATCGGTCGTAGGATGACCGATCTGTTGGCTCGGAGGATTACCGATGGGGATGATCGGTTTGTTGGGTAAAAATATGACCGGCCGTAGGATGATCGATCGTAGAATGACCGATATGTTTTAATCAGAGGATGACCGGTTGACTCGAAGGATTACCAATAGTTAGCTAAGATAGATTGGACCCCTAATGGATTTGTCCATCATCGAATTACCCGTCTGTTGGCTCAGAGGATAATCGGTAGGCTCGGAGGATAATCGGTAGACTCAGAGGATGACTAGTAACTGGCTCGGAGGATGACCGGTTGAGTTGAAGGATGAACAATAGCTGGCTCGGAGAATGACCGATCTGTTGGCTCGAAGGATGACCATTCGCGGGATGACCGGTATGCTGGATCGGAGGATGACCGATCACAGGATGACTGGTATGTTAGGTCGGAAGATGACTGGTTGACTCAGAGGATGACTAGTCACAGGATGACCGATATGTTTGGTTCGAAGGATGATTGGTAGGCTCGGAGGATGACCGATCTGTTGGCTCGAAGGATGACCGATCTGTTAGCTCGAAGGATGACTGATCGTAGGATGACTAGTATGTTGGTTCGAAGGATGACCAATTCACTCGGAGGATGACCAATAGCTGGCTCAGAAGATGACCAATAGTTGGCTTGGAGGATGACCGATCGTAGGATGATCGGTATGTGTGGGTCATAAGATGATCGATTGACTCGGAGGATGACTAGTTGACTTAGACGACGATCTGGTAGGCTCGAAGGATGACCAGTTACAGGATGACATGTATGTTGAGTTAGAGGATGATTGATTGACTCAGAGGATGACTAGACTGGGTAGTCGCGATCGACACTGAAAGTCAAAATATGTTGAAAAGTATATCGACATGGTAGGTCAACAAACCGATCGGGATGGTAGGTCAGCGTAGTACGTCACGCCGAACAGTCTGGCTGTGGAAACTTTTCCAGAGAAGATAAAATGTTATAGGATGACCATAGCTTATATTGCAGTGTGATGCTCAGTATAGACTTTTGGGAATCATGTAGGTGTGAGGAAAGGAAGGAATCACATAGCTTTTTGTTGCAATTCCCACAGAAGGCATCAAACTATTGATGCATAAAATGTACCAACTTGGAAGTAGGAAGACCGCTCTCACCCAAGTACACAAGCATGTATGTGGTTCACCCAAATCAGGCTACATCCACGGTGTTACCTCATTCTCATTATATAAATATATTTGTTTGTACATGATATAATAGACTTAGTGCTTTCTAGAGAGAGAAAATGAAATGTAAACAGAAGAGAGAGCTCTCAAAGTTAGAAAGATAGTACTTTCTCTAGTGAGAGAATGAGAATCCCCTATATGAGCGTGATATTGCTCTTTATATAACCAAAATTACGTCACGATGATGGGACCCAAAGATGGGCTTTAGTAATGGGCCTTATTGGTGGACCTTGGAGATGGGCTTGATGTGATCTTCGTATCCTTTGTAGGGTTCGTTGCTTGGTCAGATGTAGTGTCAACACATGATATTGGTATTAGTCGTATATAAATATCATTGGGTATTTTATTAACTTTTTCAAGGCTTGGACTAAATTCCCAACATTTTTTTGTTGAGTGTACAATATTAATACCGATATCGGAATCGATACTTTTATAAATTTAACTATCAATATTTATGTGGAAAATGATATTTTCATCCTTGATCATACATGCATTTACTGTAGACTGGTAGGAGATCTAAAAATTCATTATTGGTTTTTGATTTAGAGGGCATTTATGCCTATATATACTTTTGACTATTTTTGAAAGTTCATATAAAAAAAATTGATTTTTTTTTTAATTTGAGTACTAAATTTTGAGTATTTTTTTAATTTATAAAACTCATTTGTATGTAATTTTATTTTTACTCCTTACTAGAGTTAATGCCTCCTCGTTTGTATTGACTAGTAGACTTACTACAAGATAGCCATTGGATTCCTATTCCTAATTGATAAATGATATTATACATTTTGAGTACCGATTTTATTTTTTAATGTTGATGCTGAAATCGTCCGGACTTGTAGAATTCCTTCTTGATCCCTTCACATAATAACAAGAAATAATCGGGGTTAAGGTTGAAGCCCAGAGAGGTGGTTCAATTAAGAACACTCCAATGCCAAAGTTAGTTTAATCGAGAGAAATAAACTGGCAGAATTTCGGTATGAGTTTTCAATTACCTTTATAGGTGAGTGAGACCCTGTATTTATTATGGAGTCTTGTGGGTTACCGGAACGTCAGATTGGTTGAAAGAAATAATATCAAATAAGTGATTCTACTAATAGAAATCACATATTATTAACTATATAATTAATAATAAATAACTCGTTAAGAGATTATTTATTATTGGCATTAATTTAATTAATTAATATATTTAATTTACAAATATATTAAATTAATGCGGAGAGTCGTTGTCTATACCAAGGGTAATATCGACATCTTGAGAGTTAGGGGCCACGTGACAGCTCTATAATTTTCTGATGATTTATGGTTCCATAAATGTCCCCAAATCGCTTAGGAATTCAGGGAATCCTAAGGGATGTAATTTTTATTGTGGTCCCGATGAGCCATTTTTTTTACGGGAGTAGGACTCCGCTTTGCTTTAAGTAGTTGAAATTCTGATTGATCTCGACTCGTCCCGGTAAGAAGCTTTTGGGCTTGCAATCTTGCTTTGAGTTCACCCTTAGAGCCCAATTAGTAATTAGGGTTTGTTTACTTTTTTCTTTATTTAAATGAGGTCATTGTAGCCTTCATTTAAACTAAAAATAACTAAACCCTAGCATACAAGGGAGGATTGCGCCGTGAAGCCTCTTCTTTTCTCTTTCGTTTTCCGCTGCTTATTGCGAAGGAAAGAACATATATTTTTTTTCTTTGTAAAGAGACAAAGATGGTGGAGGCAGGTGAGTTGATAGTTGTTGTAGGATGTGACCGCGGGTGACGGGTGCCGCAGGACGAGACCTCGAGTGATGGATGGTGCAGGGGGGCTGTCAGTAGGTGCTGTAGATGGGAGGGGACATGCGGGTCGAGCTTATTCTGTCACTGCTAAAGGTAATTAATCTTAATATGTATGATCTTATACTTGAATGTGTCGAGTTCACCACCTGTTTCGTTGTATTGCTCATTTTCTTACTCATTGGAAATATACAGCTCACGTGACCGTGTGGAGCCCTTTCTGCATCTTTTTCTTTTTTTTTAATCGCTGGTTAGCAGTAGCGCCTATAACCTTTTTTTTTTTTTTTAAATTTCCGCATGTAGCAAAGCATACTTGCTTTTGCTTTTGCATTTTTTTTCTTTGCTGCAGCGCCTACATAGCTTTTGAATGTATCAAAAAATGTATATATATAAATATTATTTTAACATATATTTTATATATATTATTTTTCTTTTGTTCAGCTTCGATTTTTTGCAGATTTTGAGAGTTATTGGTATTCGATTGGAATGATTCAACCAGTGGTGTGCTCTTCTCTCCGAGACGATAATTTCGTGATGCATGTAGGCATACTTTTAGCAAAGTCTTGAAGAAGTCATTTCATGGAGCAACTTGTCGTATGACCACTGGTGGTATGCCCCAAATTTTTCTGGAGTTTCCGACTTCAAGAGATGGTGGAGTTGACATCAAGGCACTCCTCCAGTTGACACGCTCGTGGTACTTTGCGGGTTGAAGATCTTGGCGTATTGACGGACTTGTCATCTTTAAGTGCGGGTCGAGCTAACATAGAGGCTTTCAACGAGGGAGGCGAGGAGTCACATGACTTGAAGTGTGGTGTACCATAGCGCAAGGCGAGACGTAGCGGAATGCAATGTAAGGTATGGCTGGAGCGCAAAGCGTTGCATGGTATGACATGAGCCGTACTTCCAATGACCATGCATATGTCGCCTGACGAATAGAAGAGCTCAGCACCTGAGGAGCAAGGTGTAGCAGAATGCAAGGCAAGGCAAATCAGAATGCAAGAAAGGGCGCTTTACAACTGCGAGGCGAGGCATGGTACAACTACAAGACGAGGCATGCTGCAAGTGCGGGGTGAGGTATTCTACATCCAAGGCTTGGTGTGCCACAACGCAAGACAAGGCAAGGTTAGAACAAGATGTGATGCTCCAAATGACATGAAGCGTTCTTTCTAGTGACCATGCTCTTAGTGCTTGGTGGATAGAAGAGCTTAGCGCATTGATGGACTTGTCATCATTAAGTTCAGGTGGAACCAACATCAAGGCCTTCAACGAAGGAAGCGCGAAGTTCCACAACTTCAAGTAAGGCGTGTCACTACCCAAGGCGGGGTATGCTATTGCTGCAAGGCAAGGTAATGCGCAGTAGGATTTGAGGAAATACGCAACAGAAAGCAAGGTGAGACATATAAGAATGAAAGGCGGGGCACGTTACAACAACGAGGTGAGGCATGGTACAACTACAAAATGAGGCATGCTTCAAGTTCGAGTAGAGCTAACATCAATGATTTCAACAAGGGAGGCGAGCTATCCCATGACTTGAAGTTAGGCATGTCACAACACAAGGGGATGTGTGGCACGGTGCAAGGCCAGGCGCAGCAAGGCAAGACACAGTACAACTATATGATGAGGCATACTGCAAATTGGTGTCGCAGAGTGACTGAAACTTTCTAAGAAGTTGTTTTGGCTGACAGATGAGCTTCTAGAAACTTGATCATCAAATCCTTGTTGAGCTCAAAATGGGGTGTAGCAAGGTGGAACATAAAATGGGGGATCAATCATGCCCCCTATGGTGCTCCGGATGTTGTACATCGTTGCGTATTTGAAGGAATAAATCTTGGAGGTGTCGCCATCTCGCCGTTGAAGGAAAGTGACGTGAAGACACATACTACAAAGGTTGTCGAGTCATGCATGATCCTACCACCACTATTCCCATGAAGTCAAGCGATGCTAAAATAGATTTTTGGACCTACAATCGCCATTTTGGGTACTGCTGAAGTTATCCTTGTGAAGCCTCACTCGATGAAAGTGACCATTAATCTCGAAGCAAGTGGCGTGAATGCACAAAATGCACCATGACTTCGTTCCATCTTAAAGTTAAAGTGGCTTCATTAAGGTTTTTTTTAAGGAGAGATGCATCACCAGAGTTGCTCCTGCAAAGTCAAGCAGCTTTGTAGTTGCTTCAGCACCGTCGTATAGTCAAGCAGTGGTGAAGTTGTTGTTGTGAAGCCAACTATGCCAAGAAAGTGATGCTAAGGAGGTTTCCCCCATTACTCGATGTGTCACTGAAAGTTCACGATGGAATGATCGAAGGCCTCTAGGGTTTGTTCACAGGTTGACGGAGAGACTCTGAGGTTGTGTCGGTCCTAATGATGAACTTCATCGTTCTTCTTGGCTTGTAGCTAGATCTTAGTGTTGAATATATGCTTGAGCATTCAACTTGTGAATTGCCTACTTCTTTAATTTTCATTAATATGAGCCTTCCATTTTTTGAGTGTTTTGTGATTCTTGGCAGATTTGACCTTTGTGTATTAAGTTTGGTCTTCTGACTTCATTTTAGCTCCAAATTGAGTGTCGTTGATTGCGTTGGAAAGATGACTTCCGTACCTTTTTGGCGCCATCAAGCTCTCTTCGAGGAAGTTAAATTTAAGCTTGGTACGTTTGAATGAATAGCGAAGTTGTGTGCTGGAATTTGTAGTTGCACGCACTAAGACATTTGCCCAAGATTTTTCATGACATGACCCAGTTGTTGCTCTCCTTGGTGGAATTGGGAAGCGATCTTTAGTAGATTTTCCAATTCTAGAAAGTCCATTTGTTGGTATGAGTGATAAATCCTTGTGAATGTGCTTGAGTAGTATGTACCTCATTGTTGGCCAATCACATTGAACTTAGCCTTCAAGTTGCTTGAGGTGGTGACTTAGCTCTTTGAGGTAAAGGCTGTACTTTTCCTTTTGGAGAGGTGCTTCGAGTCCTTCAGAGGTGAAGTCTTTTAGTGTTCCCCCAGTGGAAGCCTTTGGTGCTTCATAGGGTGCAAGTGTGGATAGGTTGTGAGCTGAAGACATTATGACTTTGACGAACAAGGATGTTGATGCGCCGCAGAGCGATTACCTTGATGTGTCGCTGGGCGATTGCCTTGTTACTTTTCGAGTGATGCATTGCTTCGTGTGTGAAGGCTTGGCTACTTCACAAACCGAAAACATTGATGCTTTATGATAAAAGGACTTGATGCGTCGAGCGAAGGCATTAACGCTCATCGAACGAATGCATTAACGCTTTGTTAGGCGAGTGCGTGGATTGATTTTTGGATGAAAGCGTTGATCCTTCATGGAGCGAAGGTGTTGACGCTTCACGTACGAGGGTGCTGACACTTCATGGGACAAAGTCTTGGCTACTTCGTTGGGTGATAACTTTAATGCTTCACAAGTGAAGGCTTTGATGCTTCGATCCTTGAAGACGTTGACACTCCGTTGGGCAAAGACTTGATGCTTCAATGGGAAACTGCATTAATGCTTCATCATGGGAAGGCTTAGAGTGCTTTTCTTGACAAATACTTGAAGTGCTTTGCTTGGAAGAGGCTTCGAGTGCTTCACGTGGTGAAGGCTTAGAATGTTTCGCAGGGCGAAGGCTTGGAGTGCTTCGCGGGGTGAAGGCTTGGAGTGCTTTGCAGGGCGAAGGCTTGGAGTGCTTTGCGGGGCGAAGGCTTGGAGTGCTTCGCGGGACGAAGGCTTGGAGTGCTTCGCATGATGAAGGCTTGGAGTGCTTCGCATGACGAAGGCTTAGTGTTTACAATTCCATGCAAAAATGTCTAAGTAAAATATTGACTACTTTGATAATTTTGTGGAAGAAAATTTTGCAACGGAAACAAAAACTGATATGGATTGCACCAATGCTATTCTCCTTTGAAGTGGGATCCTTGTAGTCATCCGAGATTATACGCTTTGTAGATTTATGGGCGAGGTATTCAGTGCAATACTTCTCCTTGGTCGCGTTTGATGGGCGCTAGGCTTTTGAATTAGGAATTGTACTTGATTTCGTTGTAGGTCTGGTGTAGGGGTACACAACACCGTACGCTAACTTCCTTCAAGTCAGGATGTCGGAAGTTGGGTTGTTTTGCGTTTGTCTTACTTGCTTGGTGTAGCTTCCTAGTTAGTGTATAACGCATCATGTGGAGGAAGAGAGTTGTTGTGGCTATTTTCCTTGCGTCTCTATCTCCTAAGCATGTGAGTCTGATGGTGAATATGTATCACCTCCTTCAATGCAGTGGCTAGTCCAACTTGAACTCTTATCTACTTGTCCACTAGCGCGAGCGCATATGCTTTGGGAATGTACTTTATCAATTCGTCTTCCTCGCTATGACAATAAGAACACCTTGAGCCTTCGTCAACTTATCCACTGGACTGGAGCAGGCGTGTGCAATCTGGGAGGTTGCATTACATCATTGGCTCTTACGTGGTACTCAACGTGTGACAGTGCTCTGAAGTGCCTCCCGAGTCATTCATGAGCTGATGGCCTTGGGTGGTGCTGGCTTCTTATTCTATGAGCGCAAATTTTCTCCAAAATCACTCAATGACGTGTCTCGAGAAATTTTTTGGCGACGGACGCGCTCCTGGCTGGTACAACTTATGATGTTCCCCTCTCCTTCATGAGGTGGGTTATGTCTCTGATTAACATCAGATATTCCAAGGTCTCCTAGAAGTCATCGTATAAGCTCTGATTGGACTTGGTCCTAGTTACTTAGCTGTCCAACTTGCCCGTCTTCAGGTGGCGAGGCTTCGCATCGTGTTCTTCATGAGATTTGATGTGTCCTCTTGTGCACTAGATGGAGCGTTGGGACTTATTCCACGAGCTCTGGTGGCAAGGTTTCACGTCACGTTCTTCATGGGCTCGAGCTCATCCTTGCACATGTCATACAGAGCGTTAGGAGTCCTGAGCTTCGGTGGAAAGGTGTCACAACTCGTTCTTCATAGGCTTGAGTGCATCCTTGAACATGACGTACGAAGCATTGGAAACTTTTTCCTCGAGCTCTAGTGGTAATGTCACGTTGCGTCCTTCATGGGCTTGAGTGTGTCCTCATGCATGATGCAGGTTGTTCATAAGCCTCTGAAGTTCCACGTTAGTGTGTAGCCAATTTGGGGCTTGCTGTGACGACTTCTATCTAGTCATCCATTCGCGAGTAGGAAGTTTGTCATCACGCAGAATATGGGAAACAGATTGATGTCGGGGAGTACGCTGGCACCGAGTGGCTTTGACATGGCATGGACATCGTAACCACGGGCTGTCGCCCTTTCTTGCATCATGAAAAATTCCGGTTGTAAAACAGGTCGCGGTTCCCATTCAGAGTGTTTCAGATGAATCTCTAGAATCCTGTTAAGAATGTCGCTCTTATCGTGAGTCGTTGTGATGAAAGCGGTAGGCCTGTCAGATCGTTTCATTCTTTATGTTCTTGTCATGGATGAAGAACGATGAACGATGAAAAAGTTTTTCTTGAAAAAATCAGAGAGCATACATTGAGTGTTTCTCAATTCGGCTCTCAATGAAAGCACCAGTTGTTGATGCAAAAATCGTCCGGACTTATAGAATTCCTTCTTGATCCCTACACACAATAACAAGAAATAATCAGGTTTAAGGTTGAAGCCCGAATGATGGTTCAACCAAGAACACTTCGATGCCAAAATCAGTTTAATCGAGAGAAATAAACCGGAAGAGTTTCGATATGAGTTTTCAATTACCTTTAGAGGTGAATGAGACCTTATTTATAATGGAGTTATGTGGGTCACCGGAGCGTCTGATTGACATTAATCTGATTAATTAATATATTTAATACACAAATATATTAAATTAATGCGGAGATCGTGTGATGCCGTCGTCGTCTATACCAATGGCAATATCAACATTTTGAGAATTATGGGCCACGTGGTAACTCCATAATTTTCTGATGATTGAATTCAAGACTCTTTATCATATAGTAAAAAATAATACTATTACTTTACCAAAAAAAATAAGACCATTAAATTGTAGTATTTATAACAAACATATATTTATCTAATAATTTTTTTTTAAAAGTAAAAACTGAGGGCAAGTCTAACAATCATTTCTAGGCAAGCATACATATTGTAAGAATAATGAGATATCAATTATGATTTGATTACTTGTTGATGTAACCATTCGGCATGTTATGATCAAAGTATAAAAGGGCTCTATTTCATATGTTATGTCAAGCTCAAGGTCTGTGAGTTACGGAGTAAACAAGTTTTATGTGGAAGTCAATATCTCAAGCATTTGAAATTTGGAAACTGAATTAAACATGAAGACCCCACAAACTACAAAATTTCTTTAGCGGCATAATTTGACCCCCCAACTCCATATCAATTTCTTTACCAGACAAAGAGCCTTCACCTTTCAACTAGTACAACAAAAAAGGAACAAGTCATAGTGGAAATAAAGGAGGAATTCAGATGGGGACTTGTTTGATCCTCCACCTAAGATGACAACAAGAAAAAAAAAATTATGAAATCATATGGATGGTGCGTGGAGTTCACCAACAAATATATTTATTTTAATTACTAAAATATGTTCATTTTAATGATTAAATAAATATGATTTTGAATGTGGAGGTTGATTTTATTTGTTTTGTAATTTTTTAATTTAATTTTTAAAGTGAAATATTATTTTTATTAAAAGAAGATGGGGAGCAGAATATCACAAGTTATGGACGTATATGCATTATGCAGCATGAATATATTAGAACTTAAATATTCCTTGGAGATATAATAAAATATGTGGCATGTAATTGACAAAAAATGTTGATATGAGATGATAATATATATTATAATGTAGGATTCGTAATGAATTAGCATGTAGAGACTCGAGAGTGATTTGTATGGTGACGCGTAGAGCCAGCTTACGCCTGTTTTGTTAGAGAAAAGCAACGCAAAGAGAGAAACGAGTAAAGATAAAAAATAAACCAGAGACAAAGTTAGCCTAGGATTTGCTACGTCTCTAAGCATGATGGTATGTAGCTCATGTCTTGTTCATAGTTGAAATAAGCTAGAAATAATTGTAGCTGAGGCTGAGGACCACAATAATAATAGGCAATTCGAGCCCTTAAAGATGACAAGAATATGCTAACCAAAAATTAAAGATATGACAAAGAAATTGGCACTTGGCGAATCTGATTCTAAACATCCCAATCCAACCCCTTTAAACCACAACTAGAATTTATTTCTTACTTGCTTTCAAAGCTTCCAAATAACTTGTTACATGGAATTCTACTTTATTGTAAATAAAATGAGGTATCGATGCATCGTTCATGTTATTAATATTGTATTAATGTCTTGTGATATAAATTGGTGTTGTTAATTCATATAAAATTTATGTACATGTACGTAATATTATAATTATTCATTTTTTTCATTTCACCAAGGAGTCCTTTTCTATACTTACACGCCTTAGTACACTAGGTAGTATGCATGCATGATCGAGTATGACTAGAGGGACATCCCAACGAGCCAACCGCAGTTGACTACAATGTGGTATGAAGTGGTGATTGCCATCCCCCTAACTACCTTGAGCATAGAAATAGGAAGGCAATTGTGGAAAGATGGGCAAAAGAGCTCATACAAAGCAACTTGTCCAAGTTTACAAGTCAAAACTTTTACTGCAAAGACTGAAGGTAGAACCAAGCCCTTTAATTGCTTTCATGCATAAAAAAATGAGGCCTTTGGACATCCTCCTCCTTTCTCTTTCTCTCTTTCTCTTTCTCTCTTTCTCTTTCTCTCTTTCTTTCTGTTTAAAGGTAGGGAATGACTGGAGATGGAGGGAGGGAGGTAGGGGTCCCTTTGAGGAGCAGAAGAAGCGTGCCCCAGCTGCTGAACACCCAATTCTCTAATCTCTCCGACTTATCACAACTTTCCCTTTTTTAAAGGCTGTTCTTCCCTAAAAAATTAGGGTCATCACCCTACGTTTGGTTGCTTTTCTTTCTTTTTGGCCTTTTCTCTCTCGTTTTTCATTCTCCTTATCTCTTCTTTTTGGAAGTATGTCGTCACCATCCCTCTCTGTTTTTACTACTAGTCTCACACTCCATGGTTGCAGAAGTTGAATTAGATTGGGAACTAAACCATCACCATCTATACTCCATTCACTATCACGCGCTACCTCCTTAAAAAAAGGTCCAATAACACCATTTAATCAACTACTTTACGTTACTTCTTTTACCACAAAAAAAAAAAATTCATTTGATTAATTTACTTTTACCTTTTTTACTACTCACTTTTAATAAAAACTAGAATGTATTTGAATCAACTTAAATTTAAGTTTATTATCGGATAGAAAACCCTAAATTCATCTCCCATTAATTAGGTTGAATTTATATCAAGAATTAATTTTTGTTTAAGCATGACAATGAAACAAGTTGATTAATGCAGTTTTCAATATGCCAAAAAGACTTGACTTGTTCTTGAGGAAAGTATGGAGGCAATTTGCGGTCCGCCTGTGTGTAACAAAGAACACGTTGTGGTTGAAAAACTTATGCGATTCAAAGTCGAAAGAAAAACTTTGAGGAACGTAGCCTAAAATCTGCAAAAACGTTCATAGGGTATCCCTTTGCCTATATTATAAGCTATGGTCTGTACTTTTAATAATCCAAATAATATTGCAAACGAATCACACGTCAGTATTATTTTAAATAAAAATATGTATTTAGTTTACAATACCGAATTAGGTAGGTAACATGACATACAGTTACCCATGGCCTATGTAATGGCCTGTGTTACTTTTAGAACCACCAACGTAATCAAGCCATGTAAATCAAAACAGCCAACCTTCTAAACAAAACAAAAAGAAAAAGTAAGTTCAATCTCTCTCTCAAAAGCAAAAGAAAAGCTTTGTTGCCTAGCTACAGATAAAAAAGAAGAAGGAAAAAAAAAAACTCTGTTTCCTCTCTCTCTCTCTCTCTCTCTCTCTCTCTCTCTCTCTCTCACTCCTCTATTTTCTCCAAACACCACTTTCGATGATGCAAACAACGCAACCCACCCTAAAACGAAGCGAAATTTTATTAGAGCTTTCTTTATTTCACTCATTTCGTCACGTTACCTTTGTCACTCTTTGGTATAAAACCTACCAAAATCCTACATTAAAACCAAACCCCATACATAACTCATAACTCTTGTCTCTTTCTCTTTCTCTTTCTTTCTCTGGCCTATCCAGCGCCATGGAAACTCTGTATTTCCTCAAGTTCTGGAAACCTAATGCCTCTACCATTACAGCTCCTCATTCACTTCAAACATTAACAGACAATGGGGTTGAGGAAGAAGAAGACTCCTTCTTCGATTTGGAATTGAGCTTCGATATCATGCCGACGAATGACCACAGCGCAGAAGACAGGTCCAAAACACTCCAAGAAAGCAACAGCCAAGAGTCCATCTCAAAAGTAAACACTTGGTCCAAGAAAGCCGGCAATTGCGATTCCAACCCAACCCTTTCTCTGTCTCCTTCGGATCCGATTTCCAAAAGAAAAATCCTCCCAATCGAGCCCATTTCCAAGCCGCAGTCCCCCATCGCTCTCCTTAAATCAGCTCCAAAGTTTCGAGCTTTCATGCCGCCCAAGAAACCCAAAGCAACAGCAGCAGCAAAGAAAACAGAGAAAACAATGGAAGCAGAGCCCAAGATTTTGAAGAAGACCCAGAAGCAGAAACGCAAAGAAGGCAACTTCTCGACTGCCAAATTTTTCGATGGGGATGGTCAAAACCCATCCAAGCTCACCAGAGAAAACAGCTCCAGGAGAACCGGAAACCGACAGCAAAACCAGAGCTCGGAACACTCCAAAACAGAGCGATCGTCAAAGGAGATGATTCAAAAGTACTTAAATTTAATCAAGCCTCTGTATGCGAAGGTTTCCAAGAGGTATGGTGAAAAGGTGAAGCCTTCTGGAGAAGTAACAATGTCGTCGCCGGCGTGTTCTCCGGCTATGCCGATACCATCGATGTGTTCACCGAAGGACAAGCCAGGGAATATTCCGGCGGGGATAAGACTTGTTTGTAAGAATTTGGTGAAGAGCAAATCGGTCACTTCGGCGGCGCCACCGCTCAAACGGAGGGATGATTCGCTGCTACTGCAGAATGATGGGATTCAGAGCGCCATTCTACATTGCAAGAGATCATTCAATTCCAGAGGTAATAAAATTGAATTTTTGCTCTCTTTTGTTACTTTTTATTACCAAATTAGTAAGTAAATATTTTATTTTTTTCTATTTTTAAGCTGACTTTTTTATCTGGTGAAGTTCACGAATGAATGGGTTTCTTAATTTGATTTCAGATTCTTCTTTATTGTCAAGATCAAATAGTGATTTCTCGTCCATGCACTCTTATTCTACAGGTAAGAAAAAAACTCACTTTCGACTTATCAATTTTAAAATCCGAATTTTGATTTGATTATAACAAAAAGTTCACATATCTTGCAGATTCTTCTTTGCTATCACGTTTTGCAAGTGAACCCCACGACAAATCAGCTCGAAGCTCCATTGAGGAAGGCTACGCTGGTGAAATTCGAATCTAAATTCATCAAATTTTGAGAGATGAAACGCAGGAAAACAGAGCTAGTGATGATAAATTGATGATGATAATGACTCTACTCCTTTCTGCGTGGTGTATGCTTCTGTAAAAACGAAGGGAAAGAAAAATGGTGCTAGGAATAGGGATATTTTTGAGATTTTAGGTTAAGTAGGTATTATGACCAGTGAACCGACGCAGAGAGAGAGAGAGAGAGAGAGAGAGAGAGAGAGAGAGAGAGAGGGTTCATTTGTTGTTGTCTGTAAAGTGATGATGAAAAAACTGGAGAAAAACTGCGATTTGGGATCTTTTTGGTTTTTTTGAGTATTTTATCTCAGTTCTCAAGTGTGGCAGTCTCTCTGCGCTCATCCATCATCTTGCTTTTGAATATGAGTCGATGAGAAAATCTTGTTCAAATCTTTCAAAAAGATACGTCACATTAGTTTTTTATGCATTCACAGGGTGATTTGACCTGTCAGGTTTCCATCTTTCATTTTTTATTTACTCTCGACAAGATCATTTACTCAGCATTAACCATCAAATCAAATCAAGTTCTATTTGTCTAATGCAGCTCAGAAAAACTGGCAGTTGGAAATCAATATTATTTTGGGTGGTTACCTATAATAGTCTGACCATTTAATAGCTTCTTACTAAATTTTTCTTCCTCTTGTTTTTTGGTTAATATTTGTTCTTGAATAAGGATTTATCATCGCCACCTATGAATATAAATTCATTAAAATCACTAATTAATTCACTTTAATCTGTTATTTATTTAATAAATTAAATTTAATCGGATAAAAATCAAATGGTTTGGAAATATTTGAACTGTTTTTTTTGTAACAATTTGGATTTAAATTTTCATTTTGAAAATTCGTTAAATTCAAATAGAATCTTTAATGGATATATTAATTTTTAGATATATTATTAATATAAACTACTCCATTACTAAATATTTGAATTTGAATTTTTATTTTAAAAATTCATTAAATTCAAACTGAATCGATAAAAAATATATTAATTTTTAAATTTATTATTAATACAAAGTAAAAATGATAAAAAAATAAAAAGTTACTCAGATATATCTGGATAAGTATATATATACTCAAATAAAAGTGTAATAAAATATTATTAAGTGAAAAAATTTGTTTGATAAATCTTAATATAGTGATAATATTTGCAATACAATTTTCTGCAAGTTTAATATACAAAATTTTAAATATCGATTATTCTGTTGTTTTTTGTATTTTTATTACTTCTTTTTTTATACTTAAACGATTTCAAACCATTTCAATCCAAATTGAACTGTTAATAATTATTTGAATCGAAATGATTTTATTTTTAATTTTGAAAAATTTAAATTATATCTAACCCTTAAGATCTTCATAATTTAAATTTAATACGAACAACACCGTATTTATTCTTACACTAAATATATATATATATATATATATATATGAAAATAACTGTTCATATTTCGACAGAACTGTTTGTTTTTTCATAAAAGTGCTTTTAATTAAATATGGTGTAAAAGAAGCATTTTATTTGCTTTTATTAAAATCTGAATTTCTTCCCAAGTGAGAAAAGCATTGATTGGCAAAAATAATAACAATAATAAAGCATTGAGTGCGCAGATGCTCTCTCCCCATCTGATTATGGTAGTTTGAAGATTCAATTCAATTTTGACTGCGTCTTGCTCTCTCCCCATCTGATTATGGTGGTTTGCTGCTAGTTTTTTAGCAGCCCTTTTTAATTTGGCAATGCCCTTCGCACTTTGTAGCATTTTTTCGGGCTCTCCCATTGTGGAGACTTTTTCCTCTTCTCCTTTGGAGACTTCCAAAATCCTCCTAAATTTATTTTCCCACCTCCATTTCAGCTTCCTTCCATCATGTCTCAATCATGTCCTCTTCTCCTACCCAATGCTCTTGGTGGCAATGGACCTTGAACACTCTATCATTGAAGCTCATATGTCAATCCAATGGCTATTTTGAGACTGGTTTGTTTTCAAAGTGCAATATGTACTCATCGAATTGATTTACGGAGCGCTCTTTGCGCGGGTGACATGCTTACTCCCATTTTCCAATGACTTCTTCAGTTTCACCTTCATTTTTCGTGCTTCTTAAGGTATTTTGTTTGTTGGTTCGTGGTGGCTCAGACAACGGCTGATGACGGTGGATTGGATAATGGCGGCTTTTCATATTTTAGATCTAGAGTTACTTTTGGACTGTTTTAAGTTTATGTTATTGGATTTATATGCACATAAATTTGGTGTCATTTGTGTGTATGTTTATGTCCCTTTTAAGTTCTTATGTTTGTAGATTTCCATTCCTTTGTGATGTTTACCTTTTAATGAAGTTCTTATTTGTTTGATAAAAGAAAACCCCCATTTCAAACACCGAATGCAAACTTCATTGGGAAACCAATCAATACTCTTTCCCAACCGAACATATTTCCTTATCTGGAATCTAAAATCTTTCGAAAATTATAAAATTATCACGTGACTCAAAATTTATATAATATTTACGTTGTTTATAATAATGATATTACCGGCTCACAAACATTCACACAATGAATAATATATTTTTCAACTAAATATATTATTTAATCAAATTAAAATCTCAATAATAATAATATTATCCTTTAGAATTAATTTTTGTTGATAATAAATTATTAAATAATCTTTTATTAAAAAATAATTATTTATTAATTACAAATTACATCGACCAATTGGAATGCTCCAAGATTTAGAAGAGTTCTCTATAAATAGTGAAGCTCATTTAACTTTCAAGGTGCTTCATTCCTTGCTTCTAAAGTTCTCTTTGATTTCACTCTAAAAGATAACTTAAGTATTAGAATGTTCTTGATTGAACAGCCTTTTCGGGACTTTAACCTTGACTTCGATTTTTTTTTTTTTTTTTGCTATTTGTAGAGATCATGGAAACTTTTCTAGCATGACTGATTTATGCTTAGAAAACGGTACTTTCATTGAGAGTCGAATTGAGAAATACTCAATGAGCGCCCTCCAATTCGTTCATCGTTCATCAACTTTATTCGTCGTTTATCGACTTTATTCGTCGTTTTTAAACTTCATTCATCGTTCATCGGATTTGTTCATCGTTCATCGATTTTATTCTTCGTTCTTAAACTTTATTCATCGTTCATCAAATTTGTTCTTCGATCATGGTGAGAACACGACGATCCGTTCATTCATTCGAAACCGCTGCTTCGGTCTTTCTCAGCCGGAGGAGACAATCCAAATAAAGGAAGGTATATGAATATATATATATATATATATATATATCGAAAACATTCTTCAAACCTTTCAAGGGATTCAAGTCCGGTCCCCATAAACCGTCATAAAACCAGAAATCCATTTAGGGTCCCCAACCCGAAATCATAAACGTAAACCAACTGGGCCTCGTGCCCGAACTCATGACTCAACTGGGCATCGAGCCCGATATCTCAGGGTTAGTCACGATTCCAATCGTAGTGATGCCTGCAACCATCCGTCCAGGACCGCCCTCAATCCTGGTATGTCGTCGTGAACGTATCAACCGACGCGACCACCTCTAGATCATGGTGCACCCATCACCGATCGATATCCTGAACCGTCAGTACTCCGAAGTCGAGCCTCCAGTGGCTGCTCGACAGCGGAACGTGCATCGTAACCTCTCCGGAAGGAACACATCCCAGTCCGGAGGCGAGCGTCATGTTGTCCGTCGCGGTGCACAAAGCACTCGCCTCGACCACGACTCGGACCCGTAGGTCATCAATAGGGCCACATGCCCGAGAAAAAACCAAATGGGTCTCAAGCTCGAGTTTATCCTTTTTAAATCCAAAACCATTTCATTTAAACCAACAAGGAAAGCACAAACGCGTATAAGCACCATTTAAGGCCGAAACTTCGAAATACGTGCAAATACGTAAACTCACACAAATGCACTCACGACATCACAAAACACGTTCATAAAAGCATATAAAACAGTTATACATGCATCAATTTAGAAAACCAAAGTCCACTCACAGATCGTCCGAGTTGCCGCCTCGATATACGTGCCATGCGGCTTTCCCAGGCCAATCACGGTCATCGGGACCTCCAAACCCTTCTAAATCGTAAAAGAGGGTTACTAACTACTTAAATAATCCATCACTAAAGCCCCGTAATTTTCTCGAATTTTTTAACTATTTTTAAACCCAATCCTAAACCTTCGAACACCCCGAACTATATTGAAACGATCTCCAATCAACACAAAACCAGTCCCAAAATGTTCGTTACATCAAAAGGATGATTTCATGTGTTGGAAGTTTCCCCAAAAACTTCCACAAGCGCCCTCACGCGCCGCCCAAAGTGGTTGCACGTGGGAGCCACGCTCCTGCACCTGTTCATCTTCTTCCTTCGGCCAGACCTGTCTGAACCAGCCGGTCCGGTTTATTCCTGTCAGGACCCACCTCGGTTCCACCCCGAAAACCGAGGTAAATCCTGCTCCCGTCTGACACCCCAACACAAAGATCGAAATAACCTCACGAAAAACCACCAAAGTACATACTCAGACGCAGAAGAAATTTTAAACATCCCGAAGTCAAAGTTTTACAGAGTATAGTACCAAATACACAAAAAGAAAACCAATAAACAAGGTACACGCACAATGGAAAATCTAAAGCACTTCGGGAAGACTCTCGGGTATTCTATGCCTCTGACGCAGCCTCGACGTCTAACCCCCGCGCTAGCTCCACGACCTGGAAGGCAGTTTAAAACAGAAGGTGTGAGTGGACCATAAATAATAAAATACTTTCCGAAAACCATTTCATAATAAAACCAGGGTTTTAGCCCTCCGTTTTGAAATCATGCATGCACAACCCATTTTCTGAAAATGTTTATAAGCACATAAGAATCATCGTAAAACAATTATAGAAATCATGTCATAAGCATCATAAAAACCATGTCATAAAACATAAGTTTCAACCAATCATTCTTCGATCAAACCTGCTAAATCTATCCGAGTCTTTAAACTCAATCCAGGCCTCAATAATATCCGAGTCTTTAAACTCCCGAGTCTTTAAACTCAACAGGCCTACGGGGGAAATATCAATATATCCGAGTCTTTAAACTCCCGAGTCTTTAAACTCAATCCGGGTCTTTAAACCTAATCCGGGCCCGTCCCCCGTCAATCATAATATCCGGGTCTTTAAACCCAATATCCAGATCCAGTAAATCCAATCAAAACCATTTGAAAACCATTTCTAAATCCATATCCAAACCCGAATCCGAAATCACTGGTCTGATGCCCTTCTAGCATCCAAAACCGTCATTCCGAACCCAAATCCAGAATTCCACTTTTCAACTTTAAAACCAAATTCCGATTTTCGAAATCCGAAAACCTCGATTATCAAATCACGCCTCAAAATCCATTTAATATCATTGAAAACCACTCATCGTTTGAAAACCCCAATTCATGGCATCAAAATCAGAATCAAAACTTTTCTCGTAAAATGTGCTGAAAACCGTACTTTTTCGAAAAACGTGCAATTATGTAAAATCAACATCATATATTCAACAATCATGAAATCACATGTAAAACCATAAAACAAGTAATTAAAAGCAGTTATGCATGCTCGAGTTTAGAGAAGGGGTCCACTCACAAATACCGACACGTCACTCGCGCCCTGTACGTCCCGTATGTTCCTCAGCTTCCTCGGGAAGTCCCGATCCTGTCACAAGTCACCAAAGAACGTCACTAACACGTCTACCAAGACTCTCCTAATTTTTCCCAAAAATTCCCGAGTCCTAAACGTAACGAACCGGAACCCTAAACCTTCAACCTCGTAGAACTACTTCGAATTGACGTCCGATTAACCTGAAACTTATTCCAATAGAATCGTTAGAACTTCTAGACCAAAAACTCAGTTGGACTCTTCACCGAAAACCGCCGCATGCGCCCCCACGCGCCGCCCAAAGTGGCTGCGCGTGGCCCTCACGCGCCTGTACACAGTCACTGTTCATCGTCGTCTTCCTTGGGCGAACCGGTCTGAAACAGCACATCCGGTTCTCCACCGTTCCTTCATCATTTCGACTCCTCTCTTCACCAGTTTCTTCGTCTAGTCCTAAGCAACCTATTCCCCTCACTCTAACACCTCGACACAGCCTATAACCCGTCGTCTCAAACTCGAAACCAAACCTCCCCAAAACTCTGTTTCGGTTCCCAGCCACCCAGTCACTCCCCCATCACGGCAACCACCTTAGACGACTCCTAGGAACTTACTGAAGCTCACCCAACTCACCAAAGACCTCGACTCAGCCCCTAAATCCACGACTAATGGTTTGAATTCATAGAAAAAACAGGGCAGACGAACGGGGATGAGAAATTACCTGCAGTCGTCCACCACCGTGCTCGCCGCCGCGTTCCCTGGAGTCCACAGAGCCGTCCCAACTTCCTCTCGAGCCCAAACGATCAGCACACGGCCACACCACCACCAAGGTCCCTCAACTCTCTCTGTTTTTCCCGTGGACTCACACCTCGCACACACCGATTTCCCTCACAACCTCTCACTCACCTTCACTCATCAGTTTTCACTTAATCTCTCACACACTCAACAATTCACACAAACACCACACACCGCCCTTCACTTGCTCAATTTCCCTCTCTTCTCTGTCTCTGTTTCTCTCGGCTTCGAACAAGCACGAACACATTGCACACCCGTTTAATTGGACCGTGAGAGATCCTAGAAGCCACTAGACCCCTAGCACGTGGCACCATCCCCTCAGCCTTCTCACAAAAATCCCAATCCAGCTAGTCCAGGTGTCCTCATCTGGTGTGCACGAACCCAATGCAGCCAAAAGACCAAAATGCCCCTCTAAGTTATAATTACCTTTTTGCCCTTACCGTTTTAGACCCGTAACTTACACGTCCTATCTCCGATGAATACGTGCCGCCTGTCGTTGAATTCAGGACGACGAGATCTACCTAACGGTCCTAGGTCAACGTACCGAAACCCGATCGTACGAAAAGTCAACTCTTCCCCCCTAGTTTAACCAAATTATGGCAATGCCCTCAACCTTCCGAACATCATAACTTCCTCCTCGGATGTCGGAATTGGGCGTGCCACCTGTCTACGGACTCGTGACGTCCCAACCTACGTCACAGTCATCGGTCAATACCCCATTGACCACCCGAACTAAAAGTCAACTTTTTGCCCAACCTAGGGGCAAAATCGTCATTCTACACTAACAGACCTATCGTAACCAACTAACCACCGCTTAAGCTCACTAATCCTTCACTAATCACTGTATTAACCCTAATTTTCGGGACGGTTCCTTACAATTCCTGCAACCCCGTTCGCCTAGACCGGCATTACCAGTCCAAGGCCATATCTTCTTCGTTTTCATCTTTTTTCATCCATTCCAACTTCTATAGCTTCCTAACAACATTTCCTACCTAACCATGTCCTCAAAACCTAGAAACCAAGCCTAAAACCCATTGGTTCTAAAACCCATTTTCAACCTAAACTTCCATTCGATGTTCAGGGCACTTCTAGGGGTCCAACCTTCAACCTAAGGGTTCTAACAGGTTCCTGGGATCCCTAAAAATAGATTGGGAGGATTGGTTTGGGCTAACTTGGCTGGAATTAAAATTCGGTGGGTAGCCACCGGAAACTCTCCAGCCGCCGTTCTGGGCTTTCTCAGCCGTCCTCAGCCTCCAAAACCTTCTCATCAGCTTCCTACCAACCTCCTAAACTTATCCCAATCAACATCTAACCTCCTAAACGTCCAAAACCGGAATTTGAAATTCGAAATGTACAGGGGATTAGCGTTTACCTTGGCCGTGCAATCCACCGCCGTCTAAAACAGCCCAGCACCAATCCTCAACTCCCTCTTGGCCTCAAACAGATCAGATGGGAAGGGTTTGGATTTGGGTTCATTGGGTTTGGGTTTGGGTTTGGGTCGATCGAATGAACATAGAGGGGTGGTTGCATGTGTCTGTGTAAGGGAAGCAATGGATGTGTGACACTTGTCATTCATCCATTGGGCCTGGGGAAAACATTTGGGCCCCACTCAGTACAAAAATTCACTTTCGTCTCGTAAAAGTACCATCATGAATAACACCTCGAAACTTCCGTGAACCGTAACTTTTCCGTCGAATGTCCGAATTCGACGTGCCGCCTGTCTACGGACTTATATCGACCCGATATACGTAACGGTCCTAGGCCCTTGACCATTGGACCTCCCGGGTCAAAAGTCAACCTTTCGCCCTCGTTTAGGGGCAAAATCGTAATTTCTCCTTGAACATCCGTTAATCCTCAGCTAATTCCCGATTAGCCCCACTAATCCATAATTAGTCTTAATTAATCCTTTAAATTTAGGACGGGTCGTTACAATTCAGATCACGTCTTATCGAACTTGGATTTCCTTTTCGTGCCATATGCGCTTAGACTTGATTTTTTCTCCCTTTTGATTCCCCGTCCAATATTTGTTCTCGAATGTCTTAAGAAAACTATCAAAATTTATGACCAATCTTTCCTTTAGTGAGTTTACAACGAACATGAGTTTTTCCATTGTAAATTCGTACGGAGAAATTAACGAATTTCGGAAAAATAGAAGATTTACGTGATCAGCTCCACCTCCATCACCTCCATCAGGAGTCATAACAACTACCTTCTAAAAAAATGGGAGATTCATGGGAGAAACGTCCAAGAGAACCCCGAATCAGCCCCATGCACTATTGTTGGAAGATATTTGGATACTCTTCATGACGCACCATAAAAAATCAAGTGCGAGAAAAGCATGACATAGACGCGCAACACTAGAGCATCTAGCATAGGTCTTGATGTGATATGCATTATCTCAGCATTTATTTCCCCAAAAAATGTGTTGTAGTAATTCGAAAGGCTAAGAAACCAAGCCCAAATGCAATTAGAGCTTCTAAAACAAATTCTGGCCGAGCGAGAAGTAACCCAAACTAGTAGGAGGCACACCACACCTCGGAGTAGGCAAGATGACATTCTAAGGCACTATGACAAAGATATCGACTAATGCTGGTAGCCCCAAGGATTAAAATATCGATATCGACGTATATATCGCAAGTCAAATTTACGGATATCTCGCCCCAAATATCAATATCGATATCGATATCGTTTACGGTCAACAAAAATGACGGAAATTCGGTCTAAAAGTTGGAAATTTAGAATGAAATTTTGGGAGATACTTAAGTACCCAATGATTATATAGGACTAATAAAACTATAAAATGACTTTGATATAATAAATATATGATGAATAATATGATACAACAAGGTTATGCCGATGACTAGTAATATAAAAATCTAAACATAAACATAAATTGAAGTGAATTACTATAATTGAATATTAATATAATTAAAAACGTAACAATAAGCATAAAAAAAATTGAATGGAAGAAAAATTATAAAATGAGTAAATATATTTAAAATTGGAAAAAAGAATGAAAAAATGGAGTCAATCTTTGTTCAAAAATTGGAAAGGATTGATATATTTAAAATTGGAAAGGATTGATATATTTTAAAAAATGATAAATATAGTTCAAAATAAGGAATAAATGAAAAATATAAGGAATAAATGAAAAAAAAAGGAAGAACACAGGTGGTGCAGGTGTGCACCTATTAATTAATGAATATAAGCCAAACCAACCCAACTAACAAGCCCAATTGAAAAATTATCCAACCAAATAATATATAAAGTAAACTTTACTGACTTAAAAACAGTCGTCCCTTACCTTGCGCGGGATCTGCTATTCGAGTTTTTTTGACCAGGCGACATGACCCGGCTGTAACTCACTGATTTTATGTCCGATTTTCATGAAATTTGTTCCTATCTCGATTGTTTTAATGAAATAAGGAGATCAATGATCTTAAAATAAGGAAAACGGTCGATATTTCGCTCAATTTCTTTCCCCCCCTCTCTTACGTGTCGTCGGCCAAATTCACTGATATATCGGCGAAACCGACGATATTTTCATCACTGACTTTACTATAATAAGTATATTATATATAAATGATACAATATGACCAGATGATGACTAATAATATAAAATTTTAAACATAAAGAGAAATTAAAATAGAATCTTATTGATAATTTAACACCAATGTTAATTTATTCGTTGAATTTTAAATAAAACAAGTAATGTATATACCTAATTCACATTGTTTGTTTAGGGGTTCACATTATTTATTTAATTTTAGATAAAAGAGTCCATATTAATTTAAACCTAAAATTGAAGTATAAAAGGTTTCAATAAATAAGAAACAATGTCCTACTTATCCCATTCATATCAGAACAAAAAGATACACGTCGTTAATTGACTATGTTCTTAATTCTTATTGCCATATATAGACACACAAATAAAAATTGAAACAAATAATAATAATTAAAAGGAAATTAAAACGACGTGTCTAGGTGTAAAAACATAAAAGTATTTTCGGGTTTCCTTCTTCCTCGCGAAGAACTGCCTAGAACCAAGAGTCTAGAAGGCGCACGCCTTGTTTCGTCTCCTCATGGTCCCTCGTCGCCGCCCCATTTTTATGTCGAGCAATCAATTTAACGAAATTTCCATCGAAATTTTACTGATAGTGTCGGTGAGGGCGAGACGGCGCGAGCGACGGACGCGACGAGCGGTGGTTCGAGCAAAGGTTGGACGAACGATTTCGGTCGGCGAGCGAAGAACCGGAGATTCAGACGACATCGACAGATCAGGGGTGGGCTGGGATCAGTGGGTTCGAGGTTTTCTTCGGTTGCCCCCTCCCCATTTATGCTTTCGATTTGCGAAAGTTGCTGGTGAGTCCGTGAAGAATTTTTTTTTGTTTTTTCCCCAATTCTGTTCGTCAGTGCCAATTGGTCGATTTCCTTTTTGAATTTGTGAATTGATTGATTGAAATTGAATTGAAATTTGGTTGGTTTTTTGTGAATCCTTCTGTTCAGTCCATGGGTTCGAATCGAATCAATCGATGGGTTGGGGTCCAAATGTCGGGAACATCGAACAATATCGACTGAAATCGTCGATATGTTTCGATATTGGACGATTTCGCCGATATTGGGGGAAGACAGAGCTTCACCCCTCCGTTAGCTGCCGGTGGCCGGAAATTCCGATATATCGGCGATTCGGCGATATTTCAAACACTGGGTAGCCCTCAGCATTAGGACGAGTCAAGCAAGCACATCCCAAATTTTTTGGGCTTGGGGCTTAGGGCAAACTGCACTGGGCTTATGTCAAACTCCAAAAATTATCGGGTCTGGCCAGGTGGGCCTAATGACATATATATAACCTAAGTATTTTATGGCCCAAGCTTTTATCGAACTTCACGAGCCTGTCCTAATAAGCTCACTCAGGCCGAGCTCGATTGGGAAATTAGAAGTTAATAATTTAACTAATTTTGGAATAGGAAAAAAAAGATAAACATACAAAAAAATGTAATGACACGGAAATTAAAAACAAAAGGTAATTTTGGAAATCTAAGAAGGGAATTGACCATTTTGCCCTTGGGGAATGGTTGATTTCTTTTCCTCGAATACTTTTTGGACTTCTTGTGTCAGGACCCGTCCAAAATATCACCTCGATACCCGGGATGAACCCTGCTCCCGTCCGACAATCACACTTACAGTACCAAAAATAACCTTAATACAACTATAAGCATAACTATCAGACGAAGGAGTAAATATATATAACAGTAAGCCAGAGCATAGTTCTACAAAATGGGCACCAAAAGTACAAGTCTAAGTCCGCAACGGAAGAACGTCGGAAGCTCTATGCCTCGATATCTGCCTCAATGTTTACCCCAGCGCTATCACCACGACCTGGAGGGAAATTGAAAAAAAAAACAGAAGGTGTGAGTGGACCGAAAGGAATAAAATTTTAAAACCGTTTATCATCAAATCAAAGTAAGGAAACATAATCATTTGTTCCCTCCGGTTTGAAACCAGGCATGCCCAACGAAGTATTAGAAAAACCATAATATGAAACATCATAAGAAACAGAAACACTATAAAACATCATAAGAAACAGATACACTATAAAACATCATAAGAAACAGATACACTATAAAACGGATATAGAAATCATGGTTCAGCATCAAAGCATCATTTCCGATTAAACCTGCTGGACCTATCCGAGTCTTTAAACTCAACCAGGCCTCAAATATAAATCCGAGTCTTTAAACTCCCGAGTCTTTAAACTCAATAGGCCTATGGGGGGTAATATCATAAATATCCGAGTCTTTAAACTCCCGAGTCTTTAAACTCAATCCGGGCCCGTCCCCCGTCAATATCCGGGTCTTTAAACCCATATCCAGATCCAGCAAATCCAATCCATTTCAGTGTAAAACTGTTCCGAAACCCATCACCAAACTCGAATTCGGAATCCCTAGTTCGAAGCCCTTTCGGCGTTCAGAACTGACATTCCGAACTCAAATCCGGAAAAAATCCATGTTCATAACAAAACTATAGGAAAATCCTAAATCATATTCCACAACCCATTTACCATCATCAGAAAACGTTTTTAGGTTGAATTTCTGAATTATAGCATCAAAATTTGAAAACCCGCTTTTTCTCGAAAAACGTGCAAAATCCCGAAAATGTCTCGAAAAATGTGTAAACATCTCAATCACATATAACCATCATCAGGACATAAAAACACACATAAAATCATAAAACATTGATAAAAACAGTTAGGCATGCTCGGAAGTAAGAAAGAGTCCACTCACAGTTCAGAACAAGTCACTCGCGCCCCGTGTGCTCCTCAACCGTCTCTGGTGTCTCCCGTCCTGTCAATAGATACCAAATAGGGTCACAATTACATCAAGGATACCTTCCCTATTTTCCCCAATTTTTCGGGAATTTAATAATATTTTAATCCTTAACCCTAAACCTTACGGATTCCCGAATCATCCCGTAACACCGTCCGATTAACCCGAAAACTATACCATTGGATTCGTTAGAACATTTAGGACTAAACTCATGTTGGAAGCTTGGTCAGATTCCTCCCCACGCGCCTCCACGCGCCGCCCAATGTGGCTGCGCGTGGGCCTCACGCGCCTGCTACAGTGCCACCGTCTTCCTTGCTCGAACCCGGTTCGCACCAGACTGCAACCCGGACCGGCGAGAGCCGTTCTCCACCGTCCGGCCACCGTTTCCCCTCCTATCTTCACCTAAAGTTTCGTCCACTCTCAAAGAATTCATCCCCCTCACTCTCTTGGTTCGACTCGACCCATAGCTTCACAACTGAAGCTCGAAAGAAAAACCAACAACCCTCTGTTTTCCTTCCCGGCCACTCAACACTTCCCCCTTCACGGTGGTCATTCTAGACTCCTCCCACGACTTCACTGAACCACACACAACTCACAGGAACCCTCGACTCACTCTCTAACTCCACGATTTCCCGTTTGAAATTCACGGCCAAACAGGGTACAGAGTACCCGCAGTCGCACCACCTCCCACCGTGAACTTCCCCGTCACGGCAACCGTCATAAACGACTCCTAGGACCTCCCTAAACCTCACTTCACTCACCAATCCCTTCGATTCTAGCTCTAGGTCCACGACTTTTGAAATGAAAGTCTACGGGAAAACAGAGCAAAAGAGGTTACCCTTCGATTCCGGCGCCGCCGTGAGAACCGTCACCTACCACGGTGCTCGTGGGACTCCCCGTAGCCTCCTGAGTCTCCTAGTGGCTTGAATCGATCCACCACACGGCACATCAGCCACCACCGTCCACTGCCTCCTCTGTTTCTTCCAAATATCGAGCCGTCCACCACGTCGCCTCCGTGCACGGTTGCAGCCCCAAAACGTGCTCACCCGCACCGCCTTGCTTCACCGTCCTTCTCCCAACTCACTCTTCACTCTCTCTAGCATCAAGATCGATCAATCTTCTTCAATTTCTTCTCTCTGTTTCTCTGTGTGTTCAACGGATTGCACGGTTCAAAAATGAACCAAGTGTGGCCGTGCACACTTTAGACACCTCCAGAAGCCTCTGGCTTCTCACCACGTGTCCACAAACCCCTGGTGCAAAACAAAATATCCCAGCCATCTGTTGCCACTTGCCCATCTCTGATTGGCTGAATGAAAAAGACCAAATACCCCTTGTATACTTAATTACCGTTTTGCCCTCGAACGTTCTAGACCCATAACTAGTCCGTCCGACGTCCGATGACAGCGTGCCGCCTGTCGTTGAACTCAGGACGTCGAGACCTATCCAACGGTCCTCGGTCTACGTGAAAACCACAAATCCTCCAAAAAGTCAACATTTCCCTCGTTTACTCAAAATTACGGTAACACCCCAACCTTCCGTACATCATAACTTTTCCTCCGGTTGTCCGAATCGAACCTGCCACCTGTCTACGGACTCGTGACGTCCTAAACTACGTCACGGTCAAGGGCTAACACTCATCCAATCGATAGTACAAAAAGTCAACTTTTCGTCTACTATTCACAAGGGCAAAATCGTCCTTTTTACAAAACTTCACAAAAATTACATTTTTACCCTTCCCGAAGGTACGGGTTGTTACAATCTACCCCCCTAAAAAGAATTTCGTCCTCGAAATTCAGTGAAATAAATAAGGGTACTGTTCCCGCATCAAGGCCTCGGGTTCCCAAGTAGCTTCTTCGACCTGATGATTCCTCCACAATACCTTCACTAAGGGAACCGTCTTCCTTCGTAAAACTGTATCCTTCCGATCCAAAATTGCAACAGGTTTCACTTCGAAACTCAAGTCTTCCCTCAGTTCCACTGGTTGTGCTTCCAGAACATGCGAATCTTCCCGAATGTACTTCCGAAGCATAGAAACATGGAAGACATTATGTACCTTTTCCAAATCTGCTGGTAAGGCCAAGCGATAAGCTACAGGACCAATCCGCTCCAAGATCTCATACGGTCCAATGTAACGAGGACTCAACTTCCCTCGTCTGCCAAATCGCACAATTCCTTTCCAAGGAGATAGCTTCAGGAAAACCCAGTCTCCTACAGCAAACTCCAAATCCCTGATCCTACGGTCAGCGTAGCTCTTTTGGCGGTCCTGCGCTGCCTTCAATCGATCCCTAATCAGTGCCAGTTTTTCCTGAGTAAGCTTCACCAACTCAGAAGTAGTCAACCTCCTCTCACCAACCTCAGTCCAACACAATGGAGTCCGACACTGCCGCCCATACAAAGCCTCGTAAGGAGCCATCCCAATGCTCTCCTGATAACTGTTATTGTAGGCGAACTCCATCAAAGGCAGATGTGATTCCCAAGTACCCTGAAACTGAAGTACACAAGCTCGCATCATATCCCCGAGAATCTGAATAGTCCGCTCAGACTGCCCATCTGTCTGAGGATGAAAAGCAGTACAGAAGTGTAATTTAGTCCCAAAAGCTTCCTGTAAGCTCTGCCAAAATCGAGAAGTGAATCTCGGATCTCTATCAGATACTATCGACTCTGGAGTCCCATGTAACCGAATAATCTCATTTATGAACAACTGTGCAAACTGCTCCAACCTGAAGGTCTCCCGTACTGGCAAGAAATGAGCAGACTTCGTAAGTCGATCCACAATAACCCACACACCATCGTGTCCCTTCGGTGTTCTCGGAAGCTTGAACACGAAATCCATAGTCAGGTGATCCCATTTCCACTCGGGGATCGGCAAAGGTTGCATTGCTCCATAAGGTCTCTGCCGCTCGGCTTTTACCTGTTGACAAATCAAGCATCTACTGACATATTCGGCAATCTCACGTTTCATCCCTGACCACCAGTAATGCTCTCGAAGTGTACGATACATCTTGGTCCCACCAGGATGCATCGCATAAGCTGAACAGTGAGCCTCATCCAGTATCACCTTCTTCAAAGCTTCATCCTCAGGTACACACAACCGTCCATTCTTAACCAAGGCTCCATCCTCACGGATCTCAAAGTCCTGTCTCTCTCCAGCCCCGACCTCAATCCGAATGATGCCCAGAATAGGGTCCTGAAACTGAGCATCAATAACCTGATCAATCAAAACAGGTCGCACGTGGAAACTCGCTAGGAGTGCTCCCTGATCATCCACAGTCAACTCTACTCCCAACCTACGGAGCTCAACCAGCAAAGGTAATCGTACCGTCCTCAAATGTGACAAAGAACTAGCTGACTTCCTGCTCAGAGCATCAACGACCACATTAGCCTTCCCTAGATGATACTCAATAGTACAATCGTAGTCCTTAAGTAACTCCAACCAACGGCGCTGTCTCAAATTCAATTCCTTCTGAGTGAACAAATACTTTAAGCTCTTGTGGTCCGTGAAGATCCTGCACCTCTCACCGTACAAGTAATGCCGCCAAATCTTCAGTGCATGAACCACCGCAGCCAGTTCCAAGTCATGTGTAGGATAGTTCACCTCATGGGGTTTCAATTGTCGGGAAGCATAAGCAATCACTTTCCCGTGCTGCATCAAGACACAACCCAAACCTTGTAAAGAAGTGTCACTGTACACCTCGAACTCCCCACTATCATCTGGAAGGGCTAACACAGGAGCAGATGTCAACCGCCTTTTAAGCTCCTGGAAACTCTGTTCGCAGTTCTCATCCCACTCAAATCGAACTCCCTTCCGAGTCAACCTCGTCAACGGTGCTGCGAGAATAGAAAAGCCTTCAATAAAACGCCTGTAATAACCCGCTAAACCTAGAAAACTCCGGATTTCTGTTACCGTCTTAGGCTGTTCCCAATTGGCTACCGCCTCAACTTTCTGAGGATCCACACGGATGCCCTCGGCCGAAATCACATGGCCAAGAAATCCAACACTGGTCAACCAGAACTGACACTTACTGAGCTTCGTATACAACTGATGCTCCCTCAACGTTTTAAGCACGATCCTCAGATGTTTCTCATGCGCCTTCGCACTCTTCGAATACACCAAAATGTCATCAATGAAGACAATCACAAAACGATCCAAATAGGGCCGGAACACTCGGTTCATAAGGTCCATAAAAGCTGCTGGGGCATTAGTCAAACCAAAAGGCATCACAACAAACTCATAGTGACCGTACCTGGTCCGGAAAGCTGTCTTCGGTATATCCTCCTCTTTAACCCTTAACTGGTGATAACTGGAGCGAAGATCAATCTTCGAGAAATACTGTGCTCCCTTGAGCTGGTCAAACAAATCATCAATCCGGGGTAGGGGGTACTTATTCCGAATAGTTACCTTATTCAGTTGCCTGTAATCCACACACAATCTCAATCCTCCGTCCTTTTTCTTGACAAACAAAACAGGTGCTCCCCAAGGTGACATACTCGGTCGAATGAATCCGATATCGACCAACTCTTGCAACTGGGCCTTAAGTTCCCTCAATTCTGCAGGTGCCATACGATAAGGAGTCTGGGAAATAGGCTGTGTACCTGGTAGAAGCTCAATCGTAAACTCAAGATCTCGGTGTGGGGGTAGTCCTGGCAACTCCTCGGGAAAAACATCGGGAAACTCCCGTACCACTGGTATATCCTCCGCCCTCACTGGCGTAGCACGTGTATCTACCACATGAGCTAAGTAACCCTGGCACCCCTTACGTAACAGTTTGCTAGCCTCGAGTGCCGAAATAACTCCCGTAGGAAGTGCACGCTGATCCCCCTGAAACGTAGTCTCTGATAATCCAGGACTCCGAAAAGTCACTCTCCTATCGAAACATTCGATAGAAGCATGATGTCTCGTCAACCAGTCCATACCCAAGATCACATCAAAGTCCCGTAAATCCAAGAGTAACAAATCTGCCAGTAACTCCACCTCGCCTACCATCACCGGACACTCTCTCAATACCTGAGTCACTACCAACACCTCCCCAGTAGGTGTACTCACTCCTAACGCACAATCCAAAGTAGACACCTCCCTCTCCTTAACCAAACTACAACTCCGAGCTATAAATGAATGGGTAGCCCCGGGATCTATCAAAGTAAAAACAGTGTGACCAAGTATGGTGAGTGTACCTGTCACCACTCCCGGTGCTGACCTAGCCTCCTGCTGAGTCATCGCAAAAACTCGCGCCTGAGGTCCCGATGACCTACCGCGCCCTCTGGAACTGCTCGTGGCACCACCGCCACCCCTAGGGCCTGCCGCCCCTGATACTGAAGCAGTACTCCACCCGGGTTCCGTTGCACCTCTACCTGCTCCACCCTCCGGAGCTAATAATGGGCACTCCCGACGGAAGTGTCCTCGCTCTCCACAATAGAAGCAAGTATCCCTACCGGGTCCACCGGTATGCCTCCCTGTAGAAGCCACTGAAGTCGCACTCGCCTGAGGAGTCGGCTGTGACCTAGCTCCTCGAAATCCCGAGCCCTGAAAACTGCCTAGTCTGCCATACCGGGCTCCACCAGCCGATGATGATCCACCAAAATTTCCCCGTTTCGGGGGCCTCTGACTCGATGCTCCTGGAAATGACTGCTCTCGGCGACGAACACTGCCCGAATACTGTGGTCTAGCAGATAAACTGGCCTCCACCCTGACAGCAGCATCAGACAACTCTCGGAATGTAGCAAAAGAGCCGGTTGTCACTATGGCCCTGATCTCTCCCGGGAGGCCCAACTCAAACCGACGGCACTTCTCTGCCTCAGTCGCCACAAATGCGGGAGCGAAACGAGATAGCATCTGGAACCTCTGCTCATACTCAGCAACCGTCAAGTTCCCTTGCTTCAAGTGAAGAAATTCCGTTTCCTTCGCATCCCTGAAAGAACGGGGATAGTACTGATCTAGAAACCGCTCCTGGAAAGTCTCCCAAGTCACGGTATGTGCATCCCAGCCGGACAGTTCCAGCGTGTACCACCACTCGTAGGCAGCTCCATCCAATAGAAAAGTAGCTAACAATACCCGATCCTCGGGAGGACAGTGCATCACCCCAAAAATACGTTCTAGTCGGGTGATCCATCGGTGAGCTTCCTCGGGATCAGCCCCACCGCTGAACGTAGTAGCCCCAAGCCTCTGGGCTCTCTCGATCGAAGCGCTCTCAGTCCCTCTCGCCGCTTCATCTTCAGGTCGTGGAGGGGGTTCACGTCTCGGAGGCATGATCAATCGTACGCTGAAAGAGGCATAGAGTTAGTATAACAACCTAGACCCAACACAAATCGACACAACCTATGCTCTGATACCAATTGTCAGGACCCGTCCCAAATATCACCTCGATACCCGGGATGAACCCTACTCCCGTCTGACAATCACACTTACAGTACCAAAAATAACCTTAATACAACTATAAGCATAACTATCAGACGAAGGAGTAAATATATATAACAGTAAGCCAGAGCATAGTTCTACAAAATGGGCACCAAAAGTCCTACAAGTCTAAGTCCGCAACGGAAGAACGTCGGAAGCTCTATGCCTCGATATTTGCCTCAACGTTTACCCCAGCGCTATCACCACGACCTGGAGGGAAATTGAAAAAAAAAATAGAAGGTGTGAGTGGACCGAAAGGAATAAAATTTTAAAACCGTTTATCATCAAATCAAAGTAAGGAAACATAATCATTTGTTCCCTCCGGTTTGAAACCAGGCATGCCCAACGAAGTATTAGAAAAACCATAATATGAAACATCATAAGAAACAGAAACACTATAAAACATCATAAGAAACAGATACACTATAAAACATCATAAGAAACAGATACACTATAAAACGGATATAGAAATCATGGTTCAGCATCAAAGCATCATTTCCGATTAAACCTGCTGGACCTATCCGAGTCTTTAAACTCAACCAGGCCTCAAATATAAATCCGAGTCTTTAAACTCCCGAGTCTTTAAACTCAATAGGCCTATGGGGGTAATATCATAAATATCCGAGTCTTTAAACTCCCGAGTCTTTAAACTCAATCCGGGCCCGTCCCCCGTCAATATCCGGGTCTTTAAACCCATATCCAGATCCAGCAAATCCAATCCATTTCAGTGTAAAACTGTTCCGAAACCCATCACCAAACTCGAATTCAGAATCCCTAGTTCGAAGCCCTTTCGGCGTTCAGAACTGACATTCCGAACTCAAATCCGGAAAAAATCCATGTTCATAACAAAACTATAGGAAAATCCTAAATCATATTCCACAACCCATTTACCATCATCAGAAAACGTTTTTAGGTTGAATTTCTGAATTATAGCATCAAAATTTGAAAACCCGCTTTTTCTCGAAAAACGTGCAAAATCCCGAAAATGTCTCGAAAAACGTGTAAACATCTCAATCACATATAACCATCATCAGGACATAAAAACACACATAAAATCATAAAACATTGATAAAAACAGTTAGGCATGCTCGGAAGTAAGAAAGAGTCCACTCACAGTTCAGAACAAGTCACTCGCGCCCCGTGTGCTCCTCAACCGTCTCTAGTGTCTCCCGTCCTGTCAATAGATACCAAATAGGGTCACAATTACATCAAGGATACCTTCCCTATTTTCCCCAATTTTTCGGGAATTTAATAATATTTTAATCCTTAACCCTAAACCTTACGGATTCCCGAATCATCCCGTAACACCGTCCGATTAACCCGAAAACTATACCATTGGATTCGTTAGAACATTTAGGACTAAACTCATGTTGGAAGCTTGGTCAGATTCCTCCCCACGCGCCTCCACGCGCCGCCCAATGTGGCTGCGCGTGGGCCTCACGCGCCTGCTACAGTGCCACCGTCTTCCTTGCTCGAACCCGGTTCGCACCAGACTGCAACCCGGACCGGCGAGAGCCGTTCTCCACCGTCCGGCCATCGTTTCCCCTCCTATCTTCACCTAAAGTTTCGTCCACTCTCAAAGAATTCATCCCCCTCACTCTCTTGGTTCGACTCGACCCATAGCTTCACAACTGAAGCTCGAAAGAAAAACCAACAACCCTCTGTTTTCCTTCCCGGCCACTCAACACTTCCCCCTTCACGGTGGTCATTCTAGACTCCTCCCACGACTTCACTGAACCACACACAACTCACAGGAACCCTCGACTCACTCTCTAACTCCACGATTTCCCGTTTGAAATTCACGGCCAAACAGGGTACAGAGTACCCGCCGTCGCACCACCTCCCACCGTGAACTTCCCCGTCACGGCAACCGTCATAAACGACTCCTAGGACCTCCATAAACCTCACTTCACTCACCAATCCCTTTGATTCTAGCTCTAGGTCCACGACTTTTGAAATGAAAGTCTACGGGAAAACAGAGCAAAAGAGGTTACCCTTCGATTCCGGCGCCGCCGTGAGAACCGTCACCTACCACGGTGCTCGTGGGACTCCCCGTAGCCTCCTGAGTCTCCTAGTGGCTTGAATCGATCCACCACACGGCACATCAGCCACCACCGTCCACTGCCTCCTCTGTTTCTTCCAAATATCCAGCCGTCCACCACGTCGCCTCCGTGCACGGTTGCAGCCCCAAATCGTGCTCACCCGCACCGCCTTGCTTCACCGTCCTTCTCCCAACTCACTCTTCACTCTCTCTAGCATCAAGATCGATCAATCTTCTTCAATTTCTTCTCTCTGTTTCTCTGTGTGTTCAACGGATTGCACGGTTCAAAAATGAACCAAGTGTGGCCGTGCACACTTTAGACACCTCCAGAAGCCTCTGGCTTCTCACCACGTGTCCACAAACCCCTGGTGCAAAACAAAATATCCCAGCCATCTGTTGCCACTTGCCCATCTCTGATTGGCTGAATGAAAAAGACCAAAATACCCCTTGTATACTTAATTACTGTTTTGCCCTCGAACGTTCTAGACCCATAACTAGTCCGTCCGACGTCCGATGACAGCGTGCCGCCTGTCGTTGAACTCAGGACGTCGAGACCTATCCAACGGTCCTCGGTCTACGTGAAAATCACAAATCCTCCAAAAAGTCAACATTTCCCTCGTTTACTCAAAATTACGGTAACGCCCCCAACCTTCCGTACATCATAACTTTTCCTCCGGTTGTCCGAATCGAACCTGCCACCTGTCTACGGACTCGTGACGTCCTAAACTACGTCACGGTCAAGGGCTAACACTCATCCAATCGATAGTACAAAAAGTCAACTTTTCGTCTACTATTCACAAGGGCAAAATCGTCCTTTTTACAAAACTTCACAAAAATTACATTTTTACCCTTCCCGAAGGTACGGGTTGTTACATCTTGTGAGTACCGTTACGTATGTCTGAGCGTCTTAAGTCCATAGATAGTCGGCAAGTCAAAATTGGAGATCATATGAGTTCATTAGAGTATCCACATTAGGCTACTTAAACTTTTGGACAAAATTAACTTAAAATGACCCATAATTTATTAATAGTTTCCGGTTTTTACAGTTACTAAAATCAGACTTTCTATATGTTCACCAATTTTGAATATTAAATTCAATTTTTTTTTCTCAAATTTGAATATATAAAAACATAATTTTTCTACAACAGCTAGTTTTTAACGTAGTATTTTTAATGGTTCAAATAAATATGTCTATTTTGAGTGAAAAATCAATAGTCCATAATTCGGGCATACATATATAGCTAGTTTTTTTAATGGTTCAAATATACATGTTCATTTTAACGGTGAAATTGGATAGAACGAATTCGGAGCCAAACGTAATAGCTAAAATGAAAATGAAAATTCATCTCAAGAGGAAAAAAGAGTAACAATCCTAAACATCAAGTCCTTATTTGGGAGACGATATATGTAGTGAATGATATTTTTCGCATTGAAGAAAGTAAGGAGTATTATTTTACTTAATGTTACCACCATGGTTTATGGTAAAGCTTATAACTTTACTTTTTTCTTCCTCTTAATTGTTATAACTTTACTTTTTTCTTCCTCTTAATTGTTGAATGTGTTAAAATTATCATATCCAAACTCTGTTCGTGACAACTCGACATTCCCGATCATCATTTGAAAACTACGAAACATTAAAACCTCTATTTTCCAAATACCGGAAATAATCAAATTTTACATAACCCTAAACGAAAAAATCTGAGTCAATTTACGACCCATAAATAAATAAAAAATTTAAAAAAAATATTTTCTTTGAATTTTTTGATAATTCACAAAAATTTAGAACTTATGAATGCAAATGATGATGAATTTTGAGAATGAATAAGAGAGTTTGTGAAGAAAATATGATGAAGAGAATGAAGGAGAGAGGAGAGAAAAACGAGATAAAAAATGGTTAGCAGGAAGAAACTAGCTACTAATAGCTAGCCCCAGTAGAAAAATTAAATTTTAGATTAATTTTCCTTGTCTGTTGCATAGCCATTTTGATGCTTTGGACAAATTTTTTGTTAGATTTGTCCAAATTTAAATTCGACTACTCTGTTGTAGATGCTCTTACAGGTCTAAATGATCTAGGGGCATTTTGGTAATATTGGGACTAAAGGTAATTTGGTAATTTTACGAGTGGAGATTTTTTGTGGATTGCAAGTGTCATCCTTATCCCATATAACCGACTTATGGTGTGTGTGTGTATGATGTTATGGTATATGGGTGTATTTTTGTGTATGTCAAACTCGAGAACCAAAAATCGTAAAATCGATTGTTTGAATGGTTGAAATATTTTAGAAATTTAAATTCATAGGCATAAGTTTGGTGAGCGGCAGCCCTACTTTCTCTCATATGAGTTTCAATAAGACCAAAATCCATGTATTGAGTTTGCCTTCAACTCACCAAACTTGTTCCCCTAAGATTTTGGTCATGTGGTGTATAATCCCAAACGAAATCAATATCCATTTGCAAAAGTGAATAAATTGTTTAATTTTTCTACAATTATATGAATTACATATCGAGATATTTAATATTATATCGATATTAATATTAAATTAACAATGTATCAACATCACATATTGTCACAATACCAACATAATATTAATACTATCGGCAACGTATCTTGATTCTAAACCTTTGATTTCAATCTCGTTGACTCTTGAGTAAATCATTGTTACACCTTAAATAACTTTTACTTTTATTTAAAACTTTTAATACTTGTATATTAAACAAAATAAGACTTTACTTCAAATTTTTTTTATTCAAAAATCACTAAACAGAATTTGTAAATAATAAATTCCACATTTAGCCTTTTATACCTCAATAAAGAAAATGAGTGAATTATTGAGAATTCCTTTAAGTAATTAAAAATAACATTGTCTTTTTTTTGCCCTCTTTGCCCCATGTGCTTCTTAGTATTTGATTTCTTTGGCCTTTTGGAAATTTTATTATATTATGCATATAACAAATATTATATATGTATACTATATATATTGTATATAGTTACAATTGAATTTTTTTTTTTAATAAAAAATAAAGTCCGTATTGTATGAGGTTCAATGGTAAGGTATAGAGTTTTTTTTTTTTTTGGGGGGGAGGGGGGTGGGGCTTGAGATGGTGGTGAAAAATCATACAATATAGGGTTTAATTCTTGAATTTTGACACAAAATTCAAGAATTAAATCCTAAACTATACAAAATTAACGAAATTATTTAATATTAGAAGATAAAGAATTTTTAAATTTTAAATTTAAAAATATTTTTGAAGAATTATTACTTTTAATTATTTTACTTTAAATTAGATTAGATACTCATATTAATTTTAAAATGAACAAATAAAAAAAGAAATACAAATAAGAGTAATCTTCTCATAATTTTCAATCTCGTTGACTCTTTGTTTACGAGTTGGTGTTCGTTTCCCTCGCTGACGAGGTACAAGGAATGAAGCTAGTTACTACTATAGCTGAACTCATTTGGAGGGGAATGGAGTTCATATAATCTTGTTGGACAAACATTACAAGAAGAGGCAAAGGTTGTCGGTCCATTGCACTTGCACAAGTTAAATTGGAGCAGTAAAACGACAGGATCTTGTTTCCAAGCGTTGGGGGTGAAGAAATGTGGTATTTATATGCAGTAATGCAGATGAATACAATGCACCAAGAAACTCAATAAACAAAGAACAAAGACCCGACACCATATTTTCATCCGAGGGTACGTCCCTAGATTTGTTGTGTTTCCTCCATTAATATTCTGTCTGATGGTACAAATTACTGTTTCAATTGTCTTATGTCGATCATATATATATATATATATATATTACATGCATCATGTCTAATTGTCTATCAACATGTGAGCTCATTTTCCAATCATAACTTTCTTTCTACGGCAAAACAAATTTCTTACCGAACATTTAGGTTGGATTTTGATTTTTTCTTTTCTTTTCTTTTCATACAGTCCATTGGATCTGTCCCAATCATCGGGCAAGTTTTTGTTTATATGAAAATTTATATGTGCATGTCACATGGAACGTATCTTATTAAATATTCATTGTTCTATACATCAATATTTGAAGATATAAAAATTACGATATTTAAAATATTAATTATTTTTTGTAAGAGAAATACGGTGAATAAAATTTCTACATTATGGTGAATAAAATTTCTACTTACGCTTCAAATCAACAATATTGTTGATGTTCATTTCCAAAACACTTGATCAAAATCAATGACTTGAAAATCATGAGAAACCAATAGAAAGGTATAATGGGTCAATTTCATTTTTTTTCGTTTGAGTCGGGTGTACTTTCAATCGTTAGCCCAATACAAAGGTAGTATGGGCCTAAACTTGTACTCATTTTCAAGACTCTTTTTTAATACCACGATTTTGGGGAATATCGGTCCTATTTTGGTTGGTCAATTAGTAGGGGTTTTTTTGGATACATAAAATGCACTAAAATGGTAATAATATGCATATAAAATCCATCAAATTAAAATACAAAGATGTATGAAAAAAAAAAAAAAGGATAGGAGGGACGATAGGCAAGAGTTTGTGAATAGCCGTAGACTCGTGCCCGATTTTCACCGAGTTTTTATTTTTATTAATTTATGTTATTTGAATAATTATAAGTTTACGTCTAAGTCTTTATTTTATGTATCCAATTTTGAATCTCTTTTTTATAATTTAAATTAATTAAAATATTATATTGTTCGTATTGAATAAAAAAATCATTAACATTATTAAAAAAAAACTAATTACAAGGCACAATAGATCTAGAAGATTACACTAAAATAAACTTAGGCTTTTTAGGCTAAATATACTAGAAACATGAAAAACAATCTCAAAATGCCTCAGGAATAGAAATTTGCCTCATGTTGCTGTAGGAACAGGTACATCGTTAAGACCGTTACACTATCCGTTAGTCAAACTTATTAACGTTGTTAATTTTGATGATGTGGCAGTAATATTACAAAATTGTTAATAGTAATTTAGACATTTACTTTATTTTATTATATTTTTTATTAATAAAAAGATTTATTACTTAAAATGCACCAGAATAATTCACCGATTCTTAAATTGCATATAGAATTGAAATTTGTCTCAAAATGCACATAGAACAGTAGCAATGTCAAAACCGTTGCACCAAATAACTAACTCCGTTTTAAACTATGTGAAGTGTGCATATGTGGCATCTATGTAGCAGTTTTAAGGTGGGTATTTTAGTCATTTTGGTTGCTGATTACCCTTCTTCCTCAGAATTTGACCGACCCGTCAGCCTCCTGAGCCACAACCTTATGCGGCAGGTTCACTTAATTGTTTTGTCGTCAGCTTCGCCATGGCCTCGTCATTGGGACATAGAACAGTCAATACGTAGCCCTAAGAACCTAACCAGCCCATCTCGGTGGCCAAAGATGTCAAATTGACTAAAATATCGGCCATCGCGTTGTACCCATCGTAGTGCAATAATGTGTGGAGGAAGTCCTTGACCTGGCTCTCGCAGTTGAAGTTGTGGTGTGGGTCGCCGGGTCCCGGAGCGGGGGCTGGAGCCAGAGATGGACTCGGGGCTAAAACGTCGTATACTGGTAGTACAGGAGGAGCCCCCGCTGGAATCGCGGCGACCGATTTCTTTAGGCGGTGGGCTCTCGGGTCGACCTCGGGCACTCCCACGGGTAGAATGACGGATATTGCATAGAGATTTCGTCTCTGGTTGAAGTCGTCCTCAAATGAGCGCGGGATCAGGAGTTGCTCAATCCCGTGGATGACATCGTCGGGTCGGGTCACGTCATTGGGCCGGATGATTTTGGCGGAATTGACCGATTTGCGAGTGGAGTTTTTCTGGGTTTTCAAGTGCAGGTGCTCCTGGTTGCAGAGGGTCTTGTGGTGGCGGCCTGGCCCGGAAATAAGCCACTGGTTAGACCCGATGTGTTTGGGGATAATGTGGAACATGATGAGGGTTTGAAGGGACTTAAGATTCCTCGGCTCGAGCAAAAACCTATTGAATTCCGGGTCAAGCTGCCTCTCCAAAGCTTCATTTTTGGGGGCGAAGATGGTGATGTTGTGCTTACCCACTGCTTCTTCTAGTGTCTGGAGTAGAAGAGCCTTCTCAACGAGCTCGGTGTAATGCGAGTTGAGGAGTGCGATGAGGACGAAGTTGGAGTTGATCTGGGTTGTTGTTGTGGCTGACGACGTAGATGAAGAAGAAGTGCCTGGAGTAACAATAGATCTGAGCATCCATGGCGCTCATTTTCATTTATATGCGTTTATTTTTATTTTTTCCAGGTGAAGTAAGTTTTACGGTGTTGGCGGAAGAAAAGTGAGGATGGACGAAGAAGAAAAGCTGGAGAAGTGGGTGTGGGATTGAGGGGATTTCTGTTACATAGATGCCGCATATGGCTTAGGAGGCTGACGGGCCAGTCAAATTCTGAGGAAGAAGGGTAATCAACAATCAAAATGACTAAAATACCCATCTTAAAACTGCTACATAAATGCCATATATGCACACTTCACAGAGTTTAAAACGGAGTTAGTTATTTGGTGCAATGATTTTGACATTGCTACTGTTCTTGGTGCATTTTGAGACACATTTCAATTCTGGTTGCAATTTAAGAATCGGTGACTTGTTCTGGGTGCAATTAAAACCCACATTTCCCCAACCCAATTCATTTGATCGTCTATCTCCCTGCACCTCCAACCACCACTCACTCCCAAATCTCAAACCACTGAAAAATCTCAAACCGCTGATAAATCTCAAACCACTCTAGACACTCCAAAATTCGTCGAAGAATTCGAAACCCCAAGGCCCCATTTCCATCATCACCAAAAGTAATCTTCAACATCATCTCATTTACATGACCTGAAATCCAGCGATAAATCGGAGAGTTGCTCATCTTTCACTGCTGTTTCCAGTACGATTCTCATTTTGTCAAAGAATATCGGTGGCGCCGGAGCTGATAATCCAAAATAGTCGTTCGGAAAAAATTCGGTGTGGTACGACTCGAACTTCTCATGTTCCCAAATCTTAACCGGTCTCCACTCAATTTCAGCTTTGGCTTTGGCTTCGACTCCGGCTTCAGCTTTGCTACCTCTCAAAACAGTGGTCGGTGAATGAACGTGACGATTGCACTCATCGACCGCTGCAACATCGTCGGCAAGTTGGTGACGGTTGCTGTCCGAGTGGATGGAAACGACGGTTTCAGAAGGCTTAATGAAATTGGTGAGAGCCATTTGTCTTTTGAATGCAATGGCGGTCCTGTCGTAGGCATAACCGGCCTCCTCTGAAGGGTCAAAAGTCTCGAGCCAGACCCGGGTCCGACGAATCAAGCCCCGGATCTCCGCCTCCCGTCTCCCCCTAGGTTTCTTTCGTACACCCTGGTACTTTCTCCAATTCGAAAAACACTCTTTGCTTTCATTATTTCCTCTGCACCTTAGAGCTTTTTGTTTCGAATGGAGCCTCTACTCAGCAGACTCCTCTATGACTCTACCTTCGATTCTGTCCTCGTTGATTACGCGCTTTAAGACTACTCGGTGTTTGTGACTCGGCGGAGCTTCTACTTCATCACTAGACCTTAGGGTGGGTGGTATCAGGAATGTTGGATGGGGAGTGAGTGGTGGCCAAAGGTGCAGGGAGAGAGACGATCTTGACGATGGTGCAACGGGTGGGGAATGTGGGTTTTAATTTTTTATTAATAGAAAATATAATAAAATAAAATAAATGTCTAAATTACCCTTACTAATTTTGTAATATTACTGTCATATCATCAAAATTAACGGCGTTAATAAGTTTGACTGATGGATGGTGCAACGGCCTTGACGATGTACCTGTTACTGCAGCAACCTGAGGCAAATTTCTATTTCTGGGGCATTTTGAGATTGTTTTTCCTGTTCTTAGTGTATTTAGCCTAAAAAACCAAAAACTAACTAATGAATCCATGCACTCAAAAATGAATTAAAGATATTATACATTAATGTAATTGTATGACTTGATCATCACTTGCACACAATGTTTTGGACCGACTGCGTAGCAAGAACAATTTCCATGGAGCAAGTCATCTGAGCGGACTTCTTCTTCTTGATCAACTTCATCAGATGAATTTTTCCCTCCAATTTACTCGTGGAAGTAATCGGAATAATCCCAGAGCCAATATCACTTGCCAACTGATCAGAGTTACCTGACAACCCATTTGAGCTCAAATCCAGTGTGGCACGAACCTTTCTAGTCGATCGAGCCCGGACACGTGCCTCGTACACATTGGTCTGTCCAATCCTTGTGCCTCTATAATCAAATTCCACGATCCCATCCTCGAACTTGAAGTGGCCAAAGTTGGTGTTCTTCACCCCAAAGTCGACATTCATGTCAAAGTTAAATTTCGGGCTTGTGCCACTGCCAACTTCGAACTCATTCAACGAGGCGGATCGAACTCGAAACTTGGGACTTTTTATTTTCATAACGGTGAGTGCAAAAGTTGTGATTACTATGACTTGTAACACGGCAAATATGGTAACATAAGCTAGGCATCTCATGCGTTTTTTTTCTTTTGATAACTTCTGGATCTGCTGTCATCGCGGTTTCTTGATCGCTACGAATGTATCCGTTTGCCGGTACCAAGGGGGAGGGCGAGGTTGATTCTTTCTTAGCCTTCATTTTAATTTCTAGCTTCGCAAAGATTTTTGTGTCTTTTTTTTTTGGTGTGGATATATCATTTATGGAGGGGGTGGATTTGCTGAGGTTCGAGCAAGCATTTATAGATATATGATAAGATGATAAGACGATGATTTCTGAGTGGTAATTTGTTTGGAGGAATTAGAGTGCACTTATTTTGAAAATGTCCATCAAAAAGCACTCTTTTTTGGGGTTTTCTTTTTCACGAACGCGGAAGGCGGCTTTGAATTTTTGACTTCTCAGTTCTCAGCCTAATTGTGATGGTGACATGTTGGGAAAAATATCTACTTCTTTTATTAGATTATTTTTGTTCTATTTATTTATATATTAATTGTGGTACTGGAAGTGGGAAAATCAAAATTATTGAACCACTTAATTAAAGATTATATATTATTCTAGCGAAGTGGCTATTACATTAACGGAAGATATCCTGGGATTGAAAAGGTTTCAATTGGGACCCGTTGAAAATTGAGGGGTTGAAAAATACCGCAGATGGCATGATGAAGTACTGTTCAACATGATATGCAAATATATAACAGTGGTTTTTTCTTCACTCATTTGTACGGACACCATGAAGAAGTCATTGCTAATTAAGCAAGCATGCATTGCTTTGGCTGGCCCTTATTATTTGGCCGAAGACCACGGACCCGTTAAGTCTATTGTTTAAAAGTCCGCCCTGACTCATCGTGGGTCGTGGTTCAGTTCAACCCGAAAATTAGCAGGTCCGATTTGGACATAGGGTATTCAAATTCAATAGCACCGAGTTTGAACAGTCTGATCCGACCTGCATATATAAACTCGACACGTAAGTGTGTGTATATAAACCTATTATTAATTAGGAAATTATAAGAATAAAATAATAATAATGATAATTACAAGAATCATGTTAGTAGTTGTAAGAATAAACAAATGTTTTAAGAAATAGTACAATTTTCTCAAAACTCTACCTTTCCAAAAAATTTTAAATATTTCAATTGAATGAATTGAATAAAAAAACATGAACTTTGATATAGGTTTCTCTGCTTGACGATTCTATGTTTTATTCAACATTAATATCCCCAATATGAGCTTTGATACAAGCAGTGTATAAAGTTAAGTTGAATTTCACGTAGTCTATGAGATTGATTGTCTCAACACTTAATGATTTTCAATACCATTATGTACTTTGTTTCTTTCCTATGATTTTTAAATTTTTTTTCTAACTCCAAAACTTTTTGAATAAGTAACTTCTAAAAACCCAATTGAGCCTGATCCAAGTGGACTTAGTAAGCTCGGCTCGTAAAGTCAAATAAAAACTCGGCCCAAATCCTACTCGACAAAGGATACGGAGTTTCATATTTATGACCAAATCCGTCTGACCTTATCCAATAATTTTTAAATTATACTCGGCCGGACTCGACCCAGCCCAAACCCTAAAAATTTAGGTTGGGCTTACCCGATGCGACTCAATGATAAGGGCTAGTTTTGGCTTCTTCAACAACCATTTGATTGTTTTTTTGTCATTTTCCAACTCATTTTTTGTGAAATACAGTAATATTAATCTCAAGCCGAGATTAAGCCCTATCTTTGGATAGTACAGAATCGTCCCAATAAAAAATGAGATCTAAATCGTATTTTACATTAGGGCTCCTAAGTTTAGGTTTAAATATAACTAAAATTTTATTGAAAATGATTATTATATTTTATGTTTTTTTAGATGCAAAATTATTGATTAATTTTTCATATTTAACTTTTTTAACGTATTTTCTTAATAGATAATATAGGCTAATCCAATTAATCTTTACTGTGACATACTAGAACACAAATAAGATTTCATTAGTTTCAATTAATTTTTTTTTTTTGCAATCGTAAAAGCTACATGTACTTAAAGATTTTATGTGATGATAAATAAAGAAAAACGAATCTGAAAAAAAAAATTTTAAGGATTTTTATTCTGAATATCAAAGGAGAAGACCAACCGATCTCAAACTCCAAAATGCAAATCCATCAACCACTTTAATATTAACAATTTAGTGAAAGCCAAAGAGGGGAGACCGGAGGAAGGTAGAAGGAATTTTTTTTTTCTTCTAAAAGCCAAGAAAGTAAAGAGTTCATAGAGATAAGGGAAAATCAAAGGTTTTTTATTTATTTTTTCTTGGTTGCTTTTTCTATTCATATAAAAGAATAGATTTCAAGTTTTTTTAATCACATAATTAAGCTTTTTTTTTATTAATTTGAACAGACAAATACATAGAATTAAGAGTTCAAAAAATAAAAGACAAATAAATTGCAAATGATAAAACCTATAAGGCCAAAAAGCAAATAATATACCCAAAACCGTAAAAATTAAAAACTCTAAAAGAAACCTTAGATCTGAAAAATGGAGATACCTCAAACATCCCTCCACCAAACTGATCCCTCCACCAAACTGCTATAGTCAGCACAATACTACAAAATTTACCGCTACTAATTATAATAGAGGAGAAACTGAAGAAACAATCGAAAAATGGGGGTAAACAAGCCACCTAAATATAAAGCGCTCTCATAATCCATTAAATGGGTGATACTTTACAATTGACCCACAACCACAACGCACCAAAAAATATCAGAGGTGGAAGGAGTGAGGTAAAGAGGTGAAAGTCAGCAGTGGAGAAACCAGAGTGTGACAACTAATAGCATCTGATGAGGTAAGAGGAGATGATTAAGGGTAGGTAAATATATCATGAGATGAAGATGAAAGCCCAGATGAAGTCACAAGGTTCACCATAAGAAGTGAAGATAAAACCTCCACAAAAAGTGGGGCCAGTGGCGAAGCGGCAAGCCAAGAACAAGGCAGAGCTAGAAAATTTAATAAAAACGGAATGGGTTTTGGATGGATTTGGAACTGGCGGACTTCGATACAAAATTTGAGAGGAATTTCGGTTGAGTGGAGGTCCAAGAGGACCTTTCGTTGCCTTAGTCAACGACAAATGGAGAAAGATGAAAGGTCGGCATGAAGGTGGAGCTGAGAGAAATTGGAAAAGTTCCATTATCTTTAAACATCCCCACCACATGGACTTTGGTAATTTCCTCATCAACTTCACATCAAACCCAAAAAACTCATTGTAGAGGGACACACAAAGAAGAGAATGGACTCACAAAACCATCATGGAAGAGAACGAAAAGAGAGAGATCGACCAAGGAGGGAGAGGAAGACAAGATCGACCAAGGAGGGAGAGGAAGACAAGAGTAGGGGGCAGAGGACTTGCTTGGATCTACCCCAAATACGTGAAGATCAAACAAGAACCCAACCCTAGATATAGGGCCGGTTAGGAGTGTTTTTAGAGAGAGAGAGGAGAGCAAAAAATTTTAGGGCTACAAAAAATAGAAGAAAAAAAAATTTGGAGCTAGCTTTATTTTTATTTTATTTTTTGGTCTGAGCTCAGAGAGCAGAGGAGGAACACACAAGAAAGAAAAACCCAACAACACAGGACAAGAGCCAACAAACAACAGAAGAGCAAAAAGCGACTACACCCACGGGGGTACTAGCAATCTCCATCTCGCGGAGGGCAAGGCAGGCCATCACGGGATAACACATACACTAGGGAAGATGGGGGACGGTCAAGCCAGACCTACCGACGCATCAATCGTTGAGCATGTGAAGCAAAGGCATCAGCTGCCGAATTTGCTGAGCGGGGAACCCAAACAACCTCCACAGAATTAAATTTTACCATGGCTGACTTGATTCGACGAAGGATAGGATAGATCTCCCAACGGCCCTTCTGTATCGAGCCCCGAACCGCCCTGACCAGCTCCGACGAGTCAGACTCAAAAACCACATTACTGTACCCCTGCTGGACGGCCAAATCAACGCCATCCAGCATGGCCCAAGCTTCCGCCACTATGGCAGAACCTGCATCCTTGATTGAGCAACTTCCAGCTAGGAAATCACCAGCCGCATTTCTCACAATAACGCCCAGCCCAGCCCGTGAAGAGGAGGCCAACCAGGAGGCATCAGTGTTGATTTTCACAGTGTTTCGTCGAGGGGGGGTCCAACCCAAATGGGGGCAGTCAATCTCCACATCAGCCCTTCTGGTAGAGGGGGCCAGGACAGTCGCCCCCCAATAGTCCGCTTGAAGGGCTCTCCCAGTCTCAATTACCCTCCAGGGGTTAAAAGGGCATCCCTCGAAAGAGACCCTGCAACATTCCTTCCAAATGGCCCAACAAAAACACGCAATCATAGCCAAAATTCTCGGTCTCTCAGCATTCCAGCTAGGTATAGGAGCCACAATCTTTGAAAACCAGGATTCAAAAGTGGAGATATTGAGAAGGCTAACGCAATACCCCAAGGAGTAACCAAACCAGAAACTTCTCGCACCACTGCATTGGAGAAGAAGGTGTTCCACAGACTCAGGATGCTCCGAGCAAACAGGGCACAGCGGGGAAGGCCCCAAGTGTCGGCGAAAGAGAGCGTCCTTGGTCGGGATGCAGCCACGTATCGTCCTCCAGATAAAGTTCCGGACCTTTGGAGGGGTAACCAGGCTCCACACTAATTTCCAAGTATCCTCTGGGATTATGTAGGAAGAAGATGGGCGATTCAAGGATGGGGGAGGAGCCAATTTCCTCAACCAGTGGTAGCCCGACTTCACCGTATAGTATCCATCTGCAGTGAACGGCCAAATAAGGCGATCCTCCCCCTGCAAATCACTAAGCGGCATGGTAGAAATTAACTGCACATATTCATGATTTAGGACACCACTCAGCTTAGATCTATCCTAGTCCCTGGATTGGCTATCGATAAAATCCGCCAACGGAGCCTCAATGTTCGCTTCCTACGGCACTGAGTTAACCGACTGTAGGTTTGGGATTCCCATGATCCAATTATCGGTCCAAAACTTGACGGTGTTGCCATCTAGGACTTGCCATTGGGCCCCCTTAAGGATGAGGTCTGACAGGGACCCGCCCCGATCCCCCAGGGACCACAAGGGGACGTGCCCTGCTCCCGTCTGACACCCGAACCGAAAATCCCAATTTTAGTCTTAAAACTTAAATGCATAAATGTCCGAATTATAAAGTCATACATAACCCAAATTTAACAGATGTCAGACAAGGGATACAGTCCAAAATACAAAATCCGAGCACGACACTAGAAAGGAAAATCCTGCGGGTGGTCCGACCCGACAGGGGTTCAGGTGCGCAGTGTAAAATCTATGCCTCAGCCTCGGGGTCCTCACCAACCTCAGCAACACGACCTGGAGGGGTTACCAAAACATGAAAGGTGAGTGGGCCGAAACTCAGGTTTGTAAAAACAGTAAAATAAGAAAAATACATACTTTACCCCTCCGTTTTCCAAACATGCATGCATCAGTATTTAAAAACCATAAATACAAGTAATATATCACAAGCATTATATCAAGCCAGAAATGTATTATAAACCCAGCTACTGCACCATACACATCCGATATTGACATCCCAGATGTCCGACGTCCCTGACGTCCAATAATGGTCACAGTCCCAAGGATACGCGTGCCACCCGGGGTCTCAAATCCCGAGTCCAATCTCCGAACCCAGTTCGGTTATGGCATCCCAGATGCCTAGCGTGTCAGGACCCGTCCCAAATATCACCTCGATACTCGGGATGAACCCTGCTCCCGTCTGACAATCACACTTACAAAACCAAAATAAACTTAATACAACTATAAGCATAACCATCAGACGAAGGAGTAAATATATACAACAGTAAGTCAGAGCATAGTTCTACAAAATGGGCACCAAAAGTCCTACAAGTCTAAGTCCGCAACGGAAGAACGTCGGAAGCCCTATGCCTCGATCTCTGCCTCAACGTTCACCCCGGCGCTATCACCACGACCTGGAGGGAAAATTAAAACAAAAGGTGTGAGTGGACCAAGAAGAATAAAAGTTTTAAAACCGTTTACCGGCAAATCAACGTAAGGAAAATAAAATCATTTGTTCCCTCCGGTTTAAAACCAGGCATGCCAATGAAGTATTAGAAAATCATAATATGAAAAACATAAGAAACAGAGACACTATAAATACCATAAGAAACAGATACACTATAAAATATCATAAGAAACCAGAGTATAACCCGATCAAACCTGCTGGACCTATCCGAGTCTTTAAACTCAACCAGGCCTCACATATAAATCCGAGTCTTTAAACTCCCGAGTCTTTAAACTCAATAGGCCTATGGGGGTAATATCATAATATCCGAGTCTTTAAACTCCCGAGTCTTTAAACTCAATCCGGGCCCGTCCCCCATCAATATCAATCCGGGTCTTTAAACCCATATCCAGATCCAGCAAATCCAATCCATATCCAGTGTAAAACCAATTCCAAATCCATCACCAAATCCGAATTCGAAATCCCCGGTTTGAAGCCCTTCCGGCGTTCAGAACCGACATTCCGAACCCAAATCCGGAAAATCCATTTCCATACTAAAAACCATAGGAAATCCCTAACCATGTTTCATAACCCATTTACCATCATCAGAAAACAGTTATAGGGTGAATTTCTCAAATATGGCATCAAAATCTGAAAATCGGCCTTTTCTCGAAAAACGTGTAAAACCCCGAAAATATCTCGAAAAATGTGCAACATCTCAATCACGAATAACCATCATGTAAAACATAAAAACACACATAGAATCATAAAACAGTAATTAAAACAGTTTGGCATGCTCGGAAATAAGAAAAAGTCCACTCACAGTTTACGACACGTCACTCGCGCTCCGTGCGCTCCTCAACCGTCTCCGGTGTCTCCCGTCCTGTCAATAGATACCAAATAGGGTCACAATAACATTAAGGATACCTTCCCTATTTTCCCCAATTTTTCGGGAATTTAATAATATTTTAATCATAAACCCTAAATCGTACGGATTTCCGAACCATTCCGTAACACCGTCCGATTAACCCGAAAACTATACCATTGGACTCCTTAGGACATTTAGAGTTAAACTCATGTTGGACGCTTAACTGGATTCCTTCCCACGCGCCCCCACGCGCCGCCCAAAGTGGCTGCGCGTGGGCCTCACGCGCCTGCTACAGTCACCTTCAACCTCGAGTCACCCGGTTCAACACAGTTGAACCGGCGTGACCGGTTCTCCGCCGTTCACCCACCGTTCTTCTCCATTTCAATCCCACTAGCTTCGTCCAGTTCCCTGCAATCAAACCCAATCCTAAAATCCAGCAATCACGGCCTAGAACCCTTCGTCCTCAACCTCAAAAAAACTTGCCCGTGGCTCTGTTTTCCTTCCCGGCCGTCCACAGCTTCCCCCTTCACGGTGGTGATACCAGCACCACCCTAGGACCTTACTGAGTCCTACCCAACTCACAGAATCCGTCGATTCATCCCTGAAGTCCACGACTTCACGTTTAAAATCACGGCCAAAACAGAGTATTGGATACTCGCCGTCGAACCACCAGCCACCGTGAACCTCCCGTCACGGCAACCACCACAGACGACGCCTAAGACCTCCCTGAACTACACCCTGACCTACTAATCCCTCGACTCTAAGCCCATCATCACGACTTTGCAATTGAAAAAGCCACGAAAAACAGAGTAAACGGCTTACCTTTCGATTCCGGCGCCGCCGTGAGAACCGTCAACCACCACCGTGCTCGTGGGACTCCCCTCAACCTCCTGAGTTTCCTACCGCCTCGGTTTGCCTCACCACACGGCACAACAGCCTCCACCGTCCACGATCTCCTCTGTTTTCCTCACACGTTCGCCGCACCACCACCGTGCCGCCGTGCACGATGCCAATCCCAAAACACGATCAGCACCTCACCCACGTCTCTCTGTCACTCTCACCAGTCACTCCTCACTCTCCCTGGCCTCCAGATCGATCACCGCCTCACCCAAACTCCTCTCTGTTTTCTGTGCTTCAAACCCAAACACGGTTTGATTTTTGTACAAGGTGTGGCCGTGCACACTTGAGTTCCTCCTGGAACCATCTAGGGTCCCCCACGTGTCCATCAACCATTGGCCATCCCAAAATATTTGCCACTTGCCCTTATCTGATTGGGCTGAGGGAAAATGACCAAAATGCCCTTCTGCACAAAATTACCATTTTGCCCTCAGACTTTTCAGACCCGTATCTTTTCCGTCCGACGTCCGATGACAGCGTGCCGCCTGTCGTTGAACTCAGGACGTCGAGACCTATCCAACGGTCCTCGGTCTACGTGAAAATCACACATCCTCCAAAAAGTCAACATTTTCCCTTTTAGCTCAAAATTACGGTAACGCCCCCAACCTTCCGTACATCATAACTTTTCCTCCGGTTGTCCGAATCGAACCTGCCGCCTGTCTTCGGACTCGTGACGTCCTAACCTACGTCACGGTCAAGGGCTAACACTCATCCAATCAATCGTACAAAAAGTCAACTTTTCATTTACTATTCACAGGGGCAAAATCGTCCTTTTTACAAAACTTCACAGAAATTACATTTTTACCCTTCCCGTAGGTACGGGTTGTTACAATCTACCCCCCTAAAAAGAATTTCGTCCCTGAAATTCAGTGAAATAAATAAGGGTACTGTGCTCCCTTCGAGAAATACTGTGCTCCCTTGAGCTGGTCAAACAAATCATCAATCCGGGGTAGGGGGTACTTATTCCGAATAGTTACCTTATTCAGTTGCCTGTAGTCCACACACAATCTCAATCCTCCGTCCTTTTTCTTGACAAACAAAACAGGTGCTCCCCAAGGTGACATACTCGGTCGAATGAATCCTATATCGACCAATTCTTGCAACTGGGCCTTAAGTTCCCTCAATTCGGCAGGTGCCATACGATAAGGAGTCTGAGAAATAGGCTGTGTACCTGGTAGAAGCTCAATCGTAAACTCAAGATCTCGGTGTGGGGGTAGTCCTGGCAACTCCTCGGGAAAAACATCGGGAAACTCCCGTACCACTGGTATATCCTCCGCCCTCTCTGGCGTAGCACGTGTATCCACCACATGAGCTAAGTAACCCTGGCACCCCTTCCGTAACAGTTTACTAGCCTCGAGTGCCGAAATAACTCCCGTAGGAAGTGCACGCTGATCCCCCTGAAATGTAGTCTCTGATAATCCGGGACTCCGAAAAGTCACTCTCCTATCGAAACATTCGATAGAAGCATGATGTCTCGTCAACCAGTCCATACCCAAGATCACATCAAAGTCCCGTAAATCCAAGAGTAACAAATCTGCCAGTAACTCCACCTGGCCTACCAGTACCGGACACTCTCTCAAGACCTGAGTCACTACCAACACCTCCCCAGTAGGTGTACTCACTCCTAACGCACAATCCAAAGTAGACACCTCCCTCTCCTTAACCAGACTACAACTCCGAGCTACAAATGAATGGGTAGCCCCGGGATCTATCAAAGTAAAAACAGTGTGACCAAGTATGGTGAGTGTACCTGTCACCACTCCCGGTGCTGACCTAGCCTCCTGCTGAGTCATCGCAAAAACTCGCGCCTGTGGTCCCGATGACCTACCGCGCCCTCTGGAACTGCTCGTGGCACCACCGCCACCCCTAGGGCCTGCCGCCCCTGATACTGATGCAGTACTCCGCCCGGGTTCTGCTGCACCTCTACCTGCTCCACCCTCCGGAGCTAACAATGGGCACTCCCGACGGAAATGTCCTCGCTCCCCACAGTAGAAGCAAGTGTCTCTACCGGGTCCACCGGTATGCCTCCCTGTCGAAGCCACTGAAGTCGCACTCGCCTGAGGAGTCGGCTGTGACCTAGCTCCTCGAAATCCTGAGCCCTGGAAACTGCCTGGTCTACCATACCGGGCTCCACCAGCCGATAGTGATCCACCAAAATTACCCCGTTTCGGGGGCCTCTGACTCGATGCTCTTGGGAATGACTGCTCTCGGCGTCGAACACTGCCCGAATACTGTGGTCGAGCAGGTAAACTGGCCTCCACCCTGACAGCAGCATCAGACAACTCTCGGAAAGTAGCAAAAGAGCCGGCTGTCACTATGGCCCTGATCTCTCCCCGGAGACCCAACTCAAACCGGCGGCACTTCTCCGCCTCAGTCGCCACAAATGCCGGAGCAAAACGAGATAGCATCTGGAACCTCTGCTCATACTCAGCCACTGTCAAGTTTCCTTGCTTCAAGTGAAGGAATTCCGCTTCCTTCGCATCCCTGAAAGAACGGGGATAGTACTGATCTAGAAACCTCTCCCGGAAAGTCTCCCAGGTCACAGTATGTGCATCCCAGCCGGACAGTTCCAGCGTATACCACCACTCGTAGGCAGCTCCATCCAACAGAAAAGTGGCTAACAATACCCGATCCTCGGGAGGACAGTGCATCACCCCAAAAATACGCTCGAGTCGGGTGATCCATCGGTGAGCTTCCTCGGGATCAGCCCCACCGCTGAACGTAGTAGCCCCAAGCCTCTGGGCTCTCTCGATCGAAGCGCTCTCATACCAATTGTCAGGACCCGTCCCAAATATCACCTCGATACTCGGGATGAACCCTGCTCCCGTCTGACAATCACACTTACAAAACCAAAATAAACTTAATACAACTATAAGCATAACCATCAGACGAAGGAGTAAATATATACAACAGTAAGTCAGAGCATAGTTCTACAAAATGGGCACCAAAAGTCCTACAAGTCTAAGTCCGCAACGGAAGAACGTCGGAAGCCCTATGCCTCGATCTCTGCCTCAACGTTCACCCCGGCGCTATCACCACGACCTGGAGGGAAAATTAAAACAAAAGGTGTGAGTGGACCAAGAAGAATAAAAGTTTTAAAACCGTTTACCGGCAAATCAACGTAAGGAAAATAAAATCATTTGTTCCCTCCGGTTTAAAACCAGGCATGCCAATGAAGTATTAGAAAATCATAATATGAAAAACATAAGAAACAGAGACACTATAAATACCATAAGAAACAGATACACTATAAAACATCATAAGAAACCAGAGTATAACCCGATCAAACCTGCTGGACCTATCCGAGTCTTTAAACTCAACCAGGCCTCACATATAAATCCGAGTCTTTAAACTCCCGAGTCTTTAAACTCAATAGGCCTATGGGGGTAATATCATAATATCCGAGTCTTTAAACTCCCGAGTCTTTAAACTCAATCCGGGCCCGTCCCCCATCAATATCAATCCGGGTCTTTAAACCCATATCCAGATCCAGCAAATCCAATCCATATCCAGTGTAAAACCAATTCCAAATCCATCACCAAATCCGAATTCGAAATCCCCGGTTTGAAGCCCTTCCGGCGTTCAGAACCGACATTCCGAACCCAAATCCGGAAAATCCATTTCCATACTAAAAACCATAGGAAATCCCTAACCATGTTTCATAACCCATTTACCATCATCAGAAAACAGTTATAGGGTGAATTTCTCAAATATGGCATCAAAATCTGAAAATCGGCCTTTTCTCGAAAAACGTGTAAAACCCCGAAAATATCTCGAAAAATGTGCAACATCTCAATCACGAATAACCATCATGTAAAACATAAAAACACACATAGAATCATAAAACAGTAATTAAAACAGTTTGGCATGCTCGGAAATAAGAAAAAGTCCACTCACAGTTTACGACACGTCACTCGCGCTCCGTGCGCTCCTCAACCGTCTCCGGTGTCTCCCGTCCTGTCAATAGATACCAAATAGGGTCACAATAACATTAAGGATACCTTCCCTATTTTCCCCAATTTTTCGGGAATTTAATAATATTTTAATCATAAACCCTAAATCGTACGGATTTCCGAACCATTCCGTAACACCGTCCGATTAACCCGAAAACTATACCATTGGACTCCTTAGGACATTTAGAGTTAAACTCATGTTGGACGCTTAACTGGATTCCTTCCCACGCGCCCCCACGCGCCGCCCAAAGTGGCTGCGCGTGGGCCTCACGCGCCTGCTACAGTCACCTTCAACCTCGAGTCACCCGGTTCAACACAGTTGAACCGGCGTGACCGGTTCTCCGCCGTTCACCCACCGTTCTTCTCCATTTCAATCCCACTAGCTTCGTCCAGTTCCCTGCAATCAAACCCAATCCTAAAATCCAGCAATCACGGCCTAGAACCCTTCGTCCTCAACCTCAAAAAAACTTGCCCGTGGCTCTGTTTTCCTTCCCGGCCGTCCACAGCTTCCCCCTTCACGGTGGTGATACCAGCACCACCCTAGGACCTTACTGAGTCCTACCCAACTCACAGAATCCGTCGATTCATCCCTGAAGTCCACGACTTCACGTTTAAAATCACGGCCAAAACAGAGTATTGGATACTCGCCGTCGAACCACCAGCCACCGTGAACCTCCCGTCACGGCAACCACCACAGACGACGCCTAAGACCTCCCTGAACTACACCCTGACCTACTAATCCCTCGACTCTAAGCCCATCATCACGACTTTGCAATTGAAAAAGCCACGAAAAACAGAGTAAACGGCTTACCTTTCGATTCCGGCGCCGCCGTGAGAACCGTCAACCACCACCGTGCTCGTGGGACTCCCCTCAACCTCCTGAGTTTCCTACCGCCTCGGTTTGCCTCACCACACGGCACAACAGCCTCCACCGTCCACGATCTCCTCTGTTTTCCTCACACGTTCGCCGCACCACCACCGTGCCGCCGTGCACGATGCCAATCCCAAAACACGATCAGCACCTCACCCACGTCTCTCTGTCACTCTCACCAGTCACTCCTCACTCTCCCTGGCCTCCAGATCGATCACCGCCTCACCCAAACTCCTCTCTGTTTTCTGTGCTTCAAACCCAAACACGGTTTGATTTTTGTACAAGGTGTGGCCGTGCACACTTGAGTTCCTCCTGGAACCATCTAGGGTCCCCCACGTGTCCATCAACCATTGGCCATCCCAAAATATTTGCCACTTGCCCTTATCTGATTGGGCTGAGGGAAAATGACCAAAATGCCCTTCTGCACAAAATTACCATTTTGCCCTCAGACTTTTCAGACCCGTATCTTTTCCGTCCGACGTCCGATGACAGCGTGCCGCCTGTCGTTGAACTCAGGACGTCGAGACCTATCCAACGGTCCTCGGTCTACGTGAAAATCACACATCCTCCAAAAAGTCAACATTTTCCCTTTTAGCTCAAAATTACGGTAACGCCCCCAACCTTCCGTACATCATAACTTTTCCTCCGGTTGTCCGAATCGAACCTGCCGCCTGTCTTCGGACTCGTGACGTCCTAACCTACGTCACGGTCAAGGGCTAACACTCATCCAATCAATCGTACAAAAAGTCAACTTTTCATTTACTATTCACAGGGGCAAAATCGTCCTTTTTACAAAACTTCACAGAAATTACATTTTTACCCTTCCCGTAGGTACGGGTTGTTACATAGCGTCCCAGACGCTCGACGTCCCAGACGTCCAATAATAGAAATCCTGCTCCTGAGTCATCCTACGGTCCGGCACCTCCGTAGCATGACCCCTCGCAGGCAATGCACCGTGACCGCTCCGGGGTACCACATCCGGAGGAGACAGTATTATACGGTGGATTATACAGTGCAGTACCCAAGATAGTCATCGTATCCACAAGTATATGTAACTATGTATATATATAATATAAAACAGTATTCATTTTCCGTAAAACGGGCCTCAGCCCAACACCGTAAAACGTGTCACAGCCGTAAATCGAGATAATCAAAATCCATTAATGATTCACGCACACATTTAGATATACGGAAATGAAAACGGTTATGCATGCAAGAGTTAATTAAAAAAACAGGTCCACTCACAGTACGCTCCCGCTGCGAATAACGCGCGTACGAACTTGTCTCCGGAATTAACGTAAGTTTCCTGTCATTTCCAATCACACACAAGTGTCATTATAGGTCCTTAAAATACCCTCAAAAAGTCCAAAACAGAAACCGGTTCAGGAAAGCCGGCCAACACGCTTCCCGAGACATCCGGCCCTAAACTGACCTTCCTCACTATCTCAGATCAACATGGTTATTTCACAGAAAATGTTCAAAATGATGAAAGGATTAAAAGTCATGTTGACCGTGATCCGAGATAGTGCTCAACGCGCCCTCACGCGCCGCCCAAAGTGGCTGCGCGTGAAAGTCACGCGCTGCTACAGTGTCACTGCTACAGTACCGTCGTCCTTGCCCGATTTACTGTAATTCGGGTCTTCAACCCGCGGTGTGACCCGGTTAAATAACCCTCAATTTCTACTTAATTTCATTCATTCTTGATTCTAACGTGTTCTAAAGTCATTTAATTATAGTTCTTAGTCCTCTAACCATCTCGACAAGTCAACAATCGTCCTATCCAAACCTGAATAGCTACACGAGTCAAACCTCAGAACACCTCCAAACTATCACCATTGTCCAATTAATTTATACAGAAGCATACTAGGATCTAGACTAGCAAAATAGCACCACCAATTGAACGAGATATCACCTGGAAGTAGTCGTCCAAACGCTGTGATTTCCTCTGCACACGGCGGTCACCGTCCCAGCTCCTCCGTGGCTGGTTGTCGACGATTTCGATATGGACGAGTTCCAAATGTTCCCAGAATGCTTACTCAGTGGTTGGTTTCGTCCAACAAGCCGTAGGAATTGAACTCAGATTTTCCCTCCAAACCGGGTTTTCTCAGAACTGGAACTTGGGTTCCTGGGCAATTCCTCGATCACACTCTTCGAATCTTGCACGGTTAGGTTTCTGCTACTCCCAGAAAGCTTCCCCAGTGTTTAGATCGATCCCAAAACCCGTAGAGATTGAATTCGGAATTTTTCCCCCCCAAAACCCGAAACTGTTCTTCACTGTTTCTCCCTGCCTCTCACAATCTCTCAGCCCCAAACAGACACCGAAATGAAACCTTCCCTCACTCCCCTACTCGGTTAAGCGATCAAGGAGTCCAACACCCGTGGGAGACACTCACAGACCTCACTAGACACTGCCTCCCGCACACAGAGCTCAACCAAATTTTAAATCCTACCCGTGGTCTGCAACAGCCACAACCACACTCCCAACGTCTCAAATTACATAAACAATTCCCACAATCCGTCCACTCAGTGTTTAAACAATTGCACGCCCACAAACACCACGGCATGGCCGTGTGCCCTGTTTTCACGGTTGCTGCTACAGTAACCGTGCGAAAAGACCAAAATGCCCTCAGGGCAGAAATTACCAAAATGCCCTCCAACTTCCGTGACCCGTAACTCGGTTATCCGATGTTCGTTTCACGCGTGCCGCCTGTCGTTGTACTCAGGGCATCGAGACGAATCCAACGGTCTTCGGGTCGTGTGAAAATTCCCGGTATAACGAAAAGTCAACTTTTTCCCTAACTCGTCCAAATTACGGAATGCCTCAGAACTTCCGATAGTCATAACTTTTTCCCTGATCGTCCGAATTGGACGTGCCACCTGTCTGTGAACTCGTGACGTCCCGAACTACGTCATGGTCACTGGTGAAAGTCCATTTGACCCATAAACCAAAAAGTCAACAATTGGCCATAATCCACAGGGGTAAAATCGTCAATTCATACATTAAATTACAATATTACAATCTGCGAATTTCCGGGGTGTTACAAGGTCTCTACCTTCAAGAATACTCGCCCAGCCCCATGACGCTCGGGCCCCCCGAGTAGCCTTCAAAAAACAAGTGTCAGGATAGTATCTGCTTCTAATCATCTGTGCCCAGTAGGAATTGGGCTCACTGATGAGCCTCCAACAATGTTTTGCAAGGAGAGCCTTGTTGAAATCCTCCATATTTCGGAACCCCATCCCCCATGGGCTTTCGAAAGTCCCAATTCCTTCCAACTGACCCAATGGAGCTTGTTTCTGTCCTGATTCTGCCCCCACCAAAAGTTAGCTAGAATGGCATCAATTTCCTTGCACAAGGATTTGGGGTACCTGAAAAATGACATGGAATAAGTCGGGATGGCATTGGCAACAGCCTTGATAAGAACCTCTTTACCAGCATAGGAGAGGAGCCCCTGTTTCCACCCATGAACCTTCCGCAAGATCTTATCTTTCACTGAGAGGAGAGCTTCCTTCTTAGAACGGCCCCAGAGAGTTGGTAGTCCCAAGTAAAGACCAGGGTCCACCGTGATTTGGACTCCGAGAATGTCCCCAAGTTGTTGTTGAAATGCTGGGGGGGTGTTGGGGCTACAAAACATGTTGGACTTCTCAAAGTTGACCACCTGACCAGACGCCCGACAGTAAACCTCCAGAAGTGATTTGACTGCTCTGCAATTATTCGTTGTGGCCTGCAGAAAAAATAGTGAGTCATCTGCAAATAAAAGATGTGAAAGAATTGGACCGTCATTGCAGAATTTGAGCCCCTCAATAATTCCATGGTTGACCGCATGAATCATCATTTTGGACAGTACATCACAGACCAGAATAAAAAGGTAGGGCGAGATTGGGCCCCCTTGTCTCAAGCCCCTTGAAGGCGAAAAGGGGCTCCCGGGTTGCCCATTGATTAGGACAGCAAACTGCACCGATTTAACACACTCCATAACCATCCGAACCCAAACATTTGCAAAACCCATTCTGATAAGAACAGCCTCCAAGAAATCCCACTCAATTCGATCATAGGCTTTATTCATATCAAGTTTCAGGCCCATCTCATACTTCATTGTGGTCTTTCTAAGTTTGAGCGCATGGAAGGCCTCGTGAGCAATACAGATGTTATCTTGAATTTGACGTCCGGAGATAAAAGCGCTCTGCTGTGGTGTGATCATGTCAGCAAGGTAGGGCTTAAGGCGGTTAGATAGGACCTTCGATATGATCTTGTAGGAGTAGTTACAGAGGGCAATGGGTCTGAATTGGGAGACACACTCCGGATTTCGAAGCTTTGGGACAAGGGCAATGTTTGTTCCATTCAATCTACGAATAGGGAGAGAACCCTCAAAGTGATGTCTCACCAATGTCATCACATCTTCCTTAATAGTATTCCAGTAACTCTGACAAAAAACCCCAGAGAAACCATCCGGGCCAGGAGCCTTGAGAGGCCCCATCTGGAAGGCTGCTAATTTAACCTCATCCTCAGTAAAAGCAGCAGAAAGGGCCTCATTCACAGTGTCAGGTACTATAGGGGTTACAAATGAGAGGATGTCCCCCCACTCACGCTGCCCGGCACTCCGAAATAAGTCTTGGAAATGGGTATCAATGGTAGTTCTAATTTCCGAGTTCTCCTCAGTCCACGATCCATCAATCTGTTTAATCTTGGAAATCAAGTTCTGTCTTCTTCTTTGAATTGTGGAGTGGTGGAAAAACGCAGTGTTGGAATCCCCTGCAGATAACCATTTAATTCTTGACCGTTGTTGCCAATATTTTTCCTCATAGCCCCACAGTCTCCCAAGCTCAGCATTGATGCCCTCAATAGCATTGATATTCCGCTCCCAGTCACGTTGGAGCAGTTCCAAATCCCCAAGCAGAGAGTCGATCCGCACTCTATTATTGGAGAACTTATGCTTGCTCCAACGCATCAGAGCATCCTTGCAAGTTGAAAGCTTTTTCCCCCAACCCTAATTCGAGCATTGAGGCTCTTTTTCCCAACCAGCCCTCATAATCTCAGCGCAGTCAGGTTCCTTGGTCCAGTATGATTCGAACTTGAACATCCTCCTACCTTTCCTCGGAGCTGGGGATGTATCAACTAGCAGGGGGCAATGGTCAGAGCCAAGGGCAGGTAGATGGGTGAGGGTAGAGGCAGGCCAACATAACTGCCAATTGGGATTTATTAGGCCTCTGTCTAATCTCTCTTGCACTAACATATCTTCCCCCTGCATCCCTCTCCAAGTGAAATTTTGTCCCTTAAAACCCATGTCCATCAGATTAGTCAATTCCATAAAATCAAGCAGAAATCTCCTACGGTTCCAGGAGTCCATGCGCCCCCCTTGCTTCTCATGAGACCACAGGTATTCATTAAAATCCCCAACACAAATCCAGGGGATGTCCATTGGGGAGAGAACACGACCAAACCACTCCCACATTTCAACTTTCTCAGCCCGATACGGAGTCCCATAAACCCAAGATGCTTGAAAGATTGAACCAGAATTTTTATCATGAATAGTGGAATCAATCAAAAACTTTGATGAGTGATAAATACTAACATCAACCGTTCCATTCCAGAGTAAGGCCAGGCCTCCAGCAGAACCAACTGGGGCAACACAAAAACAGTTTTGCAAATTTCCACTACGACTAAAGGACACAACTCTATTCGTTTTCATTTTTGTTTCCATCAGAAAGACAATTGAGGGCTTGTGCTTTCGGACCATTCCCCGAAAACATTTGCCTGTCAGGTTAGCCCTGAGGCCCTGACAGTTCCAGCTCATTATTTTCATTCTTTCCCGGCAGCTGGCCCCGGCCAGCCACCTCCAACGTCACCGCTGCCAATTTGGTTGAGAGTGCCCCCACCGTCCATCTGGGAGCTTCCTGCACTTCCATTTCCTGCATTCCCATTATCCCCAGCTAGTAGCAGTTCCACTTCAACAAGATTGATTTCAGAGAAGAAGGCATTTGCTTTCCTGCCGGTTCCGTTAGCCTCTGTCACAAGACTCTTCTTTTTCCCCTTCCTCTGGGCACGTTCTTGGGGTTGGGGGGAGAATTCCTCAATTATAGCCAACTTGGTTCTTTTCTTAGGGGGAGCAGCAGAGCCATGTTCATTATAAGCATTCCTTTTAAGTCCCATATTAGTGAAGGCTGTGTCGACCGAATTGGGAGGAGGTATGGAGGACCAGCTTGTGGGTTTAGGAGCAGCAGGAGCGTCCAGTCCGGTACCAAGACTGCTCTGTCCAGCGCATGCCCATTTTGCAGCCTTATATTTTTCGAACGGAAGAAGAGTATGGGTCCAAGGCTGGTTATGGTTTGGAGACGGATAGAGTGGGTCACATGGGCTGTGCGAGTTGGCCCAAGATATCGAAGAGAGAAATTGGTATGGGCCACCTGAGTAGGCAGTCCAGTTAACATTTGGGTTTTGTGTCGAGTCTGGCCCACAATTAAGCCCAGAGTGCTTCTTCATCCCACTTGGTCGGTCATTTGCAGTAAAATTCAGTAGCTTTGCTACCACAGCCGATCTGTCAGACCAAATAGGTGTGGGTTCGCCCCTTTCTGCCATGGGGTTGTGACCGCAGGGAGGAGGGGAAATCAGCAAATGAGTAGGCCTCTGAACCTGCTCTCTGTCTCTAGGGTCCTGTATGTACGGTTGTTGCCCAGTCCCATCCTCTTTACAGGTCTCCTCGATATCCCCCCTAGGCACGCGAACATCCGGAGCATGTTTTGCACTTGCCGTTTCTGCCGCCCGTCTTACCCCTCTTGGCAATGGCGGAGAAACCACTTTGACTTCATCCATTGGGGTTCTGGTTCGCAGCCAATCTCCGTAGCCCGCCGCCCCTTGATTCTCGGTCATGATTTGTGGGTAGGGGCAGGTTCGCTCAGAGTGAACCAGACGGCCACAGTTATAGCAAAAATCTGATAGCCGCTCCACCTTGAATTCCACCCAAGTGGTATCGCCTTCCTTTCTTAGCAGCCAGAATCCCAACGGAAGGGGCTTCGAGGTGTCGAGCTTGACTCGGAACCGCAGGAAACCACGAGGCCCAAAAGCCCAGGGGTCTTCCACTGCTTCCACTTCCCCAATTTTTCCTCCAACCAGGCGCGCGTTGTTTTCGGTCAATAATTGCAGAGGCACTCCATGCGCCTGGATCCAAAATGGGACGAGATGGAGGGCAATTTCCTCGATAGCCAGGTTTGAGGGCCACCGTTGGATTGAGTAGCAGTAACCCATCACCGACCAGGGGCCTCCTGCAATGATCTTGCGTGCCATATCTTCATCCTGGACCATTACAGTGTAGGTGTTTTCTTTGGTGCAGGTAATTCGGGATTGACCAAAGCTATTCCAGGCATTAGAGAGGATCTTCTTCACCGCGTTCCTATTTGGAGCCTTGTCTGCAATCACAGTGCCAACAAGTTTCGGGCCACTTTCCAGATCTGAGAGGCCTATCGCTCCTTCCAACTTGATGATGAGGTCGTCTGTGGTGATGGTAGCCATTCGTAGTTCACCTTGTACTCTCGAGCAGCAGGAAAGGGTGGGTTGAAGCACCGAGTTTTGAGTCAGGCAGGGTCTTTGATCTGGCGGTTTAGGGCTGGGTCTCCTCCTTGGTTCTAACTGAGTTTCAGAGTGGTGTTCGTTCCTGCCTCCCAGGGATCGAATTATAGTCCCTCAGGTAAGAGCTGCCCCTCCTTCCCGTCCCCCCTTCAGTCTTAATTGCTTGATGGTCGACTAGGCTCCAGTGCACTGTCCGTGAGGTCTTGTCGCCGTATTCTTCAGTTTGGGTTGTGAAAATACTTATCACAGATAGATCGTAGGGTGCAGCGGGGGTAGCTTGTGGGTGTGTTGAGTTAATGTCCAGGTGCAGGTCCATTCCAGCGACAGAAGGGGAGTTGTCATCCATCCTCGCACCAGCAAGGAGACGTGCCGCAGCTTGGATCCCTGGGTAAGGAGGATTTATTGTCCTGCTAATTTGAAAGCTCATTGTTGTATCCCCTGTGCCAGAGTCCAGACTGCCCAGAAAATAAATTTGATGGGATGTTTAAAACTGTTTCAGACAAATGTTATGTATGGATGTGTGATTTGAAGGAGCATGGTTGTGGGTAGTGTAGTGTATTGAATGCAGGTTGTTGGTGGAAAAGTTCTGGTCATTGGGGAACTGTGGGTATAGTCAAGTTGGGAGGGAAAGGTTGTAAGTGATTTTTCTGGAATGAATGCAGGGATTAAGGAAATGGTTGTGGTAGTTGGAGTGTCTTGAATGCAGGCGAAGTTGTAGGTGCTCGCAAGAGTGGTGAGCTGGCCTGAACGCAGGGATTGTTTGATTGAATGTAGGGGTTTCTGGAAATGGTTGTGGTAGACGGGGTGACCTGAATGCAAACAAAGTTGCAGGGGCTCTCAAGATGAGAGGGAGCTCTCAAGAAGAGAGGATTATTTTGAATTGTTGCTTTGTAAATTTGGAGCTAGCTAGGTAGAAGGAAAGTTGAAACCGTCCTACTTTCGATAAACTTCGTGTACATGGGGCCCACAAGGAGTGCATATGTGTAACTTTAGTGTATTTTGTATTTGTTTTTTTGTAATATGCCTTAAATAAATCGGGTTGTATATTTGAGTTTTGTTTATATATGGATTATATCATAGGAGGTAAAGTGAGGCCTTTTTGCAATGTGATGCTCAAGATATTGGCCTTCTTTACCTCACTCTTGGGCCGCCCCTGCGTGTTGGGATACCTCATGCCACTTACCAAAAAGAGATTTAGTTTTAAAATGTGAAATTTTTATATTTTTCAAAAAAAAAATATATATATTCCTGAATATATAATTGGGCTTAGTTGATCCTAGTGGTGATGTATACTAGTTATGAGTACCGTTTGGTATAGTTTGATATTAGGCCGACATGGAAACTATATCGAAAATTTTAGTCGATTCGGATATGTTCAGTTTTACACAATTTTGGAATTAAAACTAGACAATACGTACCATATTTAGTTTTGGATTAAAATTTTATTTTTTGGCCAATATTTTTCATTTTTTAATTCAACATAGACCACAATTCGTTGCAAGACCCATCAATGGAATGGTTCCCCCTTCCATCTTAATAACAAATGATGATAAAAATAGTTATTAAGAACTATAAAGAAACCAATTTGCACAATATTCCCACTTTAAATTTGCACAATATCAATTAACAAGGAAATAAGTTAGACTACTAGCATGAAAGAGAAATTGTGACAGTTTTCAAAAAAACCTCAATTTTCAATTTCTTACAAAACAACAAATCATTTTACTAACATCTTTAAATAAAATGGTTTTTTTTTTTTAACTAAAAACTGAATAAACCTGCCAAGCAGGAACAAAGAGCTACACAGAGCCTCGGGGAGCAAGCTCACCTTGCGGCAACACCAAACAACAACCCCAAGAAGGTGCTTTTTTTTCGTTGGAAAAACCAACGCGTTCTCGAGATTATAAAGATTTTTTTAGGGGGAATAGTGTGGGAATGGCGGTTCTCAGACGAGGGAATCGCTCCTCTCTAACTAAAGAAAAATAGGCGTCATTCTATCGATAGGCAAAACCAGCCCTAACTATGCAATACTAACATTCAGATCCTACGTCCTAGCTTCCCCGACGGTAGTCTTTTTCGTATCATTTGCTTTTGAAATAAACATTCAGACAATTTATTAACTCTATAAATCTAATGAACCATTAAAACAAAAAGGATACAATTAAGCAACACATTAATGCAACACAAAATATATATTAGTTTAAATTATATATTCAGTATTAAAAAAAATCAATTCAGTATGATACGAAAAGATACAGTATGACAAACCCTTGAACAAAAACTTGATTCAGTTCAGTTCGGTACCATACCAAATTTTAATTTAGTTCGCTTATTTGGTATGAAGAACTATTTAAAAAAAAATATTCACACACGGTATTGTATAGTTTTTAGTTTTAGTGTTTTTTTTTAAAAAAACTTTTTTTATAAATTTGTTGTTCAATTTCTCCATTTTGTAAAATTTTTTTTTTTTTTAGTAAATATCATAAGTTGTCCCCGTACTTAAAGAGTGGAATTTATTCTCGTTCGAGACATCGAATTTCAAACTCTTGCCAGTTAAGTAATAAAAAATTTATCATCTAAAACTGGGAAGTTTACCATTTATGATAAAATCAATGAAAAGACACATTAACCAACCCGGCTTATTTTTATATATTGCATTTCACATCTTGTATTGTTGTGTGCATCAAGCAATATGATGTCATGCAAGCTTAGTCGTGCATACGTTTCCCACTACCATCTATAGAAACTTCTACTGTAAACATACAATGATGTACTGGTTTATGTTATAACTCAAAATAAAATGAAGAGAGTTAATTTATCACTGGACATGAAATGCAAAGTACTTTTCACAGAAAAAAAAAAAACAACAACAACACCAACAAAATTCAAAAACAATTCTGTCAAACGCATTTAAACGTCTGATATGGTGTGCTTAAGTTAACTCATCATATGCATATGATATATGGTCGAGGACTTAACTTCAAGGAAGGTATTCTCCTTGACTACTCCCAATATTATAATTAATTTGTGACAACTTCCTTGAATCTTCACTTCCCAGTCCCACCATATATCTAGGGCTACATATATGAATAAACAAGATTTGAATCCTTATCTTCCCACCATATAATATCCTTAATTATCTTCAAATCTTTCTAAAAATATCGAGTGTCCAAGATAATCACTTTGAAAATTAAAGATAATACAGTATTTGATCAAGAAACTAAAAATGGCAGAGCGGAAGCAAGAGGCTCACCCTTTCGAAAAACGCAGAGTCAGCCACCGGACAAACTCAAGATGACTTGCGCAAGAAGAAATGCACCAAATGTTTCACATACATTGCTATCTTCGCCGTTCTCCAAATGGCCGCCATAATGGTGTTTGCGCTAACCGTGATGCGAGTGAAGAGCCCAAAGTTCCGAATCCAGTCCGTCACTATTCAAGATCTCATTACAGCCACACACACACAGAGAACCCTTCACTCAACTTGAAGTTCATTGCTGAAATCACGGTCAAGATTCCTAATTTCGGCCGGTTCAAATACGAAGCGGGCACCACGACTGTTGTTTATAGGAGCACACAGATTGGGGACGTTTCCGTTCCGAAGGCAACGGCCAGAACCAAGGCGACGAGAAAAGCTATCATGACCGGGGAGGTGACGACTGTTAATTTCAATATAGGCAGTGATATAACTTCTGGGACCTCGACGCTTAACACCATATCCACGTTGAGAGGGAGGGTACTGTACTTGATGGGCTTCATCAAGAATGTGAATATTTTCAGTATATTGACTTTCAATTGAGGTGTACATCCAAATATATATAGGAGTCTAATACATTCAAAATAACAAGGATTGTACCTATCCCTAAAAGGTAGGAACGTTTGACTAGAAAACAGTTACAACAACACCAATTCAAAATTCAAACGGATGCCTGATCCAGTTGACCAACAGTCCCCCGCAACTGGTGCACCATCGGGGCAAGGTTGGAGACAAGAGCAGCAAACCGGGCACGAGACAAGTGTTTGGTGAAGACATCAGCAAGTTGGGCCGAGGAGGGAAGAAAAAGAACATGGTGGGTCTTGGCTGCAACACGCTCACGAACAAAGTGAAAGTCAGGGGCAATGCGCTTAGTACGAGCATGAAAAATAGGGTTGGCGATCATGTAAGTAGTGCTGAGGTTGTCACAATGAATGGTGAACGGCAGGGAGAGCGGAAGTCGCAGCTCATGAAGAAGACCCTCAATCCAAATTGTATCACCGCAAGCAAAGGTAAGGGCCCGGTATTCGGCTTCAGCACTAGACCGAGAAACCGTTCGTTGCTTTTTGGCACTCCAAGAAATTAAATTAGGACCAAGAAAAACGCAGAAACCGGAGGTCGAACAACGAGTATCTAGACAACTGGCCCAATCCGCATCAGAGAAAGCAACAATGCAAAGAGGGGAATTGGCATAAGAGAATACCAAGCCATAACCAAGAGACCCCTTTAAGTAGCGCATGATTCGCTTGGCACCCACTAAATGATCATGGGTGGGAGAAGTCATAAATTGGGAAACGTGTTGAACGACATAGGAGATGTCAAGTCGGGTTAGAGTTAGATACTGAAGAGCACCAACAAGCTGATGATACTCGGTAGCATCAGGTAACAGAGTGCCGGTAGTGGCATAGAGAGGCTTTTTGGTAGCAACTAGAGTAGAGGATGGCTTGCACTCAAGGATATTATGCTGTTTAAGATCATTCAACGTGTACCTGGTCTGAGTAAGTTGCAGTCCTGCTGAAGGATAAGACACCTCTAATCCCAAAAAGTAACTTAGACGCGCAAGATGTTTAACTCAAAATCATTCCCCAATTGAGAAAGAAAAGAGTGCAGTAAGCTAGAAACATTGCCAGTCAGTACTATATCATCCATATAAAGTAAGAGGAACATAACATGAGCATCTGCACAGCTTGGTTGGAAGCCATAAGTCAACAAGAATGAACTGAGACGCTAGAACCAAGCTCTGGGAACCTGCTTTAAACTGTACAAGGCTTTTTGAAGCTGACAAACATGATGAGGCCGACTTGGATCAACAAACCCAGAAGGCTGGGTCATAAACACAGTTTCAGACAAGGACCCATGAAGAAAGGCATTCTTCACATCCAGCTGATGATGAACCCAATTGCAGGAGATAGCGATACTCAGCATAATTCGAATAGTGGTGGGTTTTGACAACCAAACTAAACGCCTCCTCAAACTCAATTCCAGGTTTCTGATGGAAGGCCGTTACCACTAAGCGAACCTTATAGTGCTCAACTGTACCATTGGACTTCCGTTTAATTCAAAAGACCCATTTACAACCTACAACAAGCTGGTTGGAAGAAGGAGGAACCAAGACCTAAGTTTTTTGGGACCACTCTAGAATTCGAGAGGCTTGACTCACACAAGTCGGTTCAAGGTCCGAATCAAGATGGGTGACAAATGCTTGAGAGATAGGGTAGCGGGAAGCAAAATGGGACTTGATTGTGGGCTTGAAAATTTCGAATTTGGAGCGGGTATGAACACCAGAGGTAAGGAGAAGAGTTGGAGCAGGAGCTTCAACAATAACCATGGGTTCCAGTGAGCTGCTGGGTTCGACGGCACGACAGCCGTGACTGGCAGACGGTGCCACTTGGACTGGGAGGTCTGAGAGAGACAGAACCATAGAGGAAGGCGCAGGTAAATCCATTGGAGGGGATGGGATAAGATCGACACTTGGGAGAGCTGTAGACGTGTTATGTGGGGAGTGCTGTGATGTGGGAATTTCTGTCGGTGAGAGAGACCCATTTGGTAGAGTGATGTCGACGTGGGAGCTGGGCGCATGGACAGGTGGTATGGACCTCTCTGTTTGGACTAGGCCGCACCCCACTTGGGGGGCTGCAAAAACTGGAATAAAAACCAGATTTGGGCCCATAGGTGTGGATGATGGATCATTGACAAACAGAAACTCATGCTCATTAAAGGTGACATGCCGAGAGATGTAGACACGACTAGTTGGTGAATGTGAGCAACGATACCCTTTATGCATGGAACTGTAGCCAATAAAAACACAAGCAAGAGAATAGGGTTGTAATTTATTAGATACATAGTCTCGAAGATAGAGATAACAAGTACACCCAAAAACCTTTAGGACATGATAGTATGGGCTAGTACCAAACAAGGAAGTAAATGGGGAGGTCCACTTTAAGACTAGTGTAAGTCATCAGTTAATTAGAAAAACTGCAGTGCTAATGGCTTCGGCCCACAATGTTGGAGGTAAATTAGAAGATAGTAACAATGTATGACCCATTTCAGAAATATGTATGTGTTTACGCTCATCAATTCCATTTTGCTGAGGAGTGTGTGGGCAAGAGAACTGTTGATGAATCCCTTTTTGGTTACACAACTGAGAGAATGAGTTATTTTGAAATTCACCACGCCCATCACATTGAAAGACTTGGATTCTGGTGGAAAACTAATTTTCAATAAACAAAAAAAGTTTAGAAAAATGCTAGAAAACTTCAGACTTACATTTCAGCAAGAATATCGAGTAAAGTCATTGGTAAATAGCACATGATAACGATAACTAGAATTAGATAATACACGAGACATCCAAACATCAGAGTGTATTATTTGAAAAGGAAAAGTAGAACAATGTTCAGCAGACGGAAACGAGAGCCTGGTAGATTTTCCCAAGGCACAATCATTATAGAAATTATTGCTAGAAAAAGAAAAGCGGTGTCCAAACAACGAATTTGATGCCAAAACACTGAGTACTTTATTAGAGGGATGACCTAAACAACGATGTCAAAGAGACGTTGAAGAGAACTGAGAGGTAAGTGCAACTTTGGAAGGGGGAAAATTTGGAGGGAAGACAATCTGGAAGAATTGGATATAAATCATCCTTACATTGGTCCTGAAACAAAACCGCACTAGTGGTGAGGGCACGAATAACAAAACATGTTGGGTGGGAGGTGAGACTAACAAGATTATCACAAATGAATTTTGCTACAGAGAGAAGATTTTTACGAATCGTAGAAATCCGAAGAACATCAAATAATTTAAAAACAAAGGACTTGGAGGAAAATGAAAGGTTACTAGTGTGTGCAACTAGAAGAGATTCACCATTATCCACGAATACTCCATCATTAGAACCATAGGATTTTGTATTGGTCATACCTTGATTATTACTAGTCATGTGATGAGTTGCACCTGTATCAGGATACCAATTCGGATCAGCAGGATTAGACACATGCATACCAGCAAATGCACGAGAAAGATCATCCTCAATAGACCGATTCAGAAAATGGGCAGAAATGTGTCCATATTGTTGACAGGACCAGCATTGGATAGGTGGCGATTGGAAGGATGAGAGCCCAGGATGCCTTGTTGGTTAGTGCTTAGTTGATACCGAGCATTGGACGAATTTGAAGGCTAGGTGGACCGGCCCGTATGGCTATTAGTAGAGGGCCCAATATAGCGTGAACCGCTTCTTGATTTGTTAGAACGGCCTCCATGGTTATTCCGTGAGGTGTGACTTCCCTTGGATTGTTTGCCTCCACATGAGGCCTAAAAAGATTGTGGCACTGTGTTGGTTAACGTAGTCAAAGAATGTTGAGTCTCAAATGAAAGAAGACGAGCTCAGAGAACATGAAATAGAGGAAGGCGAGGAAAATTGAGAATAGCTGCGACAAGCATGGAGTAATCAGGGCCCAATCATCGAAGAATTGAGGAAACAAGATCAACATTGGTCACGGGTTTGTTGATCGCTGCAAGAGAATCCATAAGAGACTTGGCATGAGAGAGATATTCAGACACAGTCATCGAAGAATTGAGGAAACAAGATCAACATTGGTCACGGGTTTATTACTAGAACTAGAGAAGAGTCACATTTGCTAGCTACTGTTGGGAGAAAATTTTGTTGAAGGCATTCCCATATTTGTCGAGAGGTGGAGAGGCCTACAACTTGAGAGAGCACGAGCTCGGAAAGTGTTTCTTGAAGCATACTGATCAAGGTTTGGTCAGTTTGAAGCCAAGTAGAATATGCCGGATTAGGTGAAATAGTGGGTTGATTTGTGAGATCAGGAGAGGAGGCGGAAAGGTTAGAGGAAGATGGTACATGGGAGGGAAGCATAGTTAGTGGACATGGTTGTGATCCATTAATATTTTTCCAGAGATTCTAGCCAAGAAGGAAAGGCTTAACCTGAATTTCCCAGAGGAGGTAGTTCGTTTCTATCAATTTGAAAGAGACAAGAGTTGAGATATTTGGTGTGTAGAGAGTGACAGGTGTTGAAGTGGTTAAGGAAGTCATTGTTCAAAGAAAAATGAAGGTGGGGTTCTCGGTGGAAAAAAAAGAAGGGAAACTTTTGGGCTCTGACCTAAGCTCTGATACCATGTGAATATTTTCAGTATATTGACTTTCAATTGAGGCGCACATCCAAATATATGCAAGAGTCTAATACATTCAAATTAATAAAAATTGTATCTATCCCTAAAAGCTAGGAATGTTTGTCTAGAAAATAGTTAAAACAACACCAATTCAAAATTCAAACGAATGCCTGATCTAGCTTACCAAAAAAGAAGAGAAAGTTTGCACAAATGAACTACACCTTGACCATTAATGTGACCCAGAAATTGACGCGGAGTATAATTTTCAAGTAGAATTTGTTCGTGCTTAAAAGTCGTCGTAATGGAAGGGGTTGCCTTGGGCTTTAGTTGGATTAGGTCTTTAATTTGGCAAATCTCCTACTTTGGCTCGTGAATTTTTTTCGGGTGTAAACTGAATTAAGACTAAATACAATTATTTTGTAACTTTATTACTAGTTGGCTAATTAATTTTCATGTATATATGTATGTGATCGGTTTTGTGTATATTCTTTCTTGTCATACGGTTTTTAAATTTGTGTTTTATTGGGTGAATTTTGTAATTCTCTTGGACGACTTCCATGTCTCTTGTCCATCAATATTCATCAAATAGGTTTTGTGGATAGCGTGATTGAACTCTATTTGTGCACATTTTGATATATTTTTTTTCTTTATATATTGCATGATTCGTCTCTACGCATATAACCATAGATTCATCTTTTTCTTATTGGGTACTTGTTCTGACTCATATTAAACTTGATATTAGATTAAGGGTAGCTCGATCTTACGCCTTTTGATGACCACAATGTTTGCGATCAACCCAAGGAGCACGACTTCAACTTCACAGATGCATGCAGCGAGGACGATTCCAGATCGACACTCCAGACGCTATTTGAAGGGTCAAGAATAGGTAACCTTATGAACCCTAATATCTAGGTAAAATCGAGATTAGCTCGAATGAATTTAGGGTAGACTCTTCTTTACCTCTTCTTTATTCTGGAAATTGGATTTAGATAGAAATTGATGATGAACACAAACAATGAAATATGTGTTAGTAAATATGTCTGCTATCTGCTCCTCAGATTTGCAGTAGTGAATGGTAATCTCACCATTATGTAGGGCTTCTCTTATAAAATGGAACTTGTTTATGTGCTTCATCCTTTGATGAAACACAAGATTCTTGTCCATTACAATAATTAACATACTGTAACACATAAGAGCAGTAGGCTGTAGTTGCTTTTCACCAAAATCTTGTAACACAAACTTGAGCCATATAGCTTGAGTAGTTACCTTAGAGGCACTAAGATGCTCTGCCTCAGCAATAGACAAAGCCACTCATGTCTGCTTCTCATATACCCATTAGAAGAATCCATTCCAAAAGTGAAAGCATACCTTGATATGCTTTTACTATCATCCTCGAATCCTCCCTAATCACTATCATAGAAACCAATTAAGGTTGTTGACTTCCCTTTCTTGTACTCGAAGCCATAATTTAGGGTTCCCTGCACATACCTCAACACCTTTTTTGTTGTCCCAATGTGTTTCTTTGTGGGATTGTGCATAAACTTAGATAGGAGACTAGCTGCATACTTAATGTCAGGTTTGGTGGCTTTCAAATACAATAGACTTCAAACAATCTATTTGTATAGCTGTTCATCAGCTGCCCCACTTCTATCTGCCCTTTGTAGCCTGTCATTAGTAGCTAGAGGGGTGCTCATCGGTTTGCAGCCTTTAGTCAAAACTTTTTCAACAAAGTTTCTGCATATTTCCTTTAATGTAAGTGGATACCACTGCTAGATTGCAGTACTCCCACTCCTAGGAAGTGATGCAGTAGCCCCAAATCTGTCATCTCATATCTACTCATCATTTTTTGCTGGAAATTAATCATCAACTCCTCAAGTCCCCTGCGTAGATAATTTCATCTACATAGATGGACACAATGAGTATTGCTTCACCCTTTCTTGACCTTCAAGTATAAAGTGGCCTCACTGGTACTTCTCTCAAATCCACAACTCAACAAATAGGTATCAATTTCCCCACACTAGGGCCGTGGTGCTTGCTTGAGCCCATATAGTTCATTTTTTAGCCTATAGACCTTATCTTATGTTCCTTGAACTTTATATCCCTAAGGTTGATCAACATACACTTCCTCTTCTAAAACACCATTTAGAAAAGAAGACTTCACATCAAGTTGGAATAACTTCCACCCCTTCTGTGCTACTAAGGCAATTACTTTCATGATAATGTCAAGCCTTGCCACGGGAACAAAGGTCACATTGAAATCAACCCCTATTTTCTGAGCATATCCCTTTACTACCAATCTGGCCTTGTGTTTCTAGATAGATCCATCCAGATTCAGCTTTGTTTTGTATATCCATTTAACTCCAATAACAGGCTTGTCAATAGGTCTTTCAGTTAGCTCCCTTTGCTACAGTGTTCATTGCCTCACCCTAAAACTCATAGGGTAGAATTTTACTGTGTATCATGGACTTTTCCATCTCCACAATTGTCTTGTTCTTCTTCTCAACAACCACGTTCTATTGAGGGGAGTAAGCAACAGTCAATTGCCTTTCTATTCCAGCTTCATCACAGAATTCTTGAAATGCATTTGAGGTGTACTCTCCACCTCTATCACATCTCCACCTTTTCACGATTCCAGATTGACACTCATGATTTGTGTCTAAGAAAATAGAGCAAGCACATTCTTGTATGATCATATATGAATGTAAGAAAATAAAGATTACCTCCAAAGGTTTCAGTCTGCATTGGACCATATACATCAGTATGTATGAGTTCTAGTGGAGTTAAGGTCCTCCATGCTTCTCAGTATCAAAAGATGTTACATGGTGCTTCCCTCAGATGCACCCTTCACATATTTTATTTTCCTCTATCAGATTAGGTAGTCTTATCACCATATCTTTCTATCTTAACATCTGTAGACTAGTATAATTCAGATGTCCAAATCTTATGTGCCACGGTTTTATGCTCTCCCTTACTTCTGCCTTTCTTGCCACTAGAACAACATAATCTAATGAGAGCTTGAAACATCTACTACCTGTCATAGGGACCCTTACAACTCTGTACTTCATTTCCTTATCCTCATAAACATCCATAAACTGATCTCGAAACACAAGAAATTTGTCAGGGCCCACCCCTAATCCCCCAAGATTATGGACAAAACCCTGCTCCCGTCTGACAACCCAACACAAAAGACCGAAACAACCTCACAAAAACCACAAATTACACTGCCAGACGCAGGAGAAAATTAAAACACCACAAGTCAACAGTTATACAGAGCATAGTACCATACTAAGGAAACAAAACCCAATACACAGAGTACACGCACAACGGAAAACTTAAATCACTCCGGGAAAACTCTCGAGTACTCTATGCCTCCGACGCTACCTCAACGTCAACCCCCGCGCTAGCTCCACGACTTGGAGGGCAAGTAAAAATCAGAAAGTGTGAGTGGACCATAAAGAATAAAGTTTCAAAAACCATTTTATAACAAACCAGGGTTTGGCCCTCCGTTTTGAAAACATGCATGCATAACCCAATTTCTGAAAACAGTTATAAACCACATAGTAATCATCATAAAAACATTTATAATTCACAAAATAGGCATCATAAAAACAGTACGATAAAACATAAATCCAAGTCATTATTATCTGATCAAACCTGCTGGACCTATCCGAGTCTTTAAACTCCCGAGTCTTTAAACTCCCGAGTCTTTAAACTCAATCCAGGCCTCAATAATCCGAGTCTTTAAACTCCGAGTCTTTAAACTCAACAGGCCTACGGGGGAAATATCAGTATATCCGAGTCTTTAAACTCCGACTCTTTAAACTCAATCCGGGTCTTTAAACCCAATCTGGGCCCGTCCCCCGTCAATCACAATATCCGGGTCTTTAAACCCAATAACCAGATCCAGCAAATCTAATCCAAAACCATTTGAAAACCATTTCTAAATCCGTATCCAAACCCGAATCCGAAATCACTGGTCTGATGCCCTTCTGGCATCCAGAACCATCATTCCGAACCCAAATCCGGAAATCCACTTTTCAACTTTAAAACCAAATCTTGCTTTCCGAAATCCGATTTCAAAACCGAAAACCTTGATCATCGAAATCATGTTCCAAAATCCCTTTATAAGCATTGAAAACCCTTTATCATTTGAAATCCCAAACTCATAACATCATACTCAGAAATCAAGTCTTTCTCGTAAAACATGCTGAAAACCGTACTTTCTCGAAAAACGTGCAATTAAGTAAAACAGTTATAGCATATTCAAATAACCATGAAATCACATATAAAATCGTAAAACAAGTAATTAAAAGTAGTTATGCATGCTCAGTTATAGAGAAAGGGTCCACTCACAAATACCGGGCACGTCACTCGCGTCCCGAACGTCTTGCACGTTCCTCGACCTTCTCGGGGATTCCCGATCCTGTTAAAAGTCACCAAAACACGTCACTAACACGTCCACCAAGGTTCTCCTAATTCCCCACAAAATTCCCCAGATTCTAAACGTAACAAACCGAGACCCTAAACTTTCGATCCCGCCGAACTAACTCAAGTCGACGTCCGATTAACCCGAAACATATCTCAAAAGATTCGTTACAACATCTAGACCAATAACCTAGTTGAACGTTTCTTCAGAAAATGCCCCACGCGCCCCCACGCGCCGCCCAAAGTGGCTGCGTGTAGGTCTCACGGGTCTGCACTGTTCATCGTCTTCAACCTTCGTCCAAGCGGTCCAGACCGGTTCAGCCAAACCGAACCAGCGTGAACGGTTCTCTGTCATCCGTCCACCATTCAGTCCCTCTTTCCACCATTCTTTTTCGTCCTCTACCCAACAATCCATTCCCCTCAACTAAACACAACAACAAAGCCTCTAAACCATCGTCCCCAACTCGAACCCGTGATCAACACAAACCTCTGTTCCACAATCCGACCACCCGTACACTCCCCCTTCACGGCGTCGACATCTACAGGTTCCTAAGGACCTAAGGAGTTGACTGCGACTTACAAGACACCTCGACTTAGCCCTAAAAGCCACGACTAACCGTTTGAAATTCACGGCAAAACAGAGCAAATAAACGGGTGAAAGAAATTACCTGCCTGTCGTCCACCACCGTACTCGCCGCCGCGTTCTGCAGGGTTCACAGGGCCGTCCTAGTCTTCCCTCAATCCTAATTGGATCAACACACTGCAACACCACCACCAAGTTCCCTCAACACCTCTCTGTTTTCCCGAAATCTCACACTCTCACACACAACAGCTCTGCCACGAGTTCCACTCACAACTCACTCACCAAGTCTTACACTCTCTCTGCTCTCACTTCTTCACTCACCAGCACACACACTCCCTTCACCTGATCGATTTCCCTCTCAAGCCTCACTCTGTTTCTCTCTTCGAACAAACACGATGCACACACAGTCCAATTTAAGTGCACCGTCCAAACTTGTAGAAACCTCTAGTATACTGCCACATGTCACAATCCTATAGCCCCTCTCACAAATATCCACTTGCACCTGTACACTTGGCCTTATCAGATTGGCCCAATTCGCAATGCACCAAAAAGACTAAAATGCCCCTGTGAGTTAAAATTACCGTTTTGCCCTTCGTCGTTCTAGACCCATATCTCGCTCGTCCGACGTCTGATCCGGTTGCACAATTCCCAATGTGCAAAAGACCAAACTGCCCCTCTTTTGAATCAAAATTTACGATTATTCCACTACCGTTTTAGACCCGTAACTTGCCCGTCATATATCCGATAAATACGTGCCGCCTTTCGTTGAACTCAGGACGATGAGAGCTACCTAACGGTCCTAGATCCACGTGAAAAAAAAACCCGATCATGCGAAAAGTAAACTTTTCCTCATATTTTATCCAAATTACGGTAATGCCCTCCATCTTCCGAACATCATAACTTCCTCCTCGGATGTCGGAATCGGGCGTGCCACCTGTCTACGTACTCGTGACGTCCCAAACTACGTCACGGTCATCGGTCAATACCCAATTAACGGCCTGAATTACAAGTCAACTTTTTGCCCAAACTATGGTCAAAATCGTCATCTATGCTAACAACCCTATCGTAACCAACTAATCACCGATTAACTCACTAATCCGCTACTAATGACTGTCTTAACCCTAATTCCCGAGACGGGTCCTTACAATGAAAAAGCAATGAACCCTTCCCAGTAGCCTGAACATGATCACTAGTTCCCATTTTCATTTTCACATTCAGAGTCCTGCCAATATCAGACTACAAAGACTCGTGTCAAGTCATGTGGTTGCTGCAGCCATTGTCAAGGTACCACACCTCTTCATTTTTCTCAACAGAGCAGAATGACATGCATAGAACAAGTTTACTTCAATTTTTTTTTTCCTGGTTCCTTTACTTGTTGTGCAACATTTGCACTTTGCTTGACACTACAGTCCTTAACAATATGACCAGGCTTTCCACACTTGAAACATTTAAACCTGTTATTGGTCCAGCAAGGTCCAAAATGATTTCTATCGAAGGTCTTACAAGCAGTTTTTGAGTCACTACTCTCACTTTTCTAAAAATCAGATTTCTTGTCCTTAGAACTGAACTTGTTCTTATTGTAACTCCAGTTTTTACCATTCCCCTTCTTCTTGAAATTTCTTTAGTTTGAACTGACCTGTTGATAACACTCAAACTATGCATTAAATTAAACACGTAATCTGAGTATTATGCAATTTAAACCCTTTTTGTGTAGATGTAGTATTGATAAATATGAATCATTCTTAACCGGTGAAATTAATGAACATTAATAATTTGTTAGTGAGAATAAATAATGAATAAAAGAATTAAAGAATTAATGAATAAATGAATGAAAGAATAAAAAAATTAAAGAATAAAGAATGAAAGAATAAAACAATTAAAGAATAAAGAATAAAAGAATAAAAGAATAAAAGAATTAAATAATTAAATAATTAAATAATTAAAAAATAAAAAAATAAAAAAATAAAGAATTAAATGGGGAGTTTGAAAAGATTGTGATCATAAAATAAAGAAAACAAGTAAAAAAAATTAAGAACTTAATTCTAGTTCTACTTTAACTTTTGTACAAATGGATTTTCTTCAAAAACAATTTTTACCAACACTCTAACATTATGCTTATATTGAACAAATCACGAAATCCTACATCATCATCTCAATTACATGTATACATTTTTCATATTATAAATGCACTGAACATCAGATTATTACTTACAATATGATCCACCTTAAGTTTTTTATTTAATGCACCGAGCAACGGTCAAACATTAAATCTATCCATTTTTATTCTAAATGCCCCGAATAGCGGATCAATATTTAGCGTTGAATTGAAATTTAAGCACTAAAACATATAAAGTAAAAAAAATTCATAAAGTAAAACACATGGAGATTGCATTCTTACTTACAAATGTTAGAAAGAACATACCAACACATATATTGAATTATAAGTAAAACCAATAACAATAACAAGAATTTAAGTAGAAAAAGATGGGTTTTCATAAGAATAAACGAACAGAGGCAAGAAACTTGTGAAGATGGAAGAAGAAATACGAGGAATTCGGTCTTAAAAACTCTTGAATTACTTTAGAATTACTCGACCTAGGTATTTCTTAAGGAAAACACAAAATTATGTCTAAGAGCTCTAAAAATAATCACAAGAACAAAGTAAAAAAGAAATGAACTAAACTAAACTAAAATGAACTAAGAAAAGGGAAGAAAAGGGAAAAATGGGGACTCCAAACAAGTGAAATGACCTCCCTATTTATAGAGGGAGTGCCACAAATATTCAAATAAAAATACAAAAATAAAAATAATTACAAATGAAATGATGACTAATGATGGGTTTTTGGCTGATTTTATGGAGAAATTATGGTGAAAAATTGCACAAAATGGAGTAGGAAATAGGCTCGGCAGCATTTGGCTGACAGGAGGCATGAATTTCGGTGGCAGGTGGCTGAGATGCAGTGATGAGAGTCGGTGGCAGATGGCAGAGTGCAGGTGATGGGACTCAGCAGGCGCGTATTGACAAGGGAAGCTAAAGTCGGTAGGCGTGCTCAGACATGAGGGGTACGGATTCACGCGCTAGGTGCTGATAAAGGATTGACCGATTCGGTGCACGAGCACCGAACGTAAATATCTTTTTTTGATAGGCGCGCTCCGAAGGCGGGCGTGGGCTAGCGTAGGTATTTCAGCCGCGTGACTTGGGCTTCTGGGCTAGTTCTTGGGCCGCGCCTTGGTTTTGGGTTTCATTCAAAATGGCCTTGGGCTTGAAGATTTTGGACCTGGGATGATGGATTTTCAATTAATTTATATAATTTAACCGAATTTCGTTCATAATTTCTTCGTTCGAATTCCGATCGGGACGATTATTTCGCCAAAACGCTCCAAATTCCAAACTTTATTTATTTATACAAAAATATCACAAAATATATTATTTTCTTCAATTGTTTATTATTTTAATATTAAAATTAAGTATAAAATAATATAAAATAATACTTATTTGAAGACCTATTACCTGTCCACTGGACTGATTCTGCACATTCATACTAGAGAAGGTTTTCTCTACTTCACTGTCATCATGTGTCTCCAGACGCTGATCAAAAGTCCTGATTGAAGCAGTGATGCTTTCAACACTAATATTGTCTAGATATCTAGTTTCCTCCAAAATGGACACAATAGTCATAGGACTTGGTTAAGCTAATGAGAATTTTCTAAGCTAAACGTTTTTCAATTATAGCCTCACCAAAAGTCTTCATTTGATTAACAACACCATATAGTCTAGAAATATAAGCAGAAAACATTTCATCAATTTTCATTTGTGTATATTCAAAATCTCGCCTTAGCGATTGAAACTTAACAGCTCTCATCTTAGGATCACCTCTGAATTCTTGTTTCAAGACATCCCAGACCTTCTTTTCATTTTCTCGTTTGAGATCCATGAAAAAATCTCTTCAGACACTGTATTTTGGATCAGATTCAGAGTCTTGGCATTTCTGATTCGATCTACCTTGGTCTAAGAAGTCTCCACCTCTTCATCATCACTGTCATAGTCAATATATGGTATGCCTTGATCTACAACCCTTCATAGATCAGTTTCCTTTAATGCTATCTTCATCTTTATATTCTAGAAATCATAATTAACTTTTGTAAATACAGGTAACTTTGGATCTCTACCAGCTCAAGCCATAGTAACTTCAATCGCAAGCAATCACAACTCACCTCTTTGTAACAAACAGACACCCCAGAGACAAGGATTTCAGAGCTCAGATACCATGTTGGTGCTCAACCCAAGGAACAATGACTTCGACTTCATAGATGCATGCAGCAAGGTTGATTCCAGATCGACACTCCAGACACTGTTCGAAAGCTCAAGAATAGGTAACCTTCTAACTTTAACTTCTAGCTGGTAAAATCGAGATTAGCTCAAGTGGATTTAGGGTTGACTATTCTTTACTTCTCTATTCTGGAAACTGGATTTAGATAGAAATTGATGATGAACAAAAACAATGAAATGTGCACACTATGTATTTGATAAAATTGCTTGAAGGAGATATTTGGATTTTCTGGGGTTTCTCAGTGTAGAATATCACTAGTCTCTGAATTTTGTATTTTCTCTTCTCATTAGATTTTGCACTTCATATTTTCACAGATATATCAATGTACTCACACACACACAACACACACACACATTCACACACGCACATACCCTATGAAAACGGTTAAGAAAGGTTCACAGTGACATCATCACACACACTTTCCTTCTTGCCCTCAATGACAGCTCAATCTCAAACTCACTCATTCTCTAACTTATTTGCTTACACACAACTCATGTTTACATTAAAACAAATCATAGCACATTCTAAATTTCCACTTGGCACAAATCTATGTAGGCTGCCAAGTTAGATTCCAGAGATTAGGCTTAAACACCAACCCACCAGAGGCCGTTAAAGTAATTCAATTGCCTTTTCTAAGAGCAGATTAATCAGACTACCATCCAACTAGAATTATGGATATTGTCCCTGACCCTGAATCATCTATGTATTACGATGCCTTAGAAAGATGTTCGTAAAGTACTGTGTATTCATTTATTAGTGCCGCTTGTCACATAAATAAAGTGCATGCTTGGCTACATCGTTTTCATTTGCATGGAAAAAGTCAGATAACAATGAAAAGTCCACTGTTAATTTGTTGGCGCTTGACGCACGGTAACGCTATTGACCAATGACCGATATATATATATATATATATATATATATGTGTGTATATATATGTATATACATATATGCTGTACTTTTTTTTTGTGGGATTTTTACATGTCGACGTTCGTAACATAAAAGAAGAGTGAAATTAAAGGCGTGGGTGAAGGGTTAAGGAGGTAGCCGGTACTCGGTAGGGCATTATTATTAATGTTTTGTCAACTTGACTCTCGATCTCCTTTGTGTTGAAGAAGCAATTAACATCTCTATGAAGATGCTTACGGTAATGAGCAAGCAAGGTATGGCAAACTCATCCTCATTAGTCTCATCTATGTAAGTATGACCACCTTCAATATATATATATATATATTTATATATATAAAAGAATACAGTATATATAACTTTTTAATATGGTTATATAATAATGAAATTTGCCACATGCGTGTCATATGGGTTTGTTGATAAAGAGCCCTGATAGTAGGGCCATGTAGAAAAAATCATCTATACAAGAAGTTAACTAAAGAGGTTTGCTTTGCTGCAACATAGCCCAAGAAATTCGAGCAAGTAAGTTTTGTCTTTTATAATTATTTGAACGAGCAATAATATATAAACTTATTACACTAAGTGAACTAGGAACACGCCATAAAATCTCAAAATGCACTAGGAACATAAATTTGTCTCAGTATGCTGCGAGAACGGTAGCACCGTCAATACCGTTGCACCATCCGTCAGTCAAAATTATTAACGCCGTTAATTTTGATGACATGACAGTAATATTACAAAATTAATAAAGGTAATTTAGGTATTTACGTTATTTTATAATATTTTGAATTAAAACTCTTTTCAAAAAATTAAAACAAATAAAAATCCCTCTCCCCCAACCCAATTCACTCCGTCTCAATGCCTCACCGCCTCACCATCATCTCCTCCACCGCCCACAACCCTAACCCTGACCATAGTCCTACCCCTAACTCCATCCCAACCGACGACCGAATGCACTCATGGTGGGAATCCATCTCCAAATCCCGTTCTTGCATCCATTCCTTGTCCTCACTCCTTCCCCCTTCCCTCTCCCCTTCTTTACCCTCGCTTGCTGACTCCGACTAACCTGCCCTCTCCCTTTTCTCTTCCCTTCAATCCTACGACGCCATTTGTTCTGCTCTTTCCTCTCCTTTTTCGGTTCCAGATCCGACCCACTTTATCAATGGCTTTACGATGGGGGAAAAGGGCAAAAGGCCAGACAATCGATTATTACCAACATCAAAGACGATGGTCTCTTTGAACAGCCCAATCTCATAAGGCAAGCAACCTGTTAACTAGTTGTTTAAGAACAAAACTTTAGTGAGAGATGCAAAGGCTTTGGCAATGGCAGGTGGGATGAAGCCTATGAAATTGTTGTTTGCTAAACTGAGAAGGAGGATATGAGAGGTGTCTAGATTGTCTGGAAGTTCTGTCATGAAGTTGTTGTTATTGACAAACAGAGGATCAAGGTCGTGGGTGAAAATCTGAGGTAGGAATAACCCAATGAAGAAATTGAACCTTATGTGACACGACCTATCCCAATCCCCCTGGGATTAACACAGAATGTGTCATGATCCCATCTGACACGAAGTGTCAGACAAGGGATAATGTAAACCCTTCAGCTCGACTGACTTCCAGAGCATGCCAGGATCCGATGAAGGAGTGTGATGTCTCGGTCTCTGCTACAATCCGCATCCGTGATCAACCTGAAGGGCATTAAAACAACAAAAAGATTGTGAGTGGACGAAAATCAATAAGTTCATAAAACCACATTTCATAAAGTTTATGCCCTTCACTAAAAAGCATGCATGCATACGAAAACCATTTATCAAATCATATCTTCAATAACCATTATTAGGGTCTCAGCCTCAAGTTCCGTAAATTCAAGTCACACGGGCCCCTGCCCAAAACCATTTATACAAATCCATAACATAGTAACCATATGTGGGAACTCAACGCAAATCCATTTATTATTCACAAAACACAATTTCGCAAATCCAAGAAATCATGTTTACCATATATCAAACAACCAATCCTGTCACGGTTTCTAAAGCTACGCGCGTGCTACCCGGGGTCTCAAATCCCAAGTCTCCCCAAGGTCCACCCAGGTCAATGTCCGCAGATTAATGACCCTCACTGTGGGTTATAATCTATAATAGCCTTTTGAGAGTAGGGTACCCAACGGGGGCGACTCCACTCAGCTAGTGCTCCGTGACTACTCCGGGGTCCACCTAGGCCAACGACCCTCCCCGGAGGAGACAATCCATAAATAAGGAAGGTAAACGAAAAACCATTCTGAAATCATTCTCAAAACCTTTTAAAGATTCATGTCCGGTCCCCATAAACCGTCATGAAACCAGAAATTCATTTATGGTCCCCGACCCGAAATCAAAATTGTAAACCATAACTGGGCCCCAATCCCGAATTCATAAACCATCTGGGCCTCCGGCCCGATTCGTAAACCAACTGGGTCTCAAGCCCGATTCGTAAACCAACTGGGTCTCGTGCCCGATTTCATAAATCAAATGAGCCTCCAGCCCGACGCCTTATTAAATCAAGTGGACTTCAAGTCCGAGAGTTCGTAAATCAAAAGGGTATCGTGCTCGATTCCATGTTTTCAAATTCGAAATCAACTTCATGAACCAATTGGGCCTCTCGCCTGATAACGTACCTAAATGAACATCACGTCCGGGGGTTTCCAAAACAAATGGGTCTCGTGCCCGAGTTTATCTTTTCACATCCAAAACCATTTCATTAAACCATTACCGAAACCATAGGCACATATAACCACAAAATAAAATCATAAACCTCGTTATACGTGCAAATATGTAATACGCCTCGAAATACTTGAAATCATGTAATTCACCAATCCATAATCATCATGATAGAAATCACATCTATAAGACATATAAAACATTTATGCATGCATCACAGTTTAGAAATCAAGGTCCACTCACAGACCGTCCTACGCTACCACCTCGATTTGCGTGCCATAATGTCAGGACCCACCTCGGTTCCACCCCGAAAACCGAGGTAAATCCTGCTCCCGTCTGACACCCCGACACAAAACCAAAGTAAATTCACGATAAACCACGAAATTACATGCCAGAAGCAGGAGAAAATTAAAACATCCCGAAGTCAAACGTATGTACAGAGCATAGTACGAAATACAGAGAAAAATAAAACTGTTACACCAAGTATAGGCACAACGGAAAATTTAAAACACTCCGGGGTCGCTCTCGGTACTCTATGCCTCCGTCACTGCCTCGACGTCAAAACCCCGCGCTAGCTCCACGACCTGGAGGGCAATTTAAAAAAGAAGAAGGTGTGAGTGGACCATAAATAAAAGAAGAGTTTCCAAAACCATTTTATAAGAAAACCAGGGATTTGGCCCTCCATTTTGAAATCATACATGCATAACCCATTTACTGAAACCAGTTATAAATCACATAAAGAGCGTCATAAAAACAGAATTGAAAACAGTTACAGAAATCACGTCATAAACTTCATAAAAACAACATAAATACCAAGCAAATCATTATCCGATCAAACCTGTCGGACCTATTCGAGTCTTTAAACTCCCAAGTCTTTAAACTCAATCCAGACCTCAATAATATCCGAGTCTTTAAACTCCCGAGTCTTTAAACTCAACAGGCCTACAGAGGAAATATCAATATATCCGAGTCTTTAAACTCCCGAGTCTTTAAACTCAATCCGGGTCTTTAAACCCAATCCGGGCGCGTCCCCCATTAATCATAATATCCGGGTCTTTAAACCCAATATTCAGATCCAGCAAATCCAATCCAAAACCATTTGAACACCATTTCTAAATCCATATCCAACCCCGAATCCAAAATCACTGGTCTGATGCCCTTCCGGCATCCAGAACCGTCATTCCGAACCCAAATCCGGAAATCCCACGTTTCAACTTTAAAGCCAAACTACACTTTCCGAAATCCGATTTCAAAATCGAAAACCTCGATTATCAAATCACGTCTCAAAATCCATTTAATATCATTGAAAACCACTCATCGTTTGAAAACCCCAAATCATGGCAACAAAATCAGAATCCAAACTTTTCTCGTAAAACGTGCTAAAAACTGTACATTCTCGAAAAACGTGCAATTATGTAAAACCGACATAGCATATTCAACAATCATGAAATCACATGTAAAACCATAAAACAATGATAGAAAAACAGTTATGCATGCTCGAGTTTAGAGAAGGGGTCCACTCACAGTCACTGGCACGTCACTCGCGCCCCGTACATCTCGTACATTCCTCAGCTTGCTCGGGAAGTCCCGATCATGTCAACAGTCACCAAAGAACGTCACTAACACGCCTACTAAGACTCTCCTAATTTTCCCCAAAAATTCCTAAACGTAACAAACTGGAACCCTAAACCTTCAACCTCGTAGAACTACCTCGAATCGACGTCCGATTAACCCGAAACCTATCCCAATAGACTCGTTACAACATTTAGAACAAAAGCTTAGTTGGACTCCTCGCCGGAAACCGCCGCACACGCCCCCACGCGCCCCCTAAAGTGGCTGCGCATGGGCCTCATGCGCCAGCACCACTGTTCATCGTCTTCAACCTCTCGACCAGTTACTATTCCGGACCGGCGTGGCCGGTTCTCCGCCGTCCTGCCACCATTTCTGCTCCTCTTTCCACCATTCTCTTCGTCCTCAACCTAGCAACTCATTCCCCTACTCCAATCACTCCAACACGACCTACAAATCACTTCCCCACGCTCAACCCAAACTGCCCGAACTCCCTTGTTTTTCCTCCCGGCCAACCAGCTAATCCCCCGTCATGGCTTCGAAACCTAGAGCTTCCTAGGACCCTACTGAACCTAACAGGACTCACCAAACTCCTCGACTCAGCCCCTAAGTCCACGACTATCGATTTGAAATTTACGGAAAGACAGGGCATATTCACGGGGAAAAGGGATTACCTGCAGCCGTCCACCACCGTGCTCGCCGCTCCGTTCCCTGGAGTCCACAAAGCCGTCCTGACCTCCCTTAGAGCCCAATTGGATCAACACATAGCAACACCACCTCCAACTCCCTCTCTGTTCTCTGGTTCTCCCGTGAACTCACCTTTTCTCACACCAGTTTCCCTCACACGAGCTTTCCTCACAACTTAATCCTCACACTCTCAGCCTCCCTTAATCACTTACACACTCAACAATTCACACAAACACACACGGCCACCTCTCAATTTTCTCTCAATCTCACCCTCTATTTTCTGTTTCCCCTCTTCGAACAAACACACATACACCATGCAAGCTTGTAGAAGCCACTACACACTTGCCACATGTCACAATCCCCTCAGCCCTCTCACAAATATCCCAAACTCACCTGTACACTTGTCCCAATCCGGTTGCACAATTCCCAATGTGCAAAAGACCAAAATGCCCCTCTTTTGAGTCAAAATTACGATTATGCCATCGAAGTTCTAGACCCGTATCTTACGCATCCTAGGTCCGATGAACACGTGCCGCCTGTCGTTGAATTCAGGACGACGAGATATACCTAACGGTCCTAGGTCAACGTGTCAAAACCAAATTGTACGAAAAGTCTACTTTTCCCCCTTATTTAGCCAATTTACGGTAATGCCCTCAACCTTTCGAACATCATAACTTCCTCCTCAGATGTCGGAATCGGGCGTGCCACCTGTCTACGGATTCGTAACGTCCCGAACTACGTCACGGTCATCGGTCAATACCCAATTGACCATCCAAACTAAAAGTCAACTATTTGCCCAACCTAGGGGCAAAATCATCATTCTATGCTAACAGACCTTTCGTAACCAACTAACCACCGATTAAGCTCACTAATCCCATCTTAATCAATGTCTTAACCCCAATTTCCAGGACGGGTCCTTACACGTAAGCCTCTCCGGGCTAATCACTATCACCGGGACTCCCAAACCTATCCAAATCACACTAGAAGGTTACTAACTACCTTATTAACCTCTCATTGAAGTCCCGTAATTTTTTTTAATTTTTAATTATTTTTAAGCTCGATCCTAAACCTTCGGACATCCCAAAATATATCGAAACGATGTCCGATCGATACGAAACCAGTCCCAAAGTATTCGTTACATCAAATAGCTTAAAAGCCATGTTGAAGTCATCCCCAAAATACCCTTCATGGGCCTCATGTGCCTGCACTGTTCATCATCCCCTAGCTCCAGCGAACCCGGTTCACTGGTTTCGATCGAACCAGACCAGTCTGGACCGGCGTGACCGGTTCAATGTTCTAGCCTCTCCATTTTTTTATCCTTTTTTTCCATCCTTTCAGTTTCTATAGGTTCCTAATATCAGTCCCTATCGATCTATGTCTTGAAAACACGGAAAAAACAAATGAAACCATACCTCCCGTGATCAAACAGTAAGCTTGAACTTCATGCTCAGTTTCCAGTCCTTCCAGCCTCCCATTTCCTTCGAAATTGATCCTCATCGAGTCATCCTGGTCCCTAGGTCGTGTTAGAATCAAAAGGAAGTCAAAACAACATCTAAAACTCAAACTTCCAATTTTGAAAACACACAGGTTCTCGGTCCAACCTACCTCCGCCTTGGACCGCCGTGCTCAGCCTCACCGTCACTTCTTCCTCGTCACTCTCAATCTCTCACTAGTCTTTCACATGAACGTATGGATGCAAATATGGTGGTGGGATGGTGTGTTTGTGTCGTGTGTTTTAAGGGTGAGATGTAAATAGTGATCGGGTTTTAGAGAAGGAAATATGAAGATGAAGGATGATGGCTGATGATGGTAATAAGAAGAGAGAGATGAACGCTGGAGATGAGAGGAAGAGGTAGAGATGAATGGCTGGGATGAGAAGTGGGTGGGATATATATATATTTTAATACAAGTGGCCCAATCAAAAATTAGATCCACATTTTAGGGTTGAAGACCAATGGGATGAGTGATACTTGTCACTCATCCATGGGTCCCACATAAATATCTGCCCAATCAGATTTAATTAATATTTTATTTGGATCCCAAGACGTAAATCCCCGATTTCGCTCCCGTGACCATAACTTTCCCTTCGAACGTCCGATTTCGACGTACCGTCTGTCTACAGACTCGTGACATTCTGATCTACGTCACGATCATCGGTTCTCGTACGTTTGACTCCTCGAGTCAAAAGTCAACATTTTGCCCACGACTAGGGGCAAAACATTTATTTTGCACCGTCCGTCCGATTTCGCTCAACTAGTCACCGATTAACCTCACTAATCCTTCATAGTCACTAATCTAATCTCGAAATTCGGGATGGGTTGTTACAACCTTCCCCGTTTAAATGATTTCATCCTCGAAATTCCAACTATACTGATTCCACATCCACCTTGGTGAAAAAAAGTTTGGAATCACATCACGTATACACTAGTACACCCACTAGTCAACATAATACTTGTCTGCAACTAGACGTTCCATCATGAACTCACGTCGTATCGACTGCACCCGACCATGTCGACTGAAATTGATCACACGTTCCGAGCGGATGTGTAAGACCCGTGTCCTAGAAGGAACGGTGAACAATCCCACATTCCTGCGAGGGGGAATGGTTTAGGAGAGGATGGTGGTGTGCCTTAAAGGTGTAGGCACACACCTATCTAGCACTAGGCCTTTTGGGAGCTCAAGTGGCTTTGGGGGGGATTGGAACCCCAAAGTTAATCGAGTTGAGGATGGTGCAATTCCATGATGGGTGACCCCCTGGGAAGTTGCACAATGAGCTCCTAAAAACAAAACCGTGAGGGCGAGGACCAAAGCGGACAATATGGTGCTAGATGATTTGGGTCCTGACCGAGGAGGGTCGGGTCCTGACCGAGGAGGGTCGGGTCCGAACAACGTGGTATTAGAGCTCGGATAGCTCATCGGATCCTCAGGATGCTCTGATACTGTCAGCGTGGTATCAGAGCATAGGATTTATTATCAGAGCGGGGTTGTCTCTATTCGAGCAACTGGGTAGCTCTCGGAGTGATGCGCAAGTCGAGGATGTGATATCTCAATGGGCTACAGTTTGTTATCAACCTGATAGTTGGGATGCCGATACGATAGTTAGTAGGATCAAATCGCGGATCATCTTGGTTCGGAATTTGATGCCGGGGTTGCCATAGATCTGTCGTGGATGGCAGAGTGGGTCCCTACGGAAGGATAAACGTAACAGTACGTTAGAGTCTTGATCGTGAGACGGTTAGTTGGGATTGTCTTTCATGATGTTGTATAATCAGCTTGACGATATAATCAGATTGACGTCTTTTCGATTTTAAGACCACGTGGATGGTCAAATTTTGTATTATACTACAGTTGGAAGTTGGGTTAGAGGAACTCTAGGTGTGATCGTGGAACCCTACCTTAGGATATATGGTTCGGAAAGGTAAATTGGCTAGTGGTCTCGACTTCAATGAGATCGTCGATCGAGTCATGTCAGCTTAGTGTTGGGACTGCACTCTGCAATCGAAGTTGTACTTCTTGGTTAAACCTAGATGGTTGTCGTGCTACTATAGTTGTGATGGATTGTTGGCAAAACTAAGGTCATGGACGACCTGGTAGACGACATTTGGTTTAGTCGAGTTACGACAGGTTAGAGTTTGGTTGGACTAGTTACCAGGGTTGGTACTTGTCGATAGAATCCCGGAACGGGGATACAGAGTAGTTGGTAGGGCGGTTGATTCCATTGGATGCGGAGTCTCGATTGTGATATCTGGTGGTAAGGTCTACATGAGTCTGTGTCAGGAACTACTACCGAGGATGGTTGTGGTTACGGTTGTTGGGAATCGAGGACGTTCAGGTGACGTTCCCTTTTCTCGTATGAGATGTCAGTGTGGCGGTACCCAGAGTTGTTGGGTACGACGGAGGCAGAGTTTCTCCAAAACGAGTAGAGGTGCGGGATCGTCGTTCGGTATGAGGGGAGATCCAGGGTTGTCTGATTCGCACACTTGGTGCTGATGTTGACCGGTGGTACTGATACTGATACTAGTGTTGGTGCTGGCGCCGGTGATTGTGACGACGATGTGTTACTAGTCGGGATGTGACTCCGGCGAGATGAGCATTTGTTCGGTATCTGTGGTTCAAGAGTGGATCACGGATAGTGATGGACTAGATTGGATCCAGCAGTAGTTAAGACGTAAGAATCGAGTATTGTCATGGGGATTAGCGACCAGTTGGTTAGTATTGGTCAATTATGGTGGTATGCAGAGGTTTGACTGCAAATCACAGCAGGAGTCTGTTGTGACCCTTCAGTCGAGTATTACATCAGGATAGGATGACTTGACATCCTTTTGGATGTACATATACGGTCGTAACCGGATAGATGAGTTGATTGTTTAGGGACACATGGTTGATGTCCCGGTGTGTTGGTTCCGACGTGGTTGGAATTTTGGAATCGCGAGAGTTTGCGATTGAGGTGACGAGAGGAATGCGGGTTTTCCGCATTGGTAATGGGGATTTCGAAGTCATTTTAGGTGACTTCTCAGATTCTACCATGGTAGATGTTGGTTATGTCACTAGTACGCTAATCATGTATTGGTTGGTGAACCCGGGATTTGTCTTGGGTCATTATGAAGAGTTGAGTATTTCCGAGTTAGGTAGTTGAGATTTCTCACTTTTTGCTTGGTGGCAGATGATGTTGATTACGGGGCATGGTGAATGCAGAGAGTTTTGGTTGCATTCACGTAGGATGAGTTTTGATGTCATCGTGTTGGATCGTCCTTGGTTTTTCCTAGGTGGAATGACAAGGATCGATACGATTTAATCAGTGAGAACCCACAGTCTCGGCGTGTCTCGTCGTTGACTGATCTGTTAGATGTGGGAATTGGTTGACGAACGATGTGACAGTATGCAGATTCGTTGAGGGTGTAAGACCCTATGGTTTGGAATCTGGTAGTTAATTGTGTGGATCCTAGGGGAGTCATGATGGATCGGTTTTGAGGCCTAGGACAGCCGGAGGGCCACGGCGGGGACGACTTGCAGGAGACCGGTTCATGTATGAACAATCAAGGTGAGTTTTAATCCATTTATTTTAGTTTTAATTAGCTAAAAAGATTGGGTTCAAGGTTAGGATGGTTTAGGAATTAGAAAGGAGAAGATTCGACGAAAAATGAGGAGTGGGGAGCACCGAACCGGTCACGCCGGTCCAACTGGACCTGCCAAACCAGGTGAACTGGCCAGCGGGAGGTTGATGGTGCAGGAATAGTACCGGCTCGTGAACCCATGCGCAGTGCACTTCTAGGGGCGCGTGAGGGTGCGTGGTCCCTCCTTTAGGGAAAGTTTCAACACATGAAATCTTTTATTCGATGTAACGAACATTTTGGGACTGGTTTCGTGTCGATCGGACACCGTTTCGATAATGTTCGGGGCATCGGAAGGTTGAGGATCGGAATTTAAAATAGTTAAGAATTCCAGAAAATTACGGGGCTTTAGTAGGAGGTTAATTAAGAAGTTAGTAACCTTCTATTACGATTTGGATAGGTTTGGGAGTCCCGGTGATGGTGATTGGCTTGGGAGTGCCGTATGGCACACATATCGAGGCGGCAACTCGGACGGTCTGTGAGTGGACCTTGTTTTCTAAATTGGTGCATGCATAAATGTTTATTATATTTTTTAATACCTGTTTGGTGATGCCATGAGTGCATTTGGTTGTGGATATGTATAGGCACGTATTTCGAGGTTTCGGCCTTATACGGTGCTTATACGGGTCAGTATTTCTTTACTGGCTTAAATGATTTGGATTTCTAAAAGGATAAACTCGGGTATGAGACCCATTTGGTTTGTCTCGGGCATATGACCTCAAATATCGGGCACGGTGCCCATCTGATGTCCTATGTTCGGGCACGAGACCCAGGTTACTTTGCGGTTTTAATCTCGATATTTCTTCACAGCTTTTAATGTTTTGACTGCCCTTCAGGTTGACATTGGATTTGGACTATAGAAGAGACCGAGATATCACATACCTCCTCCGGATCCTGGCGTACTCTGATAGCCCGGGAGGGCAAAGGTTGGAAATATCCCTTGGTTGAAACTTCGTGTCAGACGGGAGCAAGGTCAGCCCGCATTAATCCCAGTGGGATTGGGATGGGTCCTGTCAACGTGGTATCAGAGCCAGACCCCGACGAGGACGCTAGGCCCTAAGGGGGGGTGGATTGTAAGACCCGTGTCCTGGAGGGAACGGTGAACAATCCCACATTCCTGCGAGGGGGAATGGTCTGGGAGAGGATGGTGGTGTGCCTTAATGGTGTAGGCACACACCTATCTAGCACTAGGCCTTTTGGGGGGGGGGGGGGGGGGGGGGATTAGAACCTCAAAGTTAAGGGAGTTGAGGCTGGTGCAATTCTATGATGGGTGACCCCCTGGGAAGTTGCACCATGAGCTCCCGAAAACAAAACCGTGAGGACGAGGCCCAAAGCGGACAATATGGTGCTAGATGAGCCGGGTCCTGACCGAGGAGGGTCGGGTCCTGACATGATGCCACTCGACATTTCTGACATTATGCCGACACTTCCCACACTGTCACCAATTGACAATCGCCAGTCAAAACTGACATTATACTTACTTGTGGTTACACTAACCACCAACTCACTCAACCTGAGTATACACATTTACCAACATCTCACTCGGCCTATGTGTAACTGGACCCATTAGAAACACCCTGACCTAGTGTACAGTATCCAATGTATAGTTCACCTCCTCAACTAATCCAATGGTATCGGAACTAAGCCGATTACCAACATGCTTACCAACGTACCCCTGGTATATCCCATATACAGCCACTAGGCGCCACAAGCCTGCCCAATATCGTTCATCGAAGAACGTACAGTGTACGTACATCCATCGACCAACCAGCCTACTACATAGTTTGTAGTTAATCACGCTTCAATTTTGGAGTCCATCAGTCCAATCTCACATAAGATAGACTATACACTCCCACTTCCGTGTCCATTCCAAGTCTCCTGGTCACCCGACCAGCCACAATATGTCTACTCCCTATCACGAATTCCAACACTTACCAATACAACTCACGCCCACTAAGGCATACCCACTCAGGCCAACTGGGCATCCAATCTCACCCACTTCTACCGAGACGCACCAACTCTGAACTTATCAGTTACCTGCTCAAACGATTAACACATTACATTCGATTGACTTCATAATGAAGCCGATCCTACCATTCACACATCTAAGGCTGAACAAATTCGACCCCGTTGGACACCTACTCGTTCGATTAATATAACATATGGGATTTATCTCAAAAAGAAGTTCAGTCCCAACATCCCCATATCCAAATATCCAAGACAGTGCAATAAACTCTCCATCTAACCTGATCATCAAGATCACGATCCAGATCCATCACCATGTCACCCGACTATTAACATCACGATCCTAGATTGTCACAATGCCTAAAGTCTACAACATCACAATCCTGATCCACCTAGGATCCACACATGCTCACTCAGCTAACAATCCACCTAAAATATGATCATAAGGTTTCACACCCTCTTGAATCCTCCGTCAGTCACCTCACTCCTCAATCAATTCCCACATCTAAACAGATCAGTCAACGAAGAGACACGTCGAGACTATGGGTCCTCTCCGATTACCTCATATCGATCCTTGGCAATCCACCTAGGAAAAATCATGGATGATCCAAGACGATGACATCAAAATTCATCCTACGTGAATGCAACCAAAACTCACTGTACTCCCCACACCGTGTAACCCAACATCGTCTGCCACCAAACAGAAAAGGAGAGATCCCGTTCACCTAACTTCGAAGTACCCAACTCCTTCTGATGACCCAAGACATATCGCGGGTCCACGAACCAATACACAATCCACGTACTGGTGACAACAACCATCATCTACCATGGTAGAAACATGAGAAGTTACCCTAAATGACTTTGAAACACCCATTACCAATGTGAAAACAAGCACTCCCCTCGCCGCCTCAATCACAACCTCTCTTGATTCCGAAGTTCCAACCATGTCGGAACCGAGACACTCAGACATCAACCACATGTCCATAATCAGTTTAATTTACTACCAAGTTCGCCTATCGGTTTATACCGTTTATGCACATCCAAAAGAATGTGGTCCGTTACTACTCGATCCTCACGTCTCAATCCCTGTTGGATCCCGTCCAGTCCAATACTATCTGTGATCCACTGCCAGACCACAGATACCGAACACATGCTATCTTGACGGAGTCACATACCGACTCGTGACTCATTGTCATCACAATTACTGGCATAAGCACCAGTACTTGTACCAGCACCATCGCCAACACCAGCACTAGCACACCGTGTGGAAATTAGACAACCTTGGATCTTTGCTCGTACTGAGCAACGACCCCGCACCTCTGCTCAAGTTGGAGGAACTCTGCGTCCCTCGTACCCAACAACTTTGGGTATAGTCACCCTAACAACTCGTACAAGAAAAAGAAACGTTCCCTGAACGTCGCCCGATTCTCAATAACCACAACTACAACTAATCTTGATAGTAGTGCCTGCCACAACTCGTGTAGACCCAACCACCAGACACCACTATCGAGAGTCCGCATCCAACGGAATCAGTCGCCCGTACTAACTACTATGTATCCCCACTCCGTGATTCCAACGACAAGTACCAACCCTGGTAACCTGTCTAACCAATCTCTAACCAATCGTAACTCGACTCAACCGTAGGGGAATCATAACCGGCGAGAAGGAATTACCAGAAGAGGCGATGTCAGAGACTGGCGAAGATGAGGAGGAGGCGTGAATTGACCGATGAAATCGATGCCATTCTAGGATATTTCTTGGAAGGGGGAAATGATATTGGCATTGTGACTAGAGAAATTTTTGAGTTGATGAGAATTGATGTAACGACCCGAACTTTCATAAATAATATTTTAATGGAAAATGACTGTTTTGCCCTTGAAAGGGAAAAGTTTACTTTTGACCCGGGAAACATTTAGGACTTTGACTAATGACCATGACGTAGATCGAGACGTCACGAGTCCGTAGACAAGCTGCACGTCGAAAACGGACGTTCGACGGAAAAGTTATGGTCACATGAGCGAAATTGATTAAACTTACGAACTGAAAACTTAATTAAAATATTGAAATCTGATTTATCATTTAATTAAACCAGGACTCTTGGATGAATGACAAGTGTCACTCATCCCACGGTTGTTTTTCCCCAAATTATGAATCTTGCCCTCATTGGTGGAATTAAATATATTTTATTTCCCTCATCACTCCCCAATCGTCCATCTCTCTCTCATCTATCCATCCTCACCCTTCAATCTTCCTTCATCTGATGAATATCATCAGAACAGATCCATTTCCTTCTCCCATTCACTTTTCCCATGAAGAACAAACTCTTCCCTTACTTCGTACAAACCCCACCGTCCAACTTCTTCCTCTACTCTGCTTCTTCTTCATCACCAGATCGACATCCTCTTCCCCATCGGACCTCATCTTCATCCTCTGTTCACTATCATCTTCATCACTGTGTTGAAAACCGTGCACCACCTCAGACCCACGAGGAACACAACCGGACTTGAAACCCAAACCGTTCAACCCACACAACCACACTTCGAACCGACACCAGAATAGGACCGTTAGGAGGCCTGGATGCCTGAGAAGCTGACTGGAGGACCCACGACGGCGACAAGGTGGAGGTAGGCCGGAAAACCCGAAAAACCCCTCTGTTTCTTCATTTTTGAAATCCTTAGTTTTGACGTGTATGGTCCGTTTCTTTGTGTGGAGTCGTGTTCTAGGGACAGTGGCAAGCTCGTGGAGGCTGGTTTCGAAGCAGGACACATGTTCTGACGCGACGGGGAAGACGACCAGAAAACTGGGCTGCGGGTTTTCGAGTTAAAGGTATAGATCTTGCCTTTTCTTCTGGTTTTCGAGTTTAGAAACTTGTAGGACTTCGAAAATGGTGGCCGAAAATGGGAGTTCTGTTCGGGTTAGGCCGCGGGTCACAACGACCCTGTTGCAGGACTTCGGACGGACCCAGCCGAATGTCAAGGATGATGACGTCATCATGCTGATGTCATGATGATGTCATCATGTCAGACATGTCAGACCAGCAACCAACCAGGGAGTGACACGTGTCATCTGACACCTGTCAGTGATGACGTCAACATCACGGTAGCAGCGCTGACCAGGCGTGTGGGGGCGCGTGTGAACAGTACTCGAGGTGGGATTACCACCATCTTTTAGGTTTCGACGATACGGATCCAATGACGGTGGTTTCGTGTCAATCGGAGATTGTTAGGTTAGTCAAAATAGGGTTTAATTCCTCGTGAAGGGTGTTCAAACGATTTTCTCAGGCCGGTTTCATTCTAGGGTTTCATGATTGAGATGTAGGGACCTATAGTAACCTTTATGTGTATTTTGGACATGACAAGGATTGTACGTTAGCACGGGGACAGGTTTATATGTTCGGTTTAACGGAGGGACCGAACTATGAGTGGGCTTTTGATTTCGTTTAAACCCCTGCATGCATAACTGTTTTAATTACTATATCTATATGATTGAATCAAAGTATTTGAATGCCTTGAGTCATTAATCTTGCACCTATTATAAGGTTATGGGCATGAGACCCGTCTGGTTAGTTATGCACTGTTCTGAGTTATAAATATGGATTTGGATGATTCTCTTAGTTATGCACTGTATAGACCTACCCTAGTGATACTGTCTCCTCCAGATGTTAGTACCCGGGAGTGATCACGGTGCATTGCCTGCGAGGGATCATTTTACGAAGGGACCGGACCGTAGAGTGACCTAGTGACACGACCCACCCTCAATCCCCTCGGATTAAGGGCTAAGTCGTGCTTCCGTCTAACTCACGCGTGACACAAAGGCTAAACCAGCATCCAGCCTCGATGTGACACGTAAGTCGAACAAGGGATTTTCAAACGAACCGTTCACAACTTCCGGACTTCCCAGAGTGTGTAGACTCTACTGTGGATCGCGTGTATGATGTCTCCGTCTCTCTTGACCAATAGCCCGCACCGCGGCAACCTGGAGGGTATCGAAAACATAAAAAGACTGTGAGTGGACAAAAACTAAAGAGCAAGTTCAGAAAACAGTTATCAGAAAGACATTTATACCCTCCAATTAAAAACCAATGCATGCATATAAAACTGATTCCATAAAACCATTCCATATCCGAGATAAGAAAATCATTATTGAAAACAAGAATCATTTCCTTTCCTCAATCCCACAATTCAAATCCAAGGTCTCAGCCCAAAATCACCAATCCTCAACAAGTACGGGAACTCAGCCCAAAACTCATCAAAACCAAATCATTCAGGCCATTTCCCAAAACATCTGAAAACCAGTGAAAAACATCAATCGATTTAGTTGATGGATCTCAAGTGCGCCTGAGTCTTTAAACTCAAAACCATGAGCATAATCAGGCCTTCCCGGGATCTCAACGAATCTTTAAACTCAAAACACAATCAACAGGTCTCGGGGGATATCATAACCGAGTCTTTAAACTCAAAACAAATACCGAGCCTTTAAACTTAAAACATATCAATCCAGGGAGCTCCCCCGTCAATCAACCGAGTCTTTAAACTCAAAACCAGATCCAGCCATTTTTCTTTTTTTCTTTTTCCGGGTCTTTAAACCCAAAACCATTTTTCAATCAAGTGAAAACCATAGAAAATCCATATCCAAATTCACAAGAATGATTCGGTAAAATAGAATCCGGAACCATCATCCCGAACCCAAATCCAGAATTTCTCTTTCAAGTTTCAAAATCAAATCTGAGACATCATTTCCGAAATCAGTTCCAAAACTGAAATCTCGTTAATCGAAATCACATGAACAGGGCTCCAAGCCCGAAATCACTTTTCCAAAATCCACTTTAAATCATTAAAATCAAATCATATCTCAAATCCCAAAATCAATTCATCAAAATCACGATCAAATCACAAAATAAATCGAAACCCGGTAAAACGTGCAAATAAGTAAATATCTCAAAAATCGTAAATCATCAAGAGTAATTGACAAATATGGAAATCACGTATAGAAAACATATAAAAACATATATGCATGCATCATGAGTTAGAAAGTAAAGTCCACTCACAGACCATTTACGCCACTGCCTCGATACGCGCGCACTTATGCCGTTTCTGGCTAATCCGCTATCACCGGCTCTCCCGAACCTATCCAAATCGCATAATAAGGTCACTAACTACTTCATAAAGCTTATACTAAGCCCCGTAATTTTTACGAATTTTTAACTATTTTTAACCGAGCCATAAAACTTTCGGATATCCTGAAACATATCGAGACGATGTCCGATTGACTCGAAACCAGTGCCAAAATGTTCGTTACATCGAATAATTTAAAAGGCGTGTTGGAAATTTCCCCAAATTAGGCTCCATACGCCCTCACGCGCCACCCAAAGTGGCTGCGCGTGGGAGCCACGCTCCTGCTACATTGTCGTCTTCTTCCTCTCATCGACAGGTCCAGACCGGGTCGATTCAGCCTGAACCGGCGTAGCCGATTTTCAGCCATTTGTCATCCATTTTCCTTCCTTTTGATCCCATTAATTTCGTCCTATGCTAAACAGTCGATCTAACTGGTTAAAGCTGGAACTTAAGTACAAGATCTTACTTCCCAAGCAACCTACAAATCCCGAAAGGTCCCCCTTAACTGTTGCTACAATTTCGGCCCTTTCAGGCCCTGGTTTTGATTCCATTCACCTTCTGGCAGTCGAAGAAGAATTTCCCAATCATCAAATCCGATTAATGTTCACGAAATCACGAAACACCATTTTTTTGAATGAAAGCTTACCCATCTTCGGTTTCCAGCCACCATCCACGGCAGGCCTCGAAACCCGTCTCTATGCATTCCTGGCAACCCCCTGAACCTCATCTTAGCCTTCATTTTGCACCTCAAGCCTCGCAGGACCGGTTGCCATTTTGAAGGAAAAGAGGACACACACACGGGTTCCACCGGAATTTCACTTCCCCTTCCTGCCGTGAACACCGCCGTGATCGTTGTCCTCCTCAACTCAAACTTCCTTTTTTGTCTTGTTCATAATTTAACGGCAAAAGCTGAGGAGAAAGGGATGAATTGGGGTGAGGGTTCCTGGTTACTCTATTTTCCTATTTTCACGATTAACCCATTTAAACATTTGTTAGGGCGGTGGAAGAATGTCCTACAACCATCACTTGTCATCATAAATCTGTTGGGACTTATCCCAACACGACACAACCTCCATTGGATCCCATCCAGTCCAAGACTCAACCACCACCGAGTCGCAGATACCGATCATATGTCCATCATGACGGAGTCACACCCCAACTGGTGGCTCATCGTCAACACAATTACTGATACCAGCACCAGCGCTAGTACCAGCACCAACGCACCATCAACAACACTAGTATCAGCACACAGGCATCCATACTAGTATTGGCATAAAAGTACCAACATACCAACATCCATATATAGCACACAGTGTGCAAAGTTGTTACCCTGGATCTCCGTTCATTCCGAACGACGATCCCGTAACAGCACTCGTACCCCACGACTATGGGTACCTCCAATTTTTTCCATCGGCACATCAGGATAATGAACGTTCCCTGAACGTCCCCTGATCCACAAGTGTGAAAGCCACACTAAATACCCTCGATAGCCAGTTATCTCGACACAACTGTCGACCAACAGTCATCGCTTGTCAAGATCCGTATCCACACATCACACTACCATTCGATCCCACACGGAATTCCACATCATATCTCGTAACCGCATCCGTGGATCGAATCCCATAATCCTGACTAGACTCACTTGAGTCATCCACATGGTCATCCACGACCTCAGCCGCTCGCCGCAGCACAAGTTTTCATTTAAAGTTCACCTTCCGGTCCATCAATTATAAATTAGGGTTCCAAAATCACACCCTAGGGTTCCACCGAACCCAACTACCCTCTGTAGTAAAATCCACAACCTGACCGACTCCGCGGTCCTGACATTGCATAGACGTCAAATCCAATCCAATCGTCAACTCAATGTGGGTTCCACCACGAAGGTCATCGGCTAACTCCGATGCACCAACACCCCTCACACTAGCCAACACCACCAGGGTCCACAATTTAGACCATTACTCAACTGAGTTTCGCATTTCCAATCAAATGGGGTTCCCTGAACCTAGCTGTGCCCAGTGGCACAACCATCCATCATCACATGACCGAACCGACGGTCCCACATTACCAGTTATTCGTATACAACCCCACTTGGGTTGAATCGCATCATTGCACGGCATATCGGGCCAAACACACCCAATCCACCATACAAACCCAAAACTATCTATAAGGTTGACAACGGAACTGCAGCCCAAAGAGACATCACACCCTCAACCTTCGCGCACAAAAGAGCAAAACCTGCTCTGATACCACTTGACACGACCCATCCCAATCCCCCCGGGATTACCATGGAATGCGTCATGCTCCCGTTTGACAAGAGGTGTCAGACAAGGGATAACCTGTTGCCATTGGCCAACCGGGCTTCCAGAGTGCGTAAGGATCGATGGAGGAGGTGTATGATGTCCGAGTCTCTGCTGCAGTCGCATCCGGAATCAACCTGAAGGACATTAAAAACAAAAGCTGTGAGTGGACGAAAATAAACGAGTCTGTTTAAAACATTTATAAGACCTTTATGCCCCCCAGTAAAAGCATATGCATGCACCATCATTTAAAATCATATATCATATAATATGAACCATAAACATAATTTTAGCCACTGCACCATACACTCCAATCCGACATCCCTGATGTCTGACGTCCCTGACGTCAATAAGGTCACAATCACAAGGCTACGCGTGCCACTCGGGTCTCAATTTCCGAGTACAATCCCCGAATCCCGTTCGGGTACAGCATCCCCGATGCTTAGCGTCATAGACGCTGGACGTACTAGACGTCCGTGACCTCTCCGAGGTACCTCATTCGGAGGAGACAATATAATATGGAAGGATCTATACAGTGCAGTACCAAATACATTTTATTGATATCCAAATGCAAAGCATATATATATATATATACATAGATAAAATCCAAACCAATCTTTAAGTTTCATCAGACGGGTATCAAGCCCAAATACTGTGAAACGTGCCATAACCATAATTTCAATATCATCAAAACCATTATAAGTCCAAATAGTTGATTTAAATCCAAAATCATTTATTCGATTCCATTTTAGGGTCCCCGACCCGAATCACATGTATAAATCAACTGGGCCCCTGGCCCGATTTCATAAATTAACTAGCCCCTGGCCTGAATTCATAAGTCCACTGGGCCCCCGGCCCGAATTTACAAGTTAACTAGGCCCCTGGCCCGATTCACAAGTTAACTGGGCCCTTGGCCTGATTTTACTTTATCAAGTCCGTAACCGTTTCATGAAATCATGTCCAACCATATTTATGGAAATCGGTGCAAATCCAAAAAACCTCGGTTTACGTGCAAATACGCAAATCACCTCGAAATGCATGAAATCATTTAAATTCACCGATATCCAAAGTAAATCATTTAATCATAATTATAAAAATTATGAAACAGTTATGCATGCATCGAATTTATAAAACCAATGTCTACTCACAGACCGTTTAACCGAGCGCCTCGATACGCGTGCCATAGGCCTTCCCGGGCCACACCACTATCACCGGGACTCCCAATCATGTCCAAATCACATTAGAGGATTACTAACCTCATCATTAACATCCTATTCAAGTCCCGTAATTTTCCCGAATTTTTAACTATTTTTTAAACTGGATTTAAAACCTTCGGACCTCCCGAACCATATCGAAACGGGATCCGATCGACACAAAACCAATCCCAAAAATGTTCGTTACATTAAATAGGACAGAAGTCATGTTGACCTCACCTCGAGATTCGTGCCCACGCGCCGTCACGCGCCGCCGTGAGTGGCTGCGCGTGAAACCCACGCGCCTGCTACAGTGTCACCAGCCTAACCCGTATGTCTGGTAAACAGGTCCAATTAGCCCGCGAGACGACCCGGTTCAATGTCCATCAATTAAACCCTAAATCTTCCAATTGATCGTTCAGTTAGTTTCGTTTTAAGTTCAATTTAAGTTCTTTAAACTCAATTACGTAATCACATACCTAAAACCCGTCGACTTCGATGATGAACACGAAGAACACCCGTCACTGTGCAACCATGGAATTCCGTCAATCTCAGCTAGTTTCTTCCAATTGATGAACCCAGAAGTATCAATGGACCATGAGGAATTGTTTCCCCACAACAATTGCATCAAACAAAGCCTCAAACGCCACGACTCAAGCTCGAAGTTCCTCATTGATACCAAACCCGTTCAGAGCCAATTGGGCATGAATTCATCTCGTTTTTGATTTGAAACAACTCGTCTAACCCTCAGGAAGCTACTTCCAAGCTCCAATTCGATCCTCACGGCTCAAATCTCATTATTCGAATTTCCCTCCCAAAAACCAAATTTCCGAATTCTAGTTCTACGGCCCCCCTCAATCCGTCGTGTTTCCCTCACTAAATCCGTCTCTGAATTGTCTCCAATTTGCACACTCAAGATCAGCTAATGGAGAGGAGATTAAGGGTGGAATGAATTGTGTTTTTAGGTTGTACACGGTTAGGAAATTAGAGAGGAATAATGGAAATTAAAAGATTAATTTAATTTAATTAATTAATAAAACATAATAATTATGTTTCCCCAAAACATGGGATCTGGTTTTATGCCTGAAATTAAAGGATGAGTGACACTTGTCACTTATCCGAGTGTGTCCAGTCACCGGGTACTGTTCATATTAAAATATTATTGTAATCCCGGTTCGTTCGGTTAACCGAGCCCGATTCCGTGACCATAACTTCGTCGTCGAATCTCCGATTTTGGCATACCGCCTGTCGTTGGATTCGTATCGACAAAACCTACGTAACGGTCCTTGGCCCTCGTCCATTGGAATTCCCGGGTCGAAAGTCAACATTTGGCCCCATTTAAGTCAAATTACGAAAATGCCCTTGGGCTTCCGTACATCATAACTTCTTCCACGAACGTCGGAATCGAACGTGCCACCTGTCTATGAACTCGTGACGTCCCGAACTATGTCACGGTCATCGGTCAAAGTCCGTTTGACCATCCGAATTAAAAGTCAACGTTTTGCCCATGCCTAGGGGCAAAACGGTCATTTTGCACAATTCGTCCGAAATTACTCAACTAATCCCAGATTAGTAAATCACAATTAAATATTATTAAATCCCGATATTCGGGACGGGTCGTTACAACCTTCCCTCCTTAAAGAATTTCGTCCTCGAAATTACCAATAACCTTATTCCACAACCACCTTATGGAAGACATTTCGACCACATACCATGTGTACACCTGTACACCCACTTACTGGGACAACACCAGCCTCGTCTGTACCCAGACATCTCATCACAGTCACACGTCACAACAACAACACTCGACCATCTCGAGTGGACATAATCACCTGATCCGCGATAAGATCGCTTAACCATTTAGCTGACTCATTCAGCCAAACAGTTCCCTTCCATTGCCAATATATCCTTACATTTGCTCCCATTGGGAGTCACCAAATCTCATTTGTCAGTCCACGCTGACACCACCATTCAAACTGTCACCGCTAAGCTTTAGCGCCCTGGTAAAACCCCAACCATCTGCCAGTCAGTGACAACACCACGTACGACATCACCCTCAAGGTAGCGTAAGATCAACACATGATCACAATTCGCAGGGCAAGCCCAATCCTGCGACATATATTAATCTCAATGTCCATAATCGCCGACTCCCTCAGCGAACCAAGACGCTGGGAAATCACGGTGTGATCAAGTCACACAAGGCTACTCGTGGTCACTTAGACCACCAATTCACTCATCCTGAGTGTACTTATACCGTCAATTTATTCAATCAAGTGGTGTAACTGGAACACAATGAATACCAGCCCAGCAGTAATCACACATCTCGATACTAGGGTTCAACTAGCCAACCATAGCTAAGAGCACCTGCTCATACAATCACTGAACCCGACAAAATCACTCTGCACAGCGCACAGTATCCAATGTCCAGTCCACAATCACAACCAAACAAATCATATCGGAACCAAGCCGATTACCAACACGTATAGTTACACACCACTGGTACATCCCATGTACCGCCATTAGGCACCACTCAGCCTAACCAGTATCAATCTTCGTACAACGTACCCTGTACGCACCTCAATCCATCAATCTGCCTATAACCACCCAGGTCATAGCCAAACACGTTCCAATAATGAAGTACCTTTGCCCAAACCAACATGAGACAAAGCGAACTCCACCCATCATCCAGTTCTAGTTCCGAATCCGAATTCGTAATTTCGTAAGAAATTCCGAATCCAAACCCAAACATCATATTTTTATTCCATGTCCAAATCCGAATCCGAAATCATTATTCCGTAAGCTAGCATTGGAGTAATCATTCTACACCCAAATCCAGTAATCCATTTTCGAGCTTCGCAATCGAATCCTGAATCGTCACCCAGAAATTCGATTCCAAAACCCAAAATCTCGTTTACGTCCACCAAGACGTAACAAAACCGAACCTATCGGTTGCCTGTCCAAAACACTCGATTGACTTCATAGGGAAGCCAGTCCCAATATTCACACGTCAAAGGTTGACAAAATCCGACCACATCGGAAACCTACTCAACCGAGTAACAAACCATATGGACTCCACTCCGAAAAGAAGTTCAGTCCCGTCATTTACGACTCATATACCAAGGTAAGAGTGATAAACTCTCCACCCACCTGGATCATCAAGATCACAATCCAGATCCATCGCTACGTCATCCGACAAGTAACATCACGATCCTAGATCGTCACCATGCCCAAAGTCGACAACATCACCAATCAGATCCGCCTAGGATCCACATATGCACACATAGCTAACAATCCATCTGAAAGCTGATCGTAGGGTCTTACACCCTCATTGAATCATTCGCCAAATTTCCCTTGGTGGAAAGATGACCTCGCATTTCACCACCAAATCCAAAATCATACACAACTGGTTGTGTCCAATGACCCTAAGCCAAACATGGGTCCACCCACCAATACACGCTCAACGTACTGGTAGCAACAATCATCATCTGCCACGGCAGGAAATAAGAAGTCAACCCCCAAAGACTTCGGAATACCAATCACCGATGTGGAAACGAGCACTCCTCTCGTCTCCCAATCACAACTCTCCCAAAATCGGGAGTTCCAACCATGTTGGAAACAGACATGCTCCCAATGAGATGTCAAGTCCAACCACTGGACTTCCCACGTCCTTACCTCACTTGGACCACCACGTGTCCAAAATCAATTCATTACTCGGACCTCCCGTCCGCCAATAATCATCTACGCACATACCCTAATTCCGAACGGAATATCCACAACTCTGCCTGGATGTGCATACCATACTGCCTTCGTCTCACATCTCGACCTTTACAGGTTCAATCCTCAGGTTCCAAGTGATTCACAATCACAAAATTCCACATCAATACCACGAATGGTTTTCCTCGACTTTTCCAATTTCAATACTTCCTTGCACCCTCTAAGGATATTAGAGGTAAACAATCTTACCAATCTCGGAGTTGACAACAACTCCCCAAGTCCACTGATTCTCATGACGTAGGGAACATCGTCCCTAGATTCCTCAAGTCACAAACACACCTTTTTATCCATTCATCACTTGTCATCATAAATCTGTTGGGACTTATCCCAACACGACACAACCTCCACTGGATCCCATCCAGTCCAAGACTCAACCACCACTGAGTCGCAGATACCGATAATATGTCCATCATGACAGAGTCACACCCCAACTGGTGGCTCATCGTCAACACAATTACTGACACCGGCACCAGCGCTAGTACCAGCACCAACACACCATCAACAACACTAGTATCAGCACACAGGCATCCATACTAGTATTGGCATAAAAGTACCAACATACCAACATCCATACATAGCACACAGTGTGCAAAGTTGTTACCCTGGATCTCCGTTCATTCCGAACGACGATCCCGTAACAGCACTCGTACCCCACGACTATGGGTGCCTCCAATTTTTTCCATTGGAACATCAGGATAATGAACGTTCCCTGAATGTCCCCTGATCCACAAGTGTGAAAGCCACACTAAATACCCTCGATAGCCAGTTATCTCGACACAACTGTCGACCAACAGTCATCGCTTGTCAAGATCCGTATCCACATATCACACTACCATTCGATCCCACACGGAATTCCACATCATATCTCGTAACCGCATCCGTGGATCGAATCCCATAATCCTGACTAGACTCACTTGAGTCATCCACATGGTCATCCACGACCTCAGCCGCTCGCCGCAGCACAAGTTTTCATTTAAAGTTCACCTTCCGGTCCATCAATTATAAATTAGGGTTCCAAAATCACACCCTAGGGTTCCACTGAACCCAACTACCCTCTGTAGTAAAATCCATAACCTGACCGACTCCGCGGTCCTGACATTGCATAGACGTCAAATCCAATCCAATCGTCAACTCAATGTGGGTTCCACCACGAAGGTCATCGGCTAACTCCGATGCACCAACACCCCGCACACTAGCCAACACTACCAGGGTCCAGAATTTAGACCATTACTCAACTGAGTTTCGCATTTCCAATCAAATGGGGTTCCCTGAACCTAGTTGTGCCCAGTGGCACAACCATCCATCATCACATGACCGAACCGAGGGTCCCACATTACCAGTTATTCGTATACAACCCCACTTGGGTTGAATCGCATCATTGCACGGCGTATCGGGCCAAACACACCCAATCCACCATACAAACCCAAAACTATCTATAAGGTTGACAACGGAACTGCAGCCCAAAGAGACATCACACCCTCAACCTTCGCGCACAAAAGAGCAAAACCTGCTCTGATACCACTTGACATGACCCATCCCAATCCCCCCGGGATTACCATGGAATGCGTCATGCTCCCGTTTGACAAGAGGTGTCAGACAAGGGATAACCTGTTGCCATTGGCCAACCGGGCTTCCAGAGTGCGTAAGGATCGATGGAGGAGGTGTATGATGTCCGAGTCTCTGCTGCAGTCGCATCCGGAATCAACCTGAAGGACATTAAAAACAAAAGCTGTGAGTGGACGAAAATAAACGAGTCTGTTTAAAACATTTATAAGACCTTTATGCCCCCCAGTAAAAGCATATGCATGCACCATCATTTAAAATCATATATCATATAATATGAACCATAAACATAATTTTAGCCACTGCACCATACAATCCAATCCGACATCCCTGATGTCTGACGTCCCTGACGTCAATAAGGTCACAATCACAAGGCTACGCGTGCCACTCGGGTCTCAATTTCCGAGTTCAATCCCCGAATCCCGTTCGGGTACAGCATCCCCAATGCTTAGCGTCATAGACGCTGGACGTACTAGACGTCTGTGACCTCTCCGGGGTACCTCATCCGGAGGAGACAATATAATATGGAAGGATCTATACAGTGCATTACCAAATACATTTTAGTGATATCCAAATGCAAAGCATATATATATATACATAGATAAAATCCAAACCAATCTTTAAGTTTCATCAGACGGGTCTCAAGCCCAAATACTGTGAAACGTGTCATAACCATAATTTCAATATCATCAAAACCATTATAAGTCCAAATAGTTTATTTAAATCCAAAATCATTTATTTGATTCCATTTTAGGGTCCCCGACCCTAATCACATGTATAAATCAACATGGCCCCTGGCCCGATTTCATAAGTTAACTAGCCCCTGGCCTGAATTCATAAGTCCACTGGGCCCCTGGCCCGAATTCACAAGTTAACTGGGGCCCTGGCCCGATTCACAAATTAACTGGGCCCCTGGCCTGATTTTACTTTATCAAGTCTGTAACCGTTTCATGAAATCATGTCCAACTATATTTATGGAAATCGGTGCAAATCTAGAAAACCTTGGTTTACGTGCAAATACGTAAATCACCTCGTAATGCGTGAAATCATTTAAATTCACCGATATCCAAAGTAAATCATTTAATCATAATTATAAAAATTATGAAACAGTTATGCATGCATCGAATTTATAAAACCAATGTCCACTCACATATCGTTTAACCGAGCGCCTCGATACGCATGCCATAGGCCTTCCCGGGCCACACCACTATCACTGGGACTCCCAATCCTGTCCAAATCACATTAGAGGATTACTAACCTCATCATTAACATCCTATTCAAGTCCCGTAATTTTCCCGAATTTTTAAGTATTTTTTAAACTGGATTTAAAACCTTCGGACATCCCGAACCATATCGAAACGGTATCCGATCGACACGAAACCAATCCCAAAATGTTCGTTACATTAAATAGGACAGAAGTCATGTTGACCTCACCTCGAGATTCGTGCCCACGCGCCGTCACGCGCCGCCGTGAGTGGCTGCGCGTGAAACCCACGCGCCTGCTACAGTGTCACCAGCCTAACCCGTATGTCTGGTAAACAGGTTCAATTAGCCCGCGAGACGACCCGGTTCAATGTCCATCAATTAAACCCTAAATCTTCCAATTGATCATTCAGTTAGTTTCGTTTTAAGTTCAATTTAAGTTCTGTAAACTCAATTACTTGATCACATACCTAAAACCCGTCGACTTCGATGATGAACACGAAGAACACCCGTCACTGTGCAACCATGGAATTCCGTCAATCTCAGCTAGTTTCTTCCAATTGATGAACCCAGAAGTATCAATGGACCATGAGGAATTGTTTCCCCACAACAATTGCATCAAACAAAGCCTCAAACGCCACGACTCAAGCTCGAAGTTCCTCACTGTTACCAAACCCGTTCAGAGCCAATTGGGCATGAATTCATCTCGTTTTTTATTTGAAACAACTCGTCTCAACCTCAGGAAGCTACTTCCAAGCTCCAATTCGATCCTCACGGATCAAATCTCATTATTCGAATTTCCCTCCCAAAAACCAAATTTCCGAATTCCAGTTCTACGACCCCCCTCAATCCCTCGTGTTTCCCTCACTAAATCTGTCTCTGAATTGTCTCCAATTTGCACACTCAAGATCAGCTGATGGAGAGGAGATTAAGGGTGGAATGAATTGTGTTTTTAGGTTGTACACGGTTAGGAAATTAGAGAGGAATAATGGAAATTAAAAGATTAATTTAATTTAATTAATTAATAAAACATAATAATTATGTTTCCCCAAAACATGGGATCTGGTTTTATGCCTGAAATTAAAGGATGAGTGACACTTGTCACTTATCCGAGTGTGTCCAGTCACCAGGTACTGTTCATATTAAAATATTATTTTAATCCCGGTTCGTTCGGTTAACCGAGCCCGATTCCGTGACCATAACTTCGTCGTCGAATCTCCGATTTCGGCATACCGCCTATCGTTGGATTCGTATCGACAAAACCTACGTAACGGTCCTTGGCCCTCGTCCATTGGACTTCCCGGGTCGAAAGACAACATTTGGCCCCATTTAAGTCAAATTACGAAAATGCCCTTGGGCTTCCGTACATCATAACTTCTTCCACGAACGTCGGAATCGAACGTGCCACCTGTCTATGAACTCGTGACGTCCCGAACTACGTCACGGTCATCGGTCAAAGTCCGTTTGACCATCCGAATTAAAAGTCAACGTTTTGCCCACGCCTAGGGGCAAAACGGTCATTTTGCACAATTCGTCCGAAATTACTCAACTAATCCCAGATTAGTAAATCACAATTAAATAATATTAAATCCTGATATTCGGGGCGGGTCGTTACATTTGGACTCGGGATTGAGACCCCGGGTGACACGCGTATCCTTGGGACTGTGACCTTATTAGGCGTCTGGGATGTCCGGGTTAGGTTGTATAGTGTAGCAGCTGATGTCATGATTATGATTATATTATCCTGTTTATGCTTATATCATATATTATTATGGTTTTCGATTCTGATGCATGCTTGATTTGGAAAATGGAAGGGTAAAACTGTATGTTTACTTTATGCTTAAACTGTTTTATAAACTTTATGTTTCTGACCCACTCACCCTTATTGTTTTACTGACCTCTCCAGGCCATGCTACTAAGGTGGACAAGGATCCTGAGGTTGAGGCATAGATTGACGTTGCACACCTGAACCCCACTTTTGGGTAGGTTGGCACATGGGGAGTCCTTAGAAGTCGTGTTCAATAATAGTATTTAAATTATCCCTTGTCTAACACAATTTGATTTTGGATTATTTGTATGACTTATTTATGGATATTTATGCATTTGAATCTTTTAAGGGTAAAATTGGTATTCTAAGGTTGTGTGTCAGACGGGAGCAGGGCACGTTCCTGGGTGATCCCAGGGAGATTGGGACAGGTCCTGTCAATTGAGAAAAAAAGGTAGCAATGGTGTCGAGTTGGAGTCATACGGGGTCCTGAATTCCATTACCTTTGGAAATTTTGCAGCCCCAGGTAGGGAAGGAGATGATGGTGAGGCAGGGAGGCATTAAGGTGGAGTGAATTGAGTTAGGGGAGAATCGTTTTTATTTGTTTTAATTTTTTAAAAAGAGTTTTAATATAAAATATTATAAAGTAAAGTAAATGTCTAAATTACCCTACTAATTTTGTAATCTTACTGGCACGTCATTAAAATTAACGACGTTAATAACTTTGACTGATGGATGGTGCAACTGTATTGACGGTGCTACTGTTCCCACAACACACTGAAGCAAATTTCTATTTTTAGTACATTTTGGGATTTTGTGACATATTATTAGTACACTGAATGTAATAACCCTAATATATATGAATATGTGCCTTTTTTGTGGGACAATAGGCAATTAGGCATCACATCGAGTGGGCCATTTGACCTTACTTTGTTAAGGTCGGCCGTAGGCGTAGGGTCGCACTTAGCACAATAATCTAATCAAATTCTCCATCATCACTGTCTCCAGCCACAATGTTGTGTTCGCAAATTCCTAATTTGATTCAGATGTAGTACTTATCCAAAACAGACATATATATGGCAAGCACTTTCACAAGAATGAATTTCTTATATATACTTTTTTTTTATCTGAAGAAAAACTGAATTTTGAGCTGAATTATTACCAAGAATTTCTCAATTTTCAATTACAAAACTTTAATTAAAAAAGGTCCAAAGTCCAAACAAACAAAAAATACAGGCACAAGTTGCCGAAAAAAAAAAGGAAAATTTATTTACTGAATTGGGTTGTAATAATTACTGGAAATATATATAAAAAAGAAAATCAAGTCGAAAATATAATTAATAGATATCGAAAAACCATACCAATATGTTAATATTACAACAATATCCAACAACAAGCAAACATACATAATTCACACCATAAAAAGTGAAATTAAAAAACAACCCGCCATAAAAAAAATGAAGAAATTCGTGGATCATCGATTGCAACTCAATACATGGGCCATTTTGGCCTTGGTATCAACATGTATTGTGCAGTTGAAGTGAGCTGACTTCTTCTTCTTGATAATATTCAACAGATGCACCTTCCCATCCAACTTTGCATACGCAGTCAAAGTCAAATTCCCCGAACTCAGATCACTACTCAACTGAGAATGGCTCGACCTCGACACCTTACCCGAATCCAACGACACAACAACGTTAATCTTCTTCTTCTTCTTGGCCTTAGCTTTGTCCTTGGCTATGGGGCTCTCCCCAACCTCAGTGCCCTTGTACGAGAAACTTGCCTTGCTGGCCTCGTACTTGTAGTGCCCAAAGTTGTTGTTCTTCACCGTCACTAAAGCCTTGAGTTGAATTTTGAAGGAAGGGGAGGAGGAGTTTGAGCTCTCCGTGAGAGAGTCCACGGATAAGGAGTCTAGCCGGACTTTGGGGGTCTTGACACGTAACACGAATACCACAAAGAGCACGATGATTATGGTTTGGGCTATGATTCCTGCAGCGATGCATAGCAAGCATCTATTTCTCTTCCGGTGTGAATCTTCGCCGGATGTCATGGTTGCGGTTGCGGTGGTGATTTTTTGGTTTTCTTAGTATATGGTGGTGGAGGTGGTAGTGGTGGAAGTGGGAGAAGGAAAGTGTGTGTACTTATATAAGGCAACTTCTTGGCAACTTTTGATTTATAAATTTGGGTGTGGGACCTACGTGTACATGCTAGCTAGGTTGCTAGTTGTTTATACTTTTCCAGCCAAGTTGCCTTAACGTGTTTCTTTTTCTTAAATATGTAAATAACAAGCTACACTTTATTACACACGAAAAATAATAATAGAAGCTTCTAATAATGTTTATTGACAAACTTGGCACATAAGTAGTAAGTTGATAAGAAACGGAATAGTTAGCTTGGAATTAGGATTTTTTTTTTGGTTGTTGAAAGCGATGAGAGATATACATTAATAATAAAATATACAAGATAAATACAATACGTGTTTTACTTCAATATTTTGCACTACAATTATAGTATATATTTATGCTTTTTATAGTGGACCAAAAAAGTTAAGGTTACCGATGTTTGGTAGTTTAAGTGGAAAAAATCTTTTTTTTTTAAGTAACGTCTCGAGTTTAAACCTTGTGAATGAAGTAGAAAACATTAGTGAGAGCTCCCCCCGTATCGGGGTTCTACGTGGCTCGAAGATTAGTCTTCGCTTACGTGCAAAGGATATCTTGATTTTCACCAAAAAAAAAAAGTTGAGTTTAATTCTTATCCCTTATTTGGTTGGAAAAAAAATCTAATGAAGATAATTTCTATAAAAATAAATAATGTAGGAATCAAACTCGATTAATCAGAATTACTCTCATTCTAATTTCCATCAATCAAACTCACCAAAATGAACCACATGCAGTTGAAGGGCTTAGGAAGTGATCATTAGGTGAATTAGCATGCAGCAGCTAGTAGTATTAATTAGCAAGGTAATTAACTAATAACATTGTAGCTATTTGGAGACAAAGTCAATTGCATTCGTCATGGCAAGAGGGTGTGTTGAGGTATACTTTTATAGTTAGTAAATAATTAATTGTGTGGGACAATGAGATAAATGAGGTTGAAATTTCATCCCTAGCTTGTATATATTTCATATAGAATATTCCACGCAGAAGGCTAGATGTAGGGCAAACAATAATAATAATAACAATGACAGCACCAATTTAGAGGGGAAGAAGCACTACAAAAAAATAGAATTTGTCCGGCAGAGGGGCTTCGCTGAGCAAACCTCACCCTACGCCGGGTAACTGTGTGCCCGTCGCATCTCCGCCGGGCCAACTGCGTCGAACAGGACTCTTCGGGCAAAGATTTTGACCGGCGGATTACGATTATTCACCGAACAAAACGTTAGTCAACGATATTTGCCCGGCGCAATGTTCGTCGAGCAACGTAGTCGGAAATACGAGGCACGCGAGGTTTGCTCTGCGGAGATGCGCCGAGCCAGAGCAGACATTGCCCTGCGGATGTCCGCTGGGCAACCGTTTAAATATTTTTTATTAAAATTATTTTAATATTTGAATAATTATATTTATGTTATATTATATATATAAATAAATGGAAATAATATTAAAACATGGAAAAATTATAAATAAAAGAAAATTAAATCTAATATATATAAAATAAATGAAATAATTTTACATAATTAAAAAAAAACTAATAAAGTTCTAATTGTTCGGTGGTGGGTGAGCATTATTCCGGGCAGACTGCTGACTAGGATCCAACTGGGAGGGTGTACCATTGACATCATGACAGGACCCATCCCAATCCCCCCGGGATTAACAAGGGATGACCCTGCTCCCGTCTGACACGGAGTGTCAGACAAGAGATATTTCCGACCTTTGCCCTCTCGGGCTATCAGAGTACGCCAGGATCCGGAGGTGGTATGTGATATCTCGATCTCTGCTACAGTCCACATCCGCTGTCAACCTGAAGGGTATTAAAAACATTAAAAGCTGTGAGTGGGCAAAAATAAAGAATTTATAAAAACATTTCATCAAAGACCTTTATACCCTTCACTAAAAAGCATGCATGCATAGTAAAACCATTTATCCAAACACATAAGTTTAAACAACCATAATTAGGGTCTTAGCCCCAAATTCTGTAAATACAAGTTCTACGGGCTCCTGCCCAAAACCATTTACAGAAAACCATAACATTGTAAACATATGTGGGATCTCAGCTCAAAACCATTTATCATCATAAAACATAATTTCCCAAACCAATTTAAATCATGTTTATCCCTTATATTCATATCCAGAACCTGTCACGGTAAAATAGAGCTACACGTGTGCTAACCGGGATCTCAAACCCAAGTCTCTCCAGGGTCCACCCAGGTCAATGTCCGTAGACCAATGACCCTCCCTGGAGGTAACGAACCATGCCCATCCTGAGAGTAAGGAACCCAACTGGGGGGCGACTCCACTCAGTCAGTGCTCCGTGACTACTTTGGGGTCCACCCAGGCCAACGACCCTCCCCGGAGGAGACAATCATATATAAAGGATGGAATATTAAAAACCTTTTGAAATCATTCTTGAAACCTCTCAAGGATTCATGCCCGGCCCCCAAAAGCCGTCATGAACCATAAAATCCTTTCATGGGTTCATGATGGTTCCCATAAACCGTCATGACCCGTAAATCCATTTCAAGGGTTCATGACGGTTCCCATAAACCGTCATGAACCATAAAAACCATTTGTAATATATAACTGGACCCTAGGCCCGAATCCACATAGAAACTGGACCTCAAGTTTGAATAGTAAACCAATTGGGCCTCTGGCCCGATTCCGTAAATCAAATGGGTCTCGAACCCGAGTTTACCTTTTCGAATCCAAAACCATTTCATGAAATCATATCCAAAACCACAAGAATGGAAAATCAGTGTAAAACCCAGAAAACCTCAATTTACGTGCAAGTACGTAAATCGCCTCGAAATACGTGAAACCATGTAATTCACAAATATCCAAATCAACATTATCAAATCACATTCATTATCCTTTTTGGAAATCCAAAACCATTTCATTTAGACCAATAAAGACCTACAGCCCCGTATAGGCACCGTATAGGGCCGAAACCTCGAAATACGTGCCTATACGTAACCACACATCCAAATGCACTCATAGTATCACAAAAAAATATTTAAAACATGTAATAAACATTTATGCATGCACCAATTTAGAAAACAAGGTCCACTCACAGACCGTCCGAGTTGCCGCCTCGATTTGCGTGCCATTCGGCTCCCCAAGCCGATCACCATTACCGGGACTACCAAACCTGTCCAAATTTTAATAGATGGTTAATAACTACTTAATTAACCTCCCATCAAAGCTTCGTAATTTTCCCGAACTTTTAACTATTTTTAAGCCGACCCTAAACCTTATGACACCCTAAAAACTATCGAAACGATATCCGATTGACGCGAGACCAGTCCCAAAATCTTCGTTACATCGAATAGAAGATTTCCCGTGTTGAACACTTTCCCAAATTATGGACCACGCGTCCTCATGAGCCCCTAGAAGGTCGAAAACACTGTTCATCGGCACTAACCTCCAACAGACCGGTTTTACTGTTCATGGCCGGTTCACCTGGTTTGGCCGGTCCAACTGTTCCGGCGTGACCGGTTCACAGCCCTAGACACCCCATTTTTCACCCTAGTTCTTCCTTTTTGGTTCCTTTGTTCCTATTTTCATGTTTTCCAGCCATTGCAATCCTTAACACAACCTAAAAACCGCCTAAACCTATGGTTCGATTTTGAACCAAACGGTTCAAAGTTCCCAAAACTCTCCCATGGCTGCCCAGCCATCCCAAGCTTCCTTAAACCTTCCTAACATGTCCCTAGCAACCTAATGGACTCATTAAAACCATAAAAACGAACCATAACATCAAAAATGTAAAAATGGATCAAAATGGACTTACCGTGAACCTCATGGGTTCTTCCTCCTCTCGCCGCCGTGGACGGCGGTTCATGCCGCCCAGCAACCTCCTCAGTCTCCCTGTTCCTCTGCCTGGTCATGGGTGAAGAGTGGATGGGTTTTGGGTTGCACGGATGGGAGGAAAATGGGTGAGATCAGGTGGGTGTTTTGTGTGTGTTTGAAATGGAGAAAGGAAATGCACGGTGCATGAAGGAAAAGGAATGACCTGTGGATGGGTGACACTTGTCACTCATCCATAGGGCAGGAATTAAATATCTGGGCCCCACTAGAGTCCAAAAGTTAACTCGTTTCGTAATTCGTGCAATAGTGCACTTGAATTTCCGTGAACCGTAACTTCGTCGTCGAACGTCCGAATTCAACGTGCCGCCTGTCTATGGATTCGTATCGTCCCTATCTATGTAATGGTCTTCGGCCCTTGGCCATCGGACCTCTTGGTCAAAAAGTCAACTATTTTCCCCATTTAACCAAAATTACCAAAATGCCCCTAAACTTCCGAACGTCATAACTTCCTCCTCAAACGTCTGAATTGAACGTGCCACCTGTCTATGAACTCGTGACGTCACAAAATACGTCACGGTCATCGGTCAAAGTCCGTTTGACCGTCCGAACGAAAAGTCAACGTTTTGCCCATGCCCAAGGGCAAAACGGTCATTTTGCATCGTTCGCCCGATTTCGCTCTACTAATCACGGATTAGCCTCACTAATTGTGATTAGTCACTAATCTAATCATGGAATTTGAGACGGGTCGTTACACATCATGCATGCACTGACCCATTTGGATGAAAAACATTGCAAGCTGTGCCTGCATAACTGCCTGTTGGGCCTCGAGGCGTGCATGGCCAGCTTTAAGCTTCATATTTTCCGCTTGAAGAGCCTCTAAGTTACCCCGCAGCTGAGTGGCCTCCTCGAGATCAAATCCCCGAGACGAACTAGAGGATCTGCTTGAGACGTCCCGAAGGAGCCCCGCTCCAACGTCCCGAACAACTTTCCCGGGTCGTCTGCCAAGATGGCGCTTCAGGATGCCAATCGACGTCCCGGGATCCAGTAATTGGTCTTGCAGCGGGACCTCAGGTTGTTGCTGGGTCAACTGTTCCTGAGTCTGTTGCACGTCCTCCACCATGGCGGCCTACAAAGTTGAATAAAGTATTAATTACAAAATTACATAATTAAAAATAATAAAATAATTAATAACTGCAAATATTGAACTTACGTGAATAGCGTCAGCTGCCTCATTACCTCCTGGAACAGGGACCCAGCCGCACGTCGTGCCTCATTTTGGGCCAACAAGGGGCGCGATCCCCCGTGGTGCTCAAATTTCTTCTCTGCCCGATTCGCCTTGTTAGCCTTTGATTTTACCTACACATTAGGAAAACAAGTATTACTAATACGGAAGTACATAAATTAATATTAAATAAATATAGAAAAAAAAACTTACTTTAAATTGATTGTTGATCCAATACCCGCATAACCACTCCCACCCAACCAACTCGTCCCCTAGCATCTCCTCAAGAGGATTTTCTAGGGCCAGGGCATGCGAGCTCCACCGCTCGTAGTAGGCATGGAGCTCGAACTTCTAGTCAGAATAACGCCTTTGCCAATGGAAGTTAATATATGCCATTTAGCGCGGCGTTGGTCTCATCCCATTCAAAGTTAATTTGCAATCCAATATAAAAATATGTTAAACCATAAATGACACGACCCACCCCCAATCCCCCGGGAATAAGGGCTAAGTCATGCTCCCGTCTAACTTACGCGTGACACGAAGGAAAAACTGACGTCCAACATCCGTGTAACACGTAAGCTGGACAAGAGATTTCCAAAATGAACCGTCCATAAGTACCGGACTTCCCAGAGCGTGCAAACTCTACTGTGGATCATGTGTGTGATGTCTCCGTTTCTCTCTACCAACAGCCCGCATCGTGACAACCTGGAGAGTATCAAAAACGAAAAAGATTGTGAGTGGACAAAAATAAAGAATATATTCTAAAAACAGGTTATAGAAAAGTACATTTATACCCTCCACGCAAAAAACCAATGCATGCATATGAAAACCAATTCACAAAACCATTTCATATCCAAAACCATCAATGAAAACCAGAATCGTTTCTTTCCTCAAATCCGTAATTCAAATCCAGGGCCTTGACCCAAAATCATAAATTCTCATCAAAGTACAGGAACTCAGCCCAAAATCCAAAAAATCCAAAGCATCCGAGGCATTGCCCAAAACATCTGAAACCCGGTGAAAAACATCAATCAATCAAGTTGCTGGATCTCAAGTGCGCCCGAGTCTTTAAACTCAAAACACATGCGCATAATCAGGCTTTCTCGGGATATCAATGAGTCTTTAAAGTCAAAATACAATCAACAGGCCTCAGGGGATATCACAATAATCGAGTCTTTAAACTCAAAACATCTCAATCCAAGGCCCTCACCCGTCAATAACCTGAGTCTGTAAACTCAAAACCAGATCCGGCCATCATCCCAAACCCAAATCCAGAAACTCTCTTTCAAATTTTCAAAACTGAATCTGAATCATTTTACCGAAATTCAATTCCAAAACCGAAATCACTTTTCTGAAATCGGTTTTATGAACAGGGCTTCAAGCCCAAAATTACTTTTCTAAAATCCATCGTAAATCATTGAAATCAAATCATATGTCAAATCCCAAAATCAAATCATCAAAACCATGATCAAATCACAATATAAATCGAAAACTCATAAAACGTGCAAATACGTAATTATCTCGAAGTTCGTGCAAATCCGTAAATCATCAATAAACATAGAATCACGTATAGAAAACATATAAAAATATATATGCATGCATCATAAGTTAGAAAGAAAAGTCCACTCACAGACCATTAGCATCGTCACCTTGATACGCGTGCAATTTCGCTTTCCCGGCTAATCCACTATCACCAGCTTACCCGAACCTGTCCAAATCCCATAATAAGGTCACTAACTACTTCATAAAGCTTATATTAAACCCCGTAATTTTGCCGAATTTTTAACTATTTTTAACCGAGCCCTAAAACCTTCGAACATCCTAAAACATGTCGAAACAATTTTCCATCGACTCGAAACCAGTGCCAAAATATTCATTACATTGAATACTTGAAAAGTTGTGTTGGAACCTTCCTCAAAAGGTGTGCCATGCGCCCACACGTGTGGTACTATTCATTGTCTCCTTTTTCTTTAGTGAGAGGTTATTGGAAGTGTTTGTGACCTTCAACTGTGATATGGATAGGTCCGGAAGTTCCGGTGATGGTAGATTAGCCGGAAGGGCGTGTGGCACGCGTATCGAGGTGACATCTAGGACGGTATGTGAGTGGACTTTACTTTATAAATTCTAATGCATCCATAACTGTTCTATATGTTTTTCATATATGATTTCTATGCTTATGATTGTGATATTTGTGATTTACATATTTGCATGTATTTCGATGTGATTTATATATTTGCACATATTTCGAGAATATGGTTTCATGCTATGCTTTGATAATGGTTTTGAAGGATGATTTTATACTGTTTATACGTACTGTGTTTCGATAATAATTTGATGAAATGATATTGGATTTGAAAAGTGAATTCGGGCATGAGACCCATTTCGAGAAATGTGATTACTGATTTGGATTCTGGTTTCGAAATGGTGATTTTGGATTCTGATTTGGAAATGGATTTATGGATATGGACTTGGTTTCACAGTGGTTTTGAATTGGATTTGCTGAATCCGGATTTTGGGTTTAAAGACTCGGTGATTGATTGACGGGGACGGGCCCATATATGTTATTTGTGTTTAAAGACTCGTGACTTTAAAAACACAGTTATTGATTACCCCCGGAGGCCTATTATTTGAGTTTAAAGACTCGGATAGGCCTGTTGAGTTTAAAGACTCGGATATGTTGAGTTTAAAGACTCGGATATGTTGAGTTTAAAGGCTCGGATATGATCCAGTAGGTTCGATTGATTGATATGCGGTTTCGGATTTCTATGATATAATGATGGTTTTCATATGGATTTTCAGATGTTTTGGGCAGCACATATGATTGGATTTACGGTTTTATACGAGATTTTGGTTATGGCTTTGGGCTAAGTGTAACGACCCGTCCCAAATTCTATGATTAGATTAGTGACTAATCACGATTAGTGAGGTTAATCGGTGATTAGTTAGGCTAAATCAGACGAACGATGCGAAATGACCGTTTTGCCCCTAGTGGTGGCAAAACGTTGACTTTTCAATCGGGTGGTCAAATGGACTTTGACCGATGACCGTGACGTAGTTCGTGACGTCACGAGTTCATAGACAGGTGGCACGTTCAATTCCGACGTTCGTAGAAGAAGTTATGACGTTCGGAAGCCCAAGGGCATTTTGGTAATATGGGTGAATAGGAGCAAAATGTTGCCTTTTTGACCGAGAGGTCCAATGGCCGAGGGCCAAGGACCGTTACGTAGATAAGGACGATACGAATCCATAGACAGGCGGCACGCCGAATTTGGACGTTCGACGGCGAGGTTACGGTTCACGAAAGTTTCGGGATACTATTCCCAACGACACGTTTTACGAGGACCGTTTGTCTTTAGTGGGCCCAGTTACTTTTCAGCAACCAATGGATGAGTGACCCTTGTCACCCATCCACTGGCCCTAAATTCCCATACATGCATCGATCATCTTCTTGCTTTCCATTCATCCAAACACCCACCCGATCTCACCATTTTCTCTCATTCCCGTGCAACCCAAACCCGTCCAAATTGCACCCAAGACCAGGACAGAAGACCAGGAGGCTGAGGAGTTGAGGTGGCCGGCCTGGATGGCCAGGGCCGCCGTGAACGGCGGCTGGAAGGGACGAACCTGTGCGGGTACCCGGTTAGTCCGTTTTCAATCCAAATTCCATTTTTATTGTTATGGTTCATTTTTAATGGTTCTAATGAGTCCATTAGGTTTCTGGGGAGTTGTTATGACGGTTTTGGTGAGGTTTTACGGCTGAGAAACCGTGGGGGACCGATCGGAAAAATGTACCGTGAGGTCCATTTCGAACCAAGGGGTTTCGGGTAATTTTCTTAGGTTTTAAGGATTGGGTTAGATAGGAAACACAAAAATAGGAATTTAGGAATTGGAATGGAGGAAAACAGATGAAAAATGAGGGAGAAGGAGGCCTGGACCGGTTACGCCGGTCCAGTTGCAGGGGTTGGACCGGACCGGCCGGCCCGGACCGGTTCGATCACTGGAGCTGGTGACACTGTGCAGGGCGCGTGAGGCCCACGCGCAGCCACTTCAGGCGGCACGTGCGGGCGCATGGGGGAGATTTTGGGGAAGGTTCCAACATGTAATTTCATCTATTCGATGTAACGAACATTTTGGGACTAGTTTCGAGTCGATCGGACACCGTCTCGATATGTTTCGGGGCATCAGAAGGTTTAGGTTCAGTTTTGAAAATATTTAGAAATTCCGAAAAATTACGGGGCTTTAGTGAGGGGTTATATAAGTAGTTAGTAGCCCTCTAAATTAATTTGGACAGGTTTGGAAGTCCCGGTGACGGTGATCGGCTCGGGCAGCCGTATGGCACGCGTATCGAGGCGCGACTTCGGACGGTCTGTGAGTGGACCTTGATTTCTAAACTGTAATGCATGCATAAATGTTTTATATGGCTTTTGAATGTGATTCTTTGATGTTGAATTTGATATTTGTGAATTATATGGTTTCACGTATTTCGAGGCGATTTACATGCTTGCACGTAAATCGAGGTTTTCCGGTTTTACTCCGATTGTTCATTCTTATGAGTTTGGAAATACTTTAATGAAATGATTTTGGATTTGGAAAGGTAATTCTCGGACTTGAGGTCCATTTGATTTACGGAATCGGGCCGGAGGCCCAATCGGTTTACGATTCGAACCGGAGGTCGAGTTTCTATGTGGATTCGGGCCTAGGGCCCAGTTATATATTACAAATGGTTTTTATGGTTCATGACGGTTTATGGGAACCGGCATGAACCCTTGAAATGGATTTACGAGCCATGACGGTTTATGGGAACCGGCATGAACCCTTGAAAAGGATTTTATGGTTCATGACGGCTTATGGGGGCCGGGCATGAATCCTGGAAAGATTTAAAGAATGATTTCAAACGGTTTTTCATATTCCATCCTTTATATATGATTGTCTCCTCAGGGGAGGGTCGTTGGCCTGGGTGGACCCCGGAGTAGTCACGGAGCACTGACTGAGTGGAGTCGCCCCCCAGTTGGGTTCCTTACTCTCAGGATGGGCATGGTTCGTTACCTCCAGGTAGGGTCATTGATCTACGGACATTGACCTGGGTGGACCCTGGAGAGACTTGGGTTTGAGACCCCGGTTAGCACACGTGTAGCTTTATTTACCGTGACAGGTTCTGGATATGAATATAATGGATAAACATGATTTCAACTGGTTTTGGGAAATTGTGTTTATAATGATAAATGGATTTGGGCTGAGATCCCACGTATGTTTACTATGCTAAGGTTTTCTGTAAATGGTTTTGGGCAGGAGCCCGTATGACTTGGATTTACGGAATTTGGGGCTGAGACCCTAATTATGGATGTTTTAACTTATATGATTGGATAAATGGTTTTACTATGCATGCATGCTTTTTAGTGAAGGGTACAAATGTCTTCTCTTTAAAATGTTTTTATAAATCTTTATTTTTGTCCACTCACAGTCTTTCTGTTTTTAATACCCTTCAGGTTGGACACGATGTGGACTGTAGCAGAGACCGAGATATCACATGCCTCCTCCGGATCCTGGCGTACTCTGAAAGCCCGGGAGGGCAAAGGTTGGAAATATCCTTTGTCTGACACTTCGTGTCAGACGGGAGCAGGGTCATCCCACGTTAATCCAGAGGGGATTGGGATGGGTCCTGTCAACGTGGTATCAGAGCAGGGTTGTCTCTATTCGAGCAACCGCGCAGCTCTTGGAGTATGTACACAGGTCGAGGATGTGATATCTCATGGGGCTACAGTTCGTTATCAACCTGATGTTGGGGTGCCGGTACGATTGTTAGTAGGATTGGATTGTGAAATGTCTTGGTTCGGCCTTTGATGCCGGGGTTGCCATAGTTCTGTCGTGGTTGACAGTGTGGGACCCTATGGAAGGATTAAAGTATTCGTATGTTGGATTGTGATCGTGAGACGGTTAGTTGGGATCGTCTTTCACGATGTTGTAGGATCGGTTCCGACGACTAGTTAGGAATTGTGATCATCGGATGGTCGAATATTGTTGAGTTCGATGTTCGGACTTTGGTTGGGTAAATGGATTTACTGCAGTCGGCAGTTAGCAGTCGAGTTCGTGGAACTCTAGTTGAACTTATGGCAGTTGGCAGCCGGATTCGAGGAATCCTGGTTGGACTTACGGTAGGATTGGATTGACGTCTTTACGATGTCGGACCGCGGGGTCGGTCAGATTGTTGATTTTACTGCTTTTCGCAGTTGGGTTCCAAGGAACTCTAGGTGTGATCGTAAAATCCCAAGGTAGGATGTGTATGGTTCGGAAAGGTAAGTTGGCGAGTGGTTTGACTTGGACGAATATTCGAAGTTGAGGCCATCAGTAGGTCGAGTCATGCCAGCTTAGTGATGGGACTGCGCTTCGCAGTCGGGGTTGTACTTATCGGTTAGTTGGTTGTCGTGCTACTTTAGTTGTGATGGATTGTTGGTGCAACTAAGGTCATGGGTGACCTGGTGGACGACATCGGTTGAGTCAAGTTACGACTGGTTAGTGATTGGTTGGACTTGTCGATGGAATCCCTGAGTGAGATACGGGGTGATTAATACGGGCGGTTGATTTCGTTGGATGCGGAGTCTAGATTGTGATGCCTGGTGGTTTGGTCTGCACGAGTTGTGGCAGGCATTACTACCGAGGATGGTTGTAGTTACAGTTGTTGGGAATCGGGGACGTTCAGGGGACGTTTTCCTTTTCTCGTATAAGTTATCAGGGTGATTGTACCCAGAGTTGTTGGGTACGAGGGAGGCAGAGTTTCTCCTATTCGAGCAGAGGTACTGGGTCGTCGCTTGGTATGAGCGGAGATCCAGGATTGTCAGATTTGCACCCTGTATGCCGATGCTGATACTGATACTAGTGTGGATGCCTGTGTGCTGATACTAGTGCAGGTGGTAATGCATTGGTGCTGGTACTGGCATTGGTACTGGTACTGGTGATTGTGATGACGGTGAGTCACGAGTTGGGATGTGACTCCATCGAGTTACGTATATGTTCGGTATCTGTGGTTCGGGAGTGGATCACGGATAGTGATGGATAAGATAGGATCCAACGGTAGTTGAGACGTGAGGATCGAGTACTGCCATGGGGGACTAGCGACCAGTTGGTCAGTGTTGGTCAGAGTTGGTCAGAATTGGTTAGATATGGTGGTTTGCAGAAATTTGACTGCAGATCACAGCAGGTGTCTGTTGTGACTCTTCAGTTGAGAGGCACGTCGGATTAGGATGAATTGACATCCTTTTGGATGTGCATAAACAGTGTAAATCGACAGTCGAACATGGTAGTGAGTTAGACTGATTATGGACACGTGGTTGATGTCCGGGTATGTTGTTTCCAATTTTGTTGGAACTTCGGAATCGTGAAAGGTTGTGATTGAGGTGATGAGAGGAATGCCGGCTTTCCGCATTAATAATGGGTATTTCGGCGTCGTTTGGGAGACTTCTCGGATTCTACCATAATTGTTGATGGTAGATGAAGTTGATGATGTAGATGTTTTGGTTGCCACTAGTACATTGGTCGTGTATTGGTTGGTGAACCCGGGATTTGTTTTGGGTCATCAAGTGGAGTGAGTATATCGAAGTTAGGTGACTGAGATTTCTCATTTCCTGCTTGGTGGCAGACGAGGTTGGTTTACGTGACGTGGTGAATGTAGCGAGTTTGGTTGTATTCACATAGGATGAGTTTTGATGTCATAGTCTTGGATCATCCTTGATTCTCCTAGGTGGAATGTCAAGGATTGATACGAGGTAATTGGGGAGAACCCACAGTCTCGACGTGTCTCGTCGTTGACTGATCTATTTAAGCTGTGGGAATTGGTTGAAGAACGATGTGTCAGTATGCAGATTCGTTGAGGGTGTAAGACCCTATGATCGGATTTCAGGTGGATTGTTAGCTGAGTGAGTTGTGTGATCCTAGGTGGATCCGGATTTTGATGTTGAGGACTTTGGACGTCGTGACGATCCTCGATCGTGACGTCTATGGTCGGTTAATATAGTAATGGATCTAGATCGTGATCTTGATGATCCAGATGGATGGAGAGTTTATCGCTCTTACTTGGATGTTGAGTTGAGGACGTTGGGAATGAACTCCTTTTCGGGGTGAATCCTGTATGGTATATTCCTCAGGTGAGTAGATGTCTGACGAAGTCGGGTTTTGTTAGACTTAGTGTTGTGTGTGATGTTGTGATTGGCTTCCATTTGAAGTTAATCGATTGTATTGTGGTAATTGGTCGAACATGTATCTGATAGGTTCGGATATAGTGCGTCTCGGTAGACGAGAACGAGATTTCGAGTTTTGGAATCAGATTTCTGGATGACGATTCAGGATTTGATTTTGGAACTTGAAAGAGGATTTCTGGATTTGGGTTTTGGAATTGGATTCTGGGTGACGATTCAGGATTTGATTCTAAAGCTTGACGGTGGATTTTCTTTTATGGATTTGGGTTCGGAATGGTTATTCCAAATGCTAGCTTACGGAATAATGATTTCGGATTCGGATTTGAACATGGCTATGGATATGATTTCTGGGTTTGGATTCGGGATTTCTTACGAAAATTGCGGATTCGGATTCGGATTTGGAAATGGATAATGGGTCGGAGTTTCGATTTGTCTAATACTGGATTGGACAAATGGACTCCATAGTAGAAACGTGATTGGCTATAACCTAGATGGATGTAGGCTGATTGATGGGTAGATGTACGTACCTTGTACGTTGTTCGAGGTACGATACTGGATAGGCTGGTGGTGTCTGGTAGCGGTATTCTGGATATACCAGTGATACGTTGGTGAGCGAGTTGGTAGTCGGATTGGTTCTGATACCATCGGATTAATCGAGGACGTGAACTAGACATTGGATACTGTGCGTTGGGTCATAGTGTTTCTGTTGGGTCTTGTTACACACAAGTTGAGTAATTTGGTGGTTAGTATAACCACATGTAAATATGGTGTTAGTTTCTGACTGACGACTGTCAAGTGGTGACAGATTGTCAGAGGTGTCAGCGTGGATCGGTTAGTGAGGTCTGATGACTCCGGGTGGAAGTAGACGTCGGGATAGTTAGAGATTGAGCAAGGAACCGGCTAGCTGTTTATGTCAGCGAAAGGGTAGATTTGACAAATGGTGTCAATTCGAAACGGGTGACTACTGTCATTCGACGTGGTCAAATGTAGTTGATGTAACGAGAGTGTTGGTGGTACGTCTGGGTGCAGACGAGTTTTATTCTAGTTAGTAGGTGTACTAGTGTACACATGTTTCGAGGTTGATTCTACTTTCCACGGGGTGGATATGGAATCAGGATAGTTGGAGTTTCGAGAGCGAAACTAAATTAAGGAGGGAAGATCGGTTGGATTTAGGTCGGTTGGAATTTCGAGGATGAAATTAATTAAGGAAGGAAGGTTGTAATGACCCGTCCCAAATTCCATGATTAGATTAGTGACTAATCACGATTAGTGAGGTTAATCGGTGATTAGTTAGGCTAAATCGGACGAACGATGCGAAATGACCGTTTTGCCCCTGTGGTGGCAAAATGTTGACTTTTCAATCGGGTGGTCAAATGGACTTTGACCGATGACCGTGACGTAGTTCGTGACGTCACGAGTTCATAGACAGGTGGCACGTTCAATTCCGACGTTCGTAGAAGAAGTTATGACGTTCGGAAGCCCAAGGGCATTTTGGTAATATGGGTGAATAGGAGCAAAATGTTGCCTTTTTGACCGAGAGGTCCAATGGCCGAGGGCCAAGGACCGTTACGTAGATAAGGACGATACAAATCCATAGACAGGCGGCACGCCGAATTTGGACGTTCGACGGCGAGGTTACGGTTCACGAAAGTTTCGGGATACTATTCCCAACGACACGTTTTACGAGGACCGTTTGTCTTTAGTGGGCCCAGTTACTTTTCAGCAACCAATGGATGAGTGACACTTGTCACCCATCCACTGGCCCTAAATTCCCATACATGCATCGATCATCTTCTTGCTTTCCATTCATCCAAACACCCACCCGATCTCACCATTTTCTCTCATTCCCGTGCAACCCAAACCCGTCCAAATTGCACCCAAGACCAGGACAGAAGACCAGGAGGCTGAGGAGTTGAGGTGGCCGGCCTGGATGGCCAGGGCCGCCGTGAACGGCGGCTGGAAGGGACGAACCTGTGCGGGTACCCGGTTAGTCCGTTTTCAATCCAAATTCCATTTTTATTGTTATGGTTCATTTTTAATGGTTCTAATGAGTCCATTAGGTTTCTGGGGAGTTGTTATGACGGTTTTGGTGAGGTTTTACGGCTGAGAAACCGTGGGGGACCGATCGGAAAAATGTACCGTGAGGTCCATTTCGAACCAAGGGGTTTCGGGTAATTTTCTTAGGTTTTAAGGATTGGGTTAGATAGGAAACACAAAAATAGGAATTTAGGAATTGGAATGGAGGAAAACAGATGAAAAATGAGGGAGAAGGAGGCCTGGACCGATTACGCCGGTCCAGTTGCAGGGGTTGGACCGGACCGGCCGGCCCGGACCGGTTCGATCACTGGAGCTGGTGACACTGTGCAGGGCGCGTGAGGCCCACGCGCAGCCACTTCAGGCGGCACGTGCGGGCGCATGGGGGAGATTTTGGGGAAGGTTCCAACATGTAATTTCATCTATTCGATGTAACGAACATTTTGGGACTGGTTTCGAGTCGATCGGACACCGTCTCGATATGTTTCGGGGCATCAGAAGGTTTAGGTTCGGTTTTAAAAATAGTTAGAAATTCCGGAAAATTACGGGCCTTTAGTGAGGGGTTATATAAGTAGTTAGTAACCCTCTAAATTAATTTGGACAGGTTTGGAAGTCCCGGTGACGGTGATCGGCTCGGGGAGCCGTATGGCACGCGTATCGAGGCGCGGCTTCGGACGGTCTGTGAGTGGACCTTAATTTCTAAACTGTGATGCATGCATAAATGTTTTTTATGGCTTTTGAATGTGATTCTTTGATGTTGAATTTGATATTTTTGAATTATATGGTTTCACGTATTTCGAGGCGATTTACATGCTTGCACGTAAATCGAGGTTTTCCGGTTTTACTCCGATTGTTCATTCTTATGAGTTTGGAAATACTTTAATGAAATGATTTTGGATTTGGAAAGGTAATTCTCGGACTTGAGGTCCATTTGATTTACGGAATCGGGCCGGAGGCCCAATCGGTTTACGATTCGGACCGGAGATCCAGTTTCTATGTGGATTCGGGCCTAGGGCCCAGTTATATATTACAAATGGTTTTTATGGTTCATTACGGTTTATGGGAACCGGCATGAACCCTTGAAATGGATTAACGGGTCATGACGATTTATGGGAACCGGCATGAACCCTTGAAAAGGATTTTATGGTTCTTGACGGCTTATGAGGGCCGAGCATGAATCCTGGAAAGATTTAAAGAATGATTTCAAACGGTTTTTCATATTCCATCCTTTATATATGATTGTCTCCTCTGGGGAGGGTCGTTGGCCTGGGTGGACCCCGGAGTAGTCACGGAGCACTGACTGAGTGGAGTCGCCCCCCAGTTGGGTTCCTTACTCTCAGGATGGGCATGGTTCGTTACCTCCAGGGAGGGTCATTGATCTACAGACATTGACCTGGGTGGACCCTGGAGAGACTTGGGTTTGAGACCCCGGTTAGCACACGTGTATCTTTATTTACCGTGACAGGTTCTGGATATGAATATAATGGATAAACATGATTTCAACTGGTTTTGGGAAATTGTGTTTATAATGATAAATGGATTTGGGCTGAGATCCCACGTATGTTTACTATGCTAAGGTTTTCTATAAATGGTTTTGGGCAGAAGCCCGTATGACTTGGATTTACGGAATTTGGGGCTGAGACCCTAATTATGGATGTTTTAACTTATATGATTGGATAAATGGTTTTACTATGCATGCATGCTTTTTAGTGAAGGGTACAAATGCCTTCTCGTTAAAATGTTTTTATAAATCTTTATTTTTGTCCACTCATAGTCTTTCTGTTTTTAATACCCTTCAGGTTGGACACGATGTGGACGGTAGCAGAGACCGAGATATCACATGCCTCCTCCGGATCCTGGTGTACTCTGATAGCCCGGGAGGGCAAAGGTTGGAAATATCCTTTGTCTGACACTTCGTGTCAGACGGGAGCAGGGTCATCCCACGTTAATCCTGGGGGGATTGGGATGGGTCCTGTCACTAAGGCCCATGGATTTGAGAAAGGAAATATTTTGGTTTTATAAACGTTTTATTATATTGAAAATGCAATGGTTTTCGAATGCATGCATTGGTTTTCACGTGAAGTGAAAAAATGTATTTTTCTTGTAAAATATGTTTTATAACCTTATTTATTTTCGTACACTCACAGTCTTTTATGGTTTTTAATGCCCTTGAGGTTGATAACGAATGCGGGCTGCTGATGAGACTGAGACATCACACGTTCCACCACTGTTCCTGTACACTCTGAAAGCCGGTTAGGCTGTCAGCCTGGGTATCCCTGCTCTAGCTGACGTGTTACATGGAGGTTAGACGGGTGTTCAGTCTCTGTGTCGCATGTGGGTTAGACGGGAGCATGGCTCATCTTGCGTAATCTCGGGGGGATTGGGATAGGTCGTGTCAAATTGGTATAGATATTTACGTTGCACACCTGTACACCCGTTTGGGTAGGTTGAGCACCATTTTGTAAACTGACATATGTGCTCACTATTATGTAAAATATTTATCCCTGGTCTAACAATGAAGAACTTGAACTGGTTTTATTAGTAAATTTTTTATCCTGTTGAGGGTATTTTCGGCATTCTAGGGCAATTTTTCAGACGGGAGTAGGGCATATCCCAGGGTGGTCCTTGGGGGATCGAGATGGGTCTTGTCAATTATTATTATGCAATTAGTGTGTATAAGTTATTTTGTTTTTGGAAGAATTAGAGCAACAGTCCCTGAATTTTACCTTAATTCTAGCAACCATCCATAAACTTCAATTTTAGTTTTTCCCATCCCTAAACTTTACCAAAATAGTTAATTGCCTCCCTCATAAAAATTTGAACAGAATCCTTTTAAAAAATAGTGGAAAAATCATCCATTCATGTTAATTTTTGTTTTCGTTTAATAAAAATGAAAAATGGAACTAATCGTCCTTAAATTTTACCATAATATTTGAAATCATCTCTAAACTTGAATATTAGTTTTTTCCGATTCCATTCCGGAAATAATCCATCCTCTTCTGAATCATACTTCGATGAAATACGCCCCTTCTATTTTACATGTAGCTTTTATTATTTATTGCTTAATTAATTTATGTCATATTATTATTGTACACGGGAACACAAACATTGAATATAATATTTTTATGAAAAATAGAGAGATAAAAACAAGACAAGAGCTTAGGATTTGATGTCCAAATACTTTTTGTGTGTAAATTTTAGTGTTTGCAGAGTTTCATATCATTTTTTTTTCATCTTCTTATATTATTTGTATTTATTTTTTGAATATTACATCTTAAGAAATTTTGAAGGAGGATCTAAATACACTATATATTATGGTAAAATTTAAGGATAAGAAAAAACTAATATTAAAATTTAGAGACGATTTGTAATATTATAGTAAAGTTCAGAGACGATTAATTTCTCAAAGTTTTCTTTTTATTAACTTGAAAAAATATTTAACATGAATAGACGATTTTGCCTTAATTTATAACGGATTCCGTTCAAATTTTGACCAGAGGAACGAATTCAACTATAAGATAAAGTTCAATTAGAATTGAAGTTCATGAACTATTGCTAAAATTAGGGTAAAATTCAAGAATTATTACTCCAATTATTCTTTTATTTTTTTGTTTTGTTTTGGTCTACTCCTGTCGTATATAAATCTGTATGTCTTAATGTTACAAGTTAGATAGGATAAATTATTAAATTCTTCCATGGATGCGAAACAACTTTAGTTATTTTGTGCCAAAAATAATAATTCAGGAAACTTGTTCGTTGATCGAGTATCACTTGCTCATTCCGTCTAGCAAATCATATTAGTTTTCAGATAATACTTACACCCAACGAAACCCTAGCTTTTATTTTGAATTATCTGTGTGTGATGGATGGTCTTCTACGGCGGCTAAAATATTGAGAATTATTAGACCCTACCCTGAACGTAATAATATTCGATGTTAAGTTTGATGAAATGAATCACGTGTCAATTAAGTGTTATGGGACACAATTATGTTAGAAAATTGAAGAATTATGTAGACATATTTTACTCAATAAAATACCACTTTCAGGCATCAGCCATTTGTTTTTTCCCTTCAGATCCGAGGCGCGTCAATACATGTTCATTAATTCAAATTTTCAAACTCAACACAAGGGGATCCAAAACGTGTTTGTCACTGATCTTTTTCAATAGTTTTGATAATTAATATGCATTATTATTTCTTAATATCCAAGTTAAAAGATATTAGTCATTCAGGTCAGTACCGACCAAAAGTGCTTGCATGTAAATTTTGTTAAGCTTAAAAAAATTATAACATCGTTTGGCCTTGTGCTTAGGGTTCCCAGGGCTACTCCAAAACCTTAAAACGCGGGTGTGAGTTTTCTCGGTCATCACCCCTTCCCAACTCTTGAGGTGAGGGGAGCTGGGGGGTGAAATGCAGGTGTAAGTCTTTCCAGCTCTTAGAAGGATGCATGTGAGTCTTTCCAGCCCTTAAAAGGATGCGTGTGTGAGTTTTTTCAGCTCACGAAAGGACGGACGGCTATTATTTTTTAAATGTTAGCATAATAATTCCATAGGTTATTACTGATATCAGATAATTTGAGAGGAGCTTCAATACTTATAATTGGGTAAATAATATAATTTGGTGAAAATTATTTTTAATTGGGTTTGGCTGTTGTTAGCTACTGCAAGTGTGCGACCCAGTACCCACGCAAAGACGAGCAATCTGTACAGTGTTCTTTTTAATATTATAGTTCAAAATTTTAAACGAATTGCATCTTTGTGGCTTTTGTTTTGTTATATAATTTTGAGGTGGTCCTAATTCATCTTAATCCAAATTATTATTATTATTATTTTGTTTTATTCTGATGCTTTTCTTGATTGAACAAGGCGCATGTGCTTTAGTGTTAATTAATTAAGCTACGTACGTAATTGTCATTGACAGAGTTTCTTAATTCCTAAACCGATAATATGACAAATGAATCATTAAAAGATATATAATAGGTATTACAAATTTACAACCACAAGGAACGACGGTCCAAATATTAAAAAATTTGGTGTATTTAATTTGTATTTTAATGGATTGATTTAAAATACATTTAAATTATAATATATTTTAAAAAAATTATTTAAAAATCCTTTAAAATATATTTGTATTTAAATTTCGTATATTTTAGATGATTTTAACAAATCTTTGATGTTAACAAATCTTTTATATTTTAGATGATATAAAGCTGAAACACAAATCCAATCTCAGCCCAAAGATTTTGATGTTTTCTCTTTCTCTCTCTCCCGCTCTCTCCTTCTCTCCGTCTTTTTCACAAACAGAAAGGAAGCAAAATTCTTTTTTTTTTAGAAAATTATAGGCACCAATTTTGTAATAATATTCATAGGTCTCTTTCGTGTATTATCCTCTTTCCTACACAGGTATGTGTTTATCCAATCTCTTTGCAGTTTTTTGGAATATTTATGCGCCATAGATATTATACGCGCGCCTTGAAAGATTATGCCGTAAAAAACATATATTATTCGAAGCACACATTATGCACCGTAAATGTAGACATTTAAGACACGCATTGCACACCATAAATATTATATTTAAGGTGAGCGTTGCATGCCCTAAATACTCAAATTTAAGGCAACACCTTAAAAGAGTTTCATATAAGTTATGAAGGCACACATTGCTCGCCATAAAATGAGCATTGAAGGCATACTTTGCGAGCCCTCGTTGCAATTTTTTTTGTCACCTGTGAATTTATGTAGATTTCTATTTATACTAATACACACTGCATTGTATAGTATTTTCAACATTAAAAAAATACATAATAAATTTACAAGCACACTAAACATAATAAAAAAATACTTTATGGATTGATAAGTAATTCAATAGAGAAGTAACAAATTGAGATGTTTGAATAAAACACAAAATAATAAAACCAACCATAATCAAATTTCCTTTGAATCCTAATGAACATAATTCCCAAACAAAAACAAAGTCTAACACCTCATATTCCTTCCAAGTAATACAAAAATATCTTCAAAGACTTCATGCTGGATAATTTTTCGCTCCTCTTCCAATTAGAAATTTCTGGATCTCTTTAATTCATATAATAACTGCAATCATACATTTAGCGTAATATGACTCATTTGAACCACAAGAGAGAATGTAAAAATGGAATATGGTATTCAACTACATATGCTGGATTAAGATGCTGAATGAAATAAAGAGACAGGCGAAAAACAACTCATGTAGTGAATTTTAAATTCAAAGTATGAATAAACCTTTCAAAAGTTAAATGAACGCAGTTCCTGAGATAGCAACAGAAGCTACTCATTGAGATAGTACTTGCTTCAGTTCATCTTCAGTGCAATTTGGACCTAGATTTGCAATGAACATAGTGGAACATGAACCTCCATCAACCTATTTTCAGCTTGTAGATTGCCTCCCTAAATATTGAGACAAAGTTGTTGTTAATCCTAATTTGAAAGAAAAATGCTTATATTGAGACAACAGTGAAATTTTCAAAGTTAAAGAGTAGTTGAAGATCAACCTCGCTGCCACATACACGCGGTTAAATCTTACTAGTTCGATAAAAACCATGAATACATGTATCATCATATTAAAGTCTAACACATGATCCATCATAAAAATCCTGAAAAAGACTCAAAAACAAAATCACTCCATAAGCTTCCATACCAAAACTAAATACTCCATACCAATCGCAATATATATAATGATTATCATACATGTACATGTACATAATCTAATCTAAAAATAACTCCCGACTCACATCACACAACAAGCAAATTTAACTTCAACCTTGCAAATTGCAATGCATGTATTGTCCTTTCTCATGTAAAATATCTACTTAAAGCCTCATCATCCATAATATAAATTATAGGTATAAAATCCTCAAGTGACTCAAGTACATATTTTCTGTAGATTGACTAATGAAAGTACTATACGAGTTGAATTGGTTTAACAAAGAAAACGAACAATAAACTAATTGAAGGAATATTTTTGGCATAAACCAAAACACATGGAGGAGCATGCATATATGCACATATTGATAATTAGAGACACATACTCAATCTTAAACTGATAATGAGAGAAACATACTCAATCCTTTGAGTCCTAAGCCTTGGGCAAGTAGAAACCAAATCGCACGGGAATGGAGATCTAACGTGAGGAAGACATGGGTGGAGGAGAGACGACGTCCGTAGCAAGAGAAGGAGGTGGCGTGTGAGCAGAGCCCGTCCAAACATTTAGAGGCCTAGGGCAAAAATAAAAAATGGGCCCTCAATTCGCATACTTAATTATTGAAAATTTAAATTTTATAAATTGATTATATTATATTTTTATTAAGAAGTATCGTTAAAATTTTTGTTATGAGAAAACTCATAAATTAGGACAAAACCCCAAACAAAGAAAAAAAGTACATCATATCCAAAAAATTACATTTAATTTTTTTAAAACAAATCTTATACTTTTTTTGTAAAATCAGTAAGCAATTTGCAATTATATACAAACTTTTATATTCAAAACAAGAATGTAATTAAATATTGTTAATGTTGGATTTCAGAACTTAAAGATTGAAGATCAATGAAGAATCGGAGCCAATTTCAGAAGAGCTTCTTGCTGAGGTAACAACTTCTTCCTTACACTCCTAGCTGGAAAACTTGTGGATAGGTTAGATTAGGATTTGAGATGAATGATTTGCATTCTAGCTTTTAGGAAAATGAGAAGAATAAGAAAAAATGGATTGATCGAATAAGAGAATGAACTCAGAGGTTTACTGTTTCATTGATGCACAGAAGGTGTTTGACAAAATACCAATAAGAACATATTTTCCTTTTTCTTATGCTCTCACCGTCTAGAGAGAGACATACATTCCCTTAATTGATTCTGTGATGATTTTTTACTCATTACATACATTCTTCTCTGTACAATATGTTAGAGAGGAATGACATCATCACACACACACTTTACATGATTTCTTGCTCACTAAGACACACACTCACACACCTCACTCACGTGCTAACACTAACAGAATTTAATACAGGTGGCAAGGTTTCATTTAAGTGTTTGATCAGCTGCATTGCAGCTTGATCAAACTTAATCCAGGTGCAGCTTACATTCCAACACCCCTTCCTAAGCTGCATTCTGGTTTGACCCCTAGGAGACCCCTTAGGTAGTGAAATCTTGTCTTAGGAAGAGCTTTAGTTAGGATATCAGCCACCTGATCCTCAGTTCTGCAGTATTGCAGTAGAACTTCCCCATTCTGCATAGAATCTCTGATGTAGTGCACCTTCCTATTGATATGCTTTGTTCTGTTGTGAAAAACAGGATTCTTTGCCATGGCTATGGCAGATTGATTATCACAGTTAAGAACAGTAGGTCCTGACTGTTTTCCCCCTAGATCCTGTAGAATAAACCTGAGCCACACTGCTTGTGTTGTGGCCTCAGCAGCACTTACATACTCTGCCTCTGCAGTTGATAGTGCCACACAATTCTGCTTGATTGAGGCCCAGGAGAAAACACCATTTCCAAAAGTGAAAACGTACCCAGAGGTGCTTTTACTGTCATCTTCAGAGCCCCCCCAATCACTGTCACAGTAGCCTATTAGGATAGAATCTTCACTCTTCCTATACTCTATGCCATAATCCAAAGTTCCTTGAATGTATCTTAGGACCCTTCTTGCTGTCCCAAGATGTTTCTTGGTTGGATTATGCATGTATCTTGACAGTAGACTAGTAGCATACATCACATCAGGTCTTGTGGCTGTTAAGTACAATAAACTGCCAACAATCTGTCTGTAGAGCTGTTCATCAGCAGCTTCACTTCCATCATCTCTTCTTAACCTCTCATTAGCTACTAGGGGAATGCTCACTGATTTACACCCTTTGAGTCCAAATTTTTCAAGCAAGGAAGAAGCATACTTCCTTTGCTGAATAAAAATCCCTGAACTGGACTGAATAACCCCCATTCCAAGAAAATGATGAAGTAAACCCAGGTCTGTCATCTCATACCTCTTCATCATATCTTGTTTGAATTTCTTCATCATTTCAGTGTTATCACCTGTATAGAGGATATCATCAACATAGATAGAAACAATTAAGGTACCTTCACCCTTTTTCACCTTCAAATACAATGTGGCTTCACTTGTGCTCCTTAAGAATCCACAATCCAGTAGATAGCAATCAATCTCCGAGTACCAAGCCCTTGGTGCTTGCTTTAGTCCATAGAGAGCTTTCTGCAACTTAAACACCTTGTCTTCATGACCCTGTCTTGTGAAACCTTCTGGTTGATCTACATAGACATCCTCTTCTAGAATACCATTGAGAAAAGCTGATTTCACATCTAGCTGAAACAGCTTCCAGCCTCTTTGAGCAGCTAGTGCAATTAGCACTCTGATTGTATCAAGTCTGGCCACTGGTGCAAATGTCTCATGAAAATCAATCCCAGGTTTTTGTGAGTACCCCTTTGCTACAAGTCTGGCTTTGAGTTTTTGAACTGTTCCATCCAGATTTAGTTTGGTCTTGTAGACCCATTTAACTCCAATCACAGGCTTCTCACTAGGTCTATCCACAAGACTCCAGGTTTCATTTTTCTCAATCATCTCAATCTCTGTCTCCATAGCCTTCTGCCATCCTTTGTCTTTAACAGCTTCTTGGAAGGATTCAGGTTCCACAATAGCCACATGGCATCTAGCATAGATTTCATCCAGACTCCTAATCTTTACAGGAGTTGAACTAGTCTCTGAATCTGTCTCTTCACCTATATTACCTGTAGTCTCAGATTGAGTCTGTCCTGGTACTTCTGCTTCACTGTTTTCAGTACCAGTTGCTGTGAGTATATCGGGAAAATATGGAACACTGACTTCCAAGTTTTCTTCCCAATTCCATCTTGCACTTTCTTTGAAGGTAACAGTTCTAGAAACCACAACTTTCTTGGTTTCTAGACAATAAATTCTGTACCCCTTTTCACAGCTACCATAACCCACAAACACTCCCCTGACTGCAGAAGAATCCAACTTCTGTCTTAGTTGGCTAGGAACATGGTAAAAACAGATTGATCCAAAAACTCTTAGATGACTTATTCCTGGGTTTTTCCCACTATACACTTCAAAAGGAGTTTTCTTCTTTAAGGCCTTGGTTGGGCACCTATTAAGCAAATAGACTGCAGTAGTCACTGCTTCACCCCAAAACGTGTAGGGCATATTCTTGTCATGGATCATTGCTTTAGCCATCTCCACAATAGTTCTGTTCTTTCTCTCTGCAACACCATTCTGTTGTGGAGAGTAAGTGACAGTAAATTGCCTTTGAATCCCCAAATCTTCACAGTAATTCAGAAATTCCTGAGATGTAAATTCCCCACCCCTATCACTTCTGATTTTCTTGATCCTTTTCCCTGTCTGAAGTTCAACCATAGCCTTGAACTTCTTGAATGCATTAAATACTCCTGATTTGTGTCTTAGGAGATAGGACCAGCACATTCTTGAATGTTCATCAATAAACGTGAGAAAGTATTTGTTCCCACTTAGAGTCTCAGTTTGCATTGGTCCACAAAGGTCTGTATGTATCAGTTCCAGCAACTGTGTTGATCTCCAAGCACCTTTCTCAAAGGTCTCCACATGTTGCTTTCCAAAAACACAGCCCTCACAACATTCCTCTTTCTTAGAAAGTCTAGGCATACCAATCACCATATCATTAGTGACTAGTGAAGACAAACTTGAATGATTCAAGTGTCCATATCTTCTGTGCCACAACCATGAACTTCCTTCTTCTACTGCCACATTAGCCATTGGAAGAACTTGCTGGAAAGTTAAAGGGAAACACCTATTACTGGTCATAGCAACACTAGCTATTTCATATCCCTGCTCATAGATAGTTGCTTTCCTCCCTTCAAAAACCAGATTATATCCATGCTCCACTATTTGCTCAACACTTAACAGGTTCTCATCCAGGCCAGGCACTAACATCACTTCTCTTATCATTCTGTCACCCCCTGTGTCTTGATAACCAGAGAGCCCTTGCCTTTGGCTTCCACCAGCTCTCATGTCCCCATTTTTACCCTGCACTTCAAGGTTCTATCAAGATCAATCAATGCTGATTCTTGAGAGGTCATGTGGTTACTACATCCACTGTCCAAATACCAGACATCAGCATTCTTAGAAGTAGTAACTGAATGACAGGCATAAAACATGGTTGCATCATCTTCTATCTGCTGAGCAATATTAACACTGCTCTTGGTATGACAGTCCTTAGCATAATGGCCCATCTTGTTACATTTAAAACATTTTCTAGTTTTAAACCAGCAATTGCCAAAATGCTTCTTGCTGCACACTTTGCAAATAGGCTTAGTCTCACCCTCTCCCTTGATTTCTCCTTTGTGTTGCCCAAAATCATTTTCTTTTTTCTTAAACCAAGGTTTGCTTCCTGTACTCGAGCTCTTATTAGATTTGTTTACCCATGGCTTAACATGACTAGAGAAGGCTTTTTCAGTGGAACTTTCAGAGTGAAGTTCAAGCCTCTTATCATAAGCTTTAATGGAAGCAATCAGTTCCTGCACATTTATTTCATCTAGATCTTTGGTTTCCTCTAGGATTGAAACTATAGGATCATAGGTCCTAGTTAAGCTTATGAGGATTTTCTGCCCCATCCTTGCTTCTTTTATATCTTCACCATAAGACCTCATTTGATCAACTATAGAGTATAGTCTAGACAAATATGCATGCAGTGTTTCATCATCTTTCATTCTAATATACTCAAAATCCCTTCTCAATCCTTGTAGTTTAACAGATCTTACCTTCTGATCACCACGAAATTCCCTCTTTAACAGATCCCATGCTGCCTTAGAGTTTTCTTCATTTGCTATCCTTGAGAAGATGGAATCCACAACATAGGTTTGTATGAACCCGAGAGCCTTTGCATCTCTGATCAAGTCTGCACGGGAAGGCACCACCATTGCTCCTTCTTCTCCTTCAGGATCAGCATTCACTCCTCTGTTAACAAGCTCCCACAGATCTTGAGCTCTGAGCAAGGTACGCATCTTGATGCTCCAAAACTCATAGTTATTTCCATCAAAAATTGGAACTCTCAGTTCACTGCTTGCTCCTGCCATTTCTGGTTTTTTTTCTCACAGTACACACCCCAGTTCACAGATCAGAACCGGAGCTCTGATACCATGTTGGATTTCAGAACTTAAAGATTGAAGATCAATGAAGAATCGGAGCCAATTTCAGAAGAGCTTCTTGCCGAGGTAACAACTTCTTCCTTACACTCCTAGCTGGAAAACTTGTGGATAGGTTAGATTAGGATTTGAGATGAATGATTTGCATTCTAGCTTTTAGGAAAATGAGAAGAATAAGAAAAAATGGATTGATCGAATAAGAGAATGAACTCAGAGGTTTACTATTTCATTGATGCACAGAAGGTGTTTGACAAAATACCAATAAGAACAGATTTTCTTTTTTCTTATGCTCTCACCGTCTAGAGAGAGACATACATTCCCTTAATTGATTCTGTGATGATTTTTTACTCATTACATACATTCTTCTCTGTACAATCTGTTAGAGAGGAATGACATCATCACACACACACTTTACATGATTTCTTGCTCACTAAGACACACACTCACACACCTCACTCACGTGCTAACACTAACCGAATGTAATACAGGTGGCAAGGTTTCATTTAAGTGTTTGATCAGCTGCATTGCAGCTTGATCAAACTTAATCCAGGTGCAGCTTACATTCCAACAGTTAAACTAAGAACTTTTGTAACAATGACCTTATCAATTTCGGTGAGTTTCTTGAAATTTTCCTGAAATGCGAAAAATACGTAATTAAAGTTTCAAAATGCACAAAAAAAAACTAAAGAGGCATAGTTTCTAATTTCTAACAAAAACTAAGAACTGACATGCCATTTGTAATGTTAGATTCGTGGTTTAGACCCATAACATTGATCCTTTGATTATATGAGAGGGTCTTCCTATCGTAAAAAACTACAACATCCATAAGGGAAAGTTGTCAAATGGAAGTGTTCAATTAGGGAAACTGTAATAGGAATTCTATTAAATTAAATTACTTATTTTTGAAGTTTGTAACTTAGAAATATCTCGGATAGGGCGAGGCGAAAATGTCTAGACGTCTTCGATTGGAAAAGAAAATTGTTGAGAAATTGAGGTTAGGATTTGAGAGTATGAATGAGATTGCAAAAACTTAAAAATTTAGACAATTGAGAGTTTGAGATTGAATGAGATTGATATTTAACCTTGGAACATTGAATTAGAATATTAAAACACTGCGTTTTTTTCTTAGAACTTTGAAGGAGACTTTCCTTCCTTTTCTTGTTCACTCGTACCCCCCATCTAAATTATCATACAACTTACTATTTTTTTAAATATAACAAAAAAAAACTTAATTTTGGGCCCTTCAATATTTTTGGGCCCGGGGCCTAAGCCCCTCCCGCCCTACCTATTGGCCGACCCTGCGTGTGAGAGGTGACGAACAGGAATCGCCATGAGACCGGAGCTTCTGTCGACGACCTTTCGTTGAACGACCATTGATGAAACACGCGGGTCTGACCCAAAAGAGGAGGAACCGACATCAATCGGCGGCAGCGAGGAACAATCGAGAGCTCTGCAACTCGGGAGTTGCAGAATGCCAACCATCTCGTCGACGAATCCCTAATAGATTTTCTCCGATGACACGAGGAGTCAGAAATCGGAGCTTTGAAAGTGCCAGTCCGAGAAGTCAGGTATTGGGGGTCCACTTTCGCTATCCTCCTTCGCCGTCACTCTCCTCTTGCTATTAAATTTTTTATTGTTCAGTGTGTTTTTAAATTATGAGATTTAGAGGGTGTTTGGTTGAAATTTTTCTAGTTTATTGAGAATTTACAAATTTTCATAATTTGTAATTCTATATTTACAATTTCCATGATTTGAAAATTTTAACGTTTGGATATCAATGTTAAAAATTATGGAAATTAAAATTTCACTTGTTTCAACTCATCATTTGGAAAATTCTGTCTCTTAAGACATCATTTCAACTCATCATTTAGGATATCCAAATTCCTTGTTTCTATTTTTTTTTTTTGGAATTTGTAAATTCCAATTTTTATGATCCAAATAAAGAAATTGGTGCTTTGAAATTATAAAATTCTATCTTTTTATCAAATCACTTGTTATTTTCCTTTATCCAAACACACTCTTAGGAATTGAGGAAAGGCGAATGAAGGATAGTTTGAGTGCCTTAAGACCGAAAAGGATTGTTCACATTGGGCTGTATTTTTTGAACTTTTGATCGTATCCTGTTGGGTGGCATAAAAAATTGGGTGGGAGGGAACTTAAAGATTTTAGGTTTGAGAAATGAAAATTTTACTTGTTTTTAGGGCACGCAAAGAGCGCCTTTAAAACTCATCTTTTACGTTTTAGGTGCGCCTTAAATTTCATTTTTTACTGTTAAAAACACCATTTTTTAGGCTCACCAAGCACGCCTTAAAAACCCCCCCTTTTCAACACACATTCAATGCACGCCTTAATTAGCTATAAAAGAAGGCATATAGAAAAAGTACGCCCTACATAATAAAAAGACACATTTGGAAGGCGTACAAAAATGGGCAGCCTAAAAGTTCCCCTTTAAGGGCGTGCATTTTTTATCGCTCTAATTTGCACGCCTTAAAAAAGCCATCTTTTGGTGACACTACCGACCCCCAATCCCCTAGGATTAAGGAATCAATCATTGACAGGACCCGTCCCAATCCCATTGGGACCACCCGGGGACGTGTCCCGCTCCCGTCTGACAACGACTCCAAACATACCAGAAGTACCCTTAATCTAAAGCAAAATACTTCAAATTAAACAAATAACGTTCCAACAACATAGTTCAGAGTAAAAAGCTGTCAGACTAGGGATATTACAATACAAAACATGAGCACAATAGTCAGTGACAGGACCGTCCCCTGAGGGACATTGACAAACGTGCCAGGTCCTGCTCCCGTCTGACAAGTCGACTGAGGTTCCCAAATTACCCTCAGCACTTGCCAAACAAGGGATAGCCACACACGTACTCACGCATGCCTCCGCCTCTCAATCAGCCTCGATCAATGGGCCACGACCTGGAGGGTCAATAAAAACACAAAAGGTGTGAGTGGACGAAAATAAATCAGTTCTAAAACATGTTACAGAAAAGACATTCTACCCTCCACGTAAAACCAATGCATGCATTCGGAAATCATTTCATAATTCATTTCATTTCCAATATAAGAAAATCGTGTATGAAAATCAAAATCATTTTCATTTGCTCAAACCTCGGCCTTAGCCTGAAACCATAAACACGGGGCCTCAGCCCAAAATCATGAATCAAAAGCCAAGTACATAACATAACCCAAAAACCATCAAGTCATATAAACCGGGCTATTGCCCAACACATCCGAAAACATCAGAAATCAGCAGTAATTCACAAGTCAATCAATCTGCTGGATCTCAAGTGCGCCCGAATCTTTAAACTCAAAACCATGCACATAATCAGGCCTTCTCGGGATATCAACGAGTCTTTAAACTCAAAGAATAATCAATAGGCCTCGGGGGATTTCACAATAACCGAGTCTTTAAACTCAAAACATGGCAATCAAAGGCCCTCCCCCGTCATCAATCAACCGGGTCTTTAAACCCAAAACATGATCCAACAATAGTACCAGGTCTTTAAACCCAAAACCATTTGTAAATCACAACAAATCCAGAATCCATCGTAAACCAATTTCCCAAGTCAAATCCGAGATCACACTTAATCGAAATGGAACTCATGTCCGAATTTCACATTCAAATCCCCAATCATATCCGTCATCCATTCCCGAATCCGAATTCGCAATAATGATTCCGTAAGCCGACATCCGGAACCATCATCCCGAACCCAAATCCGGAAATCCACCTTCAAGTTTCTGAAACCCGAAATCTCGTTCATCGAAATTATTTTTATGCCTTGGGCATCAAGCCCGAAATCACCTTTTCCAAAATCCGTTTTAAATCTTTGAAATCAAATCATATTTCAAATCCCAAATTCAAATCACCAAAATTACGGTCAAACCACAACATACTCGGAATCTCGTAAAACGTGCAAATCTGTAACACTCTCGAAATACGTGCCAAAATCGTAAATAATACACACAATCATAACCAAAACATTATCAAAACATGAGACACATAATTCATATAAAATCATTCATTAAACTATCATTAAAGCATATGAGAAATCATAGTCTCGAAATACGTGCAATTACGTATTGCATATCGAAATACGTATAAATACGGAAATCGTAATTGCCATAAGTCATAATCATAATCATAGAAATCATTGAAACAGTTATGTATGCATTAAATTTTAGAAAGCAAAGTCCACTCACACAACGTCCATATCGCTCACTTTTCGAACTGCGCACGTTCCCGTAATTTCCGATATTTTCCAAGAATCTCGAATCCTGTCCGAAATCATTCTTCAGGGTCACTAAGGACTCAAATAACATCATACTAATTTTCCATAATTTTCCGGGAATTAAATATTAATTAAAAATGTAACATAAACCTTCGGACCCTCGAAACAATATCGAAACGGTGTCCGATTAACTCGAAACAAATGCTAAAATGTTCGTTACATTGCATAGAACAAAAGTCATGTTGACTTCACCTCGAAATTCCCGCTCACGCGCCCCCACACGCCACTGCAAGCGGCTGCGCATGCGGCTCACGCGCCTACTACAGTAACCTGCACAGTCGTCTTCCTCACCCGACTAGCCTGCAAACGGGTTGTTCAACCCGCGACATGACCCGTTAAATTTCCCTCATTTCGACATCGTTTTCGTCAATTCAAACATCCAGTTGTATCGAAATAAGTTTAATTAGGGATCTGTAAACTAAATTACATAGAACCTTACCTCAATTCGTCAATGCAAGCTCGAGTTTTCGAAGACCATTCGAACACTGTTCCTTCATCAAAGCTCATCGATCCTCATCGTTTTTCTTCAACTGATCCAGCTAACGGCTTTGTAAGATCATCATAAACTTGTTTTAAATCTCAATTGCATCGTCCAACGCCTCTAATTACGTGACTTAATCCTTCAAATTTCCAAGCTTCGCCATGTCTGTTCTTAGCTTAACGGGCTTCGAATTTTGGATTTCTTGAATTGGATCGAGTAATAAAGGTCCCAGAAGGCATATTCTGACCTAAATTCGACTTGGCCTGGTCTAAAACTGAAAATTCGAACTTACATTAAACCAAGAACGGTTTCGAATTTTTGAACTTTCCTTTCACCATTTTCATCACTTTCCTTCCTCTCTCTCAATCTCAAAACTCTATTCTTCCTCTCTTCAATCTGTTTCAGCTCTCATTTTCTCTCAATTTGGTCTTGGGAAGGTCGATCACGCTTAATGGTGGTCTGGTCTCTGTTTTTCTATTTCAAAAACACCAACACAGCACTGTGCACCTGTTTCCAAACCCACTAACACTCTATTGCATACCCATGCTCTGCTCAAAATACCCAATTGCATAAACAATTCGCCAGCACTCAGCCTAACCAGCCACTAATCCAGTCTTCCTTAGTGACAATTGTCACTTAATTAGTTAAAAAATTCAGCCAAATAATCCACCACGGCTGTTTCAAATTTCACCATTCAAATTACTATTTTACCTTTCCTTCACATAATTACCAAAATACCCTTCCTCGTTCTAGAATCATAACTTACTCGTCCGATGTCCGATTTCAGTGTGCCTCCTGTCGTTGTACTCAGGGCATCGAGACCTTTCTAACGATCATCGAATTACGTGAAAAGTCCATGTCGTTTGAAAAGTCAACAATTTGCCCCTTCTAAACCAAATTACCGAATTACCCTTGAACTTCTGAACATCATAACTTTCTCCTTGAATGTCGGAATCGGACGTGCCACCAGTCTATAAACTCGTGACGTCCCGAACTACGTCACCGTCACCGGTCAAAGTTCGTTTGACCGATCAAACCAAAATTCAACCGTTTGCTCAATTTCAGGGGCAAAATCGTCATATTCTTAAAAAAATTTCCAAATTTTCCTTTTTGGAATGTCCGGGTCGTTACAGTCAGGGTACATTATTTGGTGCTCAACCTACCCACTGGGGGTGTACAGGTGCACATCGAACTAGTCTAAGCCTCTTCCTCCGGATCCTCCTCTAATCCCGTGTCACGACCTGGAGGGGTCAGTAAAACATTTAAAGAGTGAGTGTGCCGAAAATAAACAGTTTATAAATCAATTTAATAATAAATTAAATCATAAGGTTTTACCCCTCCGTTTTCCAAATCTTGCATGCTTTGAAATCATAGTATCATAATAGAATCATAATCATAGAATCATATAGTAATCAAAAGGGAAAAACCAACATACTAGTGCATTGTAAAACCCAACCCCGGCATCCCTGATGCCAAATAATGATGTCACGGTTCTAAGGCTACGCGTTGCCACTCAGGGTTTCAAACCCGAGACTCCCCTAGGTACAGTAGTGCCCGGTATCCCGGTCACTGCCCGATATCCCGGTCACTGCCCGAGGTATACTAAGCATGCCTTCCTGAGAGTAAGCAACCCAACGGGGGTTAACTCCACTCAGTCAGTGCCCAGTGACTACTCCAGGGTCCACCCGGACCAACGACCCTCCCTGGAGGAGACAAGATAGAAAGGTAGGAAAGTACAACACAATAATAGTATAGTTACCCTATGTCCCCCGGACATCCCTAAAAACATTCCATATATAATCGAGACGGGTCTCATGCCCAAAACATCATAATATGTAATTTAAGCATTCCCATATAGTACCCATAATAGTCCCATCTAAATCATAAAGTGGAATAGTAAAAATGTTTATGCATGCAATCCTTTTAGAAATCAAATAGCACACTCACACACGGTCCTCGCTGCTCAACAACCGCCTAAAACCTATATTAACATGTCCAAGAGTCACTAAAGGACCCTACTAGTTCAATACCAAAACCCTAGAACAGATCCGTCCCGAAAACATAGCACAAGCACTATTCCCAAGGCATCAAACCCCATTCTGACCGTCCTAATGATCTCCGATCGACACGAAACCACCACCGTAGGATCTGTATCGTCGAAACCTTGAAAATGGTACCGGTCCCACCAAAATTACTGTTCACACGCACCTGGTCAATGTGTGGTCAACGCTGCTACAGTGTTGCTGACATCAGCATGATGTCATATCTGACACATGTCATCACTGTTACAGTACCGGGTCAACCTGGATCTCTGAAACCGGGTCGCCGTCGACCCGCGGCTTGACCCGTTTCTAGAATCCATTTTAAACCACCATTTTTGACAGCGTTTGTCCCTAAAGGATCTTCTAAGTCTGTTCTATGGACCTAGGACCTCAAAAATGGAAAAAAAATGACGAGATCCATACCTAGAACTCGAAGAAACTCACGGTTGCTCCGGTCGTCTTCTTTGGCTGTCTCGTCAGTTTCCAACGTCGAAACCAGCTTCCTTCGACGCGTCTCAGCTCCTAGAAAGTGTCCCAAACTAAAGAAATGAAACCCAAACGTTAAAAGAGTCTCACTCGAAAACTTAGAAAAACTAGGCTTCTCGGGTTTCACGGTTTACCTCCACCGTGACGCCGCCGTAGGCCGTGTCGATTGCCTCACCATCGTCCTGGGGTCCTCACAATCCTATCTTGGTCCTGGTTCGAGTCAAGAATACGAGGTGAGGTGGTTCGGGTTTTCTGGATTCGTGTCTCCGTCTCAGGTTTGGGGGTTCTCCTGGGTTTTTAAACAGGGAGAAGAGAGATGAGGGTTGGTGGTTCACGGTGGAGATGAAGATGATGATGGTGAGGACGGTGGTCGTCGTCTGGTGGCAAGAATGGTGGTCGGCTGGGTGTTTGGTACAGAGTAAACCGTGTGTGTGTTTGTTCACGGTGAGCAAATGTGTGTGTGTGGGAGAGAGATGAGTCGTGCATAATAAAAAAAAGGGAAGAAGAAATGAACGGTCCAGATTAATCTGGACAGGAAAAATGAAGGGCTGGGGTTTAATGAGGGAAATTTAATATTTTAAAATTGACCAATAGGTATAGACCCAACTTTATTGGAATAGAATCTCTAGGATGAGTGACACTTGTCACTCATCCGACAGTTCAGATTAAATTTAGGGACTTACACAGATTTGAATATTTAATTATTATTTTATGTTTTGTTCTCGGTTCGTAAATTTCGCTAAAACTCTTCTGTGACCATAACTTTTTCATACGAAATTCGATTTCAACGTGCCACTTGTCTATGGATTCGTGACGTCCCGATCTATGTTATAGTCATGGGTAAAAGGCCTAATTATTTCCCGGTCAAAAGTCAAAGTTTACCCCTTCTGGGGAAAAATAGTCATTTCACAATAAAATAATAATAATCAAGGTTCGGGTCGTTACAACCTACCCACCTTACAAAAATTTCGTCCTCGAAATTACTCAAACAAGTACAGGTACTGCTCTCTCATTAAATCCTCTGGTTCCCATGTCGCTTCTTCAATGTCGTGGTTCCTCCACAATACCTTAACTAGTGGAATCGTCTTGTTCCTTAAGACTGTGTCCTTCCAATCCAGAATCTGCACTGGCCGCTCCTCAAAGCTCAAGTCTGTCATCAATTCCTGTGGTTGTTCTGGTAGTGCATGAGAGTCGTCCCGAAGACATTTCCGTAGCATGGACACATGGAACACATCATGTACTCAGGAAAGTTCTGAAGGTAGAGCCAAACGATAAGCCACTGGACCAATCCTCTATGTGATCTCATAAGGTCCCGAAGACATCTCGGATCCGTCTGTCAGCATAACTCTTCTGATAATCCTGGGCGGCCTTCAACCTTTCTCTAATAACCCGGACTGTCTCCTGGGTCATATCCATCAAGTCTGGCCCCATTGCGGTTCTTTCCCCGACTTCCATCCAACATACAGGTGTCCTGCACTGCCGACCATACAGTGCCTCATAGGGTACCATTCCAATACTTTCATGATAGCTATAGTTGTATGCGAACTCCATCAATGGTAACCGGTCGTCCCATGAATCCTAGAACTGTAGCACACATGCTCTCAACATATCCTTTAGTGTCTGTATCGTCCTTTCAGACTGCCCGTTAGTCTGTGGGTGAAATGTCGTACTGAAATGTAAGTTCGTCCCCAATGCAGTCTGCAGACTCCTCCAAAGTCGAGAAGTGAAACGCAGGTCCTGATCCGACACTATCGACTCTGGGGTACCATGTAGTCGGATGATCTCATTAATAAACAGCTGAGCCAAACGGTTGGGCTTGTAAGTCTCACGTACAGGCATAAAATGTGCTGATTTGGTTAATCGGTCCACAATTACCCAAATCCCATCGAATCCACTCCGTGTCTTCAGTAACTTGAAGACAAAATCCATCGTAATATGATCCCATTTCCATTCCGGGATCGGGAGTGATTGCATAGCCCCATACGGTAGCTGCCGTTCTGCCTTGACCTACTGGCAGATTAAAAACTTGCTGACGAACTCAACTATTTTCCTCTTCATCCCTGACCACCAATAGTGGTCCCGGAGGGTACGATACATTTTTGTCCCCCCTGGATGCATAGCATACGCTGAATTGTGTGCCTCATCCAAAATCTCTCTCCGTAACTTCGGCACTGTAGGTACAGACAGACATCCAAGTTTCACTAACGCTTCATCGCCCTAGATAGAGAAGTCCTGCCTCTGTGCTCTCTCAACCTCACTTCTGTAATCACAAAATATCCGATCCTGGAGTTGAGCCTCAATAATCCTGTCGACCAGCACAGGTCGTACATGGAAGCTAGCTAATAAAGCTCCCTGCTCGTCCATCTCCAACGTAACCCCGATCTTCCGGAGTTCCACTAGTAAGGGAAGATACACCATCCTCAGGTGTGCAACTGATCCCGCTGATTTCCTGCTAAGCGTATCTGCCACTAAATTTGCTTTGCCCGGATGGTACTCAATTCTATAGTCATAATCATTTATCAGTTCCAACCATCTCCTTTGCCTCATGTTAAGCTCCTTCTAGGTGAATATATGCTTAAGACTCTGGTGGTCGGTGTAAATCCTGCATGTCACACTGAACAAGTAATGCCTCTAGATTTTTAAGGCATGAACCACCGCTGCCAACTCTATGTCGTGGGTAGGGTAGTTCAGTTCATGGGTCCTCGGCTGTCGTGATGCGTAGGCGATAACTCTACTAATTTTCATTAACATGCATCCCAATCCCTGCAGCGATGCATCACTATAGACCACGAACTCTCCACTGTTATCTGGCAATGCAAGGACTGGTGCAGTGGTCAATCGATACTTCAATTCCTGGAAACTCTGTTCACACTGCTCATCCCAAATGAACTTCACCCCTTTCCGAGTCAGTCGAGTCAACAGTGCAGCAATTTTGGAGAATCCCTCCACGAATCTCCAATAGTAACCTGTTAATTCGACAAAACTCTACAACTCCGTCACGGTTGTCGGTCTGGCCCAATTAGTCACTACTTCCGTCTTCTGGGGATCCATGCTAATCCCATCGGGTGATATAATATGGCCTAGGAATCCAATACTGTTCAGCCAGAATTGACACTTGCTCAACTTGGCATGTATATGTTCCTGTCGCAATCTGCCCAAAACCAATCGCAGATGTTTCTCGTGAGTTCTGGCATTCGTGGAGTACACCAAAATGTCGTCGATGAACACGATCACAAATTTTTCCAAGTGTGATCGAAAGACCATATTCATCAAGTACATGAATGCAGCTGGTGCATTCGTCAATCCGAAGGGCATCACCAAGAACTCGTAATGCCCATACCTTGTCTGGAAAGCCGTCTTCTGAATATCACCCTCAGCTATCCTCAACTGATGGTACCCTGACCGAAGATCTATCTTCAAGAAGTACCGCGCTCCCCGCAGTTGGTCAAACAGGTCGTCGATCCTAGGTAAGGGATACTGGTTCCTTACCATGACCTTGTTTAGTTGTCGGTAATCCACACACAACCGTAAACTGCCTTCCTTCTTTTTAACAAACAAAACCGGCGCTCCCCAGGGTGATGTACTGGGTCGGATAAACCCCAGATCCACCAGTTCTTGAAGTTGAGTTTTCAATTACCGTAATTCGGCCGGTGCCATACGATACGACGCTTGAGATATCGGTCGTGTCCCGGGGAGTAATTCGACCGTGAAGTCAATCTCCTGGGGTGGTGGTAGTCCAGGCAAGTCCTCTGGAAATACGTCAGGAAATTCCCGTACCACTGGGATATCCTCGAACAGGAAAGTTGCTAGCACCACATGCTCCTCGGGTGAGTTGATTCACTCCTAAGAGGAAAGTTTCTAGCACCACACGCTAAAGATCGTGGCACCCAGGCGCTGAGCCCGCTCGATACTCGCAGTGTTCCCATCTAGCCCAACTTCCTCCTCAACACGTGCACGGGGATCTTGTCGTGGAGGCATATCAAAACTGTTAAGAGGCAAATGAGTTAAAAGACGTCTATATTGACAATGTATAAGGTACAAACCGCTAACCTAATACACTGCCTGCTAATCCTAGTGCTCTGATACCTAGTTGACAGGTCCCGTCCCAATCCCACTGGGACCATCCGGGAACGTGTCCCGCTCCCGTCTGACAACGACTCCAAACATACCAGAAGTACCCTTAATCTAAAACAAAATACTTCAAATTAAACAAATAACGTTCCAACAACATAGTTCAGAGTAAAAAGCTGTCAGACTAGGGATAGTACAATACAAAACATGAGCACAATTGTCATGGTACATTATTTGGTGCTCAACCTACCCACTGTGGGTGTACAGGTGCACAACGAACTAGTATAAGCCTCGTCCTCCGGATCCTCCTCTAATCCTGTGTCACGGCCTGGAGGGGCCAGTAAAACATTTAAAGAGTGAGTGGGCCAAAAATAAACATTTTATAAATCAATTTAATAATAAAGTAAATCATAAGGTTTTAACCCTCCGTTTTCCAAATCTTGCATGCATTGAAATCATAGTATCATAATAGACTCATAATCATAGAATCATACAGTAATCAAAAAGGAAAAACCAACATACTAGTGCATTGTAAAACCCAACCCCGGCATCCCCAATGCCTAATAATGAGGTCACGGTTCTAAGGCTATGCGTTGCCACTTAGGGTCTCAAACCCGAGACTCCCCTAGGTCCATTAGTGCCCGGTATCCCGGTATCCCGGTCACTGCCCGAGGTATACTAAACATGCCTTCCTGAGTGTAAGCAACCCAACGGGGGTTAACTCCACTCAGTCAGTGCCCCGTGACTACTCTAGGGTCCACCCGGGACAACGACCCTCCCTGAAGGAGACAAGATAGAAAGGTAGGAAAGTACAACACAATAATAGTATAGTTACCCTATGTCCCCCGTACATCCCTGAAAACATTCCATATATAATCCAGACGGGTCTCATGCCCAAAACATCATAATATGTAATTTAAACATTCTCATATAGTACACATAATAGTCCCGTCTAAATCATAAAGTGGAATAGTAAAATAGTTTATGCATGCAATCCTTTCAGAAATCAAATAACCCACTCACACACGGTCCTCGCTGCTCAACGACCGCCTAAAACCTGTATTAACATGGCCAAGAGTCACTAAAGGACCCTACTAGTTCAATACCAAAACCCTAGAACAGATCCGTCTCGAAAACATAACACGGGAACTATTCCCAAGGCTTCAAACCCCATTTTGACCGTCTTAACGATCTCCGATCGACACGAACCACCGCCATCGGATCCGCATCGTCGAAACCTTGAAAATGGTACCGGTCCAACCAAAAGTACTGTTCATACGCGCCCTAACGTGCCTGGTCAACACGTGGTCAACACTACTACAGTGTTGCTGACGTCACCATGACGTCATCTCTGACACATGTCACTCTCTGGTTGGCCCTGATTTGATAATTTTTGACATGATGACGTCATCACTGTTACAGTACCGGGTCAGCCCGGATCTCTGAAATCGGGTCGTCGTCGACCCGCGGCTTGACTCGTTTCCAGAATCCATTTTCGGCCACCATTTTCGACAGGGTTTGTTCCTATAGGATCGTCTAAGTCTGTTCTACAGATCTAGGACCTCAAAAATGGAAACTAATGACGAGATCCATAACTAGAACTCGAAGAAACTCACAGTTGCTCCAGTCGTCTTCTCTGGCTGTCTCGTCAGTTTCCAACGTCGAAACCAGCTTCCTTCGACGCGTCTCAGCTCCTAGAATGTGTCCCAAACAAAAGAAATGAAAACTAGACGTTAAAAGAGTCTCACTCGAAAAATTAGAAAAATTGGGCTTCTCGGGTTTCAAGGTTTACCTCCTTCGTGACGCCGCCGTAGGCCGTGTCGACTGCCTCACCGTCGTCCTAGGGTCCTCACAATCCTATCTTGGTCCTGGTTCGAGTCAAGAAGACGAGGTGAGGTGGTTCGGGTTTTCTGGATCCGTGTCTCTGTCTCCGGTCTGGGTGTTCTCCTGGGTTTCCAGACACGGAGAAGAGAGATGAGGGTTGGTGGTTCACGATGGAGATGAAGATGATGATGGTGAGGACGGTGGTCGTCATCTGGTAGCAAGAATGGTGGTCGGCTGGGTGTTTGGTGCAGAGTAAACCGTGTGTGTGTTTGTTCACGGTGAGCAAATGTGTGTGTGTGAGAGAGAGATGAGTCGTGCATAATAAAGAAAAGGGAAGAAGAAATGAACGGTCCAGATTAATCTCGACAAGAAAAATGAAGGGCTGGGGTTTAATGAGGAAAATTTAATATTTTAAAATTAACCAATAGGTATAGACCCAACTTTATTGGAATAGTAATCTCTAGGATGAGTGACACTTGTCACTCATCTGACTGCTCAGATTAAATCTAGGGATTTGCATAGATTTGAATATTTAATTTTTATTTTACGTTTTGTTCTCAGTTCGTAAATCGCTAAAACGCTTCTGTGACCATAATGTTTTCATACTAAGTCCGATTTCGACGTGCTACCTGTCTACGGATTCGTGACGACCCGATCTATGCCATAGTCATGGGTCAAAGTCCTAATTATTTCCCGGGTCAAAAGTCAAAGTTTCCCTCATTTAGGGGCAAAATAGTCATTTCAAAATAAAATAATAGTAATCAAGGTTCGGGTCGTTACAATCATCCTCCCTTCCAACCTACGTGCAACACGAAGGTTAAACACTCGTTCAACCCTCGTGGAACACACAAATCAGACAAGGGATCCCAGGTTACTGTCGTTTGGTTCTCATGTCGGTACATCAAAGTACATGGTCTACTGTGGATCTCGTGTGTGATGTCTCTATCTCTCGTACAACAGCCCCCGCCGTACTCACCTCTCCATCACACTGTACTACCCATGGATGCAATTTAGGGGCTTCTCGAGGTGGGAGTTCACCAGTACTCACGACCCCCCCCCCCCCTGTTTCACTGTTTTCCTACGGGTCCAACCACCGTCTGTGGTGGCCATCACGAGCATACCACCATCACTTTCCTTCAGCCTTCTCTCACTGCCTCTCCAGACTTACAAGTGAGCAATAAGATTAAGGGGTTCACTGGTTGCCTCTCCTAATTATACTCACGGCTCTGTTTTTCTGTTTTTCCCTTCCACATATTGTGCAACAAAAATTTAAAAGATGGAGAGACGGTGGGAGAGTTCCATAGTCCTCTAGAGATGGGACACATGTCCAAATCTCAATAAACAACCATCCCTAGGCAGCCACATGTCCATTTATCAATGGGCACAACTTCCAATGCATCAAAATGACCAAAATGCCCTTGCCTTCACAAATTACCACTTTACCCTTCACGTATTTAGAATCATAACTGAACCTCTTACCTCCGATGGCAGCGTGCCTCTTGTCATTGTACTCAGGGCATAGAGACCTACCTAACGGTCCTCGAAATACGTGACAAATCTAGGTCGTATGAAAAGTCAACAGTTTGCCTTATTTTCAACTAAATTACTAAAATACCCCTGAACTTTTGAACGTTATAACTTCTTCCTCAAACTTTGGAATCGGACGTGCCACCTGTATACGGACTCGTGATGTCCCGATCGACTTCACAGTCATCGACCACTGTTCGTTTGACCGTCCGAACAAAAGTCAACGATTTGCCTAACCTAGGGGCAAAACTGTCATTTCGCACCGTCCGTCCGAAATCACCCAACTAATCATCGATTACGTTCACTAATCAGTCATTAATCACGAAGCTAATCCCGATATCTGGGACAGGTCGTTACAATTTCCTCTCCTTAAAGAATTTCATCCCCGAAATTCCGAATAACGTACGTCTAAAACTTCCTGGGGGAATTCAACTAATCTCACAGCTGGGTTTGTAATGACCCGTCCCGAGTTTTGGGATTGAATATTAATTACTTATGATTTAGAATGACTAATCGGGGATTAGTTGAGTGAAATCGGACGAATTGTGCAAAATGACCGTTTTGCCCCTAGCGTGGGTAAAATGTTGACTTTTAGTTCGGGCGGTCAAACGGACTTTGATCGATGACTATGATGTAGTTCGGGACGTCACGAGTTCATAGACAGGTGGCACGTTTAATTCCGACATTCGAGGTGAAAGTTATGGCGTTCGGAAGTTGAGGGGTATTTTGGTAATTTGGTCATATTAGGGGCCAAATGTTGACTTTTTTATCGGGAGGTCCGTTGGATGAGGGACAAGGACCGTTACGTAGGTCTCGTCGATACGAATCCAACGACAGGCGGCATGCCGAAATCGGACATTCGACGACAAAGTTATGGTCACGGGAACAGACTCGATTAACCGAACGAACCGGGATTAAAATAATATTTTAATATGAACAGTACCCGGTGACTGAACACACTTGGATGAATGACAAGTGTCGGTCATCCCTTAAATTCAGGCATAAAACCAGATCCCATGTTTTGGGGAAAACATAATTATTATGTTTTATTAATAAATTAATCTTAATTTCCATTAAACCTCCCTATTTTTCTTAACCGTGTACAACCATAATACCATTTTCTCCCAACCTTCATTCCTCTTCCATTTCTGAACCAAATAGTGAGGAATTGAGAGATTATTGAGATTGAATCCAACTGGGTAATCACGAGAGATTGACAGAGTAACAGGGGCTGGAAATTCGAATTTTCGAAAATTGGGGGGGAAATTCGAATGATGTGAATGGAGCCTTGAGGATTGGAATTGAAGCTTCATTTAGCTTCCTGAGATTGTGACGAGTGGAACCAGATCAAAAACGAGGAGAATTGAGGCCAATTTGGCTCTGAACGGGTCTGGTATCAGTATGCACGATTCGAGCTTGAGTCGTGGAGTTTGAGGCTTCGATTGATGCAATTGAGTTGGGGAAAGAGTTTACCTGAGTCCCTTGAAGCTTCTGGTTGCATCAATTGAGGGAAATCGATTGAAATTGAAGGAGTTCGAATGATGAACAGTGGCCGGATGTTCTTCGAATGATCATCTGTGATCGTGAGGTTTGAGGTAAGTTCGATTGTAATTAAGTCCACAGATCCCTAATTGAAACTAATTCGATGCTAATGGACGTTTGAATTGTTGATTTTGGTGTCGAATTGACAGAGAACAAACCGGGTCTGTTCGCGGGTTAAATGACCCGTTTACCAGACAAACGGGTATGAACGACGACACTGTAGCAGGCACGTGGGTTTCACGCGCAGCCACTCAGGCACGTGGGTTTCACGCGAAACCCTCTATAATGATTTTGGACAGGAGTTGTGATTTCCAGAATTTACGGAAAAACGTGCAGCTTGGAAACGGACCGTTTTGGACGGTGTGTGTGAGTGGACTTTGTTTTCTAACCGTGATGCATGCATATATGATTTTAAATGCCTTATTATATGATTATATATGCTTGGGCATGATTTCTGTTTCAATCCGGTAATTTCTCGGTTTTATGATTATTATATTATTATTATTGGGCGATTTTCGAGAAATTACGAAATTTGATAAAAATGATATTTGGACTTGTTTTATGAGTCTGGGATTAAAATTGATTGAAAATAATGTTTGGACTCGGATTATTGAGTTATGGATTGAAAAATGATGTGCTGACTCGGGAATGAGTCAATGGTCGATTTCGTGGATTTACGTGAAAATGGCAACGGAGGTTGCAACGCATGGATTTGCGTGATAATGGTATGTTGGGCGTGAGAACCCAAGTGAATAGTGATTTTGGCTCGGATTTGGAGTCACTTGTGAATTTGTGAAATTAATGATTTATTGGAATTTTATGATTATTTTATTCGGTCTTTCGGGCACGTTTTACGAGGAACGTGCAACTGATGTTTTGGGCTAGGCCCGGAGTCTAAATGATTTCTAAAATGATGTTTTGACTTAGTTGGTAAGTCAATGATGATTTCTGGATTATTTTATTGTTTTAAAAGGTGATTTTAAAGAAGTACGTGTAAATGGTATTTTGGGCTTTGGGACCCAGTCGGAAATGATCTTGACTTTGTATGAAGTCAAGATTTGATTGAAATGTTTTGGGATGTAATTCCCGAGATGGTTTTCATTGTGATTATGATATTCCCAGACGGTTGGAGCTTGGGGGGATTACCCAGACGACCGGAGCTTGGGGGATGTGATTGTAGGATCCGGAGTTGATCCTATGGTAGTCAACTTCTCGGATGAGACTGAGCCTGGATGTACCACTCGGATGGGTCTGAGCCTGGGGATGTGTTCGCCCAGAGGTGACTGTGCCCGAGGGGGTTGAGCCCAGAGGTGTCTGTTCCTGAGAGTGGGACTGGATATTGGCCTACGCGTAGTGCAGCACTTGTGAGTAGTGCAGTTTGATTTATTGTGCACTTGTGAGTAGTGCAGATGTGATTTGTGATATTTTGTGCACTTGAGAGTAGTGCGGATTGATTGGATTGATATATTTATTGTGCACTGGTGATTAGTGCTGATTGATGTTGTTTGTGATAACGTACTGGTATTGAGTACGGGTTTTTGGTCTTTGTGGCCAGTGATTATGTTTTCCATGTTTTGGCCTGAGAACCGAGATTTGATGTTTTATAACATGAACTGATTTTATGAACATGAGTTTTCTTGGAACATGGGAAAACGTGTTTTGATTTTATCGGTCCACTGTTAATACTTGAATGATTTCATACTATTACTCATGTTTTACGATATGCATGCAAGTTTGTGAAAACTGGAGGGTAAGAATGTATTTTGGCAAATGTTTTTATAAGAGGTCATTTTTGTCCACTCACACCTTTTCTGTTTTGTGACCCTCTAGGCCGTGGTATGACGTTCGGGATTGATCGTGAGGCATTGGTAGCAGCAGAAATCATCGCAAGCATCCCTTGTCCGGCAAGCACTGAAGGGTAGTTTCAGACCTTTGGTTGACTTGTCAGACGGGAGCAGGACCGGACACGGTTTTTGACGTCCAGTTGGGACGGGTCCTGTCAAAGTGGTATCAGAGCATTTGGTTCTCGATTTCTGTTGTTACGTCATGCCTCCGAGTCGTGCGTCCCGTACACGGTCTGATGATGGGAGGGACGAGAATAGTGTTAGTAAAGTCCGGATATTGAGCGAGCTCGACGGTTAGGAGCCACTGTGTTTCGTGGTGATTTGGGACCGGATGGTGCCGAAGATTGGCTTACTCGATTGGAAAGGATTTTTGAGGTCATGATATGTCCCCTGGAGGACATGGTGCCCTTAGCCACTTTTCTTCTAGATGGCTATGCTTACAGGTGGTGGCATAGTTTACAGTTGACTGGTTGGAATGCCCGTACCTTGGCATGGGATGCATTCCCAGAGCAATTTCTGGATCAATTTTATCCTCGCTCATTTCTGAACGCTAAGGAGGTTGAGTTTCTCCAATTGCAGCAAGGGAATCTGTCAGTGGTCGATTATGAACAGAAATTTTTGCACTTATCTGGTTTCGCTCCTCTGTATGTGGCTACTGAGGAGGATAAGTGTCGAAGGTTTGAGCAGGGATTGGGGAATGCGATATGAGGTGCTGTGACTGTGGGCTCGTATTCTACCCTGAGGGAATTATCGGATGCTGCTATCCGAGTGGAGGCTACTATTTTACCTGTACCAGAACAATCTTTGGGCTCTGGACGACGCTGAGAGCGTCAGGATACTGAACAGATAAGTCAGGAAACATCGAAGCGTGTTAGCCTTCATTCTCTTGTGTCGCGACCCTCGGTGGGTGTTCCTTCGAGTGGAACTTCAACTCGGTTGACTGGTAAACGACGTGGTGGGGCAAGTCGCCTCAGCACTGCTACCTGTCACTTTTGTAGGAAACTTGGACATTTGCGAAGGAACTGCCCCGATCAACTTGACCGTAATTCAAAATAATTGTATTAATACTTGTTTTCGTGATACTTTGTAAATAGTTTGTATTGTACACTTGTGTTGTAATATTGTATCATGTGTTTTGAATGTGTCGGACTAGTGTGGGTCCGGATGGCTGTTTTTGTTAACGGTTTGGTTTATAGATGGGCATGTTGGGCCCAGAATAAACTTGACCCGAGGATGGGTTTGGATATTGGATTGGACTCAGTGGAAGTTCGGAAATGGTTTTGTGTTTTGGGAAAGGATGTGGTTTACCTAGGGGTATTTGCTAGGTGACTGGATATGCTAGTGGTGGCATTGACATCAGTCGAGTTTAGACTTGGACTCAGTAGGAGTCAGGAGTGGTTTCGGATTCGCGATGAGTCCTGATGTGATTTGATGGCTCCGGATGAGCCGGGTATGACTGTGAGTTGTGGTGGCAGGTTTTCTGACCACAGTTGGGTTGGTCATGATAACGTGTTGGTGTGCCTTCATCTACGGATAGGCAAGTGTTGTGCTCGATGGATGTGTTGACTATCCTAAGAGAGAATTTGTGGTGTTAGGCTTAGCGACCAGAGTAGACTTGTGACATAAGTGTTAGTGGTGGCCGGGGTTGGTGTGAATCCCGGGAGAACTAGACGTTCATTCCTGTGGACACGTTGATGTGTCATTTTGAGAAGTTGTGATTTGGCGAGGTGTTTTTGGGTAGCATAGGACAAGGATTGTCGATGCTAGCTAAACCCTCATGATTTTTACTTTTCCCTACCTGGTTTGGGATCGACCATATTGATCTATGGGTCGAGTATGCTGAGGTCATACTTCTGGAAATGGCGACTAACAGGAATAGTATTGGGTGATAAACAGAAGGCCTATTGTGTGTGACGGTGATAGTCAGGAGACTTTGAGAATTTCGACCTTGTAGTCGGGTCGGGTGTACGGCTAGTGAGGTAGCCGATATACTGAAATGAGAGAGTTAAAATTTTTGATAACGTGAGGATCAGTGGAATCCTGTTATTAATGGAACTCCATGGGATTGGAGTAATACTTAGCATTTGATCATTTGGACTACTGGGGTCCAGCTGTGGGATCATGCTGGGTGTACGACTTGCTATGTCGTATGGATGATGGTACTTGATACCTAATGACGGTACATGGGATGTACCAGTGATGTGTCGTTAAACGTGTTGGTGATCGGCTTAGTTCCGATGCCATTGGTTTTTGGTTGTGAACATGAACTGGACATTGAACACGATGCCCTGGGCAGGGTGATTCTGATGATTTCAGTGATTGTTTGAGCAGGTGCTCTTAGCCATGGTTGGATAGTGTAACTCTAGTGTTGAGTTGTGTGATCACTGCTAGGCTGGTGTTCAATGTGTTCCAGTTACACCGTCTGATTGAGAGGGATGACGGTATGCGTATACTCAGGACGAGTGAGTTGGTGGTTAGTGTGACCGCAAGTTGCTTTGCGGCGAGATGTTATCATGTCGTGACCTTACCAGCATCTGGGATTGCTGAGGGGGCGACAGTTGTGGATACTGAGGTTGGAGTTTGTCGCAGGATGGGGTTTGCCCTGCGAGGTGAGATCATGTTGTTGATCTTATGCTACATTGACGGACGTTGTTGTACAATGTGTTGCACTGATTTGTTACTGATTGGAACTTTACAAGGGTGGTAAAGCTTAGTGGTGACTGATTTGCTAGTAGTGTCAGCATGGGCTGACAAGTGAGATTTGGTGACTCTCGATGAGAGCGAAGGTCAGGGAACATTAGTGATTACGAGGGGCCGTCAAGCTGAAGGAGTCAGCTTAATGGTGACATTGCCAATTTATGGTGATTAATTTTCACTCGGGGTGGTCGAGTGTAGTCAGTACGACGTGCATCTGTGATGTGACGTCTGAGTGCAGACGAGTTCTGTGTTGGCTAGTAGGTGTACAGGTGTACACATATTGTGAGGCCTATTTGTTCTCCACGAGGTAGTTGTGGAATACGGATAGTTGGAATTTAAGGGACAAAATTCTTTAAGGAGGGAAGGTTGTAATGACCCGTCCCTAGTGTCGGGATTGAATATTAATTACTTATGATTTAGAATGACTAATCGGGGATTAGTTGAGTGAAATTGGACGAATTGTGCAAAATGACCATTTTGCCCCTAGCGTCGGCAAAATGTTGACTTTTAGTTCGGGCGGTCAAACGGACTTTGACCGATGACTGTGACGTAGTTCGGGACGTCACGAGTTCATAGACAGGTGGCACGTTCAATTCCGACATTCGAGGTGAAAGTTATGGCGTTCGGAAGTTGAGGGGTATTTTGGTAATTTGGTCATATTATGGGCCAAATGTTGACTTTTTGATCGGGAGGTCCGTTGGACGAGGGCCAAGGACCGTTATGTAGGTCTCGTCGATATGAATCCAACGACAGGCGGCATGCCCAAATCGGAGATTCGACGACGAAGTTATTGTCACGGGAACAGACTCGATTAACCGAACGAACCGGGATTAAAATGATATTTTAATATGAACAGTACCCGGTGACTGAACACACTTGGATGAGTGACAAGTGTCAGTCATCCCTTAAATTCAGGCATAAAACCAGATCCCATGTTTTGGGGAAAACATAATTATTATGTTTTATTAATAAATTAATCTTAATTTCCATTAAACCTCCCTATTTTTCTTAACCGTGTACAACCATAATACCATTTTTTCCCAACCTTCATTCCTCTTCCATTTCTGAACCAGATAGTGAGGAATTGAGAGATTATTGAGATTGAATCCAACTGGGTAATCACGAGAGATTGACAGAGTAATAGGGGCTGGAAATTCGAATTTTTGAAAATTGGGGGAGAAATTCGAATGATGTGAATTGAGCCGTGAGGATTGGAATTAAAGCTTCATTTAGCTTCCTGAGATTGTGACGAGTGGAACCAGATCAAAAACGAGGAGAATTGAGGCCAATTTGGCTCTGAACGGGTCTGGTATCAGTATGCACGATTCGAGCTTGAGTCGTGGAGTTTGAGGCTTCGATTGATGCAATTGAGTTGGGGAAAGAGTTTACCTGAGTCCCTTGAAGCTTCTGGTTGCATCAATTGAGGGAAATCGATTGAAATTGAAGGAGTTCGAATGATGAACAGTGGCCGGATGTTCTTCGAATGATCATCTGTGATCGTGAGGTTTGAGGTAAGTTCGATTGTAATTAAGTCCACAGATCCCTAATTGAAACTAATTCGATGCAAATGGACGTTTGAATTGTTGATTTTGGTGTCGAATTGAAAGAGAACAAACCGGGTCTGTTCGCGGGTTAAATGACCCGTTTACCAGACAAACGGGTATGAACGACGACACTGTAGCAGGCGCGTGGGTTTCACGCGCAGCCACTCACGGCGGCGCGTGAGGGTGCGTCCGGCCTAGTCTCAAGGTGAGGTTAACATGACTTTTGATCCTCTCATTGTAACGAACATTTTGACGCTGGTTTTGAGGAAATCGGATATTGTTTCGATAATGTTCCGCATATCCGAAGTTTTGTTTTACGAGTTAAATACGTATTTAAATTCCGAAAAAATTGGGGAAAATTATATGATGTATTTTGAGATGTTAGTAACCCTCTATAATGATTTTGGACAGGAGTTGTGATTTCCAGAATTTACGGAAAAACGTGCAGCTCGGAAACGGACCGTTTTGGACGGTGTGTGTGAGTGGACTTTGTTTTCTAACCGTGTTGCATTCATATATGATTTTAAATGCCTTATTATATGATTATATATGCTTGGGCATGATTTATGTTTCAATCCGGTAATTTCTCGGTTTTATGATTATTATATTATTATTATTGGGCGATTTTCGAGAAATTACGAAATTTGGTAAAAATGATGTTTGGACTTGTTTTATGAGTCCGGGATTAAAATTGATTGAAAATAATGTTTGGACTCGGATTATTGAGTTATGGATTGAAAAATGATGTGTTGACTCGGGAATGAGTCAAGGGTCGATTTCGTGGATTTACGTGAAAATGGCAACGGAGGTTGCAACGCATGGATTTGCGTGATAATGGTATGTTGGGCGTGAGAACCCAAGTGAATAGTGATTTTGACTCGGATTTGGAGTCACTTGTGAATTTGTGAAATTAATGATTTATTGGAATTTTATGGTTATTTTAATCGGCCTTTTCGGGCACGTTTTACGAGGAACGTGCAACTGATGTTTTGGGCTAGGCCCGAAGTCTAAATGATTTTTAAAATGATGTTTTGACTTCGTTGGTAAGTCAATGATGATTTCTGGATTATTTTATTGTTTTAAAAGGTGATTTTAAAGAAGTACATGTAAATGGTATTTTGGGCTTTGGGACCCAGTCGGAAATGATCTTGACTTTGTATGAAGTCAAGATTTGATTGAAATGTTTTGGGATGTAATTCCCGAGATGGTTTTCTTTGTGATTATGATATTCCCAGACGGTCGGAGATTGGGGGGATTACCCAGACGACCGGAGCTTGGGGGATGTGATTGTAGGATCCGGATCCTATGGTAGTCAGCTTCTCGGATGAGACCGAGCCTGGATGTACCACTCGGATGGGTCTGAGCCTGAGGATGTGTTCGCCCAGAGGTTACTGAGCCCGAGGGGGTTGAGCCCAGAGGTGTCTGTTCCCGAGAGTGTGATTGGATATTGGCCTACGCGTAGTGCAGCACTTGTGAGTAGTGTAGTTTGATTGATTGTGCACTTGTGAGTAGTGCATATGTGATTTGTGATATTTTGTGCACTTGTGAGTAGTGCGGATTGATTGGATTGATATATTTATTGTGCACTGGTGATTAGTGCTGATTGATGTTGTTTGTGATAACATACTGGTATTGAGTACGGGTTTTTGGTCTTTGTGGCCAGTGATTATGTTTTCCATGTTTTGGCCTGAGAGCCGGGATTTGATATTTTATAACATGAACTGATTTGATAAACATGAGTTTTCATGGACCATGGGAAAACGTGTTTTGATTTTATCGGTCCACTGTTCATACTTGAATGATTTCATACTATTACTCATGTTTTACGATATGCATGCAAGTTTGTGAAAACTGAAGGGTAAGAATGTATTTTGGCAAATATTTTTATAAGAGGTCATTTTTGTCCACTCACACCTTTTCTGTTTTGTGACCCTCCAGGCCGTGGTACGACGTTCGGGACTGATCGTGAGGCAGTGGCAGCAGCAGAAATCAGCGCAAACATCCCTTGTCCGGCAAGCACTGAAGGGTAGTTTCGGACCTTTGGTTGACTTGTCAGACGGGAGCAGGACCGGATACGGTTTTTGACGTCCAGTTGGGACGGGTCCTGTCAGGGTCTCCTACCCGGTGTTCATCACCTACCCATCCAGCATTAGCCTAACTGTTCCCAAACTGGCACCACATCTCTGTCAAGCGAATCAACTCAACTAACTTTCAGTCCATCTGGCGAATCTTTTCATTCTTACCGGGGTCAACATATTTCCAACTCGTACCCAAGGTACCTCTAACGTCACACTAGCTGACACTCACCGTTCAACAACGACTAGGTCCGTCACAACACCACTCCTACCCATTTCAACAATCTTGACTCCCTCGCTAGTCAAGCGTATTTCGTACCAACGCCTCAGTACATCGTGTGAGTCTGTTGTTAACATGCACTACTCTCACCTCGCTAATTCGCAAGACGGTATCTACCGATCTTGGTACTCCTGTTTACAATATCCGTTCCACGGTCCGTACTACTTCCATCAACGATCTATGCCGACATCACCAGAGTCACGACGTACTCACTCGCACCGATCCACTCAACGACTCAACATACTGGTGGTTCCACTAACCACCAACACTGTCATCCTGTGGAAACACCATCCACATCCCACATTACTTGTCTACAACTGGACCTTACCGACTACCTGTCAAACCGTGATCACACACCTCAACGTCAGGGTCCCACTAGCCACTCATGGCTCTGAGCATCCAGCTCACATCAACATTGAATCCTGTCGTAACCAATCAGATCACTCAAGACACCTTGATCTAGTCTACATCTCAACCACTCAATCGCATCGAAACTGCTCCGATTCAGCAAGAAAACCAACATAGCTCGACAACCAATACTTCTACTAGGACATCACGATGCACGTCTAATCGCATCAGCATGGTTCCAACCACAAACTAAGTAGTAAGCGCACATTCCAAGTACATGCACCAAACATACTCAACAACGACCCTACAAAACTTTGAATCAAACAGAGATATTTTTGAATACCTCAATCACTGCGATCGTAAAGTACATCCTTAAGTACTTCCCACGACATCCTACGGTACGTCCATCAATCAACCACATCGGCATCAGCCGAGCTCTACTACACCCAAGGTCTATCCAACAACGCCATAGTGTACCCGTCACCCACACAGTGTATCTCTAGGACACACAATATCCTTGTAACCATCCTTGTAACCATACTGATTACCACCTAACTACAAGCTAATCACGCTTCATTTTTGAGGTTCAACGATCCAACCAGGCCCACACGTCTTCCGGGGAATACCAACTTAAGTCCATTTCGTGTCTCTCGGTCTCCTGGGTCTCCCGACCAATATGAAATCCAATCACATCTCAACTACGTATACAGGGCAGACCCAGTGCTAGATCCATGTCCAATATCCGTACTTATGTAAAACAGTCGACTGCTACTTTTGCAAGACAGAGCAATCTCCTCAACTGTACGTCCCACATATCCAACCTCTGTCTTGCATACGATCTTCCTGATCCACAACACTCCATCCTGCCAAAAACGATCCCATTTTGATCCACACACTCCTAAGTGCATCCGACTTGTCTAAAGGCCCGTCTAGATTGTGGGTTCTCTTTAGTAACCTCATATCGATCAGTTATATTCACTCCTTCTCAGCTTCCTTCCGTCATCCGACAACGAAACTATGGCATCATCCTTAAGTATACCACCTCCGGACTAACCATCCAAACGTCAACTCCTCTACCACACTTAGGAAATCCACAACTCCAACGGATCACATCCACGTGTCCGTAACCAAACTAACTCACCGACCAACTCGCATGTATCATCACTCCTTCTGATGATTGTGTCTCAACCTTTCCGTGGTTCAACTCCGAGCATCACTATCGTACGGGTAACCAACTCTAGGGGATCCTCAATTAACAAGCACTAACCTCAGACTCCGCCGTCACTATCCTCGACATCGTCAATCACCAAGTACCAGCCTCGGCATCACCGAATGCCAACACTCTCCGACACAGCCAACATCTGCTGACTCATTCGTCGCATCATGGTCTACTTGACCATACCAACCTAGCCCGCTCCAACATGAAGCATAGATCCACTGTGCTTCCGCTACGCTACTCTGATCCATCTACCGGCATCCTGACCGTTCATCCCCAAACATGACCTACCAATGGTCATCGCATCTCCCAGCTCCGTTAGTGGTTCCTACTAGATACGCGTACCTCACGACTGGCCACAACCTCAACTCACGATGTGCCCATCCTACGGTGCACAAGCATCACGACTTATGGCACATTAGCTCCGATCTAGGGCTCACAACACACGAATCCGAAGTTTCACTCATACCGAGCCAAAACCTTAAATCTACGCTTGGGTCATGGAAACTGACCTCCCTCGTATCTCACAGCTTTGAGAACCTCAATGCTCAACCAACCGCTGCAATCTTACTATACTCGTCGTCATCCACCACCCCGGCTGCACCCAACAACACCATTTCCAATTCGGCCGTAAGTCGGCCCAAACCACAATAACTACCAAACCACAAACCCCAACTCACAGTTTCCAGACTAAGCACTTACTCTAGGGTTTCTCACTCAGGTCCTCACAGTCCAAACCAGTCATCCCACGGGGTTCTTTAGATCATCCTCGTCATACGGGTTATCGAGACCCACGACCTCCACTAGCTCACAACAACCTCCACTCGGGTCGTCACAGCCCGCTAAGACCATCCCTTATAATACACAGGGGGGAAGCCCTCAAATCCTATAAGCAGGTTCCTTTACCCCCGCCACTCGAGGCATCCGGCTACTCGTAGCCGCACAAGTCCAATCTCAACCAAATGGATCAAAGGGTCACCAATCTAGACTAGCATCATCCAAGCGCCAAACATGCCAACCACTCCGGCCCAACATGCCATTATCAACCGGCCTCCTCGGCCCACGTGTACCACCCAGCTCAACAGGCTGTTCTCGGGCTCCACATGCCGACCAGTCGACCAACAATCGTATCACACTGGTCACCATTCAGGTTACACTCTCTGGCATACATCTGACCCTCAGGTCCAACTCTTGAGCAAATCCAGTGTCAAGCACGATATCCCTTCCAGTCCATAGCTGGCAAGTATCACACCCCATCGGGTATCAGGCGACCAGTACCCAGTCGCTAGTAACCTCGCTACTAACTAAGCCACTAACTAACGTATTATCTCTCGCGTGTCCAGGTTGATGACAGACTGTTCCACATCGAGACATCACATCCACAGTAGTATCACAACACCCAAGTCGACGAACCAACTACTCTGGGAGCTAAAATCTCGCGTAGAACGCATAAATCCAACTCTTATACCAATTTGAAACGACCGACCCCTCAATCCCCCAAGATTAAGGAATCAGTCATGCTCCAGTCTAACCTACGTGCGACACAAAGGCTAAATACCCGTTTAACCCTCGTGGAACACGTAAATCAGACAAGGGATCCCAAGTTACTGTCGTTTGGTTCTCATGTCGATACATCAGAGTACACGGTCTATTGTGGATCTTGTGTGTGATGTCGCCGTCTCTCGTACAACAGCCCGCGCCGTAGCATCAACCTGAAAGGTATCAAAACATAAAAGACTGTGAGTGGACAAAATTAAAGAGTAAGTCAGAAAATAGTTTATAAGAAAAGTACAGATTTACCCTCCACGTAAAAACTAATGCATGCATTTGAATCCAGTTCATAAAACAAGAAAAAAATTTCATCACGATAGTAAAACCACTTATGAAACCAAGCATCATTTCTGTTTCTTCAAATCCTGGGCCTCAGCCCAAAATCATTAAAATCCATATAAACCGGGTCATAATCCAAAGCATCGGAAAACCATTTGAAAACCATCATAATATCATCGAACATGCTGGATCTATCTGAGTCTTAAATGTAAGACCCGTGTCCTGGAGGGAACGGTGAACAATCCCACATTCCTGCGAGGGGGGAATGGTCTGGGAAGGGAATGGTGGTGTGCCTTAAAGGTGTAGGCACACACCTATCTAGCATGAGGCCTTTTGGGAGCTCAGTGGCTTTGGGGGGGATTGGAACCCCAAAGTTAAGCGAGTTGAGGCTGGTGCAATTCCATGATGGGTGACCCCCTGGGAAGTTGCACCGTGAGCTCCCGAAAATAAAACCGTGAGGGCAAGGGCAAGGAGGCCCAAAGCGGACAATATTGAAACGAGCCCTAAAATCTTCGGACATCCCGAAACATATCGAGACGATATCCGATCGACTCGAAACCAATCCCAAAATGTTCGTTACATCGATTACATCATTTTACATATTGAAAACTTCCCCATCAGAGGTACCACGTGCCCCCATGCGCCTCCCAAAGGGGTTGCGCGTGGGCCTCACACGTCACAGTACAGTCATCATCTTCCTCAGGTCGACTCGATTCAGACCTGGTCAGACCGGCCTTCTGCAACTTGAACCGGCGCTACGGTTTTCTCTCATTTTTCCACCTTTTTTGCTCTTTTCAAGCCTAATAGCTTTGTCCTAATCTCTATAATCGACCTACCTACTTACATCTTAAAAAGTACAAGAAGTTACCTCCTGATCCACCTTTCCACCTTCGATTGTTCCTTCTCCGTGTTCTCTGGTTTCCGACTACCATTGGCCGCCATTTCCATTTTGATACATCCTTTGCAACCTCCAAAACATAATCAAAGGCACTAAATCGATCAATGGTGTCTAAAACTGAGTTTTCCATTTTCAACGTCAAACGTAGTTGTACGGGTTTTACCTCTAGTCGCCGTCGTGGGCCGCCTTGCCACCGCCGTTAGACGCGTCTCACCGTCCTGTTCGCCTCTCCATCACACTATATCAGCCATCGATGCAGTTTAGGGGCATATCGGGGTGGGAGTTCACGAGTACTCACGGCCCCTCCCCAGTTTCACTGTTTTCCGACGGGTCCGACCACCGTCTGTGGCGGCCATTACGAGCATGCCACCATCTATTTCCTTCAGCCTTCTCTCACTGCCTCTCCAGACTTACAAGTTAGCAACAAGATTGAGGGGTTCACTGGTTACCTCTCACAATTATACTCACGGCTCTATTTTTCTGTTTTTCCCTTCCATATATCGTGTAACAAAAATTTAAAAGAGAGAGACGGTGGGAGAGTTCCATAGTCCTCTAGAGATGGGACACATGTTCAAATCTCAGTAAACAACCATCCCTAGGCAGCCACATGTCCATTTATCACTGGCCACAACTTCCAATGCATCAAAATGACCAAAATGCCCTTGCCTTTACAAATTACCATTTTACCCCTCACGCATTTAGAATCATAACTGAACCGTCCGACCTCCGATGACAACATAACGCCTGTCATTGTACTCAGGGCATCGAGACTTACCTAACGGTCCTCGAAATGCTTGACAAATCTAGGTCGTATGAAAAGTAGACAGTTTGCCCCCTTTTCAACTAAATTACTAAAATACCCCCGAACTTTTGAACGTCATAACTTCTTCCTCAAACGTTGAAATCGGACGTGCCACCTGTCTACAGACTCGTGACGTCCCGAACTACATCACAGTCATCGACCAGCGTCTGTTTGACCGTCTGAACAAAAGTCAACGATTTGCGCTACCTAGGGGTAAAACCGTCATTTCGCACTGTCCGTCCAAAATCACCCAACTAATCACCGAATACGTTCACTAATCAGTCATTAATCACGAAGCTAATCCCGATTTCCGGGACGGATCGTTACATTTGGTGTAGTGGGTATCTAAGAATATATTGTGTGATAAGATACTTCATGTTCTTAATGAGCGTCTTGGATGTTGAAAAACTTACAAGTACTATCAAAACCGGTTAAAAATTCTGAAGCAATGCTATTTAAGTTTGGCTGAGCTTGTATGGCATAGTTCTGGATTTGGGTGAGACCCTATCACAAAGAAGTTCACAGGTAGTGATGAAGTATGGGACAATTGCTTGAAGGTGATATTTTTAATTTCTATTGTTTTAAATATTACGTGGATTAATAACTTTCACATTCATAATAATAAAATAGTTATAACTTTCTAAACTATTATGTTCTCTTTATAGTCCTACCCAAACCAAGAGAAACTCCGCACTGAGTCATACGATAACTATGAGGATTTGACAATTGTATTTAGCAACGGAATAGCTGTTGGAAAGCACTCAATTGCTATGAGGGATGACACTGATGATGTGACATATGTATTTGAAGAAAGAAGACCTAGTAGGCTACAAGAATAAACTAGACCGGATATGGTAGAATAGTATGGGGTTGATGATAACAATGAAACTCAGGAAATATCGTACTAAAATGTGTCAACACGTACTAATTTATCACCCTTCTATGACACAAGTTTGAATGCTCCTTCCGAAAAACTCTCTCATTGAAAGAAACCGAGAATTGATTATGAAGCTACTAGTAGCTTGGTTAACATGACCACTAGAGCAAGTCTTATAGAGAAAGTTGGGGTTGGAATGAACTCAGTTGTAACAATCACCATTGAAATTCAAGGGATGCTCAATTTATTGGAGAAGAGAGAGAGAGAGAGAGAGAGAGAGAGAGAGAGAGAGAGAGAGAGAGAGAGAGAGAGAGAGAGAGAGAGAGAGAGAGAGAACAAAGAAATAGGGAAAAAACAAACGAAGAAAACCACCAACATTTGGGAAGTAATCATGGAAGCTCCAAACTTGGATAAGCTTGCTCATTTCAAAGCGCTCGATAATGTTCATAAGTTGAGGATGAAAGATGCAATCTTAAAAATGCCACACAAAGAGCGCTCGGAATGAATACAGTATACTACTTTGGATTGAACTAGGAAGAAAATGGTTAACACTTTTGGTTTAGTATTATACTTAAATTAGGGGAGGTCAATATTATGACTTTATAAGTATTATGTTTAAAAAATTTCAGGTTAATTTTAAGACCTTGATTTGACATTATAATTAAAAATTTTGGTTAATGTTAAGACCTTAATTTTGAATTATTGGTTTAATAGTCATCTTATTTTACTCGTCTGGGTAGGGCCTGTAGTATCTCAACAGTTTGATAAATCCATCCCCACCCAATGCCGCTAGAGAGAGAGAGGCCCAAGCTGCTATGTTTACGCTTCACAATTGTTTTATCGATTCGCTTGTAGATTTTTTTGGGCTTGCATCCTCGTATTAGTTGTTCATCGTCATTAGTACAAAATGGCCCTAGAACGATAAATGTTACAACCCATTCCAAAAAATAAAAAAGTTGGCATTTCATTGGAGCAAAATACCCTTGCGAGTTTTTGATGAGCCTAATTTAAATAGTGAATTGGGCCCTCGTTTTGTGTAGTGTGAGCCCAGTTTGATCCACACTAAAAAATTTTGCCCTAAATCACTTGCAGGCGCAAAATGTAACATAATTTTCAGTTTGTGTTAGTGACCCCAACCCACTCACTCATCATCTCTAATAGCCTGTCTCACTCACCCTCATAAACAAACAGAAAACGCAATCACACCATCCAATTGCGGACCACCAAAGTGCTTCAAACTAGAACCTCCACGCCTATGCATCGCCTTCATCTCTTCACCGCAAGTCCGACAAGCTAGTTTGCGAGTCACGAAGACCCCCATGGCTCGAGTTACAAGTAGAGAGAGATGATAGAAATCGAGGATGTTGATGATCTTGAGAATCAAACCAGGAAAGATTGTTCTTGTGGACTTAACAATTGTTTTAATCGTGATTGGACCCTCCTTTTATTCTGATTGTGTGTTTAATCGTGATTGGACCCTCCTTTTATTCTGATTGTGTGCTTAATCGTGATTGGACCCTCCTTTTATTCTGATTGTGTGGTGCTTACTGCCCTGGAACAATGGCGTTGAGCTCGCAGGAGAAACAGATCCGTAATTCCGTATCAGCTCCTTGAACTTCACCGCGATTTTTCGAACAAACCATATAGCTCTTCGACCCCTAGCCTCGGCTTTGAATTCGCGCAGTTAAGAGTTTTGATCTATTGCATCTACATGTTGGTTTCAAGGGAGATCAACGACAGACAGTCCTCGCCGGAAAATTGGGCTTCATTAGAACAACCGACGCCTCCCGATGACCTTCGGCCAATCTAAGTATTTTCGCTAAGTAAAAGTGAGATTTCTGGCTTCATGTGCAAAATTCGAGCTGAGTGGTAGCTTTTAGATTTAAAATCGGAGTTCAATATGAACTCCAGTAATATTAGTCAACCGTGGGGTCAACTAACAGTGTTAAGTTGACAGAAAATGCTAATACCATTAGCATATTCCATTAAAAACTAACGACATATTAATGAAACTTAACACCATTGATGCTAACAAACCGTTCTAATTATGTCAGAATATTCTGTTAAAACTCACGGAATATTATCTTAGTGCGACATAATATTCCACCTAGAATGTTTTGGTGCATAAGACGTGCATAGGCGTGTGAGCGGTGCGTGGCCAACCCATGTGACCTCCGGCTTGCAAGTGACAACGTGTGCGACCATTGACCAACACGTGACAATGCATGCGACCTATGCCGACTTGTGATGGTACGTGAGAAAAATTTCTAGTTTCTTGATGGAGCGTGATGGCACGTGGGGCAGCTTCCAAGCCCATGGTAGCACGTGGGCCTAATTTTTGAACATTTCAGATCTTTAAAACACAATTTTAATCCTTTCAAAGTTGTTTAAGCATTTTTTTGGACAACCCTAGAGGGGTTTTCTTAGTATTTGACTTGGGGAGCATTTAGTAAACTTTGTGATGGTTTGGTATAGGGGTTGGACAAGCTTGGAGCTTAGGTGACTTGACATGTCATGTGATTTCAACTCTATGATTAATTAGTAACTGGATCTCCTTCTCAAACTTCGTTTGAAATCATTATCTTTTATTTGTCGTGTTACGATATCTTATAATATTTGAGACATTGATTTAGCATGCATTGAATATTTGATGGTACTTTCCATAACATGCTCATTTGATTATTATGCCATATTTACCGGGTACACCTTATTGATTTGTGATTATATTATATTTCCCCGAGCATACTTTTTTTTTGGGACATCCTCGAGCATACTTTGGTTAACTATCTTATGGTACTTTGACGAGAATACCTTGAATGATTATTTTATGATATCTTTGTGTAAGAAACGCTTGACATTGATTAAGAAAAGTGGTTATATGACTTTGGGATAGTTAATTTGAAACACAACTTTTGAGTGGAGTTGATATTTGTACAACCGCCTAGGAGTCACCAACATTTTAGGTACCCGTTTGTCGATCATGACTAGTCTCCACATGATCGATTACTTGCACCTACTCGAATAATAACTGAAATAGCACCAGTTGATCCCCAAGCACCTGGGGACATAAGGTTATTGTAACGACCCGTCCCAACAATTATGGTAAATTCAAAAAATAAATTGGAAATGGACGTATTTTCCCCCATCCGTTTAAAGGTCCAAAAGTCTATTTAAAAATGGAAAGCTATTTGGGAGTTTCAATTGGACTTTTGCGTGAGTCTCGAACTCATGATTCCATAGGCATGCGACAAGCGAAAAATGGAGACCGTATATAAAAGTTATGGGTCTAAACTGACAGGACCCATCCCAATCCCCCTCGGGATTAGTGCGGGATGACCCTGCTCCCGTCTGACACGAAGTGTCAGACAAGGGATATTTCCGACCTTTGCCCTCCTGGGCTATCAGAGTACGCCAGGATCCGGAGGAGGTATGTGATATCTCGATCTCTGCTACAGTCCACATCTGATGTCAACCTGAAGGGCAGTCAAAACATTAAAAACTGTGAGTGGACAAAACAAGAGTTTATAAAAAATTTCATAAGGAAGACATTTGTACCCTTCACTAAAAAGCATGCATGCATTCGAAAACCATTTAACCAAAGAAATCATATGTGGGAACTAAGCCCAAATCAGAAATAAACCAAGGTCGAAAGGACCACAATGAAATCGACCAGACGGGCCACTGCCCAAATCTTTACGAAACCAACAAGGGCCTCAGCCCAAAACCATGATCAATCAAATATACGGGTCACTGCCCAAAACCTGTGTAACCACACATCACATCCATATATCATATATACATATAATCCACACAACCAATCATGTCACGGTTTCCAAAGCTACGCGCGTGCTACCCAGGTCTCAATCCGAGTCTTCTCAAAGTCAAGATCAATGTCCGCAGACCACTGACCCTACCCGAGGTAATAGTAATCATAGCCTTCCTGAGAGTAAAGAACCCAACTAGGGGGTGACTCCACTCAGTCGGTGCTCCGTGACTACTCCGGGGTCCACCCAGGCTAACGACCCTCCCCGGATGAGATAATAGAAGTAAAGGAAGGTATATGAATACATATATATACATAACATAAACGTTCATGCTCGGTTCCCCTGAACCGTCATGATCCATAATGACCTGACAAAGTTTCATGCCAGTTCCCATAAACCGTCATGAACCACAATGACCTTTCCAGAGTTCATGCCGGTTCCCATAAACCGTCATGAACTTGGAGATCCATCTAGGGTCCCTGACCCAAAATCATAAACCGTAAAGTAACTAGGTCTCGTGCCCGAACATATGACTCAACTGGGCACCATGCCCGATATCTAAGGGTCAGTCACGACTCCGATCATAGTGATGCATGCAACCATCCATCCAAGACCGCCCTCAATCCTGGTATGTCGCCGTGAACGTATCAACCGACGCGACCACCACAAGATCATGGTGCACTCATCACCGATCAATATCCTGAACCGTCAGCACTCCGAAGTTGAGCCTCCCCAGGCTGCCCGACCACGAATCGTGCATCGTGACCTCTCCGGAAGGAACACATCCCAATTCGGAGGCGAGCGTCGTATCGTCGATTGCCGTGCACATAGCACCCGTCGCGACCACGATTTAGACCCGAAGGTCGTAAATAGCGTCATATGCCCGAGACAAAACTAAATGGGTCTCATACCCAAGTTTATCCTTTTAGAAATCGAAAACCATTTCATTAAAACCAATAAAGAAATACAGACCCGTATAAGCACCGTAAAAGGCTGAAACCTCGAAATACGTGCTTATACGTAACCACATAAAAATGCACCCATGGCATCATCAAGCAAGTAATAAAACATATAATAAACTTTTATGCATGCACTAATTTAGAAAACAAGGTCCACTCACAGACCGTCCGAGCTGCCGCCTCGATTTGCGTGTCATACGGCTCCCCGAGCCGATCACCGTCACCGGGGCTCCCAAACCTGTCCAAATTGTAATAGAAGGTTACTAAATACTTAATTAACCTCCCACTAAAGCCCCGTAATTTTCCCGTATTTTTAACTATTTTTAATCCCGAACCTAAACCTCTGATGCCCCGAAACATATCGAGACGGTGTCTGATCGACACGACACGAAACCAGTCCCAAAATGTTCGTTACATCGAATAGAAGATTTCGTATGTTGGAACCTTCCCCAGATTCCCTGCCACGTGCCCTCACGCGCCGCCTGATGTGGCTGCGCGTGGGCTTCACGCGCCAGCTACAGTACCTGTCAGACGCTGACAGGTGCCACGTGTCATGCTCCCATTGGTCCACATCACTGTGCTGTCAGTGCCATGTGGCAGTCTGACATGTGCCACGTGTCATCACGGCACTGGTCCACGTCAGTGACACGTGTCACCCCCTGATTGGGCCACGTCACTAACATGTCAGTGATGACTGTGCACTGACATGTGACACGTGTCGCACTCCTATTGGCCCATTTTCTGACATGTCAGCTGACATTGTCAGATCTGACAATGCTGACGTCATCCCTGACATGATGACGTCAGCAGTATGACGTCACCTGTCATCCCCTACATCGGTCAGACCAGTCCGAACCGGTCCGGTCCAGTTTTTCCTGCAACTTGGACCGGCGTAACCGGTCCAGGTCTCCTTCTCCCTCATTTTCGGTCCGTTTGCTTCCATTCCAATTCCTAAATTCCTATTTCTTCATTTCCTATCTAACCCCATTAATAAAACTACCTAAAATCTTCGAAATCCGACCGGTTCAATTTTCCCGAAACCTCCCAGGGCTTCCCCGATGTCCAACCACCACCAAAACCTCTCTAAAAACTCCCTAGCAACCTATTTAACTCAAACCAATCGTCCAAATCGACCCATAACAACTACAAATCGAAAATGGATTAAACGGGCAAAACTGATTACCTCATTCGGGTTTTCTCCTACGCCGCCCACGGCGGCTCTGCCTGGCCAGCCACCACGTCCAGCCGGTCCTCTCCATCTCTCTGCCCTCTCAGTTATGCTCAAGGTCAAGGGTTTAGATTTTTGGGTGAGAAATGGGATCGGGTTTGTGTTTGGGAACAAAGAAAATGGACGATGCATGGGGATGGGTTTTGGTGCATGAATGGGTGAGGTTGGCCAGTGGATGGGTGACAAGTGTCACTCATCCATTGGTTGCTGAAAAGTAACTGGGCCCACAAAAGACAAAACTTACTTTTTGTCTCGTAGAACGTGTCGCAGGGAATAATATCCCGAAACTTTCGTGAACCGTAACTTCGCCGTCGAACGTCCAAATTCGACGTGCCGCCTGTCTATGGATTCGTATCGTCCTTATCTATGTAACAGTCTTTGGCCCTCGGCCATCGGACCTCCCGGTCAAAAAGTCAACATTTGACCCCTTTTATCCAAAATTACCAAAATGCCCCTAAACTTCCGAACGTCATAACTTCTTCCTCGAACGTCGGAATTGAACGTGCCACCTGTCTATGAACTCGTGACGTCACGAACTACGTCACGGTCATCGGTCAAAGTCCATTTGACCGCCGGATTAAAAAGTCAACATTTTGCCACGACTAGGGGCAAAACGGTTATTTTGCATCATTCGTCCGATTTCGTTCTACTAATCACCGTTTAACCTCATTAATCGTGATTATTCACTAATCTAATCTAGGAATTTGGGACGGGTCGTTACATAAACGCCCAAGGAATCTTGGTAATTTGATAACGAGGGGCATTTTAGTATTTGAGTAGAGCTGTTTCAGATGAGTCAGCATGTGGTTTACTTAATGAGTGACAAGTGTCACAAGAAGGAAGGCACACGGTCTTTCACTGTCTTGGCCGTGTTTTTTTGTTAAATGATATGGAGAGGTAAGGAGAAAGGATGAGGAGTCAGAGATGAGGGGTGGGAACAAAACAGAATTTGAACAATGAAAGAGCAATAGAATCAAAACCGCACTCCTCCTTGAAATTGAACTCCGGATTTTGGGTGTGGAATTGAAAACTAAGGTCACTAGTACCTTCCTTAGATCTTTACAGGTAAAAACTAGCCCAAATCTACAAGTTGTGGGAAATAGTATAGAACAGAGCTTGAACTTGACCGAGACTTTCGAGATTTTTTTCGCAAAAATTAAGGTATGCTTTTGATGTTTTAGGGGTAAATTCGTATTCCTAGTGTTCTGTAGATGAAGTTTGATGTTTAGATTGTGAGATTTGGTGAAGGAAAGAATGAATTAGAGTTGGGTACTATTTCCCTAGTTGGGACTCTATTTTAGACACATGGGTTGACCCGGCAGAAGTTGAAGGTAAGTATACACCTGTAGTCGCGGCTGTAGGCACGTGGGGTGACTTCCTGACTGTCCATCAACATATGGCACCATTTGGAGCCTCTCCTCTAGTTCCAGTCAACATAAATTTTCACCCTTTTTACGGTATAGATGTAACGGCCCGAAAAATAGAAAAATATAATTTCCGAAATTTTTATTGTAAATTGACTATTATAATAACAGTTATCAATCAAGCATCAGAATGGCTCTGTACGAGGCACTGTATGGTCGACAGTGTAAAAAATCCCTCGGTTGGACTATGGTAGGTGGAAAGAAATTGTTGACTCCTGAGGTTATGTACATAACAGAAGAAAAGATCAGAATCATCAGAGAGCGATTACAAGCTGCTTAGGATCATCATAAAAGCTATGGTGGTCGCCGAATTAGAGACCTTGAGTTTGAGGAAGGAGATCTGATTTTCTTGAAATTATCCTCTTGGAAGGGTATTGTGTGGTTCAACAGATGGGGGAAGTTAAGTCCCCGCTCTATTGGGTCATACGAGATTACTGAGAGAATAGGCCCAGCGGCTTATATATTAGCATTACCCACATAACTCTCTTGAGTTCACGATGTATTTCATGTTTCGATGCTCCGAAAGTATGTATCGGATGAGTCACATGTGTTGGAACAACCTATTGAACTTTGAGAAGATTTGAGTTTTGAGGAGCAACCTATAAAAAATTTGGACTAGAAGGACAAAGTATTGTGACAATATTCCCTTGGTGAAATTTGTGTAGGAATCATAACGTGGATGAGGCTACATGGGAGCCTAAGGCACTGATGCAGGCATAGTATCCACCACATGTTTGTTTAAATTTCGAGGACACAATTTTTTAAGGGGGGTAGGTTGTATGTAACAGCCCAAAAAATCGGAAACTAAGATTTTGGAAAATTTTAATGTAAATTGACTATTTGCCCTTAATCGCATTAAAGTTGACTTTTGACTCGAATTGTTTGTTTGACTTTTCTTGAGTACCATTATGTAGATTTTAGAGTCTTAAGTCTATAGATAGGCGGTATGCTAGAATCGGAGATCAGATAAACTTGTTACAGGTCTAGGCTTGTCAAGGGCATTTTGGTAATTTTTACTTAGAAGTGTATTCTGGTCATTTTAAAAATCAGATTTTTATTTGAAGATTGTAGAATTTTGACACAGGTCATCTTATTTGTCCTTTGATGCACTGACATAGGTGGAAGGGATGCGCATATATGTGTGTGTTTTGGTGTTAAGTGTGCGTTTGTGTTGTGTATTGTGTGAAACCACCCTCACCCGAGAATCGCCCGTAAAGCAAAGAATAACAAGAACAACCAAAGAGAAAGAGAGAGGGGAGGAGAAATGAAGAAGAAAAACCGAGAAAGGAAGGAGGTTGAAGGGAAAAACAGTGAACCCAAAATATCGAAAAAAATCACCAGTGACTATCTAGGCCATTTGTGGTGTTTGACTTCGAAAACAAGGATCCTATGAGTCTCCTTAAGCTTCTAGGAACCTAAAACATCGAAAAACAGAAAGCTTGGCATGCAGGAAGGTTAGGGAATCGTGAAGCATAGTTTGGCCGAAACTTGAGAGGTAAGTATCTTGATTTCTAGTACGATTTAACTGGTTTTGAGTTTGCATACTTATTTCTTGTAAGAAATAGATGAAGATTGGTGTTTGGAGTGTCGAAAAAGGATAAGAAACGAAGAAAAATAGGACTGGATCAGCCCGCCAAGTCGGGAAACCCAAAACCTAAGAAACAGGTTGACCTGTCACAAGGAAGAAGATGAGCTAACGTGGCATACGCTAATGTGGCGGTGACATGGTGGCGACGATGTAGCATGTGGCAGCCACATGGATGCCACCTTGCAGCCATGTATCATTCACATGTCATACACATTAGTAGTTACCAGGCCACGTGTCACCACATGGCAACTCGGCTTAGTTACCAGGCACGTTCAATTTCGACGTTCGAGGAGGAAGTTATGACGTTCGGACGTTTAGGGGCATTTTGGTAATTTTGGTTAAAAAGGGGGCAAATGTTGACTTTTTGACCAGGATGTCTGATGGCCGTGGGCCGAGGAACATTACGTAGATCGGGACGATACGAATCCATAGACAGGTGGCACGTCGAATTCGAACGTTCGACGACGAAGTTACTATTCACGGAAGTTCGAGTGCACTATTGCACGAATTACGAGACGAGTTCACTTTTGGACTCTAGTGGCCCCAGATGTTTGTCCTGATGCCCAATGGATGAGTGACAAGTGTCACCCATCCAATGGACACTATATTTCATTCATGCACCGTGCATCCATTTTCTTCATTTCAAACACCCAAAACCCATACCCGATCTCACCATTTCTCTCATTCCCGTGCAACCCAAAACCCATCCATTTCAACCAGGACTGAGACCAGAGAGTGGGGAGGCTGTTGGATGTGGTGGCCGGCCTAGGAAGGTGCCGCCGGGGGCGGTGGAGCCACGAACTCGTGCGGGTGCATAGTAAGGCCTTTGGTTGCTTTCAATGAATTAAAAGGGTTAGTATGAAGGTTTTAGACTGGTTTTGAGGATGGTTAGGAGCTGTAGGACACCATGGGAGAGTTTTGGACGTTTGAACCGTATGGTTCAAAAATGGAACCACGGGTTTTAGTCACTTTTAGGTAGTTTAATTGATTGGGTTAGATAGGAAATGAAGAAATAGGAATTTAGGGATTAAAATGGGAGCAAACGGACCGAAAACGAAGGAGGAGGAGCACTGAACCTGTCACGCCGGTTCAGCACAGTAACCAGACCGGAAAACCAGAAAAAAACCGGTTTTCCAAGGTTGATGGCGATGAATAGTGTTTTGACCTTCTAGGGGCTCGTGAGGACGCGTGGTCCATAATTTGGGGAAGTTTTCAACATATGAAATCTTCTATTCAATGTAACGAAGATTTTGGGACTGGTCTCGCGTCAATCGGACATCGTTTCAATAGTTTTCTGGGTGTCGGAAAGTTTAGGGTCGGTTTAAAAATAGTTAAAAGTTCGGAAAAATTATGGGGCTTTGGTAGGAGGTTAATTAAGTAGTTAGTAACCTTATATTTAAATTTGGACAGGTTTGGGAGTCCCGGTGATGGTGATCGGCTCGGGAGAGCCTATGGCACACAAATCGAGGCGGTAGCTCGGACGGTCTGCGAGTGGACCTTGTTTTCTAAATTGGTGCATGCATAAATGTTTATTATATGTTTTAAATATTTGTTTGTGATGCCTTGAGTGCATTTGGATGTGTGGTTACGTATAGGCACGTATTTCGAGGTTTTGATCCTATACGGTGCCTATACGGGTCTGTATTTCTTTATTGGTCTAAATGAACTGGTTTTGGATTTCTAAAAGGATAAACTCGGGTATGAGACCCATTTGGTTATGTCTCGGGCATATGACATTATTTACGACCTTCGGGTCTAAATCGTGGTCGCGACGGGTGCTATGTGCACGGCGATCGACGATACGACGCTCGCCTCCGGATTGGGATGTGTTCCTTCCGGAGAGGTCACGATGCACGATTCGTGGTCGGGCAGCCTGGGGAGGCTCTACTTCGGAGTGCTGACGGTTCAGGATATTGATCGGTGATGAGTGCACCATGATCTTGTGGTGGTCGCGTCGGTTGATACGTTCACGGCGACATACCAGGATTGAGGGCGGTCTTGGATGGATGGTTGCACGCATCACTATGATCGAAGTCGTGACTGACCCTTAGATATCGGGCACAGTGCCCAGTTGAGTCATATGTTCGGGCACGAGAACCAGTTACTTTACGGTTTATGATTTCGGGTCAGGGACCCTAGATGGATTTCCAAGTTCATGACGGTTTATGGGAACCGGCATAAACTTTGGAAAGGTCATTGTGGTTCATGAAGGTTTATGGGAACCGACATGAACCCTTGTCAGGTCATTATGGTAGATGACGGTTTATGGGAACCGGCATAAACCCTTGTTATGGATGTTATGGATCATGATGGTTGAGGGGAACCGGGCATGAATGTTTATGTTATATATATATATATGTTCATCTACCTTCCTTTACTTGTTCTATTATCTCCTCCGGGGAGGGTCGTTGGCCTGAGTGGACCCCGGAGTGGTCACGGAGCACTGACTGAGTGGGAGTCGCCCCAGTTGGATTCCTTACTCTCAGGAAGGCTGGTTACTATAACCTCGGGTAGGGTCAGTGGTCTGCGGACATTGACTTTGACTTTGAGAAGACTTGGGTTTGAGACCCTGGGTAGCACGCACGTAGCTTTGGAAACCGTGACAGGATTGATTGTGTGAGTTATATGTAGTTATGATGTATGCTATATGATATGATGTATGATGTGCGTTTACACAGGTTTTGGGCAGTGGTCCGTATGGTTAGTTTCTTATGATTTGGGCCGAGTCCCTTATGGATTTGGGCAGTGGCCCGTGTACTTGATTTCATTATGGTTTTTTTTTTGGATAAATGGTTTTCGAATGCATGCATGCTTTTTAGTGAAGGGTAAAAATGTCTTCTCGTTAAAATGTTTTTATAAACTCTTGTTTTGTCCACTCACAGCTTTTAATGTTTTGACTGCCCTTCAGGTTGACATTGGATGTGGACTGTAGCAGAGACCGAGATATCACATACCTCTTCCGGATCCTAGCGTACTCTGATAGCCCGGGAGAGCAAAGGTCGGAAATATCCCTTATCTGACACTCCGTGTCAGACGGGAGCAGGGTCATCCCACGTTAATCCCGGGGGGATTGATCTGGGTCATGTCAATGATTTTTGACTGGCAACATAGTCCCCGGAGCCTGCGAAGAATGCTTCAATCCGGATTAAACTGCGAAATAAAGGCTATGAGTAGACTTTTATTTTTCTAAAATTATTATACATGCATATTTAATCATTTTAAGTGCTTTATTATATGATTTTAATTGCAACGGTTCAATTATAATTTTTGATGGATTATTTGATGATTTTCATGAATTATATACTATTTTGAGTACACGTTTAACGATGTTTGTGTAAATTATCTTTTGGGCGTAAGCCCGCACTTTGGAATGTTTGATTTGGTTTTAAGTCAATGACATGTGTTATATTTGTATGTTTTCTCGATATTTATGAACTTTTTTGTTAACGAACAACCATCCTCGGATATATAGATGGTTAGCTTGTTAGTCTCAGACGCCTAGAGTAGGGCTCTGTTTTCCTGAGACTCATGATTGGATTATGACTCAAACTTCCAGAGCTCGGCTCTTTTTTTCTTGGGTCAATTTTTACTCTAACGACCAGAGCTCGACTCTGTTTTCCTGAATGATTTTGCATATTGATAGTGCGGTTTGATTATGATGATTTATATTCGAGCATCGATGATGGGTTGGTTATGTGTGATTATTACCGTTTGTACCTTGATATTTTCATGTACGAATTGAGTTATTTATATTGATTGATTTACTAATATTTACTCGTATTTCAAGATTCATGGTTTATATTTCGTTTTTAATCGAGATTCGACGGTTTTACTTATGCATGCATAGTTTTTAGAAAACAGAGGGTAAAAAGCTTATATTTTTCACACTGTGTTTTTCAAATGTCTATTTCGTTCCATTCACAATTTTATTGGTTTTACTGGCCCTGCATGTCGTGGTACGAAGTTGGGGACCTACCTTGAAGCTAGAGGCATAAATTGGTTACTACCCACTCGTTGACGTTTTAGGGTAGATTTCTGTACTTTGTGAGTTGTATTATAATACTTATACTCTGTAAACGTTTATGTAAAGTATTTATGGTTTGATAGTTGGTTGGTTTTATCAATAATGTGTGATACTTTGGAGGTTGGTTTCAACTTGTAGTATTAACTGCCAAATGGGAGAAAGTTTTTTCATGATTATCGAGGTGTTTTCGAGAAGGGGTCCTATCAACAAACCTAATGGTATCGTTTTCAAATCAATTGGACATCGTTTGGGAGTATTTCTATATGTTCGAAGTGACAGTATTTCTAATGTAGAACACAAAGGATCTTTAGGGACTTCGGGAGTTAGGATATTGATTTAGAATGTTAGGATATGACTTTCAAGAGTCAGAATATTGGGATAGGAATCAGAAAGAGTTGGGATATTAGTTTAAAGGAAAGAATCTAGATATTGGGTTACACTATTCATTAGGTTATACTATTCCCGCCCCTTTTGGCGGCGCGTGAGGGTGCGTGGGCCGTCTTTTGGAGAAGTGTCCAACATGTCATTTCATCTATTCGATGTAACGAAAATTTTGGGACAAGTTTTGACTCGATCGGACATCATTTCGATATAGTTCGGGATGTCCGAAGGTTTAGAATCGAGTTTAAAAATAGTTAAAAATTCGGAAAAATTACGGGGCTTCAATGAGAGGTTATTTAAGTAGTTAGTAACCCTATAATATGATTTGGACAGGTTTGTGAGTCTCGGTGATGGTGATTGGCCTGTGAAGGCGTATGACACACTCTAGAAGCCCCGAACGGGCTAAAGTTGGAATTATCCCTTGTCTGACACTTCGTGTCAGACGGGAGCAGGCACATCCCGCGTTAATCCCAGGGGAATTTGGGACGGGTCCTGTGTAACGACCCATCCCAAATTCCTAGATTATATTAGTGACTAATCACGATTAGTGAAGTTAATCCGTGATTAGTTAGGCGAAATCGGACGAACGATGCAAAATGACCGTTTTGCCCCTAGCGTGGGTAAAACGTTGACTTTTCACTCAGGCGGTCTAATGGAATTTGACCAATGACCGTGACGTAGTTCGTGACGACACGAGTTCATAGACAGGTGGCACGTTTAATTCCGACGTTCGTGGAAGAAGTTATGACGTTCGGAAGTTAAGGGGCATTTTGGTAATTTTGGTTAAAAGGAGCAAATAGTTGACTTTTGACCTGGGATGTCCGATGGCCGAGGGCCGAGGACCATTACGTATACCGGGACGATACGAATCCATAGACAAGCGGCACGTCGAATTCGGACGTTCGACGGCGAAGTTACGGTTCACGGAAGTTCAAGGGTACTATTGCATGAATTACGAAACGAGTTAACTTTTGGACTTTAGTGGGGCCCAGATATTTAATGGAGGCCCAATGGATGAGTGACAAGTGTCACCCTCCACATTCCATCTCTTTTCCTTCATGCACCATGCATTTCTTCTCTATTTCAAACACACACCCAACACAACCCGATCTCACCCTTTTCCTCCCATCCGTGCAAACCAAAACCCATCCAACCTTCACCCATGACCAGGCAGAGGACCAGGGAGACAGGAGGATGTGGTGGCCGGCCCAGGATGGCGCCGCCGTGGGCGGTGGAGCCACGAACCCGTGAGGTTCACGGTAAGCCCGTTTTGACCCATTTTCCATTTTTGATTTTTTGGGTCAGTTTTAATGGTTTTAATGAATAAAATAGGTTGTTAGGAAGTTATTAAGAAGGTTTCTATGGTGGTTGGATGGCTGTGAAGTCGTGGGTGATTTTTTGGAAACTTTGAACCGTTTGGTTCAAAATCAAACCATAGGATTTTGGTGTTTTTAGGTTGTTTTAAGGATTAGAATAGATAGGAAACATGAAAATAGGAATTATAGGATTAATTAGGGATGAAAACGGACCAAAACGAAGAGGGGAAAGCACTGAACCGGTCACGCTGGTTCAGCACAGTACCCGGCCGGTTCAGACCGGTTTTCTGAGGTTGATGATGATGAATAGTGATTTGGCCATTCTAGGAGCGCGTGAAGGCGCGTGGGCCATAATTTGGGAAATTTTTCAACACGGGAAATCTTCTATTCGATGTAACGAACATTTTGGGACTGGTTTCGTGTCAATCGGACATCGTTTCGATAGATTTCAGACTATTTGAAGGTTTAGGTTCGGTTTTAAAAATAGTTAAAAAATCGGGAAAATTATGGGATTTCAATGAGAGGTTAATGAGGCTATTAGTAACCCTTTAAATGAATTTGGACAGGTTTGGGAGTCCCGGTGATAGCGATTGGCTAGGGAGAGCCTATGGCACGCAAATCGAGGCGGCAGCTCGGACGGTCTGTGAATGGACTTTGATTTCTAAACTGTGATGCATGCATAAATGTTTTATTTGGATTATGAATATGATTTTATGATGTTGATTTGGATGGTTGTGAATTGTATGGTTTCATGTATTTTGAGGCGATTTACGTGCTTGCACGTAAATCGAGATTTTCTGGTTTTACACTGATTTTCCATACTTCTGGTTTTGGATATGATTTCATGAAATGGTTTTGGATTCAAAAAGGTAAACTCGGGTTCGAGACCCATTTGATTTACGGAATCGGGCCGGAGGCCCAATTAGTTTACGATTCGGACCGGAGGTCCAGTTTCTATGTGGATTCGGGCCTAGCGCCCAGTTATGTGTTACAAATGGTTTTTACGGGTCATGACGGTTTATGGGAACCGGCACGAACCCATGAAAGGTTTTATGGTTCATGACGGCTTATGGGGGCCGGACATGAATCCTTGAAGGTTTAAAGAATGATTTCAAACGATTTTTCATATGCCATCCTTTATATATGATTGTCTCCTCCGGGGAGGGTCGTTGGCCTGGGTGGACCCTGGAGTAGTCACGGAGCACTAACTGAGTGGAGTCGCCCCCCAGTTGGGTTCCTTACTCTCAGGATGGGCATGATTCGTTACCTCCAGGGAGGGTCATTGATCTACGGACATTGACCTGGGTGGACCCTGGAGAGACTTGGGTTTGAGACCCCGGTTAGCACGCGCGTAGTTTTATTTTACCGTGACAGGTTCTGGATATGAAATATAATGGATAAAGATGATTTCAATTGGTTTGGGAAATTGTGTTTATAATGATAAATGGAATTGGGCTGAGATCCCACGTATGTTTACTATGTTCTGGTTTTCTGTAAATGGTTTTGGGCAGGATCCCGTGTGATTTGTATTTACGGAACTTGGGGCTGTGACCTTAATTAAGGTTGTTTATAACATATGTGTTTGAATAAATGGTTTTACTATGCATGCATGCTTTTTAATGAAGGGTATAAAGCTCCTTTATGAAATTTATTTTAGAAACTCTTTATTTTTGTCCACTCACAGTATTTCTGTTTTTAATACCCTTTAGGTTGGATACGATGTGAACTGTAGTAGAGACCGAGATATCACATGCCTCCTCCGGATCCTGGCGTACTCTGATAGCCCAGAAGGGCAAAGGTCGGAAATATCCCTTGTCTGACACTTCGTGTCAGACGGGAGCAGGGTTATCCCGCGTTAATCCCGGGGGGATTGGGATGGATCCTGTCATCCTATCACGGTGACCTTAGGAGGAAGAAATATGTTTGGTTCGTATAACGAGATGATGTTCCAGATATGTTCAATGTCTGTCCCTTATCTGATAGGTCTCTTATATTATGCTTACTAGCCTAAGGATGCTTCTAGAACATTGATCTAGTTTTCATACGGGAGTAGGACTTTACACGATTATCAAAGTGATTCTAGGAGGGGCTTTGTAAATGATGGTGCATAGCACTCATCCTTCATGTGGTCGAGCTACACGAGCCTATATTGTAGATACTCGGCTTGCTACGTGTGCATGACTCAAGCAACTCAAGATCATAGTTAGCAGGTTATGTGTTGTATTCTTGTGAATTTGTGCTCCGAGATGAGATTTGGATTTTTCATATTATTTTATTGTTATGTCTTGTAAAACGTACATGTTTTACAATATGATAAATTGTGAACTAGGTTTCAAATTGAGGGGCTAAAGTATGTTTTAGAAACTATGTTTTTACATTGAAATAATTGCTAAGTCTACTCACGCTTCTGTTTTCGCACCAGTTAGGTCCTTGTGGTACTTCATGTATTTCGAGGAGTTTACAATTGTTGCTCTTTTATTCACACCAATAGTTTGGGTATGATGGAACGAAAATTGGGATAGCTCAAGTAGTTACTTGAAGTATATGATTATCAAAATAGTGTACTATGCTTTGTTACTTCAATTGCTTTATACTAATTACGTTTCATACGACTTCTTAAAATGCAATGTCTTAACCCTTTGGTTTTCGTCATCTAGACATCAATATTGAAGTGTTAGCCAGCATACCTTGAATTTGGCATCTTGATGGACTTTCTGGGTCATGATGCATCAATATATATAAGAGTATTTTATACGAAACACCATAAATAATACATAAGATGAAAGCCGGAAACATGCCTACATGGAAGTTTCAGCTTCGTAATGGATGCTTCTGCTAAGATAGGTCACGATGATAGTGAAACTTTGAGTTGGGCTTCGTCTCTTCTAGATGATGCTCGAAGTGCGTAGTTATTAGATTTTAGATGAGAAGGTTGTACATTTTAGAGGATTTGTTTTGTAATTTATTTGTTTTCCTAACAAAAAATAAAAGCCCTAAGATATATATAGTCATTATAGGTTATTTTGGAATCCAATCATGAACATTAGAAGCCAAAAAGAAAAAATTAAAAAAAATTGCAGTCCGAACAAATTCAAGAAGAACTAAGAAAAAAGAAATACACCTATGGTTCCAATTACTACCAACTTACAAACAAGTAGCAACTTTGACCTTCATTAAAAACGTTGTTACAAAAATACATCAGTGCTAGAGTCTTTAGTTATTAAAAAAAAAGAAGCAAATGATATTAACATCATGAATTCGTCCAATAAATACAATTTATACTATATGAGTTATGTTTTATAAAAATTATATATCCTAAGCCTTTAAAATTTGACATTATCCTTTTATTTTTTTTTTCCTTTTCTAAATTTCACAGCTTACAAACGCAATCCTAAGAAATCTCACCACTATTTCTCAATTTATTGTATCAAAATCCTTTCGATATATGGAAGAACATAGAAAGAAGCTAGCTAGTCTCTTATTGCGTGTATAGAATAGGAAATATATATCCGAAGCTAGTTGGTGACAAAATAAATAATTTTGGTTGGATTATGTAATTACCACTGTTATCGATCCTAAACAAACCAACCCTAGGCCTGTAAGTGCAATTTGAGGCTCACAAATAAAACTGGATCGATGTGGTGGCGTGTTGTGTTGGCCGGTAGCTTATCCCAAAATATGAAGGTAGCTTGCTTCTGAATTCTGATGAAGAAATAAAAAATTGTATGTATGTAATTATGCATGAAATGAGTGATTCATGTAGGATCGTAGGAATCACGGACGTGCAGCATTTTAATGCAAATAATGTCGCCAAGTGAAGGAAATCCTTTGTCCATCTTCCACAAAGACAAAAGCTATCACAGACACACAGACCCACTACACTACAGTCTTAGACTCTCGTGAATTTTAGGTCACCTTATTTTACTTGCCTTTTCATTATCTTTAGCTCCACCTCCCCAATCTCAATCCCCTTTCTTTATTTTGTTTTTGGACATCGAATTCCCAATAAAATACAAGTAGAAATAACTAATCATAATCAAACATCCAAATGATGAACAAGGATGATCAATAATTAGATGGTAAGAATATTAAACGACTGATCAATAGTGCCTATCACTTGACACATTAGTTAGTTTAACATTTTTCGTCTTTTGTTCTAGTCTGATTGGGCTACGTATACAAAAGATCGACAGTGCATGTGTGTCTATAGGCAGCTTAATATTTAATTTTCATCTTTAACTTATAGTCTAGTACTCCTCCCATCCACCAACTTTATACGTACCAATTACTCATGGAAAACTAATATCATCGATCACCAACACCCCTATAATCTTCTACATGCATCTCTCTTCATCACTTCAACTCATCAACCAACTTCAACTCATCAACCAACTTCTCTTTCCCATCCATATCCAACCCAAGCGCCTCCTCAAACTCCATGGAAATAGAAGCACAAACACCTCAACCAACACCACCACCACCCTCCAAAACCTACCAACTAACCGCCTCTTCAATCTCCTACACCAAATCAACCACCTCCTCCACAACATTTTCCCCATTCCACTTTTTCCTCAAGCCATGCACTGCCATCCCCACCCCCACCGACATCCTCAAAGACATCTCCCTCACCGCCTACCCCTCCCAAATCCTCGCAATTGTCGGCCCTAGTGGTGCGGGAAAATCCACCCTCCTCGACATCTTAGCCGCCCGAAGGTCCCCCACAACCGGCGCTCTGCTCCTCAACTCCTCACCCATAAACCCTTCCTCCTTCCGTAAGCTCTCTGCCTATGTCCCTCAACACGATGCATGCCTTCCCCTCCTCACCGTCTTCGAAACGTTTGCCTTCTCCGCAAGCCTCCTAATCCCCAACCCCAACCCCTCAAACATCACCTCCATTGTCACCTCTCTTCTCACTGAGCTCAGGCTAACACATTTATCCAACACCCGGCTCGGCCAAGGCCTATCCGGCGGTGAATGCAGACGCGTCTCGATAGGCCTAAGCCTTCTCCACGACCCCGCCGTGCTCCTCCTCGACGAACCAACCTCCGGCCTCGACAGCACCTCCGCTTTTAACGTCATCCAAACGCTAAAATCCATCTGCACATCCCGTCACCGCACGGTCATTTTATCAATCCACCAACCCAGCTTCAAAATCCTCTCCACCATTGATAGAATTCTCATGCTATCAAAAGGAAAAGTTGTCCACCATGGAACCCTTTCTTCCCTTGAATCTTTTCTTCTCTCGAATGACTTCACTGTCCCTCCCCAACTCAATGCCTTGGAATATACCATGGAAATTCTCGACCGCCTCCCCATCTCAGAATCCGTTACACCTCCAAGAGATTCTCACAATTATGACCTTGATCATCAGGGAACCAGACAAATCATCCGGTACAAAAGCTCCAGAATCCGAGAGATTTTGGCTCTTTACAATCGGTTTTGGAAAATCATTTACAGAACAAGGCAGTTGCTTGTCACAAACACCTTGGAGGCATTACTCGTGGGGCTTGTTTTAGGCACAATTTACATCAACATTGGCTACGACAAGCAGGGAATCGAAAAGCGATTCGGCCTGTTCGCCTTCACTCTCACCTTCCTCCTCTCCTCCACCACCGAAACCCTACCGATCTTCATAAACGAAAGGCCCATCCTTTTAAGAGAAACCTCCGGTGGGGTTTACAGAGTCTCCTCCTATCTCATCGCCAATACTCTGGTTTTCATGCCCTACTTGCTCGCAATCGCCGTCTTATACTCAGTTTCCGTCTATTTCTTGGTGGGTCTTTGCGGAACTTGGCAGGCATTTGCTTATTTTGTTCTGGTCATCTGGGTCATCGTTCTAATGGCGAACTCGTTTGTCCTGCTCTTGAGCTCTTTAGCGCCGAACTACATCGCCGGAACTTCGCTGGTGACGATACTTCTGGGTGCTTTTTTCCTTTTTTCCGGCTACTTCATATCCAAAGACAACATGCCCAAGTACTGGCTCTTCATGCACTTCTTTTCCATGTACAAATATGCCCTGGATGCCCTTTTGATCAACGAGTATGGGTGCCTTGTGTCAAGGTGTTTGATATGGTACCAGGAGAATTATAAGAACAGAGAGTGTATGGTGACGGGAGGCGATGTGTTGCAAAAGAGAGGACTCCATGAGAGCCAAAGGTGGACCAACATTTACATCTTGATTGGCTTCTTTGTGTCGTACCGTGTGATGTGTTTGATGGTTTTGATTAGAAGAGTGTCCCGATCAAATAAGTAAAATTACAATTTTAAGCAAGCATATATCCTTGGTATATATATAGCTTGTATTCATTTTGTTTGCTTTCCAAAAAGTGAAGCTGTACAAAATTGAAAGGTATATAGCTCCTTCGGCTTCATGCATAAATTATGTAAGAGTAATCCAATTTGGACACACTAAATTAAATGATTATTAATTAATGAAACTTGCTAACGTTGACCTCACACAATCAAGTAAAAACGTTGAAATATGTCCTCATACATGCAAAATGGAGTGAGTTTGGGCTCATGAATTATTGGATGTTTATGGAATTAAATTTATCCTTGTCAGCAATGTTTGGATTCATGATTGGGCTCTATTCTAAATGAAGCACATCACATGCAAAAAGTTCCAACAAAACATGCTCAATATTGATTGTTACTCTGATAGATTTGGGACTGATACGTATACATATAATTGAGGTAGCTAGTTGATAGTTACCGTGAAATGGACGGATCGATGACGTGGTACATGGATTGGTGAGGGGTTCCCAGGGATGAGGGCCCACATTTTATCACGGGTCCATTGAGCTAGCTAGTAAACGATGCGCTGATCTGATTTGATCAGATCGGAGAGTAATGCAAAAGGACAAAATGGTGTGTAGGTGACTCTGTTTTGTCGGGGAAGAGATGAATATTTCGGTTGAAGAACTTGAAATGCAAGACAAGACGAGCAGATTTTGTTTGGTTTCGAATTCTCTCTCTCTCTCTCTCTCTCTCTCTCTCTCTCTCTCTCTCTCTCTCTCTCTCTCTCTGGGATCAGATGCAGTGCCATGTCTACAATCACGGGTTCCTAGCTCTCATTTTGATAATGATGATTAGAGTGTGGTAATCCCCCCGTGACCCAATTCAACTATTTTTTTTTTCTTGGTAGTAAAATTGGTAGTAAAAGGAAAGCAAACAGCTAAACAGCAACAACACAATAGCTCTCGAAGTCCTGAGCCCCATCTTGCCATTATCTAGAGACTTTGAGCCCTATCATGTCATTATCTAGAGCAGCCAGCACCTCCACGGGAGAGTGCAAATAAGAAACCAACTCGGGTGCGCCACCATGGCTCATGTTTTCCATACAATCAACAGCAGCATTACATTCCGGATAAATATGTCGTACCATGCATTGCCAGCTCCGACCTAGCAGCTCCTTGCACCCCTCTAAAAGAGAGGCCAAAGGATGATGGTCCCCTATCGGAGAGGAGAGCACCAAAATGGAGAGCCGAATCGGATTCCACTTCCACATCTCTGACACCAATCCTCCAAACCAACTCCAAACCATGGTAGATCCCCCCAGAGTTTAGCCGAAAGAACCTTGTTGGTGTATAGACCTACTCATGCTTCCCCGCACACTTGATCACTATCCTCTAAAGTCAATCGGTTAATTGGTGTAGAAAAATGAAGAGTGTGTGAGAGAATAACTAACTTCTCTCACCTAGATTGTGTGTGTGTCAGTTTCTAGAAGCTAGGTGACACGTGGAGGAATGTAATAGGTTCTTGATGACATCACATTGTCATGCAAAGTGTGTGTAACGGATTGTGAGGTGTGTGTGATGTGTGTGTGAGCTATGACTGAAAAAAGAGTAAAAGAAACTGCAAAAAATATATTGTATTGTACAGAAAACAAATCAATTAATGAGAATCAGTAGTCATAGCTACAGAAAATCAGAGAAATCCTCTGCTGGCATTTTATCAAACAGTTCAAGTGCATTTTCATGAAATCATAGTTTCATACAACAAAAGCAATCCAATCCAATCCTATCATCTCTCATAATCTCTCATTCTCTCTTCTATCCTAATCCAATAGAGATAAACTCTATAATCAGCTAAGAGTTTGGGATTGACGAACTTACCTGTAAAACCATTTTTCATCTTTCCCGTGCAAAACAGAAAACAAGTGTTGAGCAGATTCAAACTTGAAGCCATTCATGTAATGACCCGTCACAAATTCCAAGATTAGATTAGTGACTAATCACGAATAGTGAGGTTAATTGGTGATTAGTATGGCGAAATCAGACGAACGATGCAAAATGACCGTTTTGCCCCAAGCGTGGCTAAAACGTTGACTTTTTGTTCGGGTGATCAAATGGACTTTGACCGATGACCGTGACGTAGTTCGTGACGTCACGAGTTCATAGACAGGTGGCACGTTCAATTCCGACGTTCGAGGAAGAAGTTATGACGTGCGGAAGTTTAGGGGCAATTTGGTAATTTTGGTTTAAAGGGCCAAATAGTTGACTTTTTGACTGGGATGACCGATGGCCGAGGGCCGAGGACTATTACGTAGATAAGGATGATACGAATCCATAGACAGGCAGCACGTCGAATTCGGACGTTCGACGACGAAGTTACGGTTCACGAAGTTCAAGTGCACTATTGCACGAATTACGAAACGGGTTAACTTTTGGACTTTAGTGGGGCCCAGATATTTAATGGAGGCCCAATGTATAAGTGACAAGTGTCACCCATCCACAGGCCACCCAAATTGTATTCATGCATCTTCCTTCACTGTGCATTTTCATTTTCTTCGTTCAAACTCACACCCATTACCCGATCTCACCCAACCATTCAAACCAATCCAACCCAATCCTAGAGGAGCAGGCCAATCCCAATCCCAGCTGGGCGGCCAGAACCGCCGTGAACGGCGGCGTGGAGGCAAAGAACCCGTGAGGTACACAGTTGAACCCTTTTGCATTTTATTTTGGTTTTACATGCTATAGTTGATTCTAGGTGATTAGAATGAGCTTAGGGGGTTATTAGGGTCCTAATGGGATGGTTTTGGGAGGTGTTGGACAGCTGTGAAGCCGTGGGTGGATTTTGGAAAAACTGAACCGTTTGGTTCAAAATCAAACGAAGGGATTTAGACGTTTTCGGTTGTGTTTAAGGATTGGAATGGATAGAAAACATCAAAATAGGAATAAAGGAATCGAAAAGGAAGAAGTAGGATGAAAAATGGGGAGTCTAGGACACAGAACCGGTCACGCCGGTCCAGTTGGACGACCCAAACCAGGTGAACCGGTCCAGCACAGTAAAACCGGTCTGCTGGAGCTTGATGACGATGAACAGTGCACTGTGCACTCTAGGGGCTCGTGAGAGCGCGTGGCAGATAATTTGGGGAAGTGTTCAACATATGAAATCTTCTATTCGATGTAACGAACATTTTGGTACTGGTCTCGTATCAATCGGACATCTTTTGAATAGGTTTCGGGCTGTCCGAAATTTTAGGGTCGGTTTAAAAATAGTTAAAAGTTCGGAAAAATTACGGGGCTTGGGTAGGAGGTTAATTAAGTTGTTAGTAATGGGTGTGACGACGGTAACTATCAACTAGCTAAGGATCGGTTCCGACGACTGGTTGGATGTCGTGACCATCCGATGATCGGATTTGGTGAGTTAAATGGATTTACTGCGGTTGGCAGTTAGCGGTCGGATTCGAGGAATCCTAGGTTATTTTACGGTAGGATTGGATTGACGTCTTTACGATGTCAAGACCGGGGAGTCAGTCAGATGGTTGATTTTACTGCTTTCTGTAGTTGGGTTCAGGCGAACTCTAGGTGTGATCGTGGAATCCTATGGTAGGATGTATGGTTCGGAAAGGTGAGTTGGCATGTGGTCTCGACTTTGATGAGATCGTCGGTCGAGTCATGTCAACTTAGTGTTGGGACTGCACTTCGCAGTCGAGGTTGTACTTATCGGCTAGACCTAGTAGGTTGTCGTGCTACATTAGTTGTGATGAATTGTTGGTGCAACTAAGGTCATGGGCGACCTGGTAGACGACATTGGTTAAGTCGAGTTATGATTGGTTAGAGTTCGGTTGGACAAGTTATCAGGATTGGTACTTGTCGATGGAATCCCGGAGCGGGGATACATAGTAGTTGGTACGATCGATTGATTCCGTTGGATTTGAATCTCGATTGTGATGTCTGGTATTTGGGTCTGCACGAGCTTATGGCAGGCACTACTACCGAGGATGGTTGTAGTTACGGTTGTTGGGGATCGGTGACTTTCAGGTGACGTTTCCTTTTCCCGTATGAGTTGTCAAGGTGACTGTACCCAGAGTTCTTGGGCACGATGGAGGCAGAGTTTCTCCTATTCGAGTAGAGGTACAAGGTCGTCGCTCGGTATGAGCGGAGATCCAGGGTTGTCAGATTTACAACCTGTGTGCCGATGCTGATATTGATACTGATACTGGTGCGCTGGTGCTGGTACTAGTGCTGGTGCTGGTGCCGGTGATTATGATGACGTTGAGTCACATCCATCGTGATGAGCATATGTTCAATTTCTGTGATTCGGCAGTGGATCACGGATAGTTGGGGGACACGTGGTTGATGTCCGAGTATGTTGTTCCCAACATGGTTGAACTACGGAATCGTGAGAGTTTATAATTAAGGTGACGAGAGGAATGCGGGTATTCCGCATTGGTAATGGGTATTTCGAAGTCATTTTGGGTGACTTCTCAGGTTCTGCTAGGGCAGATGATGGTTGTGTCACCATTACATTGGTCGTGTATTGGTTGATGGACCCGGGATTTATTTTGGGTCATCATGAGAAGTTGAGTATATCGAAGTTGGGTGACTGAGATTTCTCATTTTCTGCTTGGTTGCAGATGATGTTGGTTTACGTGGCGTGGTGAATGCAATGAGTTTTGTTTGCATTCACGTAGGATGGATTTTGGTGTCATTGTTTGGTATCATTCTTGATTTTTCCTCGGTGGAATGACAAGGATTGATACAAGGTGATAAGTGAGAACCTACAGTCTCGACGTGTCTCGTCATTGACTGATCTGTTTAGATGTGGGAAATGGTTGAGGACTTTGGACGTCGTGACCATTCTTGATCGTGACGTCTATGGTCGGTTGACGTAGTGATGGATCTGGATCTGGATCGTGATCTTGATGGTCCAGATAGATCGAGAGTTTATCACTCTTACTTGGATGTTTGAGTTAAGGATGTTGGGACTGAACTTCTTTTCGAGGTAAATCCCATATGACTTATTACTCAGGTGAGTAGTATTTCGACGTGGTCGGATATGGTTAGCTTTAGATGTACGTATATTGTGATTGGCTTCCCTATGAAGTCAATCGATTGTATTGTGGTAATCGGTTGAGCAGGTATCTGATAGGTTCGGATATAGTATGTCTCAGTAGACGAGAATTAGATTTCGAGTTTCGGATATAGATGTACAAGTAGTGTCAATTCAGAACGTATGACTACTGTCATTCGACGTGGTCGAATGTAGTCGATGCGACGTGAGTGTTAGTGTACGTCTGGTCGCAGACAAGTTTTATGTTGGTTAGTTGGGGTACTAGTGTACACGAGTTTTGAGGTCGATTCTACTTTCCAAGGGGTGGATGTGGAATCAGAATAGTTGGAGTTTCGAAAACGAAACTAAATTAAGGAGGGAAGAACGGTTAGATTAGGTCAGTTGGAATTTCGAGGACGAAATTAATTAAGGAGGGAAGGTTGTAACAACCCGCCCCAAATTCTAAGATTAGATTAGTGACTAATCACGATTAGTGAGGTTAATGGGTGATTAGTAGGGCGAAATCGGACGAACGATGCAAAATGACCGTTTTGCCCCTAGCATGGGTAAAATGTTGACTTTTCATTCGGGTGGTCAAATGGATTTTGACCGATGACCGTGACGTAGTTCATGACGTCACGAGTTCATAGACAGGTGGCACGTTCAATTCCGACGTTCGAGGAAGAAGTTATGTCGTTAGGAAGTTTAGGGGCAATTTGGTAATTTTGGTTAAAAGGGCCAAATAGTTGACTTTTTGACTGGGATGTCCAATGTCCGAGGGAAAAGGACTATTACATAGATAAGGCTGATACGAATCCATAGACAGGCGGCACGTCGAATTCGGACGTTCGACGGCGAAGTTACGGTTCACGGAAGTTCAAGTGCACTATTGCACGAATTACGAAACAGGTTAACTTTTGGACTTTAGTGGGGCCCAGATATTTAATGGAGGCCCAATGGATGAGTGACAAGTGTCACCCATCCACAGGCCACCCAAATTGTATTCATGCATCTACCTTCACCGTGCATTTTCATTTTCTTCGTTCTAACTCACACCCATTACCCGATCTCACCCAACCATTCAAACCAATCCAACCCAATCCCAGAGTAGCAGGCCTGAGTGACCAGAGAGGGTTGTGAGAGACTAAGGACAGCTGCTAGGCGGCCAGAACCGCCGTGAACGGCGGCGTGGAGGCAAAGAACCCGTGAGGTACATGGTTGAACCCTTTTGCATTTTATTTTGGTTTTACATGCTATAGTTGATTCTAGGTGATTAGAATGAGCTTAGGGGCTTATTAGGGTCCTAATGGGATGGTTTTGGGAGCTGTTGGACAGCTGTGAAGCGGTGGGTGGATTTTGGAAAAACTAAACCGTTTGGTTCAAAATCAAACGAAGGGATTTAGACGTTTTCGGTTGTGTTAAGGATTCGAATGGATAGAAAACATCAAAATAGGTAGAAAGGAATCGAAAAGGAAAAAGTAGGATGAAAAATGGGGAGTCTAGGACACAGAACCGGTCATGCCGGTCCAGTTGGATCAGCCAAACCAGGTGAACCGGTCCAGCACAGTAAAACCGGTATGCTGGAGCTTGATGACGATGAACAGTGCACTGTGCACTCATGGGGTGCGTGAGGGCACGTGGGACATGATTTGGGGAAGTGTTCAACATATGAAATCTTCTATTTGATGTAACGAACAGTTTGGGACTGGTCTCGCGTCAATCAAACATTGTTTCGTTAGGTTTCGGGTTGTCTGAAGGTTTAGGGTCGGTTTAAATATAGTTAAAAGTTCGGGAAAATTACGGGGCTTGGGTAGGAGGTTAATTAAGTAGTTAGTAACCTTCTATTACAATTTGAACAGGTTCGGGAGTCCCGGTGACAGTGATCGGCTCGGGAGAGCCTACAGAACACAAATCTAGGCGGCAGCTCGGACGGTCTATGAGTGGACCTTGTTTTCTAAATTGGTGCATGCATAAATGGTTATTATATGTTTTAAATACTTGTTTGTGATGCCATGAGTGCATTTTGATGTGTGGTTACGTATAGGCACGTATTTCGAGGTTTCGGCCCTATACGGTGCCTATACGGGTCTGTATGTCTTTATTGGTCTAAATGAAATGGTTTTGGATTTCCAAAAGGTTAAACTCGGGTATGAGACCCATTTGGTTTTGTCTCGGGCATATGACGCTATTTACGACCTTCGGGTCTAGATCGTGGTCGCGGCGAGTGCTTTGTGCACGGCGATCGACGATACGACGCTCGCCTCCGGATTGAGATGTGTTCCTTCCAGAGAGGTCACGACGCACAATCTGTTGTCGGGTAGCCTGGGGAGGCTCGACTTCGGAGTGCTGACGGTTCAGGATATCGATCGGTGATGAGTGCACCATGATCTTGTGGTGGTCGCGTCGGTTGATACGTTCACGGCGACATACCAGGATTGAGGGCGGTCCTGGATGGATGGTTGCATGCATCACTATGATCGGAGTCGTGACTGACCCTTAGATATCGGGCATGGTGCCCAGTTGAGTCATATGTTCGGGCACGGGACCCAGTTGTTTTACACTGAGGATTTCGGGTCAGGTACCCTAGATGGATTTCCAAGTTCATGACGGTTTATGGGAACCGGCATGAACTCTGGAAAGGCCATTGTGGTTCATGACGGTTTATGGGAACCGGCATGAACCTTTGTCAGGTCATTGTGGTACATGACGGTTTATGGGAACCAGTCAAGGAGGATGTTGTCTATATGTATATGAATATAATGGATGTTATGGATCATGACGGTTCAGGGGAACCGGGCATGAATGTTTATGTTATGTATATATATGTTCATATACCTTCCTTTACTTCTATTATCTCCTCCGGGGAGGGTCGTTGGCCTAGGTGGACCCCGGAGTAGTCACGGAGCACCGACTAAGTGGAGTCACCCCCCAGTTGGGTTCCTTACTCTCAGGAAGGCTATGGTTACTATACCTCGAGTAGGATCAGTGATCTGCGGACATTGACCTTAACTTTGAGAAGACTCGGATTGAGACCCGGGTAGCAAGCGCGTAGCTTTGGATACCGTGACAGGATTGATTGTGTGACTTATATGTATACATATAATATATGATATGATATATGAGATTTGATATGTGGTGTGCATAGGTGTGCACAGGATTGAGCAGTGGCTCGTGTATGTTTATGGTTATGGGCTTAGTTCCCATATATGGTTTCTTTGGTTAAACGGTTTTCGAATGCATGCATGCTTTTTAGTGAAGGGTACAAATGTCTTCGATAAACTGTTTTTATAAACTTTTGTTTTGTCCACTCACAGCTTTTAATGTTTTGATTGCCCTTCAGGTTGACATCGGATGTGGACTGTAGTAGAGACCGAGATATCACATACCTCCTCCGGATCCTGGCGTAGTCTGATAGCCTGGGAGGGCAAAGGTCGGAAATATTCCTTGTCTGACACTTCGTGTCAGACGGGAGCAGGGTCATCCCGCGTTAATCCCGCGGGGGGGGGGGGGGGGGAGGGGGAGGATTGGGATGGGTCCTGTCAATTCAATCGAGTGATTAGCATAAGAGATTACCTAAGCTTGGTTAATGATCTAGTAATTGGGCGCCTGACTGTGAAGGAGAAGAAGAACAGCATTACATTGCTGAGACAGATTTGATCACCATGGCATGATCATCTGGAGATGCTGAGATTCGAGTACCTGTGTTCACAAGGAAGAATTATGATTTTTGGCGCATCAAAATGAAGACAATCCTCAGAGGTCATGATCTCTGGAAGTTTGTGGAGCAGGGAATACCTGAACCTGAGTTAGATGAAGATGGGGAGGAGATAGAGACACCACAGACAAAGGCTGATCAGATCAAAGATGCAAGGACACTTGGCCTGCTGCAGAATGCAATCACAGAGGAGATTTTCATCAAGATCTCAAATGAAGAAAGGGTTTGTGATGTCTGGGCCTTGCTAAAGCAGGAATATCGTGGTGATTATAAGGTAAGGTCTGTAAAACTACAGTCCCTTAGAAAAGAGTTTGAATACACTAGAATGAAAGATGATGAGAACTTGTCAGCCTACTTTTCTAGATTGTTTGGGGTAGTTAACATGATGAAAACATATGGAGAGGATGTTTCTGAGCAGAGATTAGCTCAGAAAATCCTGATTAGTCTAACTAAGTCTTATGATGCCATAGTGTCTATCTTGGAAGAAACTAAGGATATTGACAACATAAGCTCACAGTCCATTGTGGCCTCAATTAGAGCTTTTGATAAGAGATTTGAAATGCATCCTGAATCTGTTAAGAAAGCATTTTCTAGTCTACACATAAATCAGTCACAAAAAGGAATTTTAAGGCTAAGAAACCCTTCAAAGAAAGCAAACCTTGGACTAACAAGTTCCATGGTAACAAACCTGAGAAATCTCTTGAGAAAACATCTGCTAGTTCTAAGGGAGAAGGAAGTTCTAGTGAAGAGAAGTGCAAAATCTGTGGGAAATTACATAATGGCAAGTGCTGGTTTGAAGGGAAAACAAAATGTTACAAATGCAATAAGTTTGGTCACATTTCCAAGATCCGTGGGAGTAAACCATCAGTGAACATTGCTAAGCAAGTTGAAGAAGAAGAAGGGAACATGTTCTTTGCATGCAATGCTGCTTCTGTTGAGTAGAGTTCATAAATTTGGTATGTAGATAGTGCTTGTAGCAATCACATGATAGGTCATGAGTCCTTGTTGGTGGATATTGACAGGGATTTGAAGGTGAAAGTGAAGATGGGAACTAGAGATCTTGTGCAAGCTACTGGGAAGGGAACTCTGGTCTTCCAAACCAGAAATGGCAAGAAGCACATCAGAGATGTAACACCCCGGAAATTCGGAAAATGTAAACTTGTAAAATAATGAATAAAATAACGTTTTTACCCCTATGGTTAGTGTGGTCAATTTGTTGACTTTTTGATTGGTAGGTCGGACGGACGTTGATCGATGACCGTGACGTATTTCGGGACGTCACGAGTCCATAGACAGGTGGCACATCCAATTCTGACGTTCAGGAAAAAAGTTAAGACGTTAGGAAGTTCAGGGGCATTTTCGTAATTTGGATGATTAAGGGAAAAATGTTGACTTTTTGTTTGACTATTGATTTCCACACGACTCGAGGACCGTTAGGTTCGTCTCGATGCCCCGAGTACAACGACAGGCGGCACGCATCAAACAGACATCGGATGACCAAGTTACTGGTCACGGAAGTCGGAGGGCATTTTGGTAATTTGCCAACTTAGGGGATTTTGGTCATTTTGTGCATCGGTTACTGTTCACCACCGTGGAACAGAGTGTGCACGGCCATGCCGTGAGTGCCCTGCACGATTCCATTGTTTAATCTTGATAGTGGCTGTGTGGGGTGAATAGTTTAAGCCCTTTGAGGCAGTGGGAAACAAGGCTGAATGTTGGGACTGTATGCAGAGCACGGGAGAGATTTTTAAAAATGGTTATGGTTTCTGTTTACGGGAAACACATTTCACAGAGACCTCTGATGGATTCCCACGGGTTGTTTGCCACACTAATCGATTAACTGAGTTAGGGGAAGTGAGAGGGTTCATTTGGAATCAGTTGAGAGGTGAGAGCTGGAGAGAAAACCAGAGAGCTGAGTTTCTGGGAATTTGCCGGGAAATTCAAAGGTTGAGTTTTGAGGTGAGTTGAGCTAAACCATCAGTGGGATTAGCGGCCTGAGACCATTTCAAACACAACCGTGCAAGAATCGAAGAAGTTTGATCACGGTTTGCCCAGGAACCTGAGTTCCAGTTTCAGAGAAAATCCAGTGTTGTGGACGACTACTTCCAGGCCCGGACATTTCCGATGCTACCGAGGAGCGCACGGGGCGCGATTGACGCGTCCGAAAACCGTGAGTGGACTTTTGATTTCTAAACCGAGCATTCATGACTATTTTTACTCATCTCTCTTATGTTTTCATATATGATTTTATGATGATGCTATGATATTTCGGTTTTACGTAATTTCACATTTTTCGAGGTGATTATCGTAATTTACGTATTTCGAGGTTACGGTTTTCTCCAATGCATGAATGATGGTTTGATGAAGTAATTTGAGATGATTAGGCATGTTGCGTATTTATGATGTTTTGATTATATTTGTGAAGTAATTTCGGAAATTGCATGTGAAATCCGGACGTAAGTCCTATTATGACGATTTGTGATTATGGAATGATTTCTGGTAAACGGATCACAGAGGATCCTGGTTTATTGTACATTATAAAATGGTTTTGGGTTTAAAGACCCGATATGCTTGTTAGATCTAGTTTGGGTTTAAAGACCCGCTTAATTGATGACGGGGGCAGACCCGAAAATTGGGTTTAAAGACCCGGATTGAGTTTAAAGACTCGGTTATTGTGATACCCCCGAGGCCTATTGATTAAGTTTTGAGTTTAAAGACTCGTTGATATCCCGGGAAGGCCTGATATTGAGTTTAAAGACTCAGATGGATCCAACGGCTTGATTGTGATTACTTAATCAGTTTTACTTGGTTTGGTTGATTGGAAATTCAAAAATGACGATTTATGGATTTTGTTAATATTATATTATTTTACATGAGTTATGACGGTTTTCTGTAACGTTTTCCATGTGTTTCGAAAAAAAGGATTTCAAATGTTTAGTATACGGTTTTCGAACATCTGGTTATGCATTTGTGTTATAAAACTGGAGGGCGAACCCCGATTTCGTTAAACTGTTTTCTGTAAACTTTTTTTTCGGTCCAATCACACTTTGTTGTTTTAATTACCCTCCAGGTCGTGGTACGAGTTCGGAGGTTAGCGCCGAGGCAGAGGCAGAGGCAGATTCATAAAGTTTTCCGTTGCGGAGTAGTTAGTTCACAGAGTAGGATTTGTTCTTTAGCTTGTTTTGAAATTTTATGGCTCTGTGAAACTATGGACTTGAAGTCCAGTTGGTTGTATTATTTAATCTCCCTGGTCTGAGAATGGGTGTGATGTAATTTTATTTGGTTTTCCGGTCTTTTGTGTTCGATTGTCAGACGGGAGCAGGATGCTTCCCGATTATCGAGGCGATAATCGGGGTGGGTCCTGTCAATTGGTATCAGAGCATAGGTTTACGGTTCATGTCTGGCACTTGGGTGTGCCTTGATTATTGTACTAACTTGTGGCTCTTTCAGAAAAAGGACGATCGGCCATGCATCCGCGACGTGAACCCCTCCACGACCTGCAGATGGCGTCGCTAGTGATGCCGAGAGTGCTTCGATCAAGCGAGCCCAGCGTCTTGGGGCTACGGTGTTTAGTGGTGGGGCGGATCCCGAGGATGTCCACCGTTGGATTTCTCGGTTTGAACGGTTTTTTGCTGTGATGCACTGTCCTCCTGAGGAGTGAGTTGTGTTGGCCACCTTTTTGCTTGATGGATTTGCTTATGAGTGGTGGTATACTCTGGAGTTATCGGGTTGGGATGCCCGTACAGTGAAGTGGGAGACCTTTCGTGAATGGATTCTGGATCAGTATTATCCCCGTTCATTCTGTGATGCTAGGGAGACAGAGTTTCTGCAGCTCCAGCAGGGGAGCATGACCGTAGCAGAGTATGAGCAGAAATTTCAAATGCTAGCCCGTTTTGCTCCTACCTTTGTGTCTACTGAGGCTGAGAAATATCGTAGGTTTGAGCTTGGCCTATGAGGTGAGATACGGGCCATTGTGACGGCCGGAGCTTTTACTACCCTCAGAGAGTTGTCTGATGCCGCAGTGCGGGTTGAGGCTAGTCTCCCTACACGTCCACAGTATTCTGGTGGTGGACAACGTCGAGAGCGTTCATTTCCTGGATCGTATGGTCAGAGAGCCCCGAAGAAGGGACGTTATGGTGAAGCTTCGTCTGCAGGAAATGATCGTTATGGTAGACCTGGTAAATTTCAGAGTCCCAAATTCAGAGTGCCTAGGGCACAGTCGGCTCCGCAGGCGAGCGCGACCTCGGTTGCTTCCACAGGACGGCAGGGTGGTGGTTTTTTTCGAGATGCTTCCAGTGTTATCTGTTTCTTCTATGGCGTGCGGGGCCCCTACCGGAGGGAGTGTCCATCTTTACCACAAGGTGGTGGCGCAGGTCGGGGTGCAGCAGAGCAGGGATGGAACATAGCTGCAGTTTCTGGGACTGGGAGTACTAGGGGAGGAGGTGCTGGAGCGACTAGTGGACTGAGGGGCCGGGGCCGTGGGCGAGCAGTTGGACCATAGGCCCGAGTTTTTGCGGTTACGCAGCAGGAGGCCAGGGCAGCACCTGGTGTTGTGACATGCACACTCACGATCTTTGGACATGATGTTTGTGCTTTAATTGATCCCGGAGCTACTCATTCTTTTATCTCACGGGACTGTGAGTTGTTGGCAGGTAGAGAGGTGTCTGCACTGGACTGTGACATGGGTGTGAGTACGCCCACAGGAGATGTATTCGTGGTAAATCAAGTGTTGCGGGAGTGTCCCGTAATGGTAGGTGACGTGGGATTGGTAGCTGACCTGATACTCCTGGACTTACACGACTTTGATGTCATTTTGGGAATGGATTGGTTGACACTCCATCATGCTTCTATCGAATGTGTCGATAAGAGGGTTAATTTTCGGAGTCCAGGGTTACCTGAAACTACCTTTCAGGGAATTCAGCGAGCAACTCCTGTTGGGGTGATTTCAGCCCTGAAGGCAAGTAAGTTGTTGAGGAAAGGGTGCCAAGGATACTTAGCTCAAGTGATGGACGCACGTGCTGCATCGTTGAGAGTGGAGGATATACCGATAGTACGGGAGTTCCCGGATGTCTTTCCGACGGATCTACCGAGATTGCCACCTCACCAAGATATCAAGTTCACAATTGATCTGGTTCCAGCTACCCAACCTATATCTCAGACTCCGTATCGTATGGCGCCAGCTGAATTGAAGGAACTGAAGGCGCAGTTGCAAGAGCTGCTTGAGTTGGGATTTATTAGACCGAGTGTATCCCCTTGGGGAGCTCCGGTATTGTTTGTGAGGAAAAAGGATGGGAGTTTGAGACTCTGCATTGATTACAGGCAACTGAACAAAGTAACAGTCAAGAACAAATACCCCTTGCCTCGGATCTATGACTTGTTCGATCAGCTGTGAGGAGCACAGTACTTCTCCAAAATCGATCTTCATTCTGGGTATCATCGATTGAGGGTTAAGGATGAGGATGTGCCCAAGACAGCCTTTAGGACCCGATATGGTCATTATGAGTTCCTCGTGATGCCGTTCGGTTTGACCAACGCACCCGCAGCATTTATGGACTTGATGAACCAAGTGTTACAGCCATACTTGGATCACTTCGTCATCATGTTCATCGATGATATTCTAGTCTACTCGAAGAGTGCGGAAGAGCACGAGGAGCACTTAAGGATGGTGCTAGGTACCCTGAGGGAAAACAAGTTGTATGCGAAGCTCAGTAAGTGTTAGTTTTGGTTGACGAGCGTGAGTTTCTTGGGGCATGTGATCTCGACTGACGGAATCAGTGTGGATTCTCAGAAAATTGAAGCAGTGGCGAAGTGGGAACAACTGAAGACCGTCACTGAAGTCAGAAGTTTCTTGGGTTTGGCTGGCTATTACAGGAGGTTTGTAGAGGGTTTCTCTACCATTGCTGCCCCATTGACAAGACTGACAAGGAAGGAAGTCAAGTTTGTCTGGGATGACCATTGTGAGCGTAGTTTTCGGGAGTTGAAGGAAAGGTTGATATCTGCTCCTATACTGACCCTTCCAGACGACAGTGGGGAATTCGAGGTGTACAGTGATGCATCCTTACAGAGATTGGGATGTGTGCTAATACAGCATGGGAAAGTGATTGCCTATGCTTCGCGCCAGTTGAAGCCGCATGAGCGCAACTATCCCACGCACGACTTGGAGTTAGCTGCTGTCGTGCATGTGCTGAAAATTTGGAGACATCACTTGTATGGTGCGACTTACAAGCTGTTCACGGATCATAAGAGCCTGAAGTACTTGTTCACCTAGAAGGACTTGAATATGAGGCAACGAAGGTGGCTGGAGCTAATTAAGGATTATGATTGCACAACTGAGTACCACCCTGGAAAAGCTAATGTGGTGGCTGATGCTCTAAGCCGGAAGTCAACGCATTCTGTGGCACACCTACGGATGGTTCATTTGCCGCTATTAGTTGAACTCCGCAAGACTAGCATTGATTTGGGACTGGATAGCCAAGGTGCCTTGCTGGCTAGTTTTCATGTGAGACCACTCCTAATCGATCGGATCGTTGATGCTCAATCTCAAGATCCTATCTCGTGTGTACTTCAGATTGAAATGGAAGCCGGTGAACGGCAAGATTTTACCGTCAGAGAGGATGGAGCCTTACTAAAAGAATGACGGTTGTGTGTGCCGGACGACGAGGCACTGAAGAAGGAGATTTTGGATGAGGCTCACAGTTCGGCCTACGCGATGCATCTTGGTGGGACCAAGATGTATCGAACATTGCGAGAACATTATTGGTGGCCTGGTATGAAACGAGAGATTGCTGAGTTTGTCAGCAGGTGTCTGATTTGCCAGCAAGTGAAGGCTGAGAGACAGAGACCTTATGGAGCCTTGCAACCACTACCTATCGTGGAATGGAAATGGGATAACATAACGATGGATTTTGTGTTTGGACTTCCTAGGACACCCAGAGGTCACGATGGAGTTTGGGTGATTGTGGACAGACTTACGAAATCAGCTCATTTCTTGCCGGTACGAGAGAACTTCAGGATGACACAGTTTGCTCAGCTGTTTATCGATGAGATCATCCGTTTGCACGGTACTCCAGAATCAATAGTTTCGGACAGAGACCGGAGGTTTACTTCTCGGTTTTGGAAAAGTCTACAGGAAGCTTTTGGGACGAAACTTCGTTTCAGCACTGCATTTCATCCTCAGACTGACGGTCAGTCTGAGCTGACCATCCAGATATTGGAGGATATGATGCGAGCCTGCGTTTTGCAATTTCAAGGCACTTGGGAATCACATCTAGCCTTGATGGAATTTGCCTATAACAACAGCTATCAGGCGAGCATTGCGATGGCTCCTTAAGAAGCCTTGTACGGACGGCAGTGCAGAACCCGGTTGTGCTGGACGGACGTGGGTGAAAGGAAGCTGACTAAATCCGAATTGGTGGAATTGACAACAAAGAAGGTCAAACTCATCAGAGATAGGCTCAAGGCAGCCCAAGACAGACAAAAGAGCTATGTGGACCATCAGATTAGAGATCTTGAGTTTGCGGTCAGAGATCGGGTATTTCTGAAACTGTCCCCTTGGAAAGGTGTAGTGAGATTTGGCAGGCGAGGAAAGTTGAGCCCTCGTTTTATCGTACCATATGAGATTACTGAGAGGATTGGCTAGGTGGCCTACAGGTTAGCACTACCGCCAGAACTTTCGAAAGTCCACGACGTTTTCCATGTGTCGATGCTGCGGAAATATGTGTTGATGCATCTCACGTACTGGAGGAGCAACCTATTGAACTTCGAGAGGACTTGAGTTTTAAAGAATAGCCGGTACAAATTTTGGACCGAAAGGATAAGGTGCTACGTCGGAAAACCGTTCCCCTGGTTAAGGTTCTCTGGAGGAACCAGAATGTGGAGGAAGCCACATGGGAACTCGAGGCGCAGATGCGGGAGCAGTTCCCCTATTTTTTTCCTTGAAATTTTGTCCCGAAAACTCGGAAAATGTAAACTTGTAAAATAATGAATAAAATGACGTTTTTACCCATGTGGTTAGTGTGGTCAATTTGTTGACTTTTTGATTGGTAGGTTGAACAGACATTGACCAATGAGCGTGACGTAGTTCGGGACATCACGAGTCCATAGACAGGTGGCACGTCCGATTCTAACGTTCAGGGAAAAAGTTATGACGTTCGGAAGTTCAGGGGAATTTTCGTAATTTGGACGATTAAGGGAAAAATGTTGACTTTTTGTTTGACAATTGATTTCCACACGCCTCGAGGGCCATTAGGTTCATCTCGATGCCCCGAGTACAACGACAGGCGGCACGCATCAAACGGACATTGGATGACCAAGTTACGGGTCACGGAAGTCAGAGGGCATTTTGGTAATTTGCCAACTGAGGGCATTTTAGTCATTTTGTGCATCGGTTACTGTTCACCACCATGGAACAGAGTGTGCACGGCCATGCTTTGAGTGCCCTGCACGATTCCATTGTTTAATCTTGATAGTGCATGTGTGGGGTGAATAGTTTAAGCCCTTTGAGGCAGTGGGAAACAAGGCTGAATGTTGGGACTGTATGCAGAGCACGGGAGAGATTTTTAAAAATGGTTATGGTTTTTGTTTGCGGGAAACACATTTCATAGAGACCTCTGATGGATTCCTACGGGTTGTTTGCCACACTAATCGATTAACTGAGTTAGGGGAAGTGAGAGGGTTCATTTGGAATCAGTTGAGAGGTGAGAGCCGGAGAGAAAACCAGAGAGCTGAGTTTCTGGAAATTTGGGGGGAAATTCAAAGGTTGAGTTTTTAGGTGGGTTGAGCTAAACCGTGAGTGGGATTAGCCTTCTGAGACCATTTCAAACACAACCGTGCAAGAATCGAAGAATTTGATCACGGTTTGCCCAGGACCCTGAGTTCCACTTTCAGAGAAAATCCAGTGTTGTGGACGACTACTTCCAGGCCCGGACATTTCCGAAGCTACCGAGGAGCGCACGGGGCGCGATTGATGCGTCCGAAAATCGTGAGTGGACTTTTGATTTCTAAACCGAGCATGCATGACTATTTTTACTCATCTCTCTTATGTTTTCATATATGATTTTATGATGATGCTATGATATTTCGGTTTTATGTAATTTCACATTTTTCGAGGTGATTATCGTGCTTTACGTATTTCGAGGTTACGATTTTCTCCTATGCATGAATGATGGTTTGATGAAATAATTTGAGATGATTATGGATGTTACGTATTTATGATGTTTTGATTATATTTGTGAAGTAATTTCGGAAATTGCATGTGAAATCCGGACGTAAGTCCTATTATGACGATTTGTGATTATGGAATGATTTCTGGTAAACGGATCACGAAGGATCCTGGTTTATTGTACTTTTTAAAATGATTTTGGGTTTAAAGACCCGGTTAATTGATGACGGGGGCGGACCCAAAAATTGGGTTTAAAGACCCGGATTGAGTTTAAAGACTCGTGATGGATCCAACGGCTTGATTGTGATTACTTAATCAGTTTTACTTGGTTTGGTTGATTGGAAATTCGAAAATGACGATTTATGGATTTTGTTAATATTATATTATTTTACATGAGTTATGACGGTTTTCTGTAACGTTTTCCATGTGTTTCGGAAAAAGGGATTTCAAATGTTTAGTATACGGTTTTCGAACATCTGGTTATGCATGCGTGTTATAAAACTGGAGGGCGAACCCCGATTTCGTTAAACTGTTTTCTGTAAACTTTTGTTTCGGTCCACTCACACTTTGTTGTTTTAATTACCCTCCAGGTCGTGGTACGTGTTCGGGGGCAAGCGCCGAGGCCGAGGCAGAGGCAGAGGCATAAAGTTTTCCGTTGCGGAGTAGTTAGTTCACAGAGTAGGATTTGTTCTTTATCTTGTTTTGAAATTTTATGGCTCTGTGAAACTATGGACTTGAAGTCCAGTCGGTTGTATTATTTAATCTCCCTGGTCTGACAATGGGTGTGATGTAATTTTATTTGGTTTTCCGGTCTTTTGTGTTCGATTATCAGATGGGAGCAGGATGCTTCCCGATTATCGAGGCGATAATCGGGGTGGGTCCTGTCAAGAGATGTGATGTTGGTTCCAGGTCTTGATGAAAACCTGCTAAGTGTGGGTCAAATGGTTGAGCATGGATACTCACTAGTATGGACACGACACACAAAATTGCCAACATGACACACATAATTGCCAACATCAAGATGACAGGGAACATATGCTTTCCTTTGACACTTGATTCAGTGACTTCAGTGGCAATAAAAGAAACAGTAGAGGGAGATGCTGAGCTATGGCACAGACGATTTGGACATCTGAACTTTATAAGCCTTAAGATGTTGTAGAACAAGGAAATGGTAGTTGGTTTGCCTAGTCCAAATTCCAAGTTCCTGGTGCCTAGTAATCAACAATTCAGTATGAAGTTATCATCAATTCACAATCAATTCAGCTTCAATTCAACATCAATTCAGCTTCAATTCAACATCAATTCACATTGAATTCAACAAGTACTAGATTAGACAATGAACACTTACCAGTTGCTTATTCAAAGTTCCAGACTTTACAGCTCTGGTAGCATCTCTCTCTTTCCTCTTTTCTTGCTTACGCCTGAATTTTGCTTCCTTTGTAGGGTCCTTTTGGTTGTGTACATGCATTTCTCTTGTGTCCGCCAGCCCCACGATTACCACATCTAAGTGTAGACTGGTATCTTGTATACTTGTTAGGATTTACAGGTGCCTGATACGCTTAAACTACGTATTTAAATAAACGCGTAATTCAAGTATATACTTATTTTAAAATCCTTTTTGTGTCATTTTAGTATTGGTAAATAAGGATCATTCTTAACCGGGGAAATTAAGGACAATAAGTAATGGTCAGTGAAAAAGAATAAATGAATAATATGGGGGAGTTTTGAACAAAGTGTAATCGTAAAAATACATGTATAAACAATTATGAAATCAATTATACTGCTAATTTAACATTTGTACAAGTGACTTTCTTCAAACATACATCTTAAGAACACTCTAGCATTTGCACATATTGAACTAATCACGAAATTTTACCTTAATCATCTCAATTACCTTCTTACATTTTTCAATATTATAAATGCAACGACAACGGCTGACATTTACAATATGATTCACCTTTCGTTTTTAACTGAATGCGCTAACATCGATTAACATTAAGTCTCTTCAATCTTATTCTAAGTGCACTGACAACGTATAAAACACATAGCATCAAATTGAAGTATAAACCACTAAAATGTATTAAATAACTAAAATTCATGAAGTAAGACACATGGAGATTGTATTTAATACTTACAAATATTAGAAAGAAAATATCACACATATATTGAATTATAAATAAAATCAATAACAAAAATAAGCGTTATGTAGATAGAGAGCAACTGTTACACTTTCAGTGTGGATGAAAATTATGGATTATTATTGACACGGTTCTCTGACAACGGAAGAGACCTTGTGAAGATGGAGGATCAAACATGGGAATTTCGAACTTGAACTCTTAAATTGCATTGGAAATATTTTTCCTAAGTTTTTCTTAAGGAAGGTTCAAAGTGTGCCTAAAGCAAAAGTCCTTAAACTATGAGAATGACCCCCTATTTATAAGGAAAGTGCCACTAAAAATGTAAAAAAATAAAATGAAAATGAAATGAAAATTACAATTAAAAATAAATGGTGAAATGATGAGCTTGTGGCTGATTTTTGGTGGAAAATGGTTGAAAAACCTGCCCAAATGGGGTAGTTTTGATGCAGTTGGGAGAAGGGCATGAAGTGTTGGAATTCGGCAGAGAGCTGCTGAGCTGGAATCATGGAATTCACCGAGTCAGCTGCTAAAGAGATGCAGTAGATCAGGTGGCCGGTGCAAGGCATAGGCTACAGGTTCGATGGACGTGGGCTGGCAGGTGGACTAATGCTTCAACAGATCAGGCACAGAGTGGGGTTCATCTTTTGGTACACATGCGCCAAAATTGTCAAGCAATCTTGGATGGTGCACGCCGAACCCATCCAATGGGTTGCGCTGAGGTTCTGGGTTGGATTCACGAGGATTGGTCCGTGGGCTTGGGCTGCGCAGAATTTTGGGCTTGGTCTGCGGATTGCTGGGCCATGAACAAGAGATGGATTTGGGTTGATGTTGACTGGGCTGCGTCGCTGGATTTTGTAGGATGCTACCAAATTTCCAAGAGATTTTTGGTAGCCTCCAATGTTTCAATCATATCTTCTTCATTATAACTCCGATTGGGACGATTATTTTGCCAAAATGCTCAAAATTTCAAGCTTTATTTATTTATGAAAATTTCTCACAAAATATATTATTTTTTCCAATTGTTTGACATTTTAACATTAAAAGAAAAGTATAAACGGCATAAAATAATATAAAATAAAGATTAATTAAAGGCCTATCAAATATCCCCACACTTAAAACTTTGTTAGTCCCTAGCAAATACTAAAATTAAACTAAGATTTTTAAACAACTAAGCTATTAACCATTTGTCTCAAAATTTCATTAATATGCATATGGCATTAAAGATTTTCACTTGAAAACATTTAAGCATATGGAATCCAAGAGTTAATAAATGGTAACAAAATTTTTCAACAAGTAAGATAATGAGTAAACTTTGGTGAAATGAATCTCAACATGAATAAAACAAGTATGAATCAACGCACAAGGGTATGAACTCATAATTCACTCAATTTGTAAGGGTTTGCGTTTACGCTCAAGGTATGTGAGAATGATGCTCATATAATATAAATAAACTATTTTGTAAAATCTCAAACAAACACCTCAAGATAAAAATGAAACATACTTGCACAAATGAACCAAAACCATAAGCTTACTCTAGTGATAAACTCAACTAACCAAAATTTACCATCTTAAAGATCATAAGGTCTTTATGAAGGTTGTAATGGGGCTAAGTTTAGAGGCAAGGAATACATAGGATAAGTGGTACTTAAATTCGTTCTAAGACTCAATAGACTCTCAAAACGTAGCATAGTTTCCCATCCTTAGTGAAATGATGTCAATAATCCATCCTTTCGAACATATGCCAAGTTTCATCATGTTAGGTCACACATTCATTCTTGTATTGGATTTACAAGCATAAGGGACTTAACTCAAAATGTACATAATCAAACCTTATTACCTTGAGAGAGACTAAAAAACATTGTGTTTTCATCATTTTTCAATTTCTTATCTCGTTTATTTTTTAAAAGGTAATAACATGTGTCAATATTAAACAAAGTTCAAGTAAGTTAATCCATAGAATACAAATACAAGTCTTCAAAACATCATCAATTTCTATTCACACCATCTTTAGGTCTTCAATTGAGTTTTTGGAACAGATGTTTATACTATGCTCAAGTGTTTAGATATTCATGGTGATGAAAGAAATGCTTAATGTGGGCTCATATAGGGTTAAAACGAAGGGGGTCGCAACTTGTGTGCACAAATAAGGAACATAGATGTTTGAATATGTGGTGTTAACCATAATACCTTAATCATGTCCAAAATTAGAGAGTTCATTGACTTAAAAGTTTTGAAAATCACATAGAAGAGGTTCTAGTCCTCTAGAGTTCATTAAAAACTATGGCAAACAGTTATGAGGCATATGCATATCAATTTATATAAAGAACTTATGAATCACTCATCAAAGATATATGTAAAGTTCTAAAGCTCACAAAAGGTTCATATGATGCATACTTATCTTAACATGCTCGTTTATGTACCAGTTTAACATGCATTATTTATAAGTCATAAACACTTAATCACAAAGTATTAACAAAAAAATTCAAGTTGTAGTGATCATCTTTATAGACTTATTGTATTTGATTTTCCTACATTCTTATCATTGACAGGTTAAAGGGCATACTAAGACTTGGACAAACACTAAGTTAAAAATGAAAAAAACTAAATTTTCTTTTAAAATTTTATGAAAAAAATTTATTGCAAAATTATAAAACCCGGCCCTTTCCCCACACTTAAGCTCTACATTGTCCTCAATGCAAGCAAGTAGAAAGTAAATGAACATAGAATCAAAGTAAGGAAAAGGATTTACGAAAATAAAGTAAGAAAAACATTAAATAAACAAAGTAAAAGAGAGTGGAGGGTTGAAAGAAAACAAATCTGCGTTCATGACTCCTTCACAACTCGAGAACACATTGGGTTGCCTCCCAACAAGCGCTTGAAGTTTAGCCTCCATCCAACCTAGACCAAGTGCTTAAATCAACTCCTATGATGTGAGGCGATAACATCCTTTCTGACTCCACATCATGTTCTCCAAATGCCTCGATGTAAGGCTTCAATCTGTGGCCATTTACCTTGAACTCTTTTCCGGTTTCAATGCTTTTGATCTGTATGGCTCCATGGGGAAACACATTAGTTACAACAAAAGGAATTACCCATATGGAAAATAACTTACTAGGAAAGAGTCTAAGTCTTGAATTGAACAACAAAACTTTCTAGCCAATGTCAAACGTTTGACTCTTGATCTGTTTGTCATGAAATGCATTAGCCTTTCTCCTTTTAGATCAGAGTGTTCTCAAATGCATCATTACTGATCTTCTCAAGCTCACTCAACTGGAGCTTTCGATGCAACCCAGCCTCATCCAGCTTTCATATTGAAAGTCTGGATAGCCCACCATGCTTTGTGTTCCAATTCCATTGGAAGGTGGCATGCTTTGCCATAGACCGACCTATAAGGTGACATTCCTATAGGGGTTTCGTAGGCCGTCCTATATGCCCAAAGTGCATCATCCAACCATTGGCTCCAATCCTTATAATTAGGGCCCACAGTTCTCTCTAAGATCTTCTTGATCTCTCTATTCCTGACATCGACCATTCCACTCGTTTGAGGATGATAAAGTGTAGATACTCTGTGAGTGACACCGTACCATTTCATTAAGTCTTCAATGGTCTATTTGCAGAAGTGACTTCCACCATCGCTTATTAAGACCCGTGGGATCCCAAACCTAGAAAGAATGTTAGTTCTGAGGAAATATGCAACACTTTTAGAGTCATTAATCCCGCTAGCCTTAGATTCCACCGATTTCAAGACATAATCAACGACAAGTAAGATATAGAGATAACCATTAGATTGAGAAAATGGACCCATAAAATCGATACCCCAAATTTCAAATAATTCAACAGTTAAAACATAATGTTGTGGCATTTCATCTATACATCCTAAGTTTTTGGATATTTGGCATTTATCACATGCTAAACAGAATGAATGTGCATCTTTAAAATGTGTAGGCGAATATAATCCAGATTCTATGATTTTAAGTGCAGTTTTCTAGATCCAAAGTGTCCTCCACAATGGTTATGGAAGAATTCTAGGACCGATTTATGTTTAGTATTAGGGACACATCTCCTAATTAGCAAATCTGCACAGTGTTTCCATAAATAAGGTTCATCCCAAACATAGTACCTAGCATGCTTCTTGAGTTTATCTTTTTGTGCACGAGTTAAAGTTGTAGGTAACTTCTTGGTGACTAAGTAATTGACAATACCAGTATACCATGGAGTACTTACCTCGATTCCAAAGCGTTTTTCATCCGGACACATCTCTTGAATCACCACAGGATATCGTTCATGTACTATGCGGCTCAAGTGGTCAGCTACCACGTTTTGTACACCTTTCTTGTCCCTAATCTCGATGTCAAACTCTTGAAGAAGAAGAACCCATTGGATTAGCCTTGGTTTAGCTTCCTTCTTGGCCAGAAGATACTTTAGTGATGCATGATCAGTGTAATTAATTACTTTAGTTCGAAGTAAATAAGAGCGAAACTTATCTAAAGCAAAAAAATAGCAAGCAACTCCTTCTCAGTTGTGGTGTAGTTCATATGGGTATCATTCAAAGTTCTGGATGCATAGTATATGTCATAGGGCTTCTCATCCTGATTTTGTCTAAGAACGGCACCAACTGTATAATCAGAGTCATCACACATTAGTTTAAAGGGTAAGGACCAATCTGGGGCACAAAGAATGGCTGCTGTGGTTAAAAGTTCTTTAAGCTTCTTAAAAGCTATCTGGCAATCTACATCAACAAAAAATGGTGTCTCCTTCTGAAGCAATCGGCACAAGGGCTTTGCAATGTGGGAAAAGTCCTTGACAAATATTCTATAGAAACCTATGTGACCAAGAAATGAACGAAGTTCTCTCGCGGAAGTGGGAGAGGGTAAGTGGTGCACAATATCAACTTTAGATTTATCAACTTCGATTCCTTTTTCAGAGGCAATATGGCCTAAGACTATCCCTTGGCTAACCATGAAATGACATTTTTCTCAGTTAAGCACTAGATTAGTTCTGACACATCTTTGTAAGATAAGTTCTAAGTGTTCTAAGCATGTGTCAAAACTATCCCCAAAGACACTGAAATCGTCCATAAATACTTCAATTATTTTTTCGACATATTCAAAGAAAATAGAAAGCATGCATCTTTGGAACGTACCTGGGGCGTTGCATAAGCCGTAGGAAATTCTCATGTAGGAAAAAGTACCAAAGGATAAGTGAAAGTCATTTTTTCTTAATCGTTTTGAGCTATACAGATTTGATTGTACCTGGAATAACCATCAAGAAAACAGTAATAAAAAGGACTGGCTAACCTTTCAAGCATTTGATCGATGAAGGGCAAAGGGAAGTGGTCCTTCCTGGTTTCTTTGTTAAGGCGGCGATAATCTATGCAGACTCTATATCTAGTCACTATTTTCTGGGGCACGAGCTCACCCTCACTATTCTCAAAAACTGTGACTCCACTTTTTTTCGAAGCTACTTAGACTGGTGAGACCCATTTATTGTCTGAAATTGGGTAGATGACACCACAATCCAAGAGTTTGATTACCTCTTTCTTCACGACATCCATCATCGGAGGACAGAGGTAACATTGAGCTTCGCGAAAGGGTTTTGCATCATCTTCTAACAAGATTCGATGCAAACAGGTTGTATGGTTGATTCCCTTGATGTTTGACAAAGTCCATCTAATGGCTGTCTTATACTTAGTCAAGACATGCACCAATCTTTCTTCATGTGATTTAGTCAGTACAAAAGACACTATGACTGGAAAATTAAGTGTCATTAGGGCCGAGATAAGCATATTTCAGGTGGTTAGGTAGAACCTCGCTTGAGAATAGAGGCCTGAACCACTGAAGGAAGAGTTTCATCAGCACCAACTGAAAATGACAAAGGCATAGGAGGATTTACCATTAAGGAGTCCTCATTGAGAGCCATAACTTCTTCCCAAATTTGATGCTCTAGTTCATAGTCTATGTCTTCAACCAAGGCATCCCTTAGTTGAGTTAGGCCTACTTTTTCTTGAATCATCATATTGAGTGCATCTTCTCGAATTGACTCAAGATGTTTCCCTGCAAAACACGTGCACACATCAATATAAAAATTAGTTTAAGTAGTGGAACTAGGGTACCTAATGGCTTCAAAAATGTTGAATCCTATTTCCTCCCCATCGACTTCCATAGTTATTGTGGCCTTGAATACATCGATCTAGGTTTTGACAGTTCTCATGAATGGTTGTCCCAACAAAATTAGTGGAGCTTGATTCGTAGAGGAATCCTCCATGTATAGGACATAAAAATCTGCAGGGAAGATGAGCTGGTTAACCTACACAAGAACATCTTCAATGCATCCCTTAGGATACACGTTATAAAGATTGGCTAATTGAATGATAACATCGTCACATTTTAGTTTACCTAAACATAGGGCAACATATAATGCATATAGCATAACATTAATGGATGCACCTAAGTCTAGCATGGATTTATCAAAAGACTTGCTACAAATCACGTAGGGGACAGAAAAACTCCTTGTATCCTTCAACTTTTGGGGGTAGCCATCGTTGAATTATAGCAAAACTATTTCACTCACCATCAAAACCTCATACCCCCTCGTTTGGCGCCTTAGATTGCATAACCAGAAACTTTTCGTACTTTGGCACTTGGTTGATGTACTCGATCAAGGGCATGTTGATTTACACCCTCTTGAAGATTTCTAAGATTTCCTCGTCGGATTAATCCTTCTTAAACTTTGCGAGCCTACTTGGAAATTGTGCATGCATAAATAGAGAATTAGTAACAACCGAATTTCAAGGGATATGGTCATTACCTTGTGTGTTGGTAGGTTGAACTGGTGGTTATACCATGGTGATCATAGTTGCCACTATGTGCTTTTTAGTCTAAAAAATAGCTAGATCTAGTTCTATGTCACCGAGCACTTTACCACTTCGAGTAATAGTCGATTTCTCCTAAAGTCTTGCATTCGGGGTGGACGTAGGTTGAGGTGGAAGCACCCCACTGGCTTGGATCTTACCCATGAAGTCCATGACCTTGCCTATTTGGTACTTGAGATCAGCGATCTCTTTTTACCGATTCTGTTGACCTGTTACAAGAGCCTTAGTCGAAGCCATTAGTGTTTGCTGCCATTGGGAAATAGCAGTTAACATTTTATCATAATCAGGATTAAAGGATGAAGAGATATGATTATTTGCATGATTATGAGAAAATTTAGAAAATGGGACTAGAGGCCTTGGTTGCCATGTGGGTCGTTGGAAATGGTTCTGGGCATGGTTTGGGCCTGTAGACATGTGCTAAGGGTTCAGGACACGGTCTCTCCAGCTGTAACCTTGGTCCTCCTTGAAAGACTCCAACGGCGTGTGCCATCTCAGTTCGGTTGTCTTTCTCTGTTGCAGTGTAGGGGCATTGGCCATCAAGGTGGCCTTGAGAGCATATGAAACAAATCGGAGCTACCTACTTCTTAAGTTCTAACACATTCGAAAGCATGGAGGTGATCTTATCTAATTTAGAATCATTGATAACTTTGGAACACACCTCATGTACCTTTCTTGGAAGAGGCTTGACACCTTGATATTGTGCATCATTGAGTGCACGACTTTCAAGTAGTGCACAACTGTCTGCTAAGCTTCTAGCTAAGAAACTTCCATTAGCTGCAGCATCAAGTAGTCCTTTGTCCCAACCCTTGAGTCCTTCATAGAATTAGGTTAAAAGGTAGCCTTTAATGATCGCGTGAGTAGGGCATGAAGCACAAAGTCTTTAAACCTCTCGTAATACTGGCTGAAATTCTCATCATGTTCTTTTTTCTTGATTCCAGTGATCTCATTTCTTAAGACCGCAATCTTTGAGGCAGGGAAGTACTTAGTGAGAAATTCCTGAATCAACTTCTCCCATGAGTCAATATGATTAGGTGCGAGCCCCAAAATCCATACTCATTCTCTATCTTCCAAGGATAACGAGAAAGCTTTCAGCTTCATGATTTCTAGGTTTGCATCATCTGGATACATGCTACCAATAATGAATAGGAACTCAGTCAAGTGTTTGTGTGGATCTACGTTCCTAATTCCGTCGAGCTTGGGTAGTTGATGAAGGACTACTCTTAAACTCAATATCTTTTTTGTTGGTTCTAGGCTCAGGATATTGGATGTAGAAGTTTGTAATGCCATTCTTGTTTGTGCAGGTCTGTAATGCCCCGAAAATAAAAAAAATGTAAAATATTAAAATAATGTGTAAAATGACGTTTTTACCCTTAGGGGATATGGCTAAAAGTTGACTTTTTGTTTGAAATATTTTTTGTACATTTTTCAAGGACCATTGTGTAGGTCTCGGGACGCTGAATTCGTAGACAGGTGGCACGTCGAAAACGGAGCTCGGATGAAAAAGTAATAGGTTTGGGAAGTTCAGGGGCAAAATGGTAAATTACGACGAAAAGGGTAAGATGGTAATTTTAGGCAAGGGTAAACGGTGCAAGTAATTGATATGAAATGGTTTAATGTGCTGATTCAACCTACTTTAGTTGAGAGAGTGACACCTGCCACTTGATTTGAGATGATTAGTGGCACTTGGTTGCTTTGTTGGACAATGACTTAAGTTAATTAATCTGTTGCACATTATCATATAGGATTAAGTCTTATATGAATATCATTATTCGACTAAGACAAAAACAGAGAACAACATACAAGCTCGTTAAACCTTGATTGATCAATCATCCCAGAGAGTGAGAGATACTGAACAGAGGACAAAAATGGAGAAATTGAGAGAACAATTGAGTGAAAACTGAGAGGAATTGGAGCGGGAACCATCTGAGAACAAAACCCGAAAAATCACCAAAAAACATAAAGATCGAATTTGATCCCTTAGACGATTTTGATTGAAATTTTCATGATATTTAGCTTTCTGGGAGCTAGACGACTCGAACCAAATCAATTGGGAAGTCAATTGATGGTGAATTGATGAAGAACAGACCCTGCGATCCCTTTGAATTTTGGAGATTTAGTTCGATTACTTGGAGGTAAGGAACCTTGAAATTACTTTGACATTTGTATTTAGAATGGACGTGGGATGCTTCTGGTGTAATTAATTGAATGAAACAGGTCGATTTTGGGTAGAACCCGAATTAGGACACGTCGGGTATCTATGTTGAGTTGAGAGATTTTGGGAATGGTTTCATCAAATTGAAGTTACAGATCCTTAACATATATAGAAGTGATGATAACGAGTGAAAGAATGAATAAAATTGAGGTCAAATCGAGGGAGATTGCACCGGGTCTGATCACGGGTTCACAACCCGTTTAACAGAGAAACGGGCGAGAGAGACGAACTGTAGCTGCACTGTTCACTGCGCGTGAGGGCGCGTGGCTGAGAATTTGATCGTGGGTCCAACATAATTTTTGATGTTCTCGATGATACGGACCTATTGGCGTTGGTTTCGGGTCAATCGGATATGAATTTAGAGTAGTTTTTCGTACCCGAAGAGTGTTCCGACGATTAGGGAATTTGTACATGGGGTCATGTGATAACCTAGTAACCTACTAGTCCTTTGTTTGACAGGCCCGAATATTTCCAAAACGTCGGAAGAGAACGAATAGCTCGAAACTGAACAATCTGGACGGTGTGTGAATGGACTTTTGTTTTCTACCCTGAATGCATGCATATATGTTTTAAATGCTTTATGATATGATTTGAAATGATTTGGTATGATTGATGTTTCGATATGATGATTTTCAGATTTATATGCTTTTGGGAACAATTTTCAAGAAACTCTTGATATTGTTGTTTTGGGCGAAGACCCGGGATTTGAGCTTGATTTTGACTCAGATTATGAGTCTGGAACTAGATTTGATGGATTTGTATTATTATTGAGATTGTGATTACACAGATTTGCGTGAAACTAGTTTACGGATTTTGAAAAATGGTTTTGATATTAAATGAAACTGTTTTCACTGATTTTCTTGATGATGATATATTGTGGTTATTAGGGCTTTCAGTGTGAAATATGTTTCCCCCGAAGTGCACCCTGGAGATAGCGCTCGCCTCCGGGATGGAAGTGTTTACCCCGGAGAGGTCACGTAGCACGGTCTGTTGTAGTGCACCCGAGGGAGGCTCGACTCAGACCAGATGTGCTGGATGATATGGAGGTCAGTCGGTGATATGTTCACGACGACCTGGATTGCCGGCTGGTGATGTGTTCACAGCGGCGGATGCTCGGATTTTGAGCGGTCCTTGAACCTATTGATTTGCACGCATTGCAGGGATAACGTGACTATATATTGAACCTGGATTCTGTGGTTTTATTGATGTTTGAAATTTTTATTTGTGTCTTGATTCTTTAACTTATACCTTATGATATGCATGCATGTTTGCGAAACTGGAGGGTAAGACTATATTTTGATAAATGTATTTCTAAACTTTTATTTTTGTCCACTCACACCTTTGATGTTTTATGTACGCTCCAGGCCAGTGCACAGGTACTGAGGCTAGTATCGAGGCAGAGGAATAAACAGACCGTTGCGTACTCAGACACTGTGCAGCGTAGGATTTTGATCCCTACTTGTAAATATTACCTATACTCTGTAAACCTGTTGACTAGGTCAACGGTCTCGGAATACTGAATTATCCCTTGTCTGACAATGTTTATCGTTTGTTATGTTCTATATGTATATATGTTAAACTACTTTTAGTACTTTAGAGTTATTGTCAGATAGGAGCAGGATCTTTCACGATTATCGAGGGATAATCGAGATGGGTCCTGTCAAATTGGTATCAGAGCATTAGGTTGCGGTCTGAGTTTTGCACTTTGGGTGTCTGTGTTGTTACTGATCTGTTTTACTTACAGAATACCTCAGTATACCTCCGCGACGTGAGCCTCGTGCACCTGGCGATGAGATGGAGGGTCCAGACGTAGATAGAGCTCAACGTTTGGCGGCCACGAGTTTTACTGGCCAGACCATCCCAGACGAGGCCTATGAGTGGATTACGCAGTTGGAGAGGATTTTCGAGATGATGCGATGCCCACCAGGAGACATGGTTCCATTAGCCACGTTCATGCTGAGCAGTCAGGCGTATAGATGGTGGCTCGGATTACAGCTGACGGGATTGGATGCCAACACCCTGAGTTGGGAGGATTTCAGGCACCGTTTTCTAGATCAGTTTTATCCTCATTCTTTTCGCAATGCCAAGGAAGTGGAGTTCCTTCAGCTGCAACAAGGAAACTTATCAGTGGCTGACTACGAGCAGAAATTCTTGAACCTAGCTAATTTTGCCACTCTGTATGTGGCGAACAAAGAGGACAAGTGCAGGAGATTTGAGCAAGGGTTGAGAAATGAGATCCGTGGTGCTATGACAGTCGGATCGTATGCTTCCCTGAGGGAGTTGTTCGATGCAGCCGCCAGAGTGGAGGTGACCTTGACAGTACGACAGCAGTTTTCAGGCTTCGGTCGGCGCCGAGAGTGACAGTATCAGGGAGCGCCGAGTCAGAGATGGCCGAAGAGGGGTGGTTCTAGTTCTGGATCGTCTGGTGTCACTCGTCTGAGTTATGGTAGAGGCAGTACACCGAGATTTAGGTCTCAACCTTCAGCGAGTGTGCAGTCTAGTGAAGAGTCAATGGGATCAGCAAACCGACAGAACAGTGGCCCCAATCGGGATAATGTGCTTGTTTGCTTTTATTGTCGGGAGCCGGGGCATTTCAAGAGGGATTGCCCACGTTTGGTTGGTAGTGGTACCGGTTGGGGCGCTGCAGAGCAGAGTTTGAGTACAGCCTCAACTTCAGATGCGACAGGTGGTAGAGGAGTTTGCAGAAAGGATGTGGTGGAGCACGAGGACGTGGTCAGACTTCGGGACCACAGGCGCGAGTATTTTCAGTTACTCAATAGGAGGCCCGAGCAACCCCGGGAGTGGTGACAGGTATGCTTCCTATTTTTGGTCATCATGCACGTACTTTAATAGAACTGGGAGCTACCCATTCTTTTGTTTCTCGAGATTATGCATCATTAGCAGATAGAGAGATCTCCACGATTGGTTGTGATATGGGAGTCGGTACGCCGACTGGTGGTATATATGTGGTCAACCAGGTGATACGCGATTATCCTGTGTTGATAGGGGGTGTCACCTTAGTGGCTGACCTAATATTGTTAGATTTATATGATTTTGATGTTATCCTTGGGATGGATTGGTTAACAACCCATCATGCCTCTATCGAATGTTTCGATAAGAGGGTGATACTCCGGAGTCCAGCATTACCGGAAGTGATATTCCAGGGAGATCGGCGAATGTTACCCGCCAAAGTTATATCAGCCATCACGGTAGAGAGATTGTTGCAGAAAGGTTGCCAGGGTTATCTAGCACATGTGATTGATGTACGGGATACCCCAGTTAGGGTCGAGGACATCCCTATCGTATGTGAGTTCCCAGATGTGTTTCCTGAGGATTTACTAGGGTTACCACCACATAGAGAGATGGAGCTTACTATCGATTTGATCCCTAGTACACGGCCTATTTCCTTGACTCCTTATCGTATGGCACCAGCTGAGTTAAGGGAATTGAAGGTGAAGTTACAACATCTAGTAGAAATGGGATTCATTCGACCGAGTGTGTCATCGTGGGGAGCCCCCATACTATTTGTGAAAAAGAAAGATGGCAGCTTGCGATTGTGCATGGATTATAGACAACTGAACAAAGTGACAATAAAGAATAAGTATCCTTGCCCCGAATTGATGATTTGTTTGACCAAATAAGGGGAGCTAAGTATTTTTCGAAGATTGATCGTCGTTCAGCTTACCATCAATTGAGGATTCGAGAAGAGGATATTCCGAAAACAGCTTTCCAGACTCGGTATGGTCATTATGAGTTTCTAGTAATGCCTTTTGGATTAACCAATGCACCGGCGGCATTTATGGATTTGATGAACTGAGTGTTCCGGAAATATCTTGACCAGTTTGTCATTGTGTTTATTGATGATATTTTGGTATATTCAAAGAGTAAGAAAGCGCATGAGAAGCACCTGAGACTTGTGCTTGAGACTCTGAGGGAGAATCAACTTTTTGCCAAATTGAGCAAGTGCCAATTTTAGCTGACTAGTGTGGATTTCTGGGACATGTGATTTCTGTGGAAGGAATTTGTGTTGATCCCTAGAAAATTGAGGCAGTGGCAAATTGGGAACAACCAACAACAGTGACTGAAGTGAGGAGCTTTTTGGGTTTGGACGGTTACTATAGACGTTTTGTGGAAGAATTTTCTACGATTGCTACCCCTTTGACTCGCTTGACTAGAAAGGGAGTTAAATTCATTTGGGATGAGACTTGTGAGCTGAGTTTTCAGGAATTGAAGAAACGATTGACATCTGCTCCGGTATTGGCCCTTCCAGATGATAGTGGAGAATTCGAAGTATATACTGATGCATCCTTACACGGATTAGGGTGTGTGTTAATGCAACATGGAAAGGTGATTGCTTATGCCTCTCGACATTTAAAACCACATTAACACAACTATCCTACCCATGATTTAGAATTGGCTGCAGTGGTACATGCGCTGAAGATCTGGCGACACTATTTATATGGTGAAACATGCAGACTGTTTACAGATCATAAGAGTTTGTAGTACTTTTTCACCCAGAAGGAGCTGAATGTGAGGCAGAGAAGATGGTTGGAATTGCTGAAAGATTATGACTGCACAATTGAATACCATCCGGGAAAAGCGAACGTAGTGGCTGATGCATTGAGTCGGAAATCCGCACATTCTATAGCCCATCTGCGGATGATACATTTGCCCTTATTGGTTGAACTTCGTAAGACTGGAGTGATGTTGGAACTTGATGGCCAAGGTGGTTTAGTAGCGAGTTTCCAGGTTCCACCAATCCTGATTGATCAGATTATTGATGCTCAATTTCAAGAGCATATCTTGTGTATTCTCCGAATTGAAGTAGAAGCAGGGGAAATGCAGGATTATGTAGTTAGCGAGGATGGAGCTTTAACAAAGGAAGGGAGATTATGTGTAACTGCAGATGTAGCATTGAAAAAAGAGATTCTGGACGAAGCCCATAGTTCTGCGTACGCTATGCATTCAGGAGGAACTAAAATGTACAGTACACTGCGAGAACACTATTGGTGGCCGAGTATGAAAAGAGAAATTGCTGAGTATGTGAGCAAGTGTTTGATATGTCAGCAGGTAAAAGCTGAGAGACAAAGACCTTATGGAGCACTGCAACCACTTCATATCGCAGAATGGAAATGGGATCACAAAACCATGGACTTTGTGTTTAAACCTTCGAGGACGCCCAGAGGCCACGATGGAGTTTGGGTGATTGTGGACAAACTTACCAAGTCAGTGCATTTCTTACCTGTGAAGGAAGACTTTCAGATGACCCAGTATGCCAACTTATTCATTAATGAGATCATCCGGTTACATGGTACACCTGCCTCCATTGTCTCGGATCGAGATCCACGATTTACATCTAGATTTTGGCAGAGTTTACAGGAAGCTTTTGGGACAAGATTGCATTTTAGTACGACGTTCCACCCTCAGACAGATGGACAGTCGGAACGGACCATCCAGACCTTGGAAGATATGATGAGAGCATGTGTTCTGCAATTCTAGGGTACTTGGGAGTCACATTTGCCATTGATGGAATTCGCCTACAATAATAGTTACCAAGCAAGTATTGGAATGGCACCTTATGAAGCCTTATATGGACGACAGTGTAGGACCCCTTTGTGTTGGACAGCGGTGGGCGAAAGAAGATTGTCTAAGTCCGAATTTATTGATGTGAAAGTTAAGCTCATCCGGGATAGACTCAAGGCAGCCTAGGATAGGCAAAAGAGCTACGTGGATCGACGGATCAGGGATCATGAATTTGCAGTGGGAGATTGGGTTTTCCTGAAGTTATCCCTTTGGAAAGGCATATTACGATTTGGCAGGTGCGGGAAGTTAAGCCCCTGTTTCATCGGACCCTATGAGATTTTCGAGCGGATCGGCCGAGTTGCTTACAGACTAGCATTACCTACAGAGCTTTCCAGAGTTCATAATGTCTTCCATGTGTCAATGCTGCGGAAATATGTGTATGATGAGTCCCATGTATTAGAAGAGCAACCCATTGAGCTCAGAAGACCTAAGCTTTGAGGAACAACCTGTACAGATCTTGGATCGAAAGGATAAGGTACTCCGCCGAAAGACAAATCCCCTAGTGAAAGTGCTTTGGAGAAATCAGAACGTAGAAGAGGCTACTTGGGAACCCGAAGCTCAGATGCGAGAACAGTATCCGTATTTGTTTCCTTGAAATTTCGGGGACGAAATTCCTAAGGGGGGAAGGTTGTAACGCCCCGAAAATCCAAAAAATGTAAAATATTAAAATAATGTGTAAAATGACATTTTTACCCTTGGGGGATATGGCTAAAAGTTGACTTTTTGTTTGGAATATTTTTTGTACAATTTTCAAGGACCATTGTGTAGGTCTCGGGACGCTGAATCCGTAGACAGGTGGCACGTCGAAAGCGGAGCTCGGATGAAAAAGTTATAGGTTTGGGAAGTTCAGGGGAAAAATGGTAAATTGCGACAAAAAAGGTAAGATGGTAATTTTAGGCAAGGGTAAACGGTGCAAGTAATTGATATGAAATGGTTTAATGTCCTGATTCAACCTAATTTAGTTGAGAGAGTGACACCTGCCACTTGATTTGTGATGATTAGTGGCACTTGGTTGCTTTATTGGACAATGACTTAAGTTAATTAATCTGTTGCACGTTATCATATAGCATTAAGTCTTATATGAATATCAGTATTCGACTAAGACAAAAACAAAGAACAACATACAAGCTCCTTAAACCTTGATCGATCAATCATCCCAGAGAGTGAGAGAGACTGAACAGAGGACAAAAAGGGAGGAATTGAGTGAACAATTGAGCGAAAACTGAGAGGAATTGGAGCGAGAACCATCTGAGAACAAAACCCGAAAAATCACCAAAAAACATAAAGATAGAATTTGATCCCTTAGACGATTTTGATTGAAATTTTCGTGATATTTAGCTTTCTGGGAGCTAGACGACTCGAACCAAATCGATTGGGAAGTCAATTGATGGTGAATTGACGAAGAACAGACCCTACGATCCCTTTGAATTTTGGAGATTTAGTTCGATTACATGTAGGTAAGGAACCTTGAAATTACTTTGACATTTGTATTTAGAATGGACGTGGGATGCTTCTGGTGTAATTAATTGAATGAAACAGGTCGATTTTGGGTAGAACCCGAATTAGGACCCGTCGGGTATCTATGTTGAGTCGAGGGCTTTTGGGAATGGTTTCATCGAATTGAATTTATAGATCCTTAACCTATATAGAAGTGATGATTACGAGTGAAAGAATGAATAAAATCGAGGTAAAATCGAGGGAGATTGCACCGGGTCTGATCGCGAGTTCACAACCCGTTTAACAGAGAAACGGGCGAGAGAGACGAACTGTAGTTGCACTGTACACGTCGCGTGGCTTTCACGCGCAGCCGCTTGCGGCGGCGCGTGAGGGCGCGTGGCTGAGAATTTGATCGTGGGTCCAACATAATTTTTGATGTTCTCGAAGATACCGACTTATTGGCGTTGGTTTCGCGTCAATCAGATATGAATTTAGAGTAGTTTTACGTACCCGAAGCTTGTTCCGACAATTAGGGAATTTGTACATGGGGTCATGTGATAACCTAGTAACCTACTAGTCCTTTGTTTGACAGGCTCGAATATTTCCAAGACGTCGGAAGAGAACGAACAGCTCGAAACTGAACAATCTGGACGGTGTGTGAGTGGACTTTCGTTTTCTACCCTGAATGCATGCATATATGTTTTAAATGCTTTATGATATGATTTGAAATGATTTGGCATGATTGATGTTTCGATATGATGATTTTTGGATTTATATGCTTTTGGGCACAATTTTCGAGAAACTCTTGATATTGTTGTTTTGGGCGAAGACCTGGGATTTGAGCTTGATTTTGACTCGGATTATGAGTCTGGAACTAGATTTGATGGATTTGTATTATGATTGAGATTGTGATTACACAGATTTGCGTGAAACTGGTTTACGGATTTTGAAAAATGGTTTTTATATTAAATGCAACTGTTTTTCACTGATTTTCTTGATGATGATATATTGTGGTTATTAGGGCTTTCGGTGTGGAATATGTTTCCCCCGAAGTGCACCCTGGAGATAAGGCTCGCCTCCGGGATGGAAGTGTTTACCCCGGAGAGGTCACGTAGCACGGTCTGTTGTAGTGCACCCGAGGGAGGCTCGACTCAGACCAGATGTGCTGGATGATATGGAGGTCAGTCGGTGATATGTTCACGACGACCTGGATTGCCGGCTGGTGATGTGTTCACAGCGGCGGATGCTCGGATTTTGAGCGGTCCTTGAGCCTATTGATTTGCACGCATTGCAGGGATAACGTGACTATATATTGAACCTGGATTCTGTGGTTTTATTGATGTTTGAGATTTATATTTGTGTCTTGATTCTTTATCTTATACCTTATGATATGCATGCATGTTTACGAAACTGGAGGGTAAGACTATATTTTGATAAATGTATTTCTAAACTTTTATTTTTGTCCACTCACACCTTTGATGTTTTATGTACGCTCCAGGCCAGTGCACAGGTACTGATGCTAGTATCGAGGCAGAGGAATAAACAGACCGTTGCGTACTCAGACACTGTGCAGCGTAGGATTTTGATCCCTACTTGTAAATATTACCTATGCTCTGTAAACCCGTTGACTTGGTCAACGGTCTCAGAATACTGAATTATCCCTTGTCTGACAATGTTTATCGTTTGTTATGTTCTATATGTATATAAGTTAAACTACTTTTAGTACTTTCGAGTTATTGTGAGACAGGAGCAGGATCTTTCACGATTATCGAGAGATAATCGGAATGGGTCCTGTCAAGGTCTGTTCACGGATACTCATATTTTGTACCATGGCTAATGGTATTTCAAGATTCTATTCCTCTTCTAAATCGTTCCTATCAGTTATGGACTCGCAAAGTATTGAGGATGGAGGTCTGAATGATCCGATTTACTTAAGTGCGTCTCTGAATGTTGTGTTGCTTGGTGAGATGTCAAGTTGTCTTCTCAACCGATTAAGCTTAGATTGTTGAGCGCGCATTCATAAGCACATACCTACATTGTTAAAAAGGACTAAGTTAGAAAGCAAGTTTACACAAGTACAAGTAGCTAGTGTAAGTCAATTAAAACAAGATAATCTTTACAAAAGTTAGAGTTAGTGTTAGGAATGTATAAGTTAAGGAAATCACAACTAGCATGAAAATTTGAGGTATAAACAAGTATAACCAACATAAATTTAAGCTGGAAATAACATAAAGACAATTAAGAGAAAATAAAAGTATGAGAAAGTGTAGAATGCACAAAGTAGAGTCACGACAATGGCAAGTGACACGACCAGTAATCAATAGTTTAATAAAACTCATTTCATAAGAAGACATTTATGCCCTTCACTAAAAAGCATGCATGCATTTGAAAACTTGTAATCAAACTATTTACTTAAATAAATCATTAGGGCTTTAGCCCAAAACCATAAATTTAAACATATGTGGGAACTCAGCCCAAAACCATAGAATACCAAAATCCGTAAATCCAGATCGGGCCACTGCCTAAATCCATAAACACAAATCTGTAAGCACAGAAATACCATTTGATAAATCCAATATATCATGTTCACCAAATACTATATAACCAATCCTCGACATCCCTGATGTCTGAGATCCCCGATGTCACAATCAGTACTATCACGGTTTCCAAAGCTACGCGTGCTACTCGTGGTCTCAAGTCCCAAGTCTCCCCAGGGTCCACCCATGTCAATGTTCGCAGATCAATGACCCTCCCTGGGGGTTATCATCCATAAATGCCCTCCTGATCGGGAGCCACCCCACAGGGGGAATCCCTCTCAAGTAGTGCGCCGTGACTACTCCAGCGTCTACCCAGGTCAATGTCCGCAGATAAATGACCCACCCTGAAGGAGACAATCGATAGATATGATGATGGTATATGGAAAACGTTTCACAATTCATCTCAAAACCTTTCAAAGGGTCCATGTCCGGTTTTCCATAAAACCATCGTAAATCCAGGAATCCACTTTCTCCAATTCCAAAACCATTTAGGGTCTTCGAACCCGAAATTACATTTTATAAACCAAAATGGGAATCATGCCCAATCTCAAGCTAACTAGGCCTCAAATCCGATCATGTAAACCACCTGGGCCTCCGGCCTGATGCCTCATTAAATCAAAAGGACCCCAAGTTCGATAGTTCGTAAATCAAATGGGTCTCATGCCCGGTTCCATATCTCTAAATCTGAAATTAGTTCATCAATCCATTATTGACATACAAGCACGTATAAACACAGTATAAAATCGTAAATCTCGAAATACGTGCAAATATGCAAATCACCAATACCACAATCATCATCATAGAAATCACATATGTAAAACATATAAAATAGTTATGCATGCATCATAGTTTAGAAAACAAAGTCTACTCATAGAACGTCCTACACTATCGCCTCGATATGCGTGCCATATGCCTCTTCGGGCTAGATCACTGTTCTCGGAATATTCGAACCTGTCCTAATCATACTAGAGGGTTACTAACTACTCCAATAACCTCTCAATAAATTCCCGTAATTTTTCCAAATTTTTAAACATATTTAAACTCGATGATAAACCTTCGGACATCCCGAAATATATCGAAACGATGTTCGATTGACTCGAAACCAGTCCTAAAATGTTCTTTACATCAAAAGGATTATTTAATACATTGACCTCATCCCAAAACAGTACCCCAAGCGCCCCCACTCGCCGACCATAGGCCTTATGCATGAAGCCTACGCTTTGGGGATTGTTCACTGTCTTCTTCCTTGCGCAGCACTCACTACTCTGTATCCTCACTCCGGAATTCCATCGACAAGTATCACACCCTAGTAACATGTCCAACCAATCTCTAACCAATCTTTAACTAGTCTCAACTCAACTCAACCAGTGTTGTCCACCAGGTCATCCCCGACCTCAGCTGCACTCTACAGCATAATCACCAAATCTGACATAACATGCCCGACCAACAATCGCCAAATTCAACCACTCGCCGACTCACACTTCCAAACCATACATCGCACACTAGGGTTACCCACTAATGTCATCCACTAACTCCGTTGTACTCACATTCTCTACACCATCAATCACAACTAGGGTTCGAGAAACCTGGCTGCTCTCAGCAGCAACACTATCCAACTCAACATAACCTGACCATCTAATGGTCACAACTCCACACTATCGTCATATCCAATCATGAAATATTGTGGTAGACGATCGCGACATAACCGTCTTACGGTCAAAACTCTAAAGCACTGTTACGTTCATCCCACAGTAGGGTCCCACACTGCCAAACCACGACATAACTATGGCACACATAAGCATCAAATTTCGAATCGAAACTATCAATGACTCATTTCCACTAACTATCAAAATGGAATCCTAACTATCTGGTTGATAACGGGCTGACAACATAGAGACATCACATCCTCAACCTACGCGTACTACAAGAGCAAACCTTACTCTAATACCATCTGTCAGGACCCAACTCATCTAGTACATTATTGTCTGCTTTGGGCTTACTTGCCCTTGCCTTCACGGTTTTATTTTCGGGAGCTCAAGGTGCAACTTTCCAGGGGAGTCACCCATCATGGAATTGCACCAGCCTCAACTCTCTAAACTTTGGAGTTCCAAACAAACCCAAAGCCACTAAGCTCCCAAAAGGCCTCGTGCAAGATAGGTCTGTGCCTACACCTTTAAGGCATACCACCAATCCCCTCCCAGACCATTCCCCTAGCAGGAATGTAGGATCGTTCACCGTTGTCTCTAGGGCACGGGTCTTACAATCCATCCCCTTAGGGCTCAGCGTCCTCGCTGGCACACTTCCGAGTCGGGGTCTAGCTCTGATACCACTTGACACGACCCATCCCAATCCCCCCGGAATTAACGCGGGATGTCCCATGCTCCCATCTAACACGAAGTATCAGATAAAGAATAACTCAAACCTCAGCCCGTTAAGGGCTTTCAGAGTGCGCCACGATCAGAGAAGGAGCGTGATGTCTCGGTCTCTACTATAGCCCGCATCCGAAATCAACCTGAAGGGAATTAAAAACAACAAATGCTGTGAGTGGACGAAAATCAATAGTTTAATAAAACTCATTTCATAAGAAGAAATCTATGCCCTTCACTAAAAAGCATGCATAAATTCGAAAACCAGTAATCAAACCATTTAGTTAAATAAATCATTAACCGTAAATCCAAGCATACGTGGGAACTTAGCCCAAAATCATAAAATACCAAAATCTGTAAATCCAGATCCAAGTGGGCCACTTCCCAAATCCATAAACACAAATCCGTAAGCAGAAAAATACCATTTCATAAATCCAATATATCATGTTCACCAAATACCATATAACCAATCCTCGGTATCCCTGATACCTGACATCCCTGATGTCAAAATCAGTACTGTCACGGTTTCAAAAGTTACGCATGCTACTCGGGGTCTCAAGTCCCAAGTCTCCCCAGGGTCCACCCAGGTTAATGTCAGCAGATCAATGACCCTCCTTGGGGTTATCATCCATAAATTCCCTCCTGATCAAGAGCCACCCCACGGGGCAGTCCCTCGGTAGTGCGCCTTGACTACTCCAGGGTCCACCCAGGTCAATGTCTGTAGATCAATGACCCTCCCTGGAGGAGACAATCCATAGATATGTGGATGGTATATGGAAAACCTTTCACAATTCATCTCAAAACCTTTCAAAGGGTCCATGTCCGGTTGTCCATAAAGCCATCATAAATCCAAAAATCCACTTTCTCCAATTCCAAAACCATCTAGGGTCTCCGAACTCGAAATCACATTTTATAAACCATAATGGGACTCATGCCTAATCTCAAGCCAACTGGGCCTCAAGCTCGATCATGTAAACCAACTGGGCCTCCAGTCCGATGCTTCATTAAATTAAATGGACCCCAAATACGATAATTTGTAAATGAAATGGGTCTCATGCATGGTTCCTCATTTCCAAATATGAAATCAGTTCATCAATCCATTATTGACATACAAGCACGTATAACACAATATAAAACCTTGAACCTCGAAATACATGTAAATATGAAAATCACCAATACCACAATCATCATCATATAAATCATATATGTAAAAGATATAAAACAGTTATGCCTCCCCAGACCGTCCTACGCTACCGCCTCGATATAAAGTCCACTCACAGACCGTCCTACGCTAACACCTCGATACGCATGCCATATGCCTCCCCGGTCTAGATCACTGTCATCGGAATATCCGAACTTGTCAAAATAATACTAGAGAGTTACTAACTACTTCATACATTAACTCGAAACGATGTCTAATTGACTCGAAATTAGTCCATATATCTGAACTTGTCCATATATCCGAACTATATCGAAACGATGTCTGATTGACTCGAAACTAGTCCCAAAATGTTTGTTACATCGAAAGGATGATTTCATACATTGACCTCATCCCTAAACAGTGCCCCAATCGCCCTCACGCGACACCCATAGGCCCTGCGCGTGAAGCCCACGCACCGGGGACTGTTCACTTTCTTCTTATTCACGCAGACCGGTCCAGACCCGTTCTCTAGTCCGGCTGGTCCAACAGAACCGGCGTGATTGATCCAGGGCCATATTTTCCTATTTTTTCGTCCTTTTTCTTCCTTCTTTCCACTAATCCTCTCTAATCTATCCTATGGATTGCTCTATGTGATCAAATTGAAGAAAAACTAACCTAAAACTCATTGGTTCAAATAAACCATTTAAAGCCCAATCATTTCTCCCACGGTCTGAGCACATCTAAGGGTCCAAACTACCTCCTAAGGACTTAATTTAGCTTCTAGGAACCTTAGAAATAGGTTTGGTTAACTAGTTTGGGCTTACCTTGCCAGAACTTGAATTCGGTGGCTAGCCACCGAAAACTCCTCATGGCCGTCTCCGACCATCTCAGTCACCGATTTCCGTCCCATACAACTCGTACAATCCCCACAACCATCATCCAAACATTAGATAACATCCTCAATGTCCAAAACACAGTTTTGAAATTTTAAATGTAAAAGTGGTTCTGGTTTACCTTTGCCGTGAACTCCTCCGCCGCGTACGGCGGTCCTGCCGCCTCCCACAGCTTCTCTTTTGGCCTCACACAAAATCAAATGGGGGAAGGGTCTTGTTTTGGGTTCATCGGGTTTGGATGGTTGATTAAATGAAACAAAGAGGGAGAGTAGGTGCTTGTATTTGTGTTGGGTGAGCAAATGGATGGGTGACACTTATCACTCATCCATTGGGCCTGAGGAAAATATCTGGAGCTCACTCGAGACAAAGTCTATCCATCTCGTATCGACCTGATCTACGTAACGGTCCTCGGTCCTCGTACGTTTGACTCCTCGAGTCAAAAGTCAACCTTTAGCCCAAATCCAGGGGCAAAACGGTCATTTTACACCTTCTGTCTGATTTCTCTCGATCAATCCCTGATTAATCATGATAATCCGTCATTAATTAATATTTAATCTCGATATTCGGGACGGGTCGTTACAACAAGCAAATGCACAAGTTCCAAACATGTCTAAACTAATGCAACACATAAATATCTACATGAAAAATAGTGTGAATGCGTAAGAGATAAATTGTTAGAACCTACACAAGAGATACGAGTTACGTGACAATTCTTGAATGAATAGCCTACACTTTCGATCTCACTTCCATAGATTCACTTAGTTTTGGGGGCCGGTGATGAAATCCGAGCATCATGAAATCTTAGGAAGGGTATGTACTCTAATAATGCAATAAGTGAAGCCTTAGAGTGTCATGAATAACTGTCCCATTTCGCTTCTCATAGTACTTTCATTTGTTTACGGCCTGCTCGTACTGATAACCACACTTACACCATTCAACATTAATCATGGCCAGTTGGGATAGATGTAATGTAAGAAGCAAGGATAATTTCGAGAACACCTCGAGACTAGCTTAGCTAGGGCATATACTCTATTGGTGTTCCCTTTCTTAATCAAAAATTTGTCACCAGTCATAACCCTCCTAGGCATTATGACCAACCGATGGAAGTTTAAGTGAATAACCAAACCCAATTGTTTACGATATTTGCCCACAACCTCATCTCCATAGATTTGAGCCTACAGTGTGTGGTGATGAAATCCACACATCACGAAGGGTTAAGGAGAACGTAAACAAAAAGGGCACAACTTGTTCCCGAAAGTAAAAATTTTGAAGAAAAAGGGTTTTTGGGATTCATGCAACTCTAAGTTCAAAGGTGATTCACATAGTTCAAAGTTTAGATGGAGACTTCTATGTCCGTAGGACCCAAGTAAATATCTTAGATTTATTCAACTGTTTGGGCAAGTTCAAAGGTGACCATGTTAGAAAGAATAAACATAAGAGGAATGACTAATTTCAAGACATCCCAAGGCTTAAACTCCATTGATGTCCTTTTCTTAGACCCAAAACTCGTTATGAGTATTGTCTCTTGTCCTAAACGTCACCTCTAAAATTTCTTACTTCAGATGAATAAGAGTTTGGTCTAAGATAACTCAAGTGTTAACAACCACCGCCTTCAACCTCATGTCCATAGATTTGAGTCTACGTTGTGTGGTGATGAAATTCACACATCCTGAAGAGTTTAGGTGAAAGTTAACAAACGAGACATCACCTATTCCATTGGATCAAAATCTATTTTTTTTTTCAATAATAAATAAATAAATTTTAATTTTTTAATTAATGTCATGAAAAAAAAAATTTCACTTATTTTATAATTGATACAAACAAATAGAAATGTGAACAAGTATAATATACAATTCATGAACTAATACAATATGGACATTAAGTACAATATGAACAAGTATATTATGAACATTGTGAACAAAAATGATATGACAAGTATAAAAATAAAAGTTATGAACCAATATGTATGAACGCATATGCACAAGTAAAATATGAACAAGTACAAAAATAAACAAGTATAATAAGAGTTTAACTTTACCTAAACAAGTATCATATGAACATGTATAGACAAATATGAACATTCTATATACATACACTAACACATTAACAAATCAAGTATGCACAATCATAAACAAATCAAATCAAAACTAATATATATATATATATTCTAAATTCTTTTTCTTATTTTTATTTATTTTACACAAACAATTGAATTAAATAAAAAAAAGATAAAACAAAGTGAGCAAGTATAATGAGAACAATACAAAAAAATATAATATAAACAAGTATAACAATTATAAACAAGTATAAAAACAAAAATTAAGAACATTTATAATATCAACAATTTATACATACTGTTAAAACCATATCTGACCAGACCCACTTGGCTGTATACTTAAAGCCCAGACTCCGTTAAAGGCCCAAACCCACCGTACTTACACAGCCACAACACTGGGCCCAATACGGGATGACACGTGGAAGTCTATCCACCATCGATCTGCGTAACACGTGTTAGCACGTAAATGGAGGAGTATTTGTCCCATATCGAAACTATGGGAATTGAACATCCTATCTACCCATACATAAAGGGTACACATTTCCCAATAAGGTAACTAATATCAACTATTCACTACAACTCTGCCCAATTTACCATTTACTGTTTCCTCTTACGAAAAAAGTTACTAACTTGACCGTCAGAGAACCTTAGGCCGGCACCACACTGGTGCCCGTACTAACGGGAAACCTGTTATTCACTTAAGACGACAGGTTACGAGGAAGGACACGCGTCATTTATTGATTGGAAGATGAGTAATCGGCAGTTGGAACATTTAACGCTTCAACAGTTTGGCGCTGTCTATGGGAAACTGACTAAGCTAACCTACGCTCAACTAGACCGAGTTGACACTCGTCCACCTAGTATGCCAAGAACGAACTCGCCGACACTAAACATGCAAGGCGACCACGATCTCGGTGAGATCACACCTGGGCAAGGCCCCAGAACAATGAGGGACCCCTCTCCAATCTTTTTACAGATAATCGAAAGACTCTAGAGAGACATGGCCGAGGTCAAAACTAAGGGTACACAAGCCGAGTGGAGATATCAAGCACTTGACGATCGGTACGCTGAGGTGGCCGAGTAGCTACGGGTTGCGCAGGCAGAACTCGCTGGGCACCGAGCCCGCGTCAGTAAAGAAGAGGTCGACAAGGTGGTGGCTGAGTGCGCAAAGCGGGCCGAAAAAAATTACTGAGTGGTGGGGAAAGAGAAGGTACACACAGTCGCCTAACCAAGAAAAAAACGGCAAGTAGATGCCGAACCAAGCAAGAAACACGCTCGGATGCTGATCATCCCTAGCAATCAACTCGGGGACACCAGGATCCACCGTGACGCCCGCGACGTCCTAAGCGAGGGCCCAAGATGGAATCGGTCGGTCAATGACCACCAATCTCTCCGACCAGATCCTCATCCCGAGGAAGAAAAAATCCATCGCCTCCGAGAAAACATCGCCGCTTGATGGTCCCACCCAGACAACAATCATGGAACCTATTCATCCGAAGATCCCATCCCCATCACCGACTCAACTCAGCAATCGAGGTCTTCCTGCAGAGACACCGAGTGATCAACCCAGCTCGGTCCAGCGCGCAGATACCCCCAAGAACGGCCCCACTGGAGGGACACCGAGCGGTTAGGGCAGGTCGGCCACTGGGGAAATGGTTCCCAGGACCTGCCCAACAGGAGGAACACCGAGCGATCAGAATAGGTCTGCCGAAGGAGCAGTGGCTCCTAGGAACCCCCTCTGCTTGAGAGACATCGAGCGGTCAGGGCAGGTCGGCCACCAGGGCAATGGCTCCCAAGACCTGCCGCCCAGGAGGGATGCTGAGCGGTCATGGAGGATCGACCGTGACCAAGCACCTAGGGATACCGAGAGGACCGCACTTAAAGATCGAGGGGCACCACAGCCATCCAAAACCTACTCACTCGTCAGCATCTCATGGACCAAGTCCAGACACTTGAAGCCGGGACAGCTCAGGTAGCAAGACCAACCTGGTCAAAAACCAGTCAGGGGCCCTTCACAGAAAGAATCAATCAGTTAAGAATCGATCACGGAGAAAACCCCTGAAGATCCCGCTTTACACCGAAAAAGACAACACATGGAATCACCTAAATAACTTCTACTCGGCCATTGCCCTAAAGAACCTCGCAGGTGAGGAACAATGCCTCATCTTCAGTTCGACCCTAACCGAGGCAGTGATAAATTGGTTCTACAAGTTGGAGTCTGGATCCATCAACTCTTTTGAACAGCTCACGTCCACCTTCATGAACCAGTTCATGATCCAGATGAACTGCTTATCCTCGATCAAAGACCTTTTCCAGCTAAAACAGGGTGAACACGAGTCACTGCAGAGGTACGCAACAAGGTTCAGTCATGAATACATCCGATGCGCCGAGACGGATGACAGGGCAGCCTTCGCGGCCTTCAAGGATGGCCTCTGAGATTCCCCCTTCAGGTACGCAGCTCACACTCAAGGCTGGACCACATATAATGAGATAATGAAACAGTTGGCAGTGCCCGTTAAGGCTGAAACATTGAGCCAAAAGTCTAACACAGCCAATGCTTACCAACCTCATTGGGCCGGCTCGGTAAAAACATACATACCAAGCGCCCCAGACCAGGAAGGCTCAAGACAGCGTCCTCAAGAGCAGGGGAAACAGGGCTATGGAGGAAAACAGAAAGACTACCCTCACAGCAACAACCTGTACAGCCCCAGAAAGAAGGGTAAAAACCCGAATCACCAAGAAAGACAGCATGAGGAACGGTTAAACAATGGGGAGAAACGAGTTCATTGCTCCAAGTACGAGACCTTCACCATCCTCAATACTCCCTATGAGAACGTCCTTCTCAACGTGGAACACACGATCCCAAAGTCTACTTGGGCGCCAACCAAGGGCAAGCTTGGCAAAGACACAGGAACCTACTGCCAATACCACAAGTACAATGACCATAGCATCGACCAGAGTGTGGTGTTCCGGGATCTGGTTGAGGATCTGGCTCGGGATGGGAAGATTAACCAGTTTTTTCCAACATGCACTGCCTCCACCCGGCAACCCACAGATCAATACAATCTCAGGAGGGCCATTCATCTCTTGCCCTTTCACTTCCAACCGAGCAAATAAAAACTTCTTGAGGGCCACTAAACAAAATCACCAGCTCTTCAGCATCGAAGATGGCAGAGCCAAGAAAACTAGCCGACTTGGGTGGGCGCCCATCACGTTTTCAGAGGAAGAAGAACGAGGGATATTCTATCCTCACGATGACCCGATCGTCGTTATGGTATAAATATCCAACTTCGACGTAAAACGAGTGATGGTCGACACTGGAAGCTCTGTCAATGTCTTTTTTATGAAAGCGTTCAAACAGTTGGGCATCCCAGAATCTAGCCTGGACCGTTCCTCTATGCCACTCTTTGGTTTCACTAGGAACTCCATCGTCCCGCATGGTACAGTTACCCTCCCACTCTCCCTCGGGTCACACCCGCAAAAGGTAACCGTGCTTGCACCTTTCCTAGTGGTGGACTGCCCCGCGGCTTACAACACTATCCTCGGACGGGGAATACTTAACCAAATGAAAGTCGTTGTTTCCACCCACTTGATTCTGGTAAAACTTCCAATCCCCATGGGGATTTACCAAGTCCGAGGAGACCAAATGACTATAAGAGCGTGCAACTCTGTCACCCCGATCCAACCACCGAAAGAAACCATGGCAGTGACAGAATCCGCATTTGAGGCTGACCCTATCAACCTTCAAGATGCACAGAAAATACAAGATGGACCGATTGAAGACCCCATGGACAATTCAGCAACACTACACCCACATCCTATTGAGGAAGTCGAAGAGATCATACTCTCCCAAAATTTTGCAGACCGAAAGGTAAAGATCGGAACCACCCTCTCCACCAATCTACGCTCATAGCTAATCCGTTTTTTTAAGGGACAACTCAGAAGTCTTTGCCTGGTCCTACGCCGACATACCCGGCATCTCTACTGATGTTATCTGCCACCGGCTCAGTATCGATCCTTCTTACAAGCTTGTCAAAAAAAACCGTTGCCTCTATGACGTAGAAAGAACCGATGCTATGAAGGCGAAAATCGTCAAACTCAACACCATTCATTTTTTTCGCAATGCCGTTTATGCCACCTGGTAGCCAACGTTGTCCTCATCAAGAAACCCTCAGATGAATGGTGAATTTGCATTGATTTCACCGATCTAAACAAGGCTTACCGCAAGTACAGTTTTCCTCTACCCAAGATAGACCAACTAGTTGACGCCACGGCCAGGCATGAACTCCAAAATTCTATGGATGCGTACTCGGGCTACAACCAAACTTTTATACACCCTACAGAACAAATACACACAAACTTCTGGACAAACCAGGGATTATATTACTACAATTTCATGCCTTTCGGACTCAAGAACGCGGGGGCCACTAACCAGTGCCTAGTGAACTTCATGTTTGCAAACCAGATAGGGAAAATAATGGAGGTCTACATTGATGACATGCTCGTTAAGAGTAAATTGGCTGACCTGCACATCCCTAACCTCTCACAAATGTTCGACATCCTGAAAGGATATCAGATGAGGTTGAGCCTAGCCAAAAGCATCTTCGAAGTCGGCTCTGGGAAGTTCCTGCGTTTCATGATTAGTCAAAGAGGTATCGAGGCCAACGTAGAAAAAATTATGGCCATAGTCGATATGGAGCCCCCACGAACCTAGAAGGAAGTTCAAAGCCTATCCAGCTGAGTAGCAGCCCTTACATGCTTCATCTCTAAAGCCACCAAAAAATGTGTGCCTTTCTTCAAAGCACTTAAGAGCAAATTCAAACACATTACCTGCACTGAGGAATGCACCAAGGCTTTCACCGAACTTAAGGAATACATGGGCAAAGCACCACTGTTGGCAAGACCCGATACCGGCGAATCCCTCTACATGTACCGATCTATCTCCGCTTCTGCAACTAGTTCGGTGCTTGTTAAGCATAAGGACGGCGCAGAGCACCCAGTATACTACGTCAGCTAGGCCTTGCAAGACGCCGAGACAAGGTATTCTAACCTAGAGAAGCTCGCCTTCGCCCTCATCATGTCTTCCAGGAAGCTCAGACCCTACTTCCAGCTTGCACTTAGTTTGGAACTTCTTACCGAGTGTCGACCTACGAGCCCGAACAAAATCACCATCAGCTTGCACTTAGTTTGGACCTCATTGAAGAACACAGGGAACAGACTAACCTCAAAAACATTGTCTGCAAGCAGCGGCTCTGCAATTATCACAACGCCAGAGTCAAACACTGGGTTTTCAGGAGGGAGACTGGGTCCTTCGAAAGGTCAGTCTCGCCACTAAAGATCGTTCATCTGGAAGTCTAGGCCCAAACTGGGAAGGCCCCTATCGGGTTACAAGGATCTACCGACCCGGTACCTATGAACTAGAAGACTCAAGTGGGCGACACCTTAGCCACCCATGGAACGCCGACCACCTAAAGAAATACTTCATTTAAACTTTGTATTTTGTTCATCTTATAACTTGCTGTAATTTTCCGACCTGGGCGCTCCTTATCTATGAACTCATCCATTTATACCATAATTGTCATCCAAAGCTCACACATACTCAAACATACGAGTCGGGGTTAGGTCTTACTCAGCCTACACCCTAACACTTGATATTTTGACTCACATTGGAGTTGGTGTACAGCCTTCCTCGGCTTACACCAACACGTAGACTGAAACATACGAGTCGGGGTTCGGTCTTACTCGGCCTACACCCCAACACTTGTTATTTTGACTAAAAAAATAAGTCGATGTACAGCCTTCCTCGGCTTACACCAACACTTAGACTCAAACATACGAGTCAGGCTTCAGTCTTACTCGGCCTACACCCCAAAACTTGCTATGTTTGACTCAAACATTGGAGTCGGTGTATATCCTTACTTGGATTACACCAACACTTGGACTCAAATAGGTGAATCAAAATGGGGCTTACTTGGTCTGTAAATCTTGTTTGTTGGGGCAAATCCGATTTCATTCAATATGCAGACCTATTATGCTTGGTCTGCAAGAGCTTTACAAATTACCAACCCTCGGCTGTCTTACCAACTACTAAAAAAGACAAAAATAAACGGCACACGATGCACACCCCTATATTAGCTCTTCCATCGTTTTCTCCTCGGCCATGGGTCAACGTCAGTGCTTGGTGCACCCCTACTTTAACTATCGTCTCAGTCTCTACCAAGAGGTTGCCACCGCACGACCGATCGGCCAACTCAACCCCTGCGCAGGTCTTCATTTTCCTCCCAGAGGACTCAGTCGTACTGTGCACTGAGTGTGTCCTATTTTGTACTTCGGCCGAGTGGGCCTCGTCCTCACTCCCAGAGACGAGAATGAGAACCTGTACACTACTGTCTGACTACTCACCGCACTGTGAGTCGTAGCATTTACCCTCAGATACGGAGTCACTATCCCCAGACATCTACAAAAAAAAGAAAAAAAAACAGAACTCAGCAGGCCAACTCGGACCTAAGACTATCTGACAACAAACCTCACCAAGTTTATGACCATTTCTTCACCAAATCTAAATTTAATCGAACAATTGGGTTTCTGGAGTACTTACCGTGTTTTTTCACGGTAAAACCTTCTCATATTTATAGAGCTTGATACACAGACTACGAGGCATCACCCCTCTCAGTGGCCGACACGTGTCACAACCAATTGATGTTACTGACACGTGTCAACCATCTAGCCTAGGGAGGCCAACCATCCTTCCCAACTCCACCACCGACCTCTCTGTGTTCTCACCGAGCCCAGTACATTGCTCGGTACCCACCACTCCCAGCAAGTGCTGGACCCACCCACCGACCCATAACAACTCCATGCCAAGACAGATGCACTGCTCTTAACAAGCCAACAAAGGGCTGGCCCTCATCACCGACATTGGTATCACCATCGAGCTACATACAGAACCTGACCGACCACATAGGCTCTGCCGAGACACCTTCTCTTGAGATCGACCACTTTCCACTTCTCCGCCGTGACAGAGACTGTCTCAGTGGACTCTGTCGCCAGGAGACTTGGGGGACTGCCTGTATATTCCTCACCTGGGTCTGGGAGAATGAGACAAGCCCCCGATTGAGAAATTCCACCTCAGTCAAGGACTTGGGGGACTTCTGTTGACACCATATCTAACCAGACCCACTAGGCCGTATACTTAAACACCAGACTCCGTTCAAGGCCCAACCCCACCGTACTTACACAGCCCCAACACTCGGCCCAATACGGAATGACACGTGGAAGTCTATACACCCTCGATCTACGTAACATGTGTCAGCATGCAAATCGAGGAGTATTTGTCCCACATCAAAACTATGGGAATTGAACATCCTTCCTACCCATACATAAGGGATACACATTTCCCAATAAAGGTAACTAATATCTACTATTCATTACAACTCTGCCCAATTTACTATTTACTGTTTCCTCTTACGAACAAAGTTACTGACTTAACCGTCGGAGAACCTTAGGCTGGCACCACACCGGTGCCCGTACTAATGGGGAACCCGCTATTCACTTAGGTTGACAGGTTACGAGGAATGATACGCGTCACTTGATGATTGGACGACGAGTAATCGATAGTTGGAACATTTAACGCTTCAACACATACTAACACAGTAAAAATGATTTTCAATTTCCCTGACAACAACGCCAAAAATTGATATGCTTAAACTACGCATTTAAATAAACAAGTAATTCAAGTATGTACTTATTTTAAAACCCTTTTTTGTGTCATTTTAGTATTGATAAATACAGACCGTTCTTAACTGGGGAAATTATGGACATTAAATAATGGTTAGTGAAAAAGAATAAAAGAATAATATGGGGGAGTTTTGAAAAAAGTGTAATCGTAAAAATACATGTGTAAAAAGTTGTGAAATTAATTCTACTCCTAATTTTACCTTTGTATAAGTAACTTGTTTCAAACACACATCTTACCAACACTCTAGCATTTTCACATATTGAACCAATCACGAATTTTACCTTAATCATCTCAATTACCTCCATACATGTTACAATATTATAAATGCACTAACAGTGTCCTACACTTACAATATGATTCACCTTTAATTTTTTCTGCATGCGCCGATAGTGATCCACATTAAGTCTCTTCAATCCTATTCTAAGTGCACCAATATTGAATAAATCACATAACATCAAATTGAAGCATAAAGCACTAAAATTTATGAAATAACTAAAATTCATGAAGTAAAACACGTGGAGATCGTATTTAATACTTATAAATATTAGAAAGAAAATACCACACATATATTGAATTATAAATAAAGCCAATAACAAAAATAAGAGTTAAGTAGATGAAGAGCAATTGTTACACTTTTGGGGTGGATGAAAACAATGGATTGTTATTCACACGGTTCTACGATAGCGGACGAAACCTTATGAAGATGGAGGAATAAACACGGGAATTTCGAACTTGAACTCTTAAAATTGCATTGGAAATATTTTGCCTAAGTTTTATTAAGGAAGGCTCAAAGTGTGCCACAAGAAAAAGTCCGTGTACAATGAGAATGACCCCCTATTTATAGGGAAAGTGCCACTAAAAATATAAAAAAATAAAATAAAATATGCATTAAATGAAAATTAAAAGTAAAAATAAATGGTGAAATGATGAGCTTGTGGCTTATTTTTGGTGGGAAATGTCTAAAACACCTGCCCAAATGAGGCAGTTTTGATGTAGTTGGGAACAGGGCATGGAGGGCTACAATTCGGTAGAGAGCTGCTGAATTGGAATGAAGGAATTCGGCAAGTCAGCCGCTTAAGAGACGCAGTGGGTCAGGTGGCTGGTGTAGGACATGGGCTGCACGTTCGGTGGACATGGCTTGGTAGGGGGACTAAAGCTTCAACGGATCAAGCACGGAGTGGGCAACATTTTTGGTCCACGTGCGCCGAAATCATCAGGCAAGGTCGGAGGGCGCGCACCGATGCCATCCTCTGGGCTGCGCTGAGGTTCTGGGCTGAATATGTGAGGATTGAGCCGTGGGTCTGGGCTGCACAGAATTTTGGGCTTGGTTAGCAGATTTCTAGGTCGTGAACAAGAGATGGATTTGCGCTGATCTGGACTAGGCTACATCACTGGATTCGATAGAAAGTTACCAAATTTCTAAGAGATTTATGTTAGCCTCCAACGTTTCGATCATACCTTCTTTGTTATAACTCTGATTGAGACGATTCTTTCGCCAAAATGCTCAAAATTCCAAGTTTTATTTATTTATGAAAATTTCTCACAAAATATATTATTTTTCTCCAATATTTTGGTATTTTAACAATAAAGGATAAGTATAAAGGGCATAAAATGATATTTAATAAAGCTTAATTAAAGGCCTATCAGTTCCTCCTCATTCTTCCCTTTCTTCCTTTTAATTTTAGGTCACCCAAGCTGCTTGTGATATTTAGAAGGCTTCAATGTCAACAAATACTCAATTTTTGATATTTTTATTTGCTAATTATCACAAGTTTCCAACCACTAACAAGTTCTTTCTCAATTTTTTGTTCAACCACTAACAGGTTGTCGTCATTACGTCCCTATGCGGCGAGTGACTGGACGATGTGTGGCGATTAAGCCTTGCACGTGGGATAACCTTGCTTTGATACCATGTTGGCTAACAACCCAGGGAGCTCAATATCGACTTCGCGGATACATGCAGCGAGGATGCACTCAAATCATCCCTCTAGACGATTTCGAAGGCACAAGAACAGGTAATCGCCTGAGCCCTAACTTGTATGTGGCAAATCGAGATTAGCTCGAGTGGATTTAGGATAAATTTTTCTTTGCTTCTTCTCTATTTTAGAAATTGGATTTAGATCGAAATTTATGATGAACATAAACGATTAAATGTTCACTCTATGTATTTGATAAATTGCTTGACTGAGATAGCTTTGATTTTCTAGGTTTCTCAGCGTAGAATCGTACTACTCCTTGAGTTTGTATGTATTTCTTCACATTAGATTTTGCACTGTACATTTACACAGATATATGAATATACTCTCACACGCGCACACTCTATAAAAATGGTTAGGAAAGGTTCTCAGTGGCATCATCACACACACTTTCCTTGCTGCCCTTATTTACAACTCATTCTCACACTCACTCAATCGCTAACTGAATTTCTCACACTGGCTTACATCAACACAACCCATAGCACATTCTATTTTTCCACTTGGCACAAATCCATGTAGGATGCGAAGTCACCTTCTAGAGACTAGGCTTAAACACCAACAACCCCTCCTAAGCCAATCACTAGAACTACTCCCAATAGATTCCTTAGGTAGCAAAACCTTGGCTTTGGCAATGCCTTAGTAAATATGCATGCGATCTGCTCCTCAGATTTGCAGTAGTGAATGGTAATCTCACCATTCAATAAGGATTCTCTTATAAATTATAACTTCTTGTTTATGTGTTTCTTCCTTTGATGAAACACATGATTCTTGACCACTAGAATTGCTGGCATACTATCACACATACGAGCCGTAGGTTGTAGCTGCTCTTCACCAAAATCATGTAACAGAAACTTGAGCCATATAGCTTGAGTAGTTACCTTAGATGTACTAACATACTCTGCCTTAGCAATAGACAGAGCCACACTTGTCTGCTTCACAGACGCCCATGAGAAGAATCCACTCCCAAAAGTGAAAGCATACCCTGATGTGCTTTTACTATCATCCTATGATCCTCCCCAGTCACTATCACAAAAACCTATTAAGATTTCTAACTTCCCTTTCATGTACTCTAAGCTATAATCTAGGGTTTCCTGCACATACCTCAGCATCCTTTTCGCTCTCCTAATGTGCTTCTTTGTGGGATTGTGCATGAACCTAGATAGTAGACTAGATGAATACATAATATTTGGTCTAGTGGCAATCAAATACAATAGACTTCCCACAATCTGTTTGTATAGCTATTCATCAGCTACCCCACTTCCATCTGCCCTTTGTAACTTGTCATTAGTAGCTAGAGGGGTGCTCACTGATTTGCATCCCTTTAGACCAAACTTTCTAACCAAGTTTCTGGATATTTCCTCTGATGTGAGTAGATACCATTGCAGGATTGTAGTACTCTCATTTCTAGGAAGTGATGCAGTAGACCCAAATCCATCATCTCATATTTATTCATAATTTCCTGCTTGAAATTATTCATCAACTCCTCAATGTCCCATGTGTAGATAATGTCATATAATTAGATGGACACAGTAGGTGTTCCTTCACCCTTCTTGATCTTCAAGTATAAAGTGGCCTCACTAGTACTTCTCTCAAATCCACATCTCAGCATATAAGTAACAATTTCTCCATACTAGGCCCGTGGTGCTTTCTTGAGCCCATAGTGTGCCTTCTTCAACCTATATGACTTATCTTCTCTCCCTTGAATTTCATATCCCTCATGTTGATCAACATACACCTCCTCTTCTAAAACACCATTTAGAAAAGCAGATTTCACATCAAGTTGGAACAACTTCCACTCTTTTTGTGCTGCTAAGGCAATTAACGTCTTGATAGTGTCAAGCTTTGCCATAGGAGCAAAGGTCTCATTTAAATCAACCTATGGTTTTTTAGCATATCTTTTTGCTACCAATCTGGATTTGTGTTTCCGGACAGATCCATCCAGATTCAACTTTGTTTTCTTTATCCACTTGAATCCAGAAATAGGCTTGTTAATAGGCCTATCAGTTAACTCCCATGTGTCATTTTTGTTAATCATTTGCAACTTATCTTCCATTACCTTCTTCCATGCCGCATCCTTAACAACCTCCCTGAAATTCCCAGGTTCAATAATACACATGTGACATCGAGCATAGATGTCATTGAGACTTCTTAGCCTCACATGGGTGTCACTGGTACTTATACTAGACAAACAACTCCATCCTAAACTTGTAGCATTGTTTGAGCTTGAGCTAGGACTAGGATTGGTACAAGGACCTGAATTAGTACTTGAACTAGGAGTCTGAGGAACATGAGCAGGGACACCAGTTTCAACTTGTGCATCTTCATAATTAATATGCACGTGAACTTAAGTTTGAGTTTCTGAAGCTTCTCTCCAATTCCAACATCCTTCTTCATTAAACACCACACTTTTGGACACCACCTTCTTCTTTGTTTCTAGGTTATAGATCCTGTAGCCTTTTTTCACAGCTTCCATAACCAACAAAAATCCCTTTCTCACTAGATCCATCTAGTTTTTTCCTTTATATGTGTTGGAACATGCAAATAGTAGATACAACCAAATACTTTCAGATGAGAGACACTAGGTCTTATTTCTGAGAACTTTTCAAAATGAGTCTTACCCTGCACTGCCTTTGGTAGGACTTCTATTGAGAATGTATACTACAGTTTTCACCGCCTTACCCCAAAACTTATAAGGTAGCATTTTGCTATGCACCAATCAATTACCTCTTAATTCCATCTTCACAATTATCCTGTCTTTCCTCTCAGCAACCCTGTTCCATTGAGGGGAGTAAGAAACAATCAATTTCCTCTTTATTCCAACTTCATCAGAATTATTGAAATGCATTTGAAGTGTACTCTCCACCTCTCTCACTTCTCAAATTTTTCACTTTAAAATGACTTTGCAATTCTACCATTTCTTTAAAGTTTTTAAACACATTCAACACTCCTGATTTGTGTCTAAGAAAGTAGAGCCAGCACAAACTTGTATGAACATCTATGAAGGTAAGAAAGTAAAGGTTGCCTCCAAATTTTTTATTTTGCATTGGACCATATACATCAGTATGTATGAGTTCTAGAGGAGTTGTGGCCCTCTATGCCTCCTCAGTATCAAAAGAAGTTACATGGTGTTTCCCTGTGATGCACCCTTCACATAGTTTCTTGTCCTTTATCAGATTAGGTAGTCCTATCACCATATCCTTATGTCTCAACATCTATAGGCTAGTATAATTCAGGTGCCCAAATCTTCTGTGCCACAGCTCTGTGCTCTCCCTTGCTTCTTCCTTTCTAGCCATTGGAATAACATAATCCAGTGGGAGCTTGAAACATCTACTACCTGTCATAGGTACCCTTGCAACTCTGTGCTTCATTTTCTTGTCCACATAAACATCCACTAACTGATCTTCAAACCCAAGACAGTAACCATGTTCTACCATCTGTCTTACACTCAGTAGGTTCTCATCCAAACCAGACACAAACATCACATCCCTGATGTACTTGTCACCTTGACTGGTATGAACAAGCAGAGAACCCTTCCCAGCAGCCTGAACAAGATCACTAGTCCCCATTGTCACTACATTCGAAGTCCTATCAATATCAGATAGCAAAGACTCATGTCCTATCATGTGGTTGCTACAACCACTGTCCAGGTACCACTCATCTGCATTTTTTCTCAACAAAGGCAGAGTGACATGCATAGAACATGTTTCCTTTTATTTTCTTCTATGGTTCATTTACTTTCTGTGCAACATTTGCACTTTGTTTGACACATAAGTCTTTAGAAATATGACCAGCCTTTCCACACTTGAAACACTTAAACCCGTTCTCAGTCTAGCAAGGTTCAGAATGATTTTTGTCACAGGTCTTACAAGTAGGTTTTGAGTCACTACTCTCACCTTTCTAATAATCAGATTGCTTGTCCTTAGGACTGAACTTGTTCTTATTGTAATTGCAGTTTTTACCATTATATGTCTTCTTGAAATTTCCTTGGTTTGAACTGAACTATCCACTGGACTGATTCTGCACATTCATAGTAGAGAAGGCTTTCTCTACTTCTCTGTCATCATGCATCTCCAAACGCTGATCAAAAGCCCTAATTGAAGCAATGATGCTTTCAAAACTAATAGTGTCTATATCTCTATTTTCCTCCAAATGGACACAATAAAGTTATAGGACTTGGTTAAGCTAATGAGAATTTTCTGAGCTAAACGTTTTTCAGTTATAGTTTCACCATATGTCTTCATTTGATTAACAACACCATACAGTCTAGACATATAAGTAAAAAATGTTTCATCACTTTTCATTCGTGCATATTCTAAATCCTTCTTTAGAGATTGAATCTTAATAGCTCTCACCTTAGGATCACGTATTATTTTTTGTCTCAAGACATCCCAGGCCTTCTTTGAACTTTCTTCATTTGAAATGCGTGGAGAAATCTCTTCAGACACAACGTTTAGGATAAGATTTAGAGCCTTGGCATTTCTGATCTGATATGCCTTGGTCTGAATAGTATCCACCTCTTCATCATCACTGTCATACTCATTATCAAGTATCCCTTGATCTACAATCCTCCATAGATTAGTTGCTTTCAATGCTATCTTCATCTTTATATTCCAGAAATCATAATTAACTCCAGTAAATATAGGTAACATTTGATCTCCACCTCCTCGCAAGAAATAGAGAGACAGTGATCTCAGAGCTCCGATGATAGGACCCAACCCGACTAACACTATATATGACACGCCTGGGTCCTACTCCCGTCTGACAGGTAACTTAAGGTACCAAATGTACTCTCGCAGTCCTGTCAAACCAGGGATACTCGTCAGCATGTGAGCTTATGCCTCCACCCCGCGTGCATCCTCGATTTTCGTGCAACAATCCTGGAGGGTTTTCAAAACACGAAAATCGTGTGAGTAGAAAAAATAAAGGTTAAAAAACATGGTTCAAGAATATACTAACTTCCCTGTGTTTTATAAAAACTATGCGTGCATTAACTACATTTCCAAATATCGGAAAAATCAACAAGAAACCAAGTAAATCCAGAATACATAAAATCACTAGAAACACAACCATACAAACTATATGAAAATACGTGCACATGTATCAACATAACCAAGTAAGCATACCAAGTTAGCACCATAACTTGACAAACCCATCCTCGATGCTTGCCAAATCATCATATCACAAAGCCATTTGGGGATACAGCATCCGAGGGCCCACCTGAGGATACAACGTCCATGTGTCTAACCACATATTTCATAATGAACTACTGGTAGGCAAATCATACCATATAACCACTCGGAGACTACGGGGCCTAGCTCGACGTCCAAGTGGCCACCCAGGGATACAACATTCGGGTGTCAATTCGTATAACTCAACCACTCAGGGATACATCGTCCGAGTGGCTGTCTAGGGATCCAGCATTTGGACGTCAATCTCACATCATGACTATTCAGGGATACAACATCCGAATAGCTGCCTAGGGATGCAGCATCTAGGCGTCATCCAACAATACGCCTTCTCAAGCAGAGTTTTCACATCACATATATATATATATATATATATATATATCACAATCGACGTATCTGATATCATATCACATATAACATCTCACATCATGAATAACGAGGCAACCATATATTCACATCAACATCACAAACCAAACCACAGTCCAACATCTTGAGCCTAAACCCAATTCACAAAATAAGTCAAAATCCCGTAAACTGAACCATTTAATAACCCGTAAAATTACATCAAAATTCCAATCATCCATCATCATCAAAATCGTATAAATATGGCATAACAAACATAGATTTATTTTTCAAACTTAGTAATAGTCCAAAACATAATAACCCAATTTCCTCGCAAAATGTGTCAAATTACAATTTCCGTAATATCATAAAAATTCAAAGATTCCATATAAAATCCAATTGATCCAACACTAGAAAATGACATGTTATGATTATATTCAACTCAAGTACACAATCGGAACGATAATCCAAAACATAACCTACGGAAAATCTCGTAAAATACGTAATAAAATAATAATAAAATATTCATAAAAATAACCAAAAATCTGATAAAATTTCCAACCACGTAATTATCATCAAACACATAGAAATACATTTAAACCACTTAATAGACATGCATAGGAATTAAGGAAAATCAAAAGTCCACTTACACGTACGTTTTACACCACCAAACCGAACCGTATGTTTTTTCGTAAAATTAAAGAACATTAATTCCTGCCAAAATCCACTTCTATTTGTCACTAATCATCTTAATTGTCTTACTATTTCATCCCATAATTCTCTGGGATTTTTACACGAATTAAATGAACCCTAAACATTCAGACAACTAAAACTACCCCGAGATGATGTCTGGTCGCCTCGAAAATTGTACTGTTGGATTTGTATGAAAGAATACTATAATTATCATGTGTCCAAATAGTAGACCATGAGCCTTCACGCGACCCATTTTCTACCCTACGAGTGAAACCTACATGTGCTACAGTGTCAACAATGGCCTTAAGCCAGACCCGATTCTCTGTAACCGGGTCGGCCGACTCGGCGGTTTAACCTGCCTAGAAAACCCATTTTTCTTCACCATTTCTCATCGTTTTAGCGCCTAATTCCATCTAAACTCAATGTACAGAAGATCTATGATCAAAATGAGGAAAAATAACCTTGAAGATCGACTTTAAGCCCACAGTTTTTCTACCCTGTTTTCCCGTTCTTATCTATAGAGTTCTAGAAATTCCAATCCCCTGATTTTGAGCTCAACCTAATCGTGAGGTTCCTAAAAAATCATTAGAATCCCAACTAACTAAAAACCAGACCTCAAATACGAATTCAAACTAAGAACCTGTCGTGGGGGAAGTTTCAGGTTCACGAGTTCTGGGTGTCAGGACCCATCCCAATCCCCTTGGATTATCTCGAGATGTGCCTGCTCCCGTTTGGCACCATGTACTGACAAGTGATAAACCGTAACCCGCTAGAGGTTATCCAGAGTACACATAGATTTGTGGCGGCATTTGATGTCTCGATCTCTATTATAACCCGCATCCGTAATTAACTTGAAGGGTATCAAAAACCATAAACGATGTGAGTGGACAAAAATAATCATTTATAAAAACAATTTAACGAAAATACAATTATACCTTTCACGTAAAAGTAAGCATGCATCAGAAAACAAAATTTGAAATACTTTCTCAAAAGAAAGATGCATTGCTTTTCAAAACAAAACATAGTGAAAAATGCTTCTCAATTGAAGCCATTTCCTCAGTAGGGTCTCAGCCCGAAACGAAATCATACAGGGTCAGCCCAAATAAAAACACATAGGACCTCAACCCAAATATCATACCATATGGGATCTCATCCCAAATATCATACCATGTAGGGTCTCAGGCCATCATCATTATCAGTCACGATTCCAATCCCAGCAACACGTGCCCATAAGCTCAAGGATGGCTCTGATCCGGAGCATGTCACCGTGAACACATCACCGGCCGACAATCTCCACATTTTCGTGAACATATCATCGATCAATCTCATATACCACACTTCTGAGTTGAGCCTCCCTCGGTTGTCGCCTCTCTCGGTTGCTCGACAGCAGGCACATCGTGACCTATTCGTACCTCAGAGGCCAACATTATCTCCAGGGTGCTCTCTGGGGAAACATATTTACAACCGGATGCCTTATTCGAGTCTTTAAACTCAAAATCATAATCATCATTTTAGAAAACAGTGGAAACATTCAATAGGGTCTATGCCCGGATATAATTTCATCAAATCAGTTTCCACAAAACCATCATTGAAAATAATGTCTACCAACACTTCATAAACCCAGGATTCCTCAAATCCTATCAAATCCACAACTGGGTCTCATGCCCGAAATATCTTTCATAAATATCATAATTGGGTCACAGCCTGATATATCTCACGTTTGATTATACTCTAAGTTAAACTATAAATCAATTGGGACATACGCCCGAAAGATATTTCCAAATCTGAAAACCATTTCACATTTCAACACTTTTCCAAAACACCTTTGACTATCATCCAAGTCAAAGTCAACATCCAACTAGGACTCATGCCCGAATACCGATTTCACGTATCTCCGTGAAATCTTTCAAAATCCTAAATCACATACTCAGTTTCACACCTCTCCGTGAAACAATCGAAATCATATAAAACACATCCATGTAGAATAGTCGGTCGAAGCCCAAATATCATGTAAAATAGAAATCTCGATTTACGTGCATTATTGCATTTTCTACGAAAAATCCCCATTTAACAATATATATCACATGCACTCAAGGCATCTCAAATCATGCTCATAAAACATATAAAGCATTTATTCATGCATCATGTTTATAAATAAAACGTCCACTCAAAGACCATCCGTGCTGCGCGCCTGCAACCAGCGCCGTAAGCTACTCTGGGCTAATCCATACTCTTCGGGATGTTCGGACCTATTCAAATCATACTCAAAGGTTACTACAACCCTATACAAGTCCTAATCATAAACCCTCAAAACTCTTGAATCAATCAACGTGTCCCGAACATGCTTCCCAAGGTTAAAACCTCTAAATGACCTATCAAATGATCTCCGAACGACCTGAAATCACCACCATTGGATTTAGAACGTCGAAGATTTTTAAACAAGACCAGTTTGACCTCAAAATTTGTGCCCGTGCACCCTCACGTGCTGGGCAAAGTTTTGATCAATGTTGGTCAACAGTCAACGCTGACATTAGTAAAAGTCAACGTTGACATTATCTAACGTCATCCCGATAGCTTTGACACCTGTCAGCTCTGAAAATTCGCCATATTTCACACCTTGATTGGTGCCATGTGTCACCCTCTGACACTGCCACATCACGTGATCACGTCATTTGCTGACGTCATCACTAACACGTGTCACTGACACGTCAGCTCTACCAACCTGACACCCTGCCACGAAGTACCACCTCGTTGGTCCACGTGGTTTGACAAAGCTGTAGTGGACCTAACACGTCTGCTGCCATGTCATCTGACACACTCTGACATATTGCCACATGGCACCACCCAATAGTCCACGTGGTCTGACAAGGCTGATGTGGGCCTGCCACGTTAGCTGCTGATTTGACCTGGCAGCTTTTGACAACTCGCCACGTGGAACCACCTAGTTGGCCACGTGGCCTAACAGGTTTGACAGATGATGATGTGGACTGCCACATCATCATCGTCAACTTCTGGCCGAGTCGACCTGAACCACTATAACGGGTCATTTGACTCACAACCCTGACTCAGCCGTATCTCGACTATCCAGCCACCATTTTCTTCCATTTTTCTTCCTATCGACTCGTCTCTAAGCCAAGAAGGGTTTTCTCACCTCAAAATCATAAGAAAATTCCTAGAATTTACCAAGTCAATCTCGATCCCCACAGCCAACCTTTGAAGCACCATCCATAGCTGCGCACCCGTCCATTCTCATTCATTCTTGTCCCTACTAGCTTGTATGAGCTCAGAGAAGCCAACAAATGCCTCAAAACGGGCCTCAAACGTCTAAAAAAAACCAATTTCAAAATCATATGGGTTTTAGGTTTACATTGTTTCACGGGTTCCTCCGCCGTTCACGGTGGCCCAGTCGTCCTGCCACCATCCTCTCATCCTCTCTCTCACCCTCTCAGTTTCTCTGTCGTCTCAAGTAACAAAATGGAATGGGTTTGGGTGGTGGGTACGGGTTTGAGGAAGAAGAAATGAAAATGAAGATGATGAATGATGCATGTATGTGTATGTGTATGGATCAATGGATGAGTGAAACTTTTCACTCATCTATTGGTCCACAAAAAATATTTTGGGTCCCAGTAATAACAACTCAGATCCATTTTTTTTTCAAAAATCATGCAATCGTAAATAGTTCCTAGAACTTTTTGTGACCCGTAACTTTCCCATATGATATTCAATTTTGATGTGCAGCCTGTCTACGGACTTTTATCGTCTCGATCTACATAATGGTCGTCGGACCTCGTTCATTTGACCTCCTCAGTTCAAAGTAAACTTTTTCACCCTTTCTAGGGGTAAAATCATCATTTTACTCCGATCGTACTATAATCCTCGATTAATCCTTAATTAATTATTGATAATCCGTCATTAACCTTAATTAATCCCGTAGGCTCGGGACAGATCTTTACAATCTTTCTCCCTTAAAGAATTTCATCCCCGAAATTCACACTAACCCAATCCACTGTGGAAATCCAATCCTGCCTCCAACCCGAAGCACACATCCAACATCCATCCATAGTACTCAACTATAACCAAATGTGACTCGACATCAACCACAATCCCACGGTCAATGTTGAAACCCAGCTCGTCCTCTATAACCGTATCCAAGAGTGACCTGTTGTCACTGGAAACGTCCAATGCTCAATCTCAAGTCTCAAGGAGACATCGAAACTCGTCGATCTCACCTGTCACCTACGCAGGTGTGCTTAGAATCCAAACTGATAGTCAATCTTACTATCCTGCTCGGTTGAAAATCCAGACCGACAATCCTGCTATACCTAGTTGTCATCCTGTTCAGCATTTAGCCTGACGATCCTTCTCAGTTGACAATCCAAGCTGATATTTTGCTCAGTCTGGTTCAGTCCTGCTCCTCGTCCTACTCAGCATCCAATCTGTCTATCATGCTCAATACTCAATCTCTTATACTAAATTGACAATTCCTCTCAATATCCCATCTAATAATCCTTCTCCTGCTAAGCATCACTAGTCTTTGTCTCACTAAACAGTTCCCATATCCAACACACTCACGACGTCCAACACAGTCACAACGGTCTCTATACATCGACGACAAACCATTGTGCCCAGCCAGTAACTCAAGGCTTCATTACGTTTCCGTTGAGAAACTCTGACCTTGAATCACTCAAGAGTCTCAACATTGTATCTCGAGTCACTCTGCGACTAACGCTGTGATCCTGACTCTTCACGAGCCTCAACTGTCATCCAACTCATCCTATCGATATAATCAGGATGTATCTGGACCTCATCGAATACTTGCTTTAGTAGAGATAATCACATACATAATTACTCGGGTTCCTCTGGCCCATCATGGCCATGAGCTCCACGCTAGCACAATCACTAAACCATCTCAAGCCACTTTGCACTAGCGCACAGTATTCAATGTTTGATACTCGTACTCAATGTACCATCAACATCGACCCCGCTCGATTATCATATCATGTCCATCTCGGACTCAATCTGATGATCATACCTCATCGATCAGATTACTCGATCCTCAACAATTATGTTATCCAACGTGCACTACTCACAAGGGCATCCACATCACAGCAATCCAACAGGCACTCTTAGGCCTGCTCAAGTACTGCACTCACGCAATGTCTGAACTCCATCCGAGGACTGTACATGCACCAAACAGATACGTACCAATTTCCATATCTAGTCCACACGCCATATCAACGTCGGACTTAATCTGTCTATCATCTAGCTGACTTGCCAATCACACTTCAATGTTAAAACCTATCTATCCGATCCCTACTTGCACATATCACATACTAACATGCTCTCTAAGCCCTCGTGGTCACCCGACTAACTCGAGAGATAGCCAACCTAGAGCAGTGGTCCCGATTCTGCTCATTCAATCATCAAATCCTACCAGATTGACTTGGGAAGGGAGTTAATGACACTCATCTAGTCTAAGTGAATCCAATCTCAGTCGTCATGGTTGGCTGACGCCAATCCAACACTATCTCTATTTCCTCGATCCATAAACCAAAGTGGTCCTCAACCCTTGATCCTCAATCGTCTCAATCCACACTGATCTCGATTCTCTCAATCCACGGCCAACACGATCCACACTATCTCTCTCAGCCAACGTACTATGACCCATAACACCAACATGGATCCACCAAATTTGGCGCCTACTCATCATGTTAAGTTATGGTGTCACCTTCTGTTCTTCAACTCACTCAAATCTGGACCATAGCCTGGGTGTCAAGTTTTTGTACCCTCTTTGAACCCAAGAGAAAGTGCAACCATGTTGCAAGCATAGAAGCAGGAAATGAGAAGTCTCCTTCACCAACAAATAATATTTGTTGATAACTTCTGTCGTGATCCCACAATCGTATCACCCTTCAAATCAGCTCGACATTTACATGCTTATACATCAATGAGTGGTGAGAATATCACTAGGAACTTTCAGGAGAAAGAAGTGTATTTATCTTGCCTAGGTGTCATGTCATAAATAACTCTCGAAGTTCCATCGAAATTCAACAAGAGACATTGATTTCTCATCAGTGACATTCAAATTCATCTGAATCCCAATTCCACTAAGTCCACTATGTTCAGTCACAGGACTCCCAACGCTCTCGACTCGGTCGGTAGCTTCCGACAAGGTGGTTGCGAGCTGGGTTATAGTCTATCCTCTATCCTACCGATAGGTGGTTCCATCACCGAACTAATCGGAGTACTAGCTCGTACGTCCCAACTCTACGGGATCAACTCCAGCACACCACACTCATGTACACTTTCCAAGGCAAGACAAAACACCTGTTTCCAGTCCAAGCATACCTCGTGCCTCCAGTCATCCAATCCAGTTCAACAAGGAAGGTACCGTGATCTCACTAGACCACTCAGAACTCCTTCGTTGCCCGCTCAACGATCACCGAAACTCACATGTCAGCAAGTCCAAGGCTCAGAGCTCGAGGTAACCCTAGTCTAAGCTCCCTAAGTACATGAATCCCTACTGAGACAGCGTGACCTCACTACATAATTGCCACCGTGCTCATCATCCCCTATCATCGTGTTTATCATCGTCTCTCGTGTGCGACAATCTCACGTACCTCTGCCTCAAATGCAAGAATCTCACCTCTTGGCACCCGATACGACTGACGAATCTTCATCGTCTCAGCCGTCAATAAAACTCAACCATGTCCATCGATAGCCATGTTTTCCACAACCCTCATGTGGCTAGGTCTGCACCATCTCACGTTATCCTTGCTATCTGGATCCAACGCTTAATGCATAGAATCCACTGATTGGTACACCCCGGGATCCAATCTACATGTACCACTCCCCTGGTAACTTGTCCAACTAATCGCCACTCGGGTCATCCACGATCTTGGCTACTCACCGTAGCACATCTACCTTGACCAATCCATCGGTCTCGACTCCAAAAGTCATGCTACTGGGGTAACTGGTATCCAACCAACCAGTAGCTATCATCTGAGGATCTCAATCACTCATAACCCTAAGGCTCTCGGCCACTTTGCCCACAAGAAACCTGACCCTACTCGAGGCTACTTAGCTCTACTCGAGTCAACTGAGCCCTACTCGGGTCATGCTGATGACAGGCTGTCCTTATCGTAGAGACATCATATTCGGCACATGCGTAATTAGCACAAGAGCAACCTAGTGCTCTAATACCACCCTAACATGACCCATCCCAATCCCCCTAGATTATTTGAGGATGTGCTTGCTCCCATTTGGCACCACGTGCCTGCTCCTGTCTGGCACCACGTGTCTGCTCCCACTTAGTGCTCTGCTACAGCCCGTATCTACGGTCAACCTAAAGGGTATCAAAAAGCATAAAAGATGTGAGTGGACAAAAATAATCATTTATAAAAATGATTTAATGAAAATGAAATTATACCCTTCACGTAAAAGAATGCATGCATAAGAAAACGGCATTTCAAATACTTTCTCAAAAGCAAGACGTATTGCTTTTCAAAACAAAACACAGTGAAAAATGCTTCTCAATCGAAGCCATTTCCTCAGTAAGGTCTTAGCCCGAAACCTAATCGTAGGGGTCTCAGCCCAAATCAAAACGCGTGGGACCTTAGCCCAAATATCAAACCATGTGGGATCTCAGCTCATCATCATCATCATCAGTCACAATTACAATCCCAACAACGCGTGCCAATAAGCCCAAGAACTGCTCTGATCTTGAGCATGTCTCCATGAACACATCACCGGCCGACAATGTTTAGATTGTCTTGAACATATCATCGATAGATCTCATATACCACACTCCTGATTCGAGCCTCCCTCGGCTTTTTCCTTTCTCGGATACTCAACAGCAGGAGCATGGTGACCTCTTCGTACCTCGAAGGCGAGCATTATCGCCAGCATATTCTCCTGGGAAACATATTCACAACCGGAGGCCCTATCCAAGTCTTTAAACTCAAAATCATAATCATCATTTTGGAAAACAGTGGAAACATTCAATAGGTTCTACGCCTGTATATAATTTCATCAAATCAGTTTCCACAAAACCATCATTGAAAACAGTGTCTATCAAAACTTCATAAACCCAGGATTCCTCGAGCTATCAAATCCACAACTGGGTCTCATGCCCGAAATATCTTTCATAAATCTCATAATTGGGTCACAGCTTGATATATCTCACGTTTGACTATCATCCAGGTCAAAGTCAACATCCAATTGGGACTCATTCCCGAATACCGATTTCACGTATCTCCGTGAAATCCTTCATAACCGTAAATCAAATCTTCTTATTTATGCCTCTCCGTGAAACCATCGAAATCATATGAACACATGCACGTAGAATACTCGGCCAAAGCCCAAATATCATATAAAATAGAAATCTCTAACTATGTGCATTATTTCATTTTCCACGAAAATGCCCAATCAACAATATAAATCATATGCACTCAAGGCATCTCAAATCATGTTCATAAAACATATAAAACATTTATGCATGCATCATGTTTATAAATAAAACATCCACTCATAGACCGTCCGTGCTGCGCGATTGCAACCCGAGCCATAAGCCACTCCGGGGCTAATCCATACTCTTCGGGACGTCCGCACCTGCCCAAATCATACTCAAAGGTTACTACCAACCTATACAAGTGCTAATCATAAACCCTCAAAACTCTTGGAACGGTCAACGTGTTTGGGACATGCTTCCCGAGACTAAAAACTTCTAAATGACCTATCAAACGATCTCTAATCGACCTGAAACCACCACCCTTGGATTCAGAACGTCGAAACCTTTCAAATGAGACCAATTTAACCTCGAAATTCATTCCTACCCGCCCCCACGCGCGGGTCCAAGTTTCGGTCAATGCTGGTCAACGCTTACGACGTGAAAGTCAACGCTTACGATAGGAAATGTCAATGCTGACATCATGCTAACGTCATCCAAATAGGTCTGACACTTGTTAAGTCTGACAACCTGCCATGTGGTACACCCTGATTTGTGCGACGTGTCACCTTTGACACTGCCGTATAACGTGATGACATCATATGCTGATGTCATCACTGATACATCAGCTCTGACAACCTGACATCCTGCCACGTGGTACCACCTCCTTAGCCCACATGGTCTGATAATGCTGACGTGGACCTGACACGTCAGCTGCCATGCCATCTGACACCCTATGACACGTTGTCACGTGGCACCACCCAACTAGTCCACGTGGTCTGACATGGCTAACGTGGACCTGCCACGTCAGCTGCTCACTAGACCTGACAGCTTCTGACAACTCGCCACATGGCACCACTTGATTGGCCACGTCAGCTTCTGATAGATGATGATGTGGACTACCACGTCATCATCGAACCACTATAACGGGTCGTTTGACCCGCAACCCTGACTCGGTAGTCTGACCACCATTTTCATCCATTTTTCATCCTATCGACTTGTTTCTAACCCAGGAAGGGTTCTATGACCTCAAAATCACAAGAACCAATTTCAAAATCAAATGGGTTTGAAGTTTACCTTGTTTCATGGGTTCCTTCGCCATCCACGCTGGCCCTGTCATCCTGACACCATCTTCTCATGCTCTCTCTCATCCTCTCAGTCTCTCAGTAGTCTCAAGCAAGAAAATGGAATGGGTTTAGGTCGTGGGTACGGGTCTAGGAAGAAGAAACGAAAATGACGATGATGAATGATGCATGTATGTGTATGTGTATGGATCAATATGTGTACGTGTTACTCACCTATTGGTCTACAAAAGATATTTTGCGTCCCACTAAAGACAACTCAGACCCACTTTTTTTGAAAACCGTGCAAGCATAAATAGTTCCCGAAACCTTCCGTGACCCGTAACTTTTCGATACGATGTTCGATTTTGACGTGCAGCATGTCTATGGATTCGTATAGTCTCGATCTACGTAATGATCCTCGGTCCTCGTGCATTTGACCTTCCGGGTTACAAGTAAACTTTTTCACCATTTCTAGGGGTAAAGTCACCATTTTACTCTGATCTTCCAATAATCCTCGATTAATCTTGGTTAGTCCTTAATTAATTCTCGATAATCTATCATTAACCTTAATTAATCCAGTAGGTTCAGGACGGGTCCTTACACTGGGTATGTCCAACCTCCAAACACCTCCAAACTGATCGTCTTGCCCTTAAAAAGCTTCATTCCTCACTCTCTCCTTCATTTGCTATGTCTCCTATCATCACTCAAGCTCTTTTTCATTCTCGGCCACATCACCCATGATGTTTCGCCGTGATCCACCAAACATACAAACCAGCATCAAACACACATAAATATAAAACTGAAGTCGGTGGAGGAGAGGTTTCCAGCTCTTACCAGAGCTTGACACATGGCGTTTATCAGTTGGCCATAATTGTGGAATGACCAAAATACCCTTTATAACAAAATTACAAAAAATACCCTTAAAAGTTCTTACAAAAAATACCCTTAATTAATTGTGGCCGAGACCTTCGTAACGGTATTTTCAGAATCGTCAAAAACCTTCTTGATCAAAAAGTCAACATTTTGACCTTAGTCAAAGTCAACTCTTTGACTTTGACTAAAAAGTCAACTTTTTAACTTCCAATGGCTAGTCCATTTCATCCCACTTTTTTTATTTTACCCTCGTTGAAGTTTCGGGTTGTTACATCTGATACCATGTTGGCGAAACTCGAGGTTTCGCCCATAATAGACTTGGGATTTCGGCCCTAAAGCCAATTGGTAATAGGGAAAGTTGGCCAAGCCTATTTAAGGCACACATTCTTTCTCATCTTTTCTGATGTGGGGCTATACATTCCTCACATCCCAACAGTTTTTAAGTTCCACCCCTAGCGCCACCTTCATCTCCTCCACCCTAAATTCACATGTTATCTTCCGCTCCGCGTACAGAGGCCAACCAACCATCGGTATTGCCGTGCACACTGCTTCCAACACTGAGTTCCAGTTACAGTGACTCACGAAACCACCCATCGTTTCATGACCCAGCACCTCCACCTATGGGGCCTACTTCCTCACCACCAATCTTTTGTCCTCAGTTCTCTCCAAGAAACCCTCAGGCATCGACAAAAACATATCTCCTCCTTCATGTTGTGGAGGATTTCTCACCATCCCCAAAAATCTATGCCCGCTCTTCTCTAAACCAAAAGCCATTTCCTTGAGCTGTGCTTCCAAAACTACCCCTATGCTACCAAAACGAAAAAGCACAACACTTTTTTAGGCTGCTTCTCCAGCCACCTTAAAAATAGTGCTCCTCATTCCTCAGAATTACTTTTTCCACTGATGAGTTAATCAACAGTCCCACACAAAAAATTAGAGGAGTCAGTCCATCACATATTTCTTTGACTGTAGTGGCTTCGAGCAAGTCAAATGTGTTTACAATGAGCACGTAAGATTGGGCCATGTGGGGGGCGATGTCCAAGAAGCTCTTATAGAGTATTGTGTTACGGTCGAACAACATGGACAACATGGTCGTTGTAAGGACCTGTCCCGAATATACGGAATTACTTAAGGTTAATGACGGAATAATAAGGATTAAGAAAGGATTAATCGGGATTAAATGAGGATTATCGGACGATTTGGGAAAAAAGGAAAATTTTGCCCTTGGAAAGGGTAAAAAGTTAGCTTTTTAACTCGAGAGGTCTAATGCACGAGGATCGAATACCGTTACGTAGATCGAGACGATTCGAGTCTGTAAACAGGCGACACTTTGAAATCAGACATCATTCGGGAAAGTTATAGGTCACGAAAGGTTCCAAAAACTATTCACAATTGTTCGATTTTCAAAATAGTGTGTTTTTAGTGGGACCCAAACATCTGATTTTGGACCATAGGATGAGTGATACTTGTTACCCACCCTATGGCCCATTTCCATACATACATGCACATCATCTTCCCATTTCAAAATAGTGTGTTTTTGTACCCACCCCATCACCATCATCTTCATCCATCCTTGAGACCATAGAGAGATAGAGAAGATGAGAGAGAGACTGGGAGAAGGCCAGGGATGGCGGAGCCGCCGCGAAGGTGGCCGAAATCGAGAAAAACAATGGTGAATTTGAGCGCTTTGGATTTTGGGTTTTGATTTTGATGGTTTTGATCGATCCTAAGCCTGTAATCAAGTTCTTGGAGCTCATACCAGGTTGTAGGTGCAAGAATGAAAGGTTTTGGATGACAGAAGTGGCCAGAACATCGATTCAAAGTTTGGCCGAAACTTTGGCGGCATATCTTCAGAATCAGGAATTTTCTTCAATTTATGGGTTCATATTTAGATTCTTGGGCTCGAGTAGCATGATTTCTATATATAAAATGTAGGAATTGGTTGAGAAATGAGAGAGTTATGAAGGTTTGAAAAACAGGACCAAACTGGGGTTTTCCAGCGGCCGGTCGTCTTCTCCGGCGAACCGTTGACAATTGACCGGATAACGTCAGCTTTGACTTTGCTGACGTTAGTGTTCACTTTGATCGTTGACCATGATGACTTTAGCGTTGACTTTTCTGACGTCAGAGTTAACTTTGCTGACGTAAGCGTTGACTTTGTTAATGTCAGCGTGGACCGTTGACTTTTTGGTTAACCAAACTTTAACCCATGTGACAGGACCCGTCCCAACTGGACTTTGATAACCGTGCCCGGTCTTACTCCCGTCTGACAAGTCAACTGAAGACCCAAAACTACCCCTCAGCACCTGTCAGACCAGGGATAACTGCACTGATTTCCGCTCATGCCTCCCCCTCTCGATCAGCCCCGAACGTCGTGCCACGGCCTAAAGGGTCATTAAAAACAAAGGTGTGAGTGGAAAAAAATAATATCTTTTAAAACACATTTAAAAATACCTCATTTACCCTCCAGTTTATCAAACCATGCATGCATAGGGTAAAACATATGAATAACAATCACCTGCTTTCCAGCCAAATCACATAACAAGTATCAAATCTCGACTCTCAAGCCAAACATGTGAAAACCTAATCACCTGGCCACACAGACCAGAAACCCGTACTCAATACCAGTACGTAATCACAATCAACATTAAATAGAACTATTCACAAGTTCACAAGAAATCAATCAATCAATCCATACTATTCACAAGTGCACAAACAATCACACTGTCACATCCGCACTACGCGTAGGCCAACCTCGGGAACTGCACTCAGGCACCATCCGAGTCATATCAGTCATGTCTGGGAACTGCACACGCACCATCTAGACGTACCAATACTCGGGAACTGCACTCACGCAACATCCGAGTCACGTCTTGTCAGGACCCACACCGGTTTCACCCCGAAACCCGAGGTAAATCCTGCTCCCGTCTGACTCCCCGACACAACACTCAAGTAAAATGCACTCAAACCCAGTCAGACGCAGGAGTAATAAACACAATGGCCCAAAGGTAGCATTTACAGAGCATAGTACGGAAATACAAGGGAAATAAAAAGAACGATAAATTACACGCACACGGAAGACTTTAAACTATTCCGGGATCCCTCACGTCACTTCTATGCCTCGGACTCTGCCTCGACGTCAAGAGCCCGCACTAGCTCCACAACCTGGAGGGCAAGTTAAAACAGAAGATGTGAGTGGACCATAATAACAGAAAGGTTTCTAAAACCATTTATCAAAAACCGAGTTTAACCCTCCGTTTTGAAAACTGCATGCATAACCACCAGTTGTTAACACAGTTATAAATCAATGTTCACAAAACATCACAAAACATCATAAGAAACAGAAACACTATAAAACAGTTATGGAAAACATGGCATGAGTATCAAAACCCAAAGCATAAACCATAAAACTGACATCATCGTTTCCCGATCAAACCTGCTGGACCTATCCGAGTCTTTAAACTCAATCCAGGCCTTAATCATAGCCGAGTCTTTAAACTCCCGAGTCTTTAAACTCAAGGCCTACGGGGGAAATCAATATATCCGAGTCTTTAACTCCCGAGTCTTTAAACTCAATCCGGGTCTTTAAACCCAATCCGGCCGGTCCCCCGTCACATATATCCGGCCGGTCCCCCGTCACATATATCCGGCCGGTCCCCCGTCACATATATCCGGGTCTTTAAACCCAATATCCAGATCCAGCAAATCCAATCCCAAAATCATTTGAAAACCATTTACCAATCCACATCCAAACCCGAATCCGAAATCACTGGTCCGATACCCTTCCGGCATCCAGAACCGTCATTCCGAACCCAAATCTGGAATCCACTTTCCAACTTTCAAACCAAATCTCGTTTCCCGAAATCCAATTTTAAAACCGAAAACCTTTAATCATCAAAATCATGTTCCATAAGCCCTTTAGAATCAATGAAAACCACTTATTAATTGAAATCCCAAAACCATAGCATCACTTTCAGAAACCAACCACTTTCTCGTAAAACGTGCTAAAACCAAACTTCCTCGAAAGGCGTGCAATCATGTAAAATCAACCAAAACATATTCGATAAACATAGAATAATGATTAAAACCATAAAACAATTATAGAAAATAGGTATGCATGCTCGAGTTTAAGAAAAGGGTCCACTCACAGTACTGAGCCCTACTCGCATCCCGAACGTCCAGCACGTTCCTCGGCTTCCTCGGGAAATCCCGATCCTGTTCACAATCACCAAATTACGTCACTAACACGTTCACGAAAGTTCACCTAAATTCCCTCAAAATTCCCCGAATCCTAAACGTAATAACCCGGGACCCTAAACCTTCACCCTTGCCGAACTAAACTCAAACGACGTCCGATTGACTCGAACCCAACTCCATTGAACTCACCATAATTCCTAGACCAAAAACCATGTTGACCGTTTTCCCCATCGCCGCCGCACGCGCCCCCACGCGCCGCCCAAAGTGGCTGCGCGTGGCCCTCACGCGCCTGCTACAGTGCATCGGCTACCTCGAGCCAACCCGGTTCGCCATAGTCACCTGCAACTCAGACCGGCGTCAGCGGTTCACCGCCGTGCCTGCACAGTTTCTCTCCCTTTCTTCACCAACAGCATTGTCCAGACCCATCCTATAGATTCCCTAACTCCGTTCACCTCGACACTATCCCTAGCTCGTCGACTGAAGCTTGAAACCAGACGGCCAAGCTTCCCTGTTTCACGAACCAGCCACTCCGATCACTTCCCGTCATGGTGGCAACACCAGACGGTTCCTAAGACTCTACTGAACCTCAAGCAACCCTCCTAGACCTTCGACTCAGCCCCAAACTCGACGACTCGCCGTTTGAACCCACGGCCAAACTAGAGCACCCAATTACCCCTGTCGTGCCATCCTCCGCCGTGTACCGCCCGTCACAGCGACCATCCTAGTCGACACCTAGGACTCTCCCGAACCTCGCCCTGACCTCCAATTCCCTCGACTCTCACCCTAGACCCACGACTTCCACGTTGAACCTCAACGGGAAAACAGAGTACCGAAATGGGGACGAGGAAATTACCTGCCTCCTGTCGCCGCTGTGGGCTCAGCCGCGAGGTAGTGGCTCCTCCTGTCTTCCTCCGTCCTCTGAGCACTTCCCTTGACCTCGAGTGATCGAGTACGGCTGCACCACCACCCACTTCTCTGTTTTTCTCCCTGAGTTCCTCCCTGGTTCCCGTGGCTCACACCTCACACACACACACCCGCTGCACCTCTCAACCACCTCACCAGCTTCCTCTCACTCTCCCGTCCCTCACTCACTCACCAGGACTCCTCAATAGCCACGATCACCCTTCCAATTTCCCTCACAATCTCCCTCTGTTTTCTGAACCATCACGAACACACAAACACAGGTGCACCCCAAATAATTGGGTCGTGAATGCACAGGATTCCACCAAAATCCTCTACACACATGCCACATGTCACAATCCACTCCCTTTCTCTCACACCTGGCCCAATCTCAGCCCTTCATTTCCTTCTTTCTGCACAAATCCCAATGTGCCACAAAGACCAAAATACCCTTCTTTTTAACTCATTTTTACGGTTTTGCCACTACCCTTCTAGACCCGTAATTAACACCTCGTAAGTCCGATGAATACGTGCCGCCTGTCATCGAACTCAGGACGACAAGAACTATCTAACCATCCTAGGTCAACGTGCCAAAACCCGAGTCTACAAAAAGTCAACTATTCCCCCTAATTTACCCAAATTACGGTTAAGCCCTCAACCTTCCGAACATCACAACTTCCTCCTCGGATGTCGGACTCGAGCATGCCACCTGCCTAAGGATTCGTGACGTCCTAAACTACGTCCTGGTCACTGGTCAAAGTTCATCCGACCACCCAAACTAAAAGTCAACGTTTTTGCCCGAACCAGGGGCAAAATCGTCATTCTAGGCTCAAGCACCTATCGGGACCAACTAACCACCGATTAACCTCACTAATCCCACCTTAATCACTATCTTAATCCCGGCTCTCGGGACGGGTTGTTACAATCTACCCCCCTAAAAAGAATTTCGTCCCCGAAATTCCACCGCTAGTTCTCGACACCTAGGGTCTCCGACCCGGTAATCAACACTCGGTCAATAACAACCTCTCCTGGGTTTCCTGTATATTATCTACACCTTGGGTATTTCACACCACCTCCAACTACTGTACCACGACCAACTCTCGCTATGTAACAACTGCCTGGTGTACGCAAGGGAAACTCTATGAACAGAAAACAAAGGTATTATAACATACCTTATTTCAGAGTACCCGACAGGAGTCATAGAGTACGTCCTCGTATACAACTACCCTACCTTCCCGAACCAACTCGACTACAACCCACACAATCGACCACCCATCTCCCTCGGCTGCTAATTCGGCCACTATCGGAATAAATCTACAAAGTCCTAAAGGCAAACTCTAGCTTGTGGGTTCTCTCCTTCAATAACCTCATATCGATCAGTTATAGTCACTCCTTTCCTGTACCTTCCGTCATCCTCCTACGGAACTCACTGTAACACTCCAAGTCCGCTAGGAAACCTCCTAGACTCTACCCTGGATCCAACAACCAAACCTAAGTACAGCACAACCAAAGTAAGATAAGTACCTGTCCCCGCATCTGGTGTCGACTGAACCTCCTGCTGAGTCATCGAAAACACTCGGGCCTGAGATCTCGGTGTTCTACCACGTCCCCTCGAACTACTCGTGGCAGTGCCACCCCTCCTCTCGAGCCTGCTGTCCCTGACGCTGTACTCTGTCCGGGCTCTGCTGCTCCTCGACCTACACCACCATCCTGTGGCAACAGTGGACACTCACGTCGAAAATGACCTCGCTCCCCGCAGTAGAAACACACATTCCAACCTGGTCCACTGCTCGGTCTCCCTGTGGACGCTACCGACGTCGCACTAGCTTGCGGAGTCAGCGGTGCTCGGTAACCCCAAAATCCTGAACTCTGAAAACTGCCAGGTCTACCAAAACGCTCATCGCCCGACGATGACGCTCCACCAAAGTTACCCCTTTTCGGTGTCCGCTGGCTCGAAGCTCCAGGAATAGATGGTTCCCGGCGGTGCACCGGCAAACTAGCCTCCACCCTCACCGCAGCATCCGACAAGTCTCGGAGGGTAGCAAAAGATTCGGCCGTCACTATGGCTCGAATCTCGCCTCGCAGGCCCAGTTCAAATCTATGACATTTCCCTGCTTCAGTGGCCATAAAAGCAGGAGCAAACCGAGACAACATCTGGAACTTCCGTTCATACTCAGCCACTGTCATATTCCCCTGCTGGAGATGCAAGAACTCCGCCTCCTTGGCATCCCGAAAAGAACGAGGATAGTACTGCTCCAGGAACCGTTCCCTAAACGTCTCCCATGTGACACTATGGGCATCCCAACCGGACAACTCGAGGGTATACCACCACTCGTATGCTGCACCATCCAGTAAGAATGTAGCCAACAATACTCGCTCCTCCGGCGGACAATGCATCACCGCAAAAATCCGCTCCAGTCTGGTAATCCACCTCTGGGCTTCCTCAGGATCAGCCCCACCGCTAAAAGTAGTCGCCCCGAGCCGTTGGGCTCGCTCAATCGTAGTACTCTCCGTCTCTCTTGCTACTTCTTCAGGTTGTGGAGAGGGTCTACGTCTCGGAGGCATCGTCAACCGCACGCTGAAAGAGGCATAGAAGTAGTCAAATATCTAAAACACAACCTCACAAACCAACAGAAACAACAAACTCGACAAACATATGCTCTGATACCAATTAATTGTCAGGACCCACCCCGGTTTCACCCCGAAACCCGAGGTAAATCCCGCTCCCGTCTGACTCCCCGACACAACACTCAAGTAAAATGCACTCAAACCCAGTCAGACGCAGGAGTAATAAACACAATGGCCCGAAGGTAGCATTTACAGAGCATAGTACGGAAATACAAGGGAAATAAAAAGAACGATAAATTACACGCACACGGAAGACTTTAAACTATTCCGGGATCCCTCACGTCACTTCTATGCCTCGGACTCTGCCTCGACGTCAAGACCCCGCACTAGCTCCACAACCTGGAGGGCAAGTTAAAACAGAAGATGTGAGTGGACCATAATAACAGAAAGGTTTCTAAAACCATTTATCAAAAACCGAGTTTAACCCTCCGTTTTGAAAACTACATGCATAACCACCAGTTGTTAACACAGTTATAAATCAATGTTCATAAAACATCACAAAACATCATAAGAAACAGAAACACTATAAAACAGTTATGGAAAACATGGCATGAGTATCAAAACCCGAAGCATAAACCATAAAACTGACATCATCGTTTCCCGATCAAACCTGCTGGACCTATCCGAGTCTTTAAACTCAATCCAGGCCTTAATCATAGCCGAGTCTTTAAACTCCCGAGTCTTTAAACTCAAGGCCTACGGGGGAAATCAATATATCCGAGTCTTTAACTCCCGAGTCTTTAAACTCAATCCGGGTCTTTAAACCCAATCCGGCCGGTCCCCCGTCACATATATCCGGGTCTTTAAACCCAATATCCAGATCCAGCAAATCCAATCCCAAAATCATTTGAAAACCATTTACCAATCCACATCCAAACCCGAATCCAAAATCACTGGTCCGATACCCTTCCGGCATCCAGAACCGTCATTCCGAACCCAAATCTGGAATCCACTTTCCAACTTTCAAACCAAATCTCGTTTCCCGAAATCCAATTTTAAAACCGAAAACCTTTAATCATCAAAATCATGTTCCATAAGCCCTTTAGAATCAATGAAAACCACTTATTAATTGAAATCCCAAAACCATAGCATCACTTTCAGAAACCAACCACTTTCTCGTAAAACGTGCTAAAACCAAACTTCCTCGAAAGGCGTGCAATCATGTAAAATCAACCAAAACATATTCGATAAACATAGAATAATGATTAAAACCATAAAACAATTATAGAAAATAGGTATGCATGCTCGAGTTTAAGAAAAGGGTCCACTCACAGTACTGAGCCCTACTCGCATCCCGAACGTCCAGCACGTTCCTCGGCTTCCTCGGGAAATCCCGATCCTATTCACAATCACCAAATTACGTCACTAACACGTTCACGAAAGTTCACCTAAATTCCCTCAAAATTCCCCGAATCCTAAACGTAATAACCCGGGACCCTAAACCTTCACCCTTGCCGAACTAAACTCAAACGACGTCCGATTGACTCGAACCCAACTCCATTGAACTCACCATAATTCCTAGACCAAAAACCATGTTGACCGTTTTCCCCATCGCCGCCGAACGCGCCCCCACGCGCCGCCCAAAGTGGCTGCGCGTGGCCCTCACGCGCCTGCTACAGTGCATCGGCTACCTCGAGCCAACCCGGTTCGCCACAGTCACCTGCAACTCAGACCGGCGTCAGCGGTTCACCGCCGTGCCTGCACGGTTTCTCTCCCTTTCTTCACCAACAGCATCGTCCAGACCCATCCTATAGATTCCCTAACTCCGTTCACCTCGACACTATCCCTAGCTCGTCGACTGAAGCTTGAAACCAGACGGCCAAGCTTCCCTGTTTCACGATCCAGCCACTCCGATCACCTCCCGTCATGGTGGCAACACCAGACGGTTCCTAAGACTCTACTGAACCTCAACCAACCCTCCTAGACCTTCGACTTAGCCCCAAACTCGACGACTCGCCGTTTGAACCCACGGCCAAAACAGAGCACCCAATTACCCCTGTTGTGCCATCCTCCGCCGTGTACCCCCCGTCACGGCGGCCATCCTAGTCGACACCTAGGACTCTCCTGAACCTCGCCCTAACCTCCAATTCCCTCGACTCTCACCCTAGACCCACGACTTCCACGTTGAACCTCAACGGGAAAACAGAGTACCGAAATGGGGATGAGGAAATTACCTGCCTCCTGTCGCCGCCGTGGGCTCAGCCGTGAGGTAGTGGCTCCTCCTGTCTTCCTCCGTCCTCTGAGCACTTCCCTTGACCTCGAGTGATCGAGTACGGCTGCACCACCACCCACTTCTCTGTTTTTCTCCCTGAGTTCCTCCCTGGTTCCCGTGGCTCACACCTCACACACACACACCCGCTGCACCTCTCAACCACCTCACCAGCTTCCTCTCACTCTCCCGTCCCTCACTCACTCACCAGGACTCCTCAATAGCCACGATCACCCTTCCAATTTCCCTCACAATCTCCCTCTGTTTTCTGAACCATCACGAACACACAAACACGGGTGCACCCCAAATAATTGGGCCGTGAATGCACAGGATTCCACCAGAATCCTCTACACACATGCCACATGTCACAATCCACTCCCTTTCTCTCACACCTGGCCCAATCTCAGCCCTTCATTTCCTTCTTTCTGCACAAATCCCAATGTGCCACAAAGACCAAAATACCCTTCTTTTTAACTCATTTTTAAGGTTTTGCCACTACCCTTCTAGACCCGTAATTAACACCTCGTAAGTCCGATGAATACGTGCCGCCTGTAATCGAACTCAGGACGACAAGAACTATCTAACCATCCTAAGTCAACGTGCCAAAACCCGAGTCTACAAAAAGTCAACTATTCCCCCTAATTTACCCAAATTACGGTTAAGCCCTCAACCTTCGGAACATCACAACTTCCTCCTCGGATGTCGGACTCGAGCGTGCCACCTGCCTACGGATTCGTGACGTCCTAAACTACGTCCTGGTCACTGGTCAAAGTTCATCCGACCACCCGAACTAAAAGTCAACATTTTTGCCCGATTTAGGGGCAAAATCGTCATTCGAGGCTCAAGGACCTATCGGGACCAACTAACCACCGATTAACCTCACTAATCCCACCTTAATCACTATCTTAATCCCGGCTCTCGGGACGGGTTGTTACACGTCTAGGAACTACACTCGCACCATCATGAACATGATCCAGTATCCACAATCACAACCACAATCCATACCATAACACATATCAATTATATCCATGACTTCAAACCAAGTCAAAAGCATTGCCAACAGGGTCTCAAGCCCAAATGTCAAGTATACGTAAATCCGTAAAATCACATTGAAAACATTAAAATAATCAAGAAATCATCCTTGACTCACGAATTAAGTCAAAATATCATTTTCAAAACCTTTTTTACTATGGGCCTAGCCCAAAATATAACTTTCACATTTCTCGTAAAACGTAATCGAAAGACCGATTAAAATAATCATTAAATCACAAATAATCATGCCACATCATCAGGACATCATTGCAACTCAAATCATGCAATCAATCATGTAAAACATTTAACTATGCATGCATAATGGTTTATAAAACAAACGTCCACTCACACACCGTCCAAACCGCTCGCTTTCCGAGCTACACGCGTTTCCGTAATTTCCGGTACCTTCCAGGAATCGTGAATCCTGTCCAAAATCATCATGAAAGGTCACTAATGACTCATTTAATATCATATGAATTTCCCATAATTTTTCGGAAATTAAATATTAATTTAAAACATAACATAAACCTTCGGATCCTCGAAACATTATCGAGACGGTGACCGATTGACTCGAAACTAACTCTAAAATGTTCGTTACATTGCATAGAGTAAAACACATATTGAACACTTCCCCAAAAAACTCACCACGCGCCCTCACGCGCCGCCGCAAGCGGCTGCGCTTGCAAGCCACGCGCGTGAATAGTGGTGCTATAGTGTCATCCCTGCAACCCGATTTTCTATTAAACGGGTCATGAACCCGCAATCAGACCCGCTACAATCTTCCTCAATTCAACTTCAATTTATTCCATTCCTTCATCCTACTTCATTTAATCAATCCTAATTACGGTTCTGTATCCTTAGATTAAGCCAATTCTAACTCAAAAAAATAGATTTCCAATCCTAGTCAAGATATTCAAAATTTCCAATTGGTCGATATTCAAGCTTATTCTTCAAATTAATCAAACTAGAAGTACATGAGGATTATTATAAGAACTATTTCGAAATCAATTTCAACTTCCCTTACCTCCAAAGACCCAAACTCAAGCTCGATTTTTCTTCGAAATTGGGTCTTCCGTTCTTACTCAAAACGGCAGCAATTTCCTTCGTTTCGATTGTGTACGGGTTCGAAATAGTCTCAGAGAGCTTAATCAAGCTTCAATTTGGCTCCTTGCTGCTCAAAACTTGGAATTCGAATTTTCCCTTGATTTTCAAACTTTTCGAATTTGGGTTTTCAAGTCTCTTCTCAGTCCCTCGTTATTGTCCTTCGATTTTGTTGTTCTAAATCTCACAAATACACAAGTTTCCTCAAAGGATGTTAACTGGTTCTAGTTGAATCAAAGGATCAAGGTTTTGGGTTCTCTGTTTTTCCTTCAAAACACACACACATGGTTGGATAATTCAAACACCTATATATATATATATATATATTCAAATATCAAATGAAATCCACACCGCCCAATTTGTGACACTACTCAGCCTTTGCAAAGTGACAAATGTCACTCCCCAATCCAAATGAATCACAATTGTACTGACTCATCACAAAGCCCACTAAAATTACTATTTTACCCTTCCTTGAGAAATTACCAAATTGCCCTTCACTTTCTCAGGCCTGTAACTTTCTCATCCGAACTCCGATTGACGCATGCCGCGTGTCTACGAATTCAGCGTCACGAGACCTATCCAACGATACTTACGGAAAGTCCAAACACGGTTCCGATCAAAAAGTCAACAAATGGCCCATTTTAACCAAATTACCAAATTACCCTTAAATTTTCGAACATCATAACTTTCTCCTCGAATGTTAGAATCGGACGTGCCACCTGTCTGTGAACTTGTGACGTCCCGAACTACGTTGACGTCCCGAACTACGTCACAGTCATCGGTCAAAGTCCGTTTGACTACCCGAACCAAAAGTCAACCGTTCGCCCAGAGCTTGACACAAATTTCATCGGTCAAAGTCAACAGTCATCGGTCAAAGTCCTATGTGTCGGGGCGCATAGGCACAAATTTCAAGGTGAAACCAATCTTGTTCGAAAGGTTTTGATGATCTAAATCAAATGGTGGTGGTTTCAGGTCGATTGGAGGTTTTTTGATGAGTCAATGAAGGTTTTTCACCTCGGGAAGTGTGTTCGAGACACGTTAACCGTTTCGGAATGTGTGACGGTTTATGATTAGGACTTGTATCGATGATTAGTGACCTTTGAGTATGATTTGGACAGGTTCGGGAGTCCCATAGATTATGGATTAGCCCCGTAGTGGTTTACACTACAAGATTCGGAGCGTGCATCATGGATGGTTTGTGAGTGGTCATTGTTTTATGAAATATGATGCATTTGTAACTGTTTTATATGCTTTATGAACATGATTTAAGATGCATTGGTTGCATATTCTTTTAATATGATTTGATTGGCATTTTTGTAGAAAATGCAGTATGGCACATATTTCGAGATTTATGGTTTATACGATGTTTAGGCTTTGGCCAAGCATTCTACGTGCATGTGTTTTATATGATTTCGATGGTTTCATGGAGAGGCGTGAAATCAGTATTCGTGCATGAGTCCCAGTTGGATGTTGACTTTGACTTGGATGATAGTCAAAGGTGTTTTGGAAAAGTGTTTGAAATGTGAAATGGTTTTCGGAGTTGGAAATATCTTTCGGGCGTATGACCCTGTTGAATTATGGTTTGACTTAGAGTATAATCAAACGTGAGATATATCGGGCTGTGATCTAGTTATGAGATTTATGAAAGATATTTCAGGCATGAGACCCAGTTGTGGATTTGATAGGATTCAAGGAATCCTGGGTTTATGAAGTATTGATAGACACTATTTTCGTGCTTGTGTTCCATTTAATGATATTTCGTGCTTGTGACCCTATCGATGATATTAGGGCTTCCGTCCCTATGATTTTGAGTTTAAAGACTCGGATTTTATTAGAAGGCCTCTAGTTTTGAAAATGTTTCCCAGAGAGCACTTTGGAGATGACGCTCGCCTCTGAGGTACTGAAAGGTTCCGATTCGCCTGCTGTCGAGCAGCCAAGAAAGACGGCAGCCGAGGAAGGCTCGACCTAGGAATACGGTATATGAGATCGATCGAGGATATGTTCACGAGAATCGGTGATTGTCGGTCGGTGATGAGTTCACGATGACATGCTCAGGATCAAAACAGTCTTAGAGCTTATGGGCACGCATTTCTGGGATTGGAATCGTGACTGACACTGATGATGATGATGGACTGAGGTCCCACATGGTATTGTATTTAGGCTAATGTCCCACGTGATTTGGTTTTGGGTTGAGACCCTGCATGATTTGATTTTGGGGTGAGACCCTACTGAGGAAATGACTTCGACTGAGAAGCATTTTGCACTATGTTTTGTTTTGAAAAGCAATACGTCTTGCTTTTGAGAAAGTATATGAAATACTGTTTCTGATTCATGCATGTTTTTACGTGAAGGGTAAAAATATATTTTTCGTATAATTATTTTTATAAACTGTTATTTTCGTCCACTCATAGCTTTTAGGTTTTTGTTACCCTTCAGGTTGATCGGGGATGTGGTTTGTAGCAGAGACCGAGACATCACATGTCTACACAGATCCTTGCGTACTTTGGATAACCCCTAGTAGGTTACGGTTGTTATCCCTTGTTGGACACACGTTGACTAACGGTTGCAGGCACATCCCATGATAATCCAGGGGGATTGGGATGATCAAAGTGGCATCAAAGAATTAGGTTGCTCTTGTAATGTTTACACATGTGCTGCATGTGATGTCTCTACGATAAGAACAACCCGTCATCAACCTAAGAGTGAGGGTGGGAATATGGAAATGAAGTGGGTATAAGCCCTGGATAGATTCTGTTGGGCATTGTATCCGGAGGGCTGAGTAGGGCTGAGTAGACCTCGAGTAGGTCTGACCCTGAGTAGGGCTGAATATGACAAATTTTGAAGTCTTGATTGATGATGGGTCAGGATAGCTGTGCTACAGTGAGCAGCCGAGGTCGTGAATGACCCAAGTTGAGATTGGTTAGATATGTTACCCGGATAGTGGTACTTGTGGATCGAATCACAAGGTGACTGATTAGTGGATTAAACCTTATCCCTCTGTAAAGTTACCGCATTTAGTGATGACGTAGGTGATTGAAACTCGGTCTAAGCAAAGAGTTGTGGTTCGGCTGGGTTTGTACTAGGTACAATGGCATTGGCGTTAGCCAGTATGGCGATGACGATTGAGGAAATGAGGCTCGAGTGATTTGTGGCATCTCAAGAGTGAGATGAGCTAGATGGAATCTGGCAGTGACCGAGATGTGAGGGGTGGAAACCCAACAGAGATGATTAAGATGAGTTGGATGGGATCCAGTAGTGATCAGATGATTCCGAGGGACGCTGAGTGCATCGAGAAGATGTGATTACCGTTGCAGTGATCATTGAGCGGGACCGAGAGGATCCTTAGCGGCTCAGTGAGATGTCAGTATCCAATCAAACGGTATGCCTAGATTAGAGACATGTGTTTATCTTACCTTGGAAAGTATGCGTGAGTGTTGTGTGTAGAAGTTGCTCCCATAGAATGGGACATGTGAGCTAGTACTTCGACCAATACAATGTTGGGTATAGTTGGTGAACCGAGACTGGCGGGTTGGATAAGATGGAAGAACGAATTATTTTCAAGACGCATGGATTGATGTTCAGGTGAATTACGGCTTGGAATCCGAGAGGATACAACAGGTGGATCGTTAGGGATATGGGACACGCGTGTTATGATATCCCTAGTTAGCTCAGTGAGCTTAAAGTGATTTCGGCTGTGCTGAGTTTCCCGAGTACATAACCCAGTTGTAACCATACTGTCAAAAGGTACTGACGAAGTTGAGAACGTTAGGAGTCGTGTGACTGGACACAATGGACTTAGTGGAATTAGGATTCACTATACTTGGAATTTCACTGATGAGAAATCAATGTTCCTTGTTGAAGTTTGATGGAATTTGGGAGTTATTTATGACAGAATAGTTGAAAGAGGAAATTGTGCAGAACTAGGAATCCTTATTTTAGAAGTTCCTAGTGAACTTCTCATCACTCAAGGATGTATAAGCTTGTAAAGGTCGAGCTGATTTAAGGAGTGAGGCGACCGTGGAAGGATCACAAAAGTAGTAATCAACAGATGTTATTGGTTAGTGAAGGAGACTTCTTATTTTCTACTCTGCTTCCAACATGGTTGCAATTTCTCTTGGGTTCAAAGAGGATGTAAGAGCTTAACGTCCAGACTGTGAGTCAAATTGGAATGACTTGAAGAAGGAAGGTGACACCATCACCACACTTGTTGTGCGAACCCCAAATTTGGATGGACTCGTGTTGATGATATGGATCATGTGATGATCGATTCTGGCCGAGAGAGATAGTGTGGATCGGTCCAAAACGTCCAATTTGGGCTATGGAGTAGGGAGAATCGAGACAGTTATGGAATGAATCTGTTGAGGATAGAGATTGTGTCGGATTATTGTAAGCTAATTATGACGATTTAGATGGGATTCACTTAGACTGGATAAGTGTCATTGGTGGTCAGGTAGAGGTTATCCCCGTAATCGCAGCCTACTGACAGAATTGACTCGGAAGAAAGTCAATATGGAAAGAGATGATAATTGAGTGAGCATATGTTGATTACAACTCTAGGTGGTTACTCCAGATGTGAGGTTGTTAGTCTTGGAGATCGCGATGAGAATATGTGTGGGACACATCTTAAGTATTGGTAGGGTGACCAGGAGAACTCCGAGAAGATTGGAGATAGTATGTGATTTGGCCAAGTCTGGGATCGGATGGACATGAGCTAGTGTTGGGCTGCCTTGCCAGATGAGCTAAATGATGATTGGATTGAATTCGCGATTGACATGATGCGGTAGATGGACATGGTATGGTAATCAGACATGGTTCCATGATGATTGTACGTTGAGTATGAGGACCGGACATCAAATATGGTGCGCTAGTGGCGAGTGGCTTTAGATGGTTCGGTGATTGTGCAAGCATGAAGCTCAGGGCCATGATGGGCTAGAGGAACCCTAGTGAGTATGTATATGACTATCTTTGTTATATCCTGAGTATATCGAGAGGATGAGTGAGATGTCAACATGTGAATCGATAGGATAAGTGAGCTGATAGTTTGAGACTCCTCTCGAGTGATGAGCACCGCGTTAACCACTGAGTGGTGCAAGATATTGTACGAATTACGGTATGAGGACTCTATAGTGAATCGAGCTTCTCGAGTCGAGATTACAACGTTTGTCACTGAGTGACACAAGATACGAGGTTGGGACTCTATAGATATTCAAGATCAGAGTTGCGCAACAGAAGTGTAGTGTAGCCAGGAGTTAATCCCTGGACACGACAGTGCATCATGAATGTGTTGGACTTCGTGAGTGTGATTTACGGTTGGAGACCATTAAGTGAGACAAAGGACTTGTTATGCTCTTCTCGAGAAGGATTGTGAGCAGGATTATCAGCAAGATGCTGAGTAGGATGAAGAGCAGTATTGAACTTGACTGAGTAGAATGTCAGCTTAGATTTTCAGCTGAAAATGATCATCAGACTGAAAAACTATATAAGATGTCAGCTTGATAATAGCAGGATTGTCGGCATAGACTGTCAGCCGAGTAAGACGATAAGAAAGACTTGTCTGATAGGACTCTGAGTACATAGGTGACAGGTCAGATTAACGAGCGTAGATGTTTCGTTTGAGACTTGAGATTGAGCATTGGAGGTTTCCAATAAATACAGGTCATTCTTGGATACGGTCACAGAGGATGAGCTGAGTTTCAACATTAACCGTTGGATTGTAGTTAAGGTCGAGTGACGTTAATTTTGGTGCATACCATAGATAGAGAATTTCATGTGTGCCACATGATGGAGGCAAGATTGGATTTCTACAGTTTTGGGGTGCGGATTAGAGTCGATTAGAATCTCGAAGCTTATGGGTCGAGGAAGGTTCCAGGAACTATTCATGGTTGTTCGATTTTCAAAATCGTTGGTTTTAAGTGGGACCCAAATATCTGATTTTTGACCATAGGGTGAGTGACACTTATCACCCATACATACATGCACATCATCATCTTCCTTCATTCATCTTTATTTTCTCCATTTACCTTACCAAACTGTACCCACCCACCACCATCATCTTTATCCTTTCTTGAGACCATAGAGAGACAGAGAAGATGAGAGAAAGACTGGAAGATGGCCAGGGACGGTGGAGCCACCGCAGTGGTGGCCGGAATCTCGAAAAACAAAGGTAAATCTGTGGGCTTTGGATTTTGTGTTTTGATTTTGATTCTTTTGATCAATTCTAAGCCCATAATCATGTTATTCGAGCTTAAACGGGTTTGTAGGTGCGAGAATGGAAGGTTTTGGACAACGGTAGTGGCTAGAACATCGATTAGAAGTTTGGCCGAAACTTTGCAAGCCCATGTCTTCAAAACCAGGTATTTTTTTTAAATTTCTAGGTTTAGATATGGGTTCCTAGGCTCGAGTAGCATGATTTCCATGTATAGAACATAGGATTTGGTTGAGAAATGAGAGAGTTATGAAGGTTTGAAAAATTGGACAAAATGGGGTTTTCCAGCCGCCGACGACGGCGGTACCGGTCGTCTTCTCTGGTGAGCCATTGATCATTGTCCAGCTAAAGTCAGTGCTGACTTTGCTAACGTGAGCATTGATCTGTGACTGTTGACCATGATGACGTCAGCGTTGACATTGCTGACGTCAGCGTTGACTTCGTTGACGTCAACATTGACAGTTGACTTTTTGGTTGACCGAAATTTGACCATGCGTGGGGCGCTTAGGCATGAATTTCAAGGTGAAACTGATCTTGTTCGAAAGTTTTCAACGATCTGAATCCAATGGTGGTGGTTTCAGGGCGATCAGAGTTCGTTTGTTAGGTCAAATGGAGGTTTTTCTCCTTGGGAAGCATGTTTAGGACACATTGACCGTTCTGGGATGTGTGAGGGTTTATGATTAGGACTTGTATCGATGATTAATGAACTTTGAGTATGATTTGGACAGGTTTGGACGTCCCGGAGAGTATGGATTAGGCTTGGAGTGTCTTACAACGCGGGATTAGGAGCGCGCAGCATGGACGGTCTGTGAGTGGACTTTGTTTTATGAAATATGATGCATGCATAACTGTTTTATATGTTTTATGAATATGATTTGAGATGCATTGGTTGCAAATGCTTTTAATATGATTTGATTGGCATTTTCGTAGAAAATGTAGTATGGCATGTATTTCGAGATTTATGGTTTATACGATGTTTAGGCTTCGACCGAGCATTCTACGTGCATGTGTTTTGTACAATTTCGATGGTTTTACGGATAGGCCTTCAAATTGAGGATTTGACTAACGATTTTGAATGATTTCAAGGAGATGTGTGAAATCGTTATTCGAGCATGAGTCCCAGTCAAATGTTGACTTTGACTTGGATGATAGTCAAAGGCGTTTTGGAAAAGTGTTTGAAATGTGAAATGGTTTTCGGAGTTGGAAATATCTTTCGGGTGTATGACCAAGTTGATTTATGGTTTGACTTAGAGTATATTCAAACGTGAGATATATCAAGCTGTGACCCAATTATGAGATTTATGAAAGATATTTTGGGCATGGGACCCAGTAGTGGATTTGATAGGATTCGAGGAATCCTGGTCTTATGTAGTGTTGATAGACACTATTTTCGGGCCTGTGACCCATTTAATGATATTTCGAGCTTGTCACCCTATTGGTGATATTCGGGCTTGTGTCCTTATGATTTTGATTTTAAGGACTCAGATTTTATTAGAAGGCCTCTAGTTGTGAATACGTTTCCCCGGAGAGCACTATAGAGATGATGCTCGCCTCCGAGGTATGGAGAGGTCACAATGCGCCTGTTGTCGAGAAGCCGAGAGAGGTGTCAGCTGAGGGAGGCTCGACTCAGGAGTGCGATATATGAGATCGATCGGTGATATGGTCACGACGATCTGGTGATTATCGGTCGGTGATGTGTTCAAGGCGACATGCTCAGGATCATAGCAGTCCTGGAGCTTATGGGCATGTGTTGTTGAGATTGGAATGGTGACTGATACTGATGATGATGTTGGGCTGAGATCCCACATGGTATTGTATTTGGGCTGATGTCCCACATGATTTGGTTTTAAGCTGAGACCCTGCATGATTTGGTTTTGGGCTGAGACCCTACTAAGGAAATGGCTTCGATTAAGAAGTATTTTTCACTGTGTTTTGTTTTGAAAGCAATACGTCTTACTTTTGAGAAAGAATTTGAAATATTGTTTCTGATGCATGCATGCTTTTATGTGAAGGGTAAATTTTTCTTTTCGTATAATTGTTTTTATGTTATTTTTATTCACTCACAACTTTTATGTTTTTGATACTCTTCAAGTTAATCGCGGATGCGGGTTGTAGCAGAGATCGAGACATCACATGCCACCACAGATCCTTGTGTACTTTGGATAACCCCGAGCATGATACAGTTGTTATCTCTTGTTTGGCACGCGTTGTCAAACAAAAGCAGGCACATCCCGTGATAATCCATGAGGATTTGGTTGGGTCCTGTCAGCCGTAACTGAAATTGGCGGCAAACTTGAAATCGTAATGCTTGCGTTATTATCTAAATTCTTCAAATCGTGTATGTTGCGGTGGATGGTTGGCACGTGTAACAACACCGCGAGACAAGATGCATCAGAGGTGTAAAAGTAGATTACAGTGACGTTGAGTTCTTTTGCGACGCCGTATGTCAGGACCCGACCCTCTTCTGTCAGGTCCCGATTCATCTAGCACGATATTGTCCGCTTTGGGCCTCCTTGTCCTTGCCCTCACGGTTTTGTTTTCGGGAGCTCATGGTGCAACTTCCCAGGGGGTCACCCATCTGGAATTGCACCAGCCTCAACTCGCTTAACTTTGGGGTTCCAATCCCCCCCAAAGCCACTGAGCTCCCAAAAGGCCTCATGCTAGATAGGTGTGTGCCTACACCTTTAAGGCACACCACCATTCCTTTCCCAGACCATTCCCCCCTCGCAGGAATGTGAGATTTTTCACCGTTCCCTATAGGACACGGGTCTTACAATCCACCCCCCTTAGGGCCCAGCGCCCTCGCTGGCACACTTCCCGGTCGGGGTCTGGCTCTGATACCAAATTGACAGGACCCGACCCTCTTCTGTCAGGTCCCGATTCATCTAGCACGATATTGTCCGCTTTGGGCCTCCTTGCCCTTGCCCTCACGGTTTTGTTTTCGGGAGCTCACGGTGCAACTTCCCAGGGGGTCACCCATCTGGAATTGCACCAGCCTCAACTCGCTTAACTTTGGGGTTCCAATCCCCCCCAAAGCCACTGAGCTCCCAAAAGGCCTCATGCTAGATAGGTGTGTGCCTACACCTTTAAGGCACACCACCATTCCTTTCCCAGACCATTCCCCCTCGCAGGAATGTGAGATTTTTCACCGTTCCCTACAGGACACGGGTCTTACACCGTACTTAACGTCGCAAAAGATGTCAAGGATAACGACTTTGAGGTTGGGAGTTTGAGAGAGGGCTTTGTGGATTTGTAGTGTGTTGAGACGCATTGGCTCAAAGGAGAGTTCGAGGAAGTCGAGTTTGGGAGAGGGAGGTTTGACTGGAGGGAGGTGGTTGAATGAGATAGACGGGTTGGTGTCGGTTACCGATTTGATGTATTGGGAAGTGAAGGAGGTGATTAGATGGGATGTGGAGATGAGTGCGGTGGTTGGTGGAAGGGGTAGGAAGATTGTGATGGATAAGGAAGGGTGGTGAGTGAGGATGAGCTTGCTGAGCTTAACCATGGAGATGAGGGGGTCCATGCCAGAGAAAGGAAACAGAGCTAGAGCAGCCATGCTCATTAATTCGATCATATGGATACTCACGACAAGAGAAAAAGTTGTTCCTGATAACCAAGTGACATAAATATATAGGAGGATATGACTAACATATTATTAAAGAAGGATAATAATTGTGTCCTACATATGGGTCCAGATATTGATTATAGTACTATTTTAATTTATCAAATAATCCTCATATATGTATATATATATATACATTGCAACTATCGCATGATCAACTATTATGGTAGGATCTTCAACATAGAGTTTATCAACAAGTTCAGACTTTTTTCTATCGATTCGACTGTCCTCTCATTTCTATTATAAAAAAAATGTCTTGAATCATTCAATATAAGGGGTGTTTACGACATTTTCATTTTGAAATATATTTTGTTTACTAAATTTTAATAATAATTTATATAAGAATATAGTTTATCATTTGTGTCTCTGCTACAACACGGCGAAACAGAAAGGTTAGAGCACCTCCTTGTCAAGGATCTGCGAGTTCGAGCCCCGCCAACCCCGACCTAGGATATGATGAATAAGTCAATTCATGTCTCCATTATCTGTGAAAAAGGTATATATATTATAATTAGAATGATATATTGTATTTTTAAATTATCATTTCTATAAAAAAAAAAAATTCAATAATATTGCTTCATTTAACATTCATATGTATCCAATAAATTAATGATATTGGTAATAATTAAAATCCTGATAGAAAAATGTTCATTTCATTTATACATATAAATAGTTAAATAACTTTTAATTTTCAATTCTGTTGATTTTTTGTATAAATGAAATGAACATTTTCTATATATAGATTAATATTTGTATCTCATCTTGATGGTACCTTCTTATGCCACATTTTCCATTTGTGAAATATTTTGTGTACATATAATATAATCAAAATCGTTCATTCTCTACATTATCATGTTAAGTTCATTTCCGTAAAAAAAAAAACTAGATTGGAGGTCATTTAATCATATATATATATATATATATATATATATATATATATAAGCTCTATGGACGGTTTTGCTACGAGGATCTTTATTTTTAACAAAATCGTTGATTATGAGACAACCTTCAGTGAATTGGAGGAGGATACTTCAAACTTTGCCTTGTTTGTCGGAATAGATCCAATAGGCTATGACAATCCGTGAAAGAAAGGAAATGGCAGGAGGCAATGGGTAGTGAAATCAGATCCATTGAGAAGAATGAAACATATCAGTTAGTTGAATTGCCACAAGGACAGATGTAACGACCCGTCCTGAATATCGGGATTCAATAATATTTAAGTGTGATTTACTAATCTGGGATTAGTTGAGTGATTTCGGACGAATTGTGCAAAATGACCGTTTTGCCCCTAGGCGTGGGCAAAACGTTGACTTTTAATTCGGATGGTCAAATGGACTTTGACCGATGACCATGACGTAGTTTGGGACGTCACGAGTTCATAGACAGGTGGCACGTTAGATTCCGACGTTCGTGGTGAAAGTTATGATGTACGAAAGTTCAAGGGCATTTTCGTAATTTAGACGATATAAGGTCTGATGGCCGAGGACCGAGGACCGTTAGGATGGTCTCGATGCTCTGAATCCGAAGACAGGCGGCACGCATCAATCGGAGTCCGTATGACCGAGTTACGGGTCAGGATGCGTGGGGGGAATTTTGGTAATTTTCTGCACAAGGGCATAATTGTAATTTCACACGGGGGCACTGTTTGATTGATATGGCCGTGAAGTGGGAGGTTTGTACGATCGATCCCATGGATTGTTTATCCATTAAATGACTGATTTGGGGCAGCTTTGGATTGTGATTGCACATGTATTGTGCTGGCAATCACTCACAAGAACATGGGCACTGATTTTTAATGGTTTCGGGTCAGTGCAGGGGAGCTTTACACTGTGGATTGTGGGCTACTTTGGGACGCCTTTAACGGCTAAATTGAATTAAAAGAATGGAGAGTGAGTCGAAAGTGGTTCTCTGAGATTGAGAGATGGAAAAATGGAGTGAAAATGGTGGAGGAAGGTTCAAAAACCCGAAACTGGTTTTTGTGAAATTCAAATTCGAACTTCTAGTTTTAGGCCAGCCCAAGCCTAATTGTTGATGGATTGAGCTTTCTGGAACCTCAACGAGTCGAACCTGATCAAATGGGGCAAGCTTTGAGGCTCCTAGGGCCGTGGACGGACGCGGTGGACGGCCGGAAAATCCAAGCTTGAGTCGTGGTGATTGAGGTAACGTCGTATTTAATTAATCATTCGAATTGGTTCGTTTTAATCCTAATAAGCTTCCTGTGAAGTTAATTCGATAATGGTTGAGGATTTGTGGAGTTTTGGTGATCGACCCGTTTTGGGTGATCACGGGTTGGTGGCACGATTATGGATTAGTTGATGTTAATCGATGTCACAGAACTGAAATTGTTTGGTTAATGATTGTTTTAGGATCAAGAACGGATTGATTTGATGTCGAATTGGGTGTGATTGAACCGGGTCCTATCGGGGGTTTTTCAACCCGTTTACCAGACAAACGGGTGAAGAAGCAACACTGTAGCAGTCACTGTAGCAGGCGCGTGGCTTTCATGCGCAGCCACTCACGGCGATGCGTGACGGCGCGTGGGCACGAATCTCTAGGTGAGGTCAACATGACTTTTATCCTATACAATGTAATGAACATTTTGGCGTTGGTTTCGTGTCGATCGGATCCCGTTTCGATATTGTTCGGGATGTCCGAAGGTTTTAAATCCAGTTTAAAAATGCTTAAAAATTCGGGAAAATTTTGGGACTTTAATAGGATGTTAATGGAGAGGTTAGTAATCCTCTAATGTGATTTGGACAGGATTGGAAGTCCCGGTGATAGTGGTGTGGCCTGGGAAGGCCTATGGCACGCGTATCGAGGCACTCGGTTAAATGGTCTGTGAGTGGACATTGGTTTTATAAATTCGATGCATGCATAACTGTTTCATAATTGTTATAATTATGATTAAATGATTTATTTTGGATATCGGTGAATTTAAATGATTTCACGCATTTCGAGGTGATTTACGTGTTTGCACGTAAATCGAGATTTCTGGATTTGCACCGATTTTCATAAATGTGGTTGGATATGATTTCATGAAACGGTTACGGACTTGATAAAGTGAAATCGGGCCAGGGGCCCAGTTAACTTGTGAAATCGGGCCAGGGGCCCATTTGATGTATATATGTGATTTCGGGTCAGGGACCGTAAAATGGAATTGAATAAATGATTTCGGATTTAAATCAACTATTTGGACTTATGACGGTTTTATGGAAACTCGGGGCAGGGCCCTTGTGATATTTTGGAAATGAATAATAAAATGTGTTCCATAAAACCATCTCGATATGAGGATATATATATATATATCCTGGTCTCCTCCAAGTGTCGGGGACACTGGAGAAGTCACGGTGCATTGCCTGCGAGGGCTCATTGTACGGAGCTACCGGACCGTATAGTGATCCAGGAGCAGGATTGCTAGACGTCATGGACGTCAGACATCGGGGATGTCAGAGATATGGACCCGGTGAGACCCCGGGCAGCACGCGTTGCTTAATACCGTGAGATATGACGTCAGGAACGTCAAGCGTCTAGGACGCTAGGCATCGGGGATGCCGGAGATGGAAAAATAATAAATGAACATTACTGGATTTATGAAATAACTCTTGGATTGACTTTTAGGATTCGAAACTATGCTTTGGTTTCCGGGCTAAGGCCCTAATGGTTATTTCAAAATAAATATGGGATTATTGGTTTTTGGTGCATGAATATGATTTTACTGAGGGGCATAAATGTCGCATAAATGTTTTAAACAGACTTGTTTATTTTCGTCCACTCACAGCTTTTGTTTTTAATGCCCTTCAGGTTGATTCCGGATGCGACTGCAGCAGAGACTTGAGCATCGCCCACCTCCTCCATCGATCCTTACGCACTCTGGATGCCCGTTTGGGCAATGTCAATCGGTTATCCCTTGTCTGACACCTCTTGTCAGACGGGAGCATGACACATTCCATGGTAAACCCGGGGGGTTTGGGATGGGTCGTGTCAACAGAAGTCAATTGGGGTCAGGCGGGTTTTTAAAACCACATTAAACAAGAAAGGTGAAGTTGACAAGTAAAAAAAAATACTAGTTCCAAAGGGTTACAAGAAAAAGTTTGGAGTGGACTACAAAGAGGTATTTGCACTAATGGCTAGACTTAACAACATCAGGTTAGTTATCTTTCTTGTTGCTTAAAATTCATGGCCTATGTATCAATTAGATGTTAAATCTGCATTTTTACATGGAAGATTAGAAGAAGAAGTTTATGTTGAACAACCATAAGGATATGTAAAGAAAGGAAATGAGGGCAAGGTGTATAAGCTTCACAAAGCTTTGTATGGATTGAAACAAGCTCCTAGAGCTTGGTACAGCCAGATCAATGCTCATTTTGAGAAGCCAGGGTTTGAAAAATGCCCCAGCGAGCATGCTCTTTATGTTAAGGCTAAAAGTGGAGGTAAGTTACTCATGATTAACCTTTATGTTGATGATCTAATCTACACTGGTAATGATGTGATAATGTTGAGTGATTTTAAGAAATCAATTATGAAAGAGTTTGAAATGACTGATCTTGGTCTATTACGTAATTTTCTTGGTGTGGAGGTTATTCAAACAGGTTTTGGAAATTTTATCCACTAGAAGAAATATGCTCATGAGATTCTAGAAAGAATTCAAATGAGTGGATGTAATCTAATAGGGACACCAACAAAATATGGACTAAAGTTGTCTGAAGACCTTTGTGGAGAAGAAGTGGATAACACCATCTTCAAGTATGATCAAAAGATTCTAGAAGATTTCAAATAAGTGGATGCAAAACCAAATGGGACACCAATAGAATATGGACTAAAGTTGTCAGACCTTCGTGGAGAAGAAGTGGATAACACCTTCTTTAAGCAGGTAGTTGGGAGTATCATGTATTTAACCTCTACACAGCCTGACATTATGTATGGGGTGAGCTTAATTAGTCGTTACATGGAAAAACCTACTGAGATGCATCCCAACGTAGCCAAGAGGATACTAAGATATGTGAAGGGAACTATGGATTTTGGTGTGTTTTACAAAAGCGAAGAAAAATCAGGTCATATTGGTTTCACCGATAGTGATTATGCAAGTGATATGGATGGGAGAAAAAGTACATCTGGACATGTTTTTCTAATCTATTCAGTTCAATATCGTAGTCCTCATAGTCCTCAAAGAAGCAACCAATTATGACCCTCCCTACATTTGAAGTCGAGTTTGTTGCAGCAGCTTCAAGTTCTTGTCAAGCAATCTGGCTAAGAAGAATGCTCGAGGTAGTTGGGGAAAAACAAAAAAGTTATACTGTCATTTTCTATGACAACATGTCAACAACCAAACTATCTAGGAGCCTAATGATGCATAGAAGAAGCGCATTGATGTGCATTTTCACTTCCTATGTGATCTGTGTAATGAAGGAGTGGTAGACCTGGTTTTTTGCAAGAGTGGGGAACAAGTTGCAGACATCCTCACTAAGCCACTCAGGCAACCAACATTCGAGAAGCTGAGGAAGCGCTAAACTATTTTTTAGCAGAAAATCGATAAGGGATGGTGTTAGAATTGACCGTTGCTACGTAGGGTTTATGTTCATGTTAGCTGCTTTTTGTTGAAGAAATAATTGAGAAGTCAATTAGACTCAATCAAGTTAGTCGTTCCTTAGTTTTAGGAGTAAAGTGAGCATGTTCACCACTCACTGAATCGTAGAGATTGCTTGCTGCAAGTGTCATGAAGTATCTGCCTAGATTACTAGGTTACACTACGGTTAGTCAGAGTCCTAAGATTATATAAATATGATTTGTTTCCAATGAAAATATAGAAGTCCTACTTCTAAAACACTGAGAATTCTAATTGCAAATTAGACAAAGTTTCTAAAAGACAGAAACTTTCCAACATTAAAATCTCATTTCTTTAAACAATCTTAATCATCTCTTAAAAAATCAACTAAATTAATTAAAAACCATTTAATAATCGACAATATTGTTATATATATTATGGTGAATTGTTTAATACATAAAATGGTCAAATTTATTTGATTTTTTCTCTATTTAAGGAACTTCCAATTATATAGGCAAGTTTTGATAATCAAGCATGGGAGTAAGGAAAACGTCTATGGCAACAACATTTGCATGCAAGCTCTTATTAGGCATCGTATTTTTTATTTAGGCTCGCACTACAACAAAACAGAGAATATCTTAGAACACGCAAGTTATGGGTATAGATGTAATAATTAAACTGGATCTGAGTCTACTCAGCCTGTTTATTTTGCTCGGCTCCAAAATCCAACGAGTTTTGCCAATGCAGCCCGAGACGATCCATCCTCGCCGAGTGCGCGATGGGCTTCGCTTTGAAGAGCCTTGACCCGCTTTCTAATCAACTCACCTTCCTCCGAGTCCATCAACTCTCTGACTCGTTTCGCCACTTCATTCGCACTCACGAACCCGTCGTCTGACTCCTCCATCGGCAGAGCAATCCTGATTTCCTCCACCAACACGACTCTATTGAATCTCTGCTCTGCATAGAGCGGCCAAGCTACTATAGGCACCCCGCCGCACACGGCCTCCAACACTGAGTTCCACCCGCAATGACTCACAAACCCGCCTATTGACTTGTGATTCAAGACCGCCACTTGTGGGGCCCATGATTTTAGTACAAGGCCCCGATCCTTGGTCCGACCCATGAACCCATCAGGAAGCAGAGAATTCAAGTCTGGGTCGGGTTGCGCTGTAATAGCAACGCCAGAAGGGCTTTCAGAAGGCGGATTACGAACGACCCACAAAAACCTCTGCCCACTTCTCTCCAACCCTGTAGCTATTTCCTTCAACTGCTCCTTCGAAAACAATCCCAAGCTTCCAAAACAGAGGAACACGACGCTTCCGCTCGGTTGCGAATCCAGCCATGCCAAGCACTCATGCCGACCACCTGTTTGATTGTTTTCCATAATCAACGGTCCTATAGCATAGATGGGCGGCGTGGGAATACTCTCAGGCAGGCATAGCCCATCTGAGATTTCTTTGATAGCTCTGGGTTCAAGAGATTCAAATGTGTTGACAATAATCCCAGCTGATTTGGGGAGCTGGGTTGCGTTTTCTAGAAAGCATTGATAAGCATGATCGTTCCGATCAAGAAATGGTTTCGGCATATCAGAGGAAGGAATAGGCGGTGCTGCTGGAATTGTGAGAAGGGTGTTGAGATCTTTGAAGCTTTTGTCCGTGTTTTTGTGCAGGGTGGGCAAGTAAAGGAAGGCACCGAGGAAGGCTGCGTCGGACGTGAAGAAGAAGTAGCTGGGGATGTTGAGCCGAGTGGCAACAGAAAGGCCGAGAGCACAGAAGAAGTCCATTATAAAAGCTTTCACGGTGAAGGTGCTGGAGATGGAGAGGAGGGCTTGGTGGACGTTGGGGTTGTTAAGGCGGAGGATTTCAAAGGTTAGGGATTCGTGATTGGGAGAGGAGCCGAGGGAGGGTGGAAGAGAAATGGTGGGAAGGTGGTGGAAGATAAGGGAAGGGGTGGTGGCGGAGACAGAGGTGATATAGGAGGCGGTGTGCTCGGCTCTGTAGGGTGGGGTGGTGATGAGGATGTGGATGGCGAGTGAAGGATGGTGAGTGAGTATGAGGTTGCCTAGCTCCACCATGGCCACCAAGTGACCTATTGGTGGAGATGGATACAAAACTATAGCTGCTGCGGCTGCCTCGTGTTCCATAGCTACCTGTATCTCTATGAGTTGGTGGGTTTCTAGTTGCCAGGCCTTATAATTAGTCCTTGTTTCTTAACCAAACCTTAGAGTGCAGCTCTTCGCCCTTGGCCATTTGTTGGACAATTGTTTTTTTTTTTTTTATAATCTTATCTACATGCCTATCATTAATGTTTGAAGTTTGAAATATTGAACCATAGAAAACATAATTCGATCCTCAATGTAATTCAAGCCGCCATCCATGACCAAATATCAATTCCTGCAAACTTTCTACTTTTCATTTTTGGTTGCTTTCGATAATTTTTGTTTTTGGGATCAAATTCCAGTCACCCCATTTTTTGACTTTTGGACGAGGTTCATTTTTCGATGTTTTCGTCAATTTTTTTGGGGGTCAAATTTTAGTCACCTCATTTTTTGATTTTTAGATGAGGTGCCTATGCCTGACAATGGAAACAACTATTGACAAACTCATTATCAAATGGATATAAAACGGCTTTGTGATCATGAACCAGTACTTGCCATAGCCGTCTTTCACTCAAAGAGACTATGAAACTAAGGGTGTTAATCAGTTGGCAACGATTGGAACTAAGGTTGGTTTTTTAGTCTTTTTGAAAGATTTTTTTTGGCCTTTTGGAAAGATTAAGTGTTCTTTTGGTACCTTTTCCTTCATCCTTTCTTTTTTCATCTTCTCTTTCTTTTCCTTCTTTCTCCATCTTATTTTTTCCCTCGTTGTATGTAGTTTTTTTTCATATGGGTTGCCAAAAGATTGAATAGAGTAGGCTAAATTGAATATGGTAGGTGTAACCTTTTAATTAGGTTTGGTAGAGGTATTTATGGTCACCTATTCAGATGATTTTTTTTTTCCCTTCGGGTACTCCATGTTTTCATGATATTATTTAGATTAACATATTCAATCTCATCTTCATTATCTGAATTTATTGTCATCAAATTATCATTTATTCTATGTACTTACTATTTTTTTCCAAAAAATTCGAGTTCCATAGGGAAGTATAAGGAGCTTCTATTGTTAGCCAGGTTTTCAACCAACTCCATTGACTTAATTTTCCGTTCTTCAGACAACGTTGTGCTAAATAGAAGGTGTGTTACAAATATTCTTTGTCCAGCTGTTGCTTTAACCAAATTTTAGGAATCCACAAAATGTATGGCAATTTTTGTTGTATGGATCACACTATCAACCAATTGTGTTACGAGAATGATACTCAAAATAATTTGTTTTATTTTTGGATGGGTTTTTTCTAGAATATTACTATCGATTGTTTCTGTTAACAACCAAATCTAATATGGCTTGCAAAATTTCTCCTTTTCTCTCCAACGTGGTGTGCTTGTTATAGAGAAAGTTACATATTTATTTCATTTAAATTTTTTTGACCACATCATAAACCATTGTTTTGATAAATGTTGGGAAATCTTTAAGATGGTAAAAATTAAAACTTTGGAAAATTATCTTGTTAGTAATTTCCCAACCACATCCTAATGTTCATCTATTAGAAAAAAAGGAAAGTCTTGAAATGTTAATTATCTGCCAAATTTATATTTTCAATAATCCTCTCATGATGATCCAAAATTTTTTCTTTTATGTTATTGAAAACTTCAAGAGACATTTTTTGACGAGCAAGTTCAAAGAAAAATTCTTCTAATTTTCTTGAAAACAAAATCCATATATTTATTTTGAAATTTTTTTGTTAGTTGAAGAAAAGTATTGCTTTTTTAAAAATTAAATTCTTCATTACAAACCTTTTTTTTTAATGTTTTGGAATCTAAGCTTTTTTAACAAAACATTTTCTTATTGTATCAAATAAAACTATTGTTTTTTTTCTTCTTCTTTTAAGATATTTTCAAAATTAGCTATTTTTTCAACTAATTTGAAAGATAATTTGGTCATATGTTTTATGAACTCTTCATTTTCTCTATGGATATGTGATTTCCATATTCCATTGATTTCTTCATATAAATTGCTTTCTATTTCAAGAAGAAGTCTTTTACTTTTGAGCTGGAATATTCTTCCATTTGTTTACCAAGGCTGTTTACCCTTATCCATTGTCTGCTTAATATAAATAACTTATTTTAGTAGTCCTCCGTGCTAAGAAAATCTGCAAAAAAAAAATATTAGTTCTCTTTACATGTTCAATCTCAAAATTATACTGGGAAATAACATGATATTATTTCAAATGACGACCATCGATTATGGTCCGTTTATTAATTAAGAAATTACGAACTACATGATTATTAATTTTGAGAATAAAAATTTATGGTGTCAAATAAATAAGAAATCTTTTTATACAAGTTTGATAGCCAAAAATTCATTTTCATACATAATATGTCTTACCTCATTTGATTTAAATTTACCTGAATTTTAACAACAAATTAATTCTTTTCTTTTTGAAGTTTTTTTTTTTTTTTATGTATTGTACATGGCTTATAACAGCTTGAAACCATTTTCTTTTAATAACATGTCTTTATTATTCCTATGTTCGTTTGGAATGGTTATTTGAACACATCCCTAACATAAATATGAGGTATCTGCTTTTAATATTATTTGATCACATATTTTAGGAAAATAAACGTGTGTAATCTTTGTTTGATCATTTTTTATACTTTTAATTAATTCCAAGTCTTCTTATGTCCAATTAAATTTTTGATGATTCTTTAGTTTTTCTAAAAGAGGAACTTCTTTTTGTGATATATTTTTTTTTAATAAAATTTCGTCCATAATTTAGGACTCCTAAAAAACTTTGCAATTGTTTTTTATCTTTTAATTCTTCAGGAAAATATATTTTTTTAGAGATTATATATTCTTGAAGTTTTATACTTGAATATTCTAGCGTTATTTCGGGAAAATCTATTGACTCATTTTCTACTTCTATCTTTTAGGGGAAAGGATTATTTCATGGTTTTGAAATGTTTTACACAAGATCTGTAGATGACACTTGTGATTCTCCTTTGTTTTAGAGAGTACAGGAATATCATCTATGTATACTGCACAATCCATCCATCTTTGATATACCTGAGGACCTATGTTTATGCCAAAATGCATAATGGTCCATTGCTAATGGTCGCTAGGTATAATGAGTTATTGTCAGGACCCGTCCCAAATATCACCTCGATACCCGGGACGAACCCTGCTCCCGTCTGACAATCACACTTAAAGTACCAAAATAACCTTAATACCACTATAAGCATAATTATCAGACGAAAGAGTAAATATATCTACAACTGCCAGTCAGAGCATAGTTCTACAAAATGGGCACAAAAATCCTACAATGCTGGTCTCGCAACGGAAGAACGTCAAAAGCTCTATGCCTCGGTATTTGCCTCAACGTTCACCCCAGCGCTATCACCACGACCTGGAGGGAAAATTTAAAACCAAAAGTGTGAGTGGACTAGAATAAATGAAAGATTCAAAAACAGTGGATCATCATATCAAAGTTAAGGAAAAAAAATAATAAGAACATTTATTCCCTCCGTTTTAAAAACAGGCATGCCCAACTAAGTATTAGAAAATCATAACATGAAACATCATAAGAAACAGAAACACTATAAAACAGATATAGAAATCATGGTATGTATATCAGAAAACCATAGCATAAACCATGAACAGCAAACCATCATTTCCGATCAAACCTGCTGGACCTATCCGAGTCTTTAAACTCAACCAGGCCTCAAATATAATTTCCGAGTCTTTAAACTCCCGAGTCTTTAAACTCAAAAGGCCTACGAGGGTAATATCATAAATGTCCGAGTCTTTAAACTCCCGAGTCTTTAAACTCAATCCGGGCCCGTCCCCCGTCAAATCAGTATCCGGGTCTTTAAACCCACTATCCAGATCCAGCAAATCCAATCCAATTCATTGTAAAACCATTTCTAGATCCATAGCCAAACTCGAATCCGAAATCCCCGGTCCGAAGCCCTTCCGGCGTTCAGAACCGACATTCCGAACCCAAATCCGGAAATCCATTATTATACCAAAAAATACATGTAATCACAAATCATATTTCATAACCCATTTATCATCATCAGAAAACATTCATAGATTTAAATCCTTAAATATGGCATCAACGTCTGAAAACCAGCTTTTCCCGAAAAACGTGCAAAATCCCGAACATGTCTCGAAAAACGTGCAAACATATCAACCATATAAAAGCATCATTAAGAAGCATAAAAACACATTTAATAACATACAACATCGATGAAACAGTTAGGCATGCTCGAAAGAAAAGAAAGAGTCCACTCACAGTTCGGAACGAATCAATCGCGCTCCGTGCTCTCCTCAACCATCTCGGGTGCCTCCCGTCCTGTCAATATGCACCAAATAGGGTCACAAACACATCAAGGATACTAACCCTAATTTCCCCAATTTTTCGGGAATTTATTAATATTTTAATCCTAGACCCTAAACCGTCCGGATTCCCGAACAACCCCCTAACATCGTCCGATTCACTCGAAAACCATACCAATGAACTTCTTAGGACATTTAAAACCAAAACCATGTTGGAAGCTTGGCCGGAATCCTCCCCACGCACCTCCACGCGCCGCCCAAAGTGGCTGCGCGTGGGTCTCACGCGCCTGCTACAGTGCTTCTCCTTCCTCGAGCCACCCGGTTCAACACAGTTGAACCGGCGTGACCGGTTCTCCTCCGCTCAGCCACCAATCCAGTCCAAACCAATCATACTCTCATCGTCCAGTCCCTAGCAACCTTCCCATGTCCCTACACCGAACCATCACGGCTTAAAACTCACCGTTCACGGCTTCGAAACAGACGACCCGTAGCCCCTGTTTTGGCCGCCGGCCGCCCAGGTCCTCCCCCGGCACGGCACCACAACCAAACAGCTCCTGGGACCTCCAGGAGTCTCACCCTGGCCTCCAAATCCCTCGACTCTAAGCCCAACTGCACGACTTTCGATTTGAAGTTCACGGGAAAAACAGGGGAAAAAGTCTTACCCTTTGATTCCGTCTCCGCCGTGTGCACCGCCGTGTACCACGGTGTTCGTTGGACTTCCTGCAGCCATCTGAGCCTCCTATTGGCTTGAATCAATTCCACCACACGGCACAACCACCGCCACAGTCTCACGGCTTCCCTGTTTTCTCAGACTTCCGCCGTACCACCGTCGTCTCTCCGTGCACGGTTTCACCCCCAAATCACGATCAACACCTCACCCTCGTCTCACTAATACTCTCTCAATTCACTCTTCACTCACCCTTGCACTGAATCGATCAATCTCTCCCAGTTTCTTCTCCTCTGTTTCTTTGTGTGTTCGAACAAATGCACGGTTTTAAAACGTGCAAAGTGTGGCCGTGCATACTTTAGTAACCCCTGGAACCATCCAGCCCCTTGCACGTGTCCATCATTCCTTGGTCAGCACAAAATATCCCTGCCACTTGCCCTTATCTGATTGGGCTGAGGGAAAAGACCAAAATGCCCCTCCTACACAAATTACCATTTTACCCTCACACTTTCCAGACCCGTAAATATTCCGTCCGACGTCCGATGACATCGTGCCGCCTGTCGTTGTACTCAGGACGTCGAGACCTATCTAACGGTCCTCGGTCTACGTGAAAATCACAAGTCCACCAAAAAGTCAACATTTTCCTCAATTAGTCAAAATTACGGTAACGCCCTCAATCTTCCGAACGTCATAACTTCCTCTCCGATTATCCGAATCGAACCTACCACCTGTCTACGGACTCGTGACGTCCTAAACTACGTCACGGTTAAGGGTCAACAGTCATCCAATCGGTAAATCGAAAAGTCAACTTTTGACCTACTATTCACAAGGGCAAAATCGTCCGTTATATACAAAACTTTTACAAAATTACATTTATACCCTTCCCGAAGGTACGGGTTGTTACACTTGTCCCGAAAATTCGAAAAATATATTAGGGATTGACGGGTTTACCTCTTTCTTTGTCAATGGCCCAAAATTCAATTTAAATTTGGAAAACTTCTTGGAAGTTTCTATTGGACCGATGGGTGCATCTCAAACTCACAAGTTCATAGATAGACGACACATAGAAAATAGAAATTATAAGAAAAAGTTACAGCTCTAAATGCACTAAGGGCATTTTTGCAATTTTTCCAAGTAGGGGAATTTTAGTTAATTAAGTTGTTTGTTCATGTAATGACTTAACGTGCAATCCATACATGGGGTGTCATTTGTCACTCGAGAATGAGGTGAGATGGGAATCAGCATCTCCCTTTGTTCCTTACAGAGGAAGGGAAATGAGAATGCAATCTCCTCCTTGATATCTATGTCTCGGTTCGTATAACAATACCAGAGGAGTAGGGAAGGCTATGGATATACATGTATGTCACTGACGAAGCGATTATAGATAAACGACATGAATGGAGAAGTCGTGGTCCCTGTGATGGATTCTCGTTTTTGGACTATGGAATATCAAACTAAGTTGAAAGTCAGATTTGTGGACCTAGGAGACCATTATAAGCCTAACCTTCAAGGAAAAATGCACACAATAAGGATGTTGTGACGATTTGAAGCGTGACCATGAATTTCAGATATCCAACTATGAAAAAGAGGTATGATTCTTATATTTGGGATTGGATTAGTGTTCTTCGGTGTGAGTAAAGTAGCTTGGTGGATTATACACCAAATTGGATGCAAAAAATGGGTGCAATTGAAACCGGGTTTAGCTTCCCAAGCTTGGGCTGGTTGCAGGAAACTGGGTTGACCCGTTGTGAGGTTGAAGGCAAATAGACTTGCGATTGCAACTATAGTGCACATGGGGAAGACTCGTTGGCTGTGCCCTAGCGCAAGACAGCGCGTGTGGCGTCTCCTTGGAGTCTAATTAACATGAAAATGCCTCAGTTTTTAATTATAAATTCAATGGTACAAATTTAGAGGCGATTGGATATTTTTTCAAGGTATTTTCATATGTCCATAGTGATAGTGCTTATGGTTAAGGTACATGTGGAATTCTCAGGATCTTAGGGGTTCGACTATGGAATCTTTTTCTAACTAGGATGCTGGAATAGGCTCCAGAACAGTTAGGATATCAGGATAGAACTTAGAAAGAGGTGGGACACTAGTTAGGGATCAAAAAGAGCTGAAGTACCGAGTTCCACAATTCATTAGGGTCAGTGGGTTGCATGGGTGGTGACCCTAAGAGGACAAAAAATGTTTGATTCATACTCCGAGATAATTTTTCCAACATGGTCGGGTGCACATCACTGGTCTTATAAGTTATCTGGTGTGCTATCGCAAAGGTAATTCTTGGAACGTGGAGTTGTGTAACGACCCGTTCCAGAAATCGGGATTAGCTTAGTGATTAATGACGGATTAGTGAGGTTAATCAGTAATTAGTTGGATGATTTCGGACGGACGGTGCAAAATGATGATATTGGCCCTAGAATGGGCAAAAATGTTGGCGTTTTGATCGGGCAGTCAAATGGATTTTGACCGATGGCCGTGACGTAGCTCGGGACGTCACGAGTTTATAGACAGGTGGCATGTCCAATTTCAACATCCGAGGAGAAAGTTATGACGTTCGGAAGTTCGAGGGTAATTTGGTAATTTGGTTGAAATGGGGCACTTTGTTGACTTTTCCAATGACATGGACTTTTCACGCATTCCTAGAACAGTTAGGTAGGTCTCGATGTCCTGAGTACGATGACAGGCGGCATGCCGTCATCGAACTATGGACGGTTTCAGTACGGGTCTAATTACGCGAAGGGCAAAATGGCAATTTGGAAAGAAAGGGTTAAATGGTCATTTATGGCATTGGGAATTGTGCCCATAGAATTGGTGACACTTGGCTGCTTGGATGGTTGTGTCCATCAGATTTTGGACACATGTTCTTCTCTGGATGTTTGGAGAACCTTGCACAGCATCCTTAGTTGTTTTAAATCATGGATAAACATGGAGGGGAAAAACAGAGAACAGGTCGTGTGTGCTTGTGAACCCATGTCCCTCAGGCCCAAACCATGACCCGTGAAGAGTGATTAAGAAAGGAAAGTGAGGCTGAGGGCTGTGGGAGGCTATGGTCGTGGTTTAATCACGACGGTTGCAGGGGATAGTGACCCTAACCGTGAAACACCCTATGAGGAAAACAAAGGAGGCTTGTGTTCTTAAAGCCATACAACGCCCAACTCTCAATATTTGACGGTAGTGTTTGAAGGAAAAATGAAGGAGGTCTTGAGGCGACTCTAGTGATGCCACCATGGAGAGCCGCCGTGGACGGTGGCTGGCAAACCCGACACGGTAAGAATTTGGTTCAAATTTAGATACTTGTTTTTAGTATCTAATGATGGCTTCTAATGATTGGAACACGATTAGGGAGGTCTTATAGGACGATCAGGACTGAATTCGTGGTCAAGGAAGGACGGTAAGTGAATTTCCTGGAAACTTGGTTTTAAAATTCGAACATGGCAAATTTGGTTAGGATCACTAATAAGTGAAATGGTTATTTGGTTGAGGTTTTGGACATCACAAGGAGGCTTATGGACGAGGAAATTAGGGACACTGATGACTGGAACCATGGAAACAGAGAGGAGGAATTTTGAAGGAAGGAAACTTGATCGGGAAGGTACTTTACAGACTTTATTTGTGAGTTTTGAAAACGAGATTTAATAGGAAAATCATGGACGACATTAATGATGAAATCCGGATAAAAAATTAAGCTAAAATGAACGAAACCCGTGAACGCCGATTCGGGTTTGGACCGGGTCGACCTGGACCGATTCGAACCGGGTTTACCTGAGGACATGGATGAACAGTGCAGGCGCATGAGGCCCACGCGCAGCCCCTTTGGGTGGCACATGTGGGCGCGTGGCACTCATTTCGAGGAAGGTTCCAACACAACTTTTAAAGTATTTGATGTAACGAACATTTTGGTATTGGTTTCGAGTCGATCGGACATCGTCTCGATAGGTTTCGGGATGTCCGAAGATTTTAGGGCTCGTTTAAAAATAGTTAAAAATTCAGAAAAAATACGGGACCTTAGTATAAGCTTTATTAAGTAGTTAGTGACCTTATTATGGGATTTGGACAGGTTCGGGAAAGCCGATGCTAGCGGATTAGCCAGGAACGGCTTAAGTGCATGCGTATCGAGGCAGCGACGTTAATGGTCTGTGAGTGGACTTTGCTTTCTAACTTACGATGCATGCATATATGTTTTTATATGTTTTCTATACGTGATTCTATGATTTGAGTTATGATCTTGATGATTTACGATTTTTCACGTATTTCGAGAACTAACGTATTTGCACATTTTATGAGATTTCGATTATGTTGCGATTTGATTATGATTTTGATGATTGGATTTCGGGATTTGAAATATGATTTGATTTCAATGATTTGAAATGGATTTCGGAAAAGTTATTTCGGGCTTGGAGCCCTGTTCATGGGATTTCGGTTTTAAAACTGGATTTCAGAAATGATATTTTGGATTTAGTTTTGAGGTTTGGAAAGGAGATATAGATTTGGGTTCGGGATGATGGTTCCGGATACTCGCTTACAAAATCATTGTTGCGAATTCGGATAAGGATTTTCTATGGTTTTCACTGTTGATTGAAAAATGATTTTGGGTTTAAAGACCCGGAAAAAGAAAAAGAAAAACCGCTGGATCTGGTTTTGAGTTTAAAGACTCGGTTGATTGACGGGGGGAGGGCCCTAGATGGATATGTTTTGAGTTTAAAGACTCGGTATATATTTTGAGTTTAAAGACTCGGTTATTGTGATACCCCCCGAGGCCTGTTGATTGTGTTTTGAGTTTAAAGACTCGTTGATATCCCGGGAAGGCCTGATTATTGCGCATGGTTTTGAGTTTAAAGACTCGGGCGCACTTGAGATCCAGCAAATTCGCATACTTGATGTTTTTCACTAGTTTCAGATGTTTTAGGCAGTGACCCGGATGATTTGGATTTGATGAGTTTTGGGACTGAGTTCCCGTACCTTGAGATTGGTTTGTAGTTTTGGGCTGAGGCCCTTAATTTGAATAATGGATTTGATTCTAGTTTTCAATAATGGTTTTCATTGATGGTTTAAATATGAAATGGTTTCATGACATGACTTGATATGCATGCATTGGTTTTTGCGTGGTGGTAAAAATGTAATTATGTTTTTCCGACAACTGTTTTTGAACTTATTACTTATTTTTGTCCACTCACAGTCTTTTCATGTTTTTGATAACCTGCAGGTTGTCGCAGTACGGGCTGTTGATTGAGAGAGACGGAGACATCACACACGCGAACTACAGTAAACTCTGCGTACTCTGGGAAGTCCGGAAGTTTTTGGACGGTCGGATCGAGAATCCCTTGTCCAACTTACGTGTCACATGGAGGTTGGACATCGGTTTAGCCTTCATGTTGTGCGTAAGTTAGACAGGAGCAGGGCTTAACCCTTAATCCCAGGGGATTGGGGGTGGGTCCTGTCAAGTTGGGTTGTTGAAAGAGAGCAGGAACATGCATGGTTATCAAAGTGATTTCGAGAAGCGGTCCTTTTACTAAGTGTACTAAAAGCAGTTAAATCTTTTGACTCTTCAATTAATTTTATCTACCTAAAACCTGACTTATAATCAAATTTACTAAAAAAATTTGCACCGTTGATTTGGTTAACTAAGACATCTTATCTAGGAATGAAGTAGCCATCAAATTCAAGTTTTTCAAGTTGTTCGTTTAAATTTTTCAATTAATGACCACCCTAGCTTTTCCTCTTTTTATCTCTATGTGGTTTCTTACCATGAATGCAAGACTAGAATGAGGACTTATAGTTGTTTTCATGAGTTTTTTCTCTAATTATAACATTAGGATCTCTTAGTTTAAGAGAATAATATCTAGGGCTTTTAAACCATAACTTTAATGGGTTTTCACTAAAAGTTTCTTCAAGTATTTTATATATCCAATGATTTGTTTCTAATTGGAAATTTTCTTCTACTTGTAGTAGGATTGGTGTCCAGCCACCACACTAGACTGGCGCAAACCCGAGTGTGCATTTATATTTATGTTGCTGAAGTAAAAGGGTTTCAACAAACTCTCTGTTTAGAGTGAGAGACATAGAACTATGCTTTACAATCATTAGATAATATGCAGAGAGAAAATTATTTTCTAGAATAGTATCTTCATGCATTCTTGGTAAGCAGTAACCTATATTGGATTTTTCATTGGAATCCATTTTTCTGTTGGAATATCATTTTTTTTGAAATGAGCATGTTGTTGCTCATGTATCAATCAAAGTGTAACTACCGTATGGTTTATGGCCTACAAATTTAAATATTCCTAACGTACATAGGTTAATCTTTTTTTACCACGATGTGGTGAAAATATTATTTCATATTCTTCCTGGCAAAATCGGAACCTGCACATTTTTTAGTGCTATTGATTTTTCTCTAATATTATTTGAATTTCGAACTTAATTCACTAGGATCATATTTTTACTAACTAGAACTAGTTTCCTTTTTACCTTAAAATCTTTTATCTCTGAAGTAAATATTATTTTTCAGAGACTTGCATTTCAAGTGAACTAGGTTTTTTATTTTATTAATCTTGGTTGGATTTCAACTTCCTAAAGTTTTGGTTCAAAAAATTCTATAAGATTTTTATTTATTTTTTTCATTGAAGTTTTTCAAAATTTTCATGATTCATGGATTGTTTTTCATTGAATCGACAAATCTTGAGATTGGCGATTCATACTTAGGTTTTTAATTTGAATTTGAATTTTTAATGAGTCGTCAATATTATCATCCGTAATGGAAATAAAATAATATGATTTCACATTAAACCAAACAACCCCATTTACCAAATTGGATTGTATTCCTCCTATAATAGCTTGAAACTTAGGAGGGTGTATTCAACTGAAATCCTCATGTATTTAATTACAATTTCTGAGCCTGTTAGAATATTTTAAAAAAGTCCACAAGTATTCAATTTAGGCATTTAAAAACTTTAAAATTATTCATCCAAATTCCAGTGTATTCTATTAGGTTTTTTAAACTAATAACAAAATACGGCTTATTCAAACTAACAAGAATTTTAAGGGATATAACTAGATTGGGAATTTGAGTGGATCATAAGGTAAAAAATATACATAACTAAGCACAAAGAAAATCCACCCTCCACCGCTGGAATTCTCGAGGAGCTCTGGAGATAAGCTTCCAAAGAAGACAAACAATCTCTCAAGATTCCTCGAAGATGACAAGCGATCTTCTGCAATTCAGCTACGATGAATCTAGCCACTAACTACACTCATAAAGTCGTAATTTTGAAAAATATTGTTTCATAATCAAATCGTACTCATTTTTAGTTGTGGAATTCGACAATGCCTTTTTAGGTTTTTGTCCCAATCCTCTAGACATTCATCTTTTTTTTTTTTCTTTTCTTTCAAACAAGCTTCGATTCCCTTTATCCAAGATACTCAAGTAGAATCAACTTTGTTAGCTTTTTACATTTGTTCCATCAATTCAATCCAATCGTAAGTTTCAACTCAAGAACTCCATAGCCAAAAAGGTAAAAAAAAAAATGAGATCTCCAGGCCTGTTCATTTTGTTATCTATTTTTTGTTTATTATTTTTTTTGTGAATGTGTGATTTTTTCATAAAGGCCAAGGAAAAATGAAAACTTGTGAATATGTATTTTTTCCATTTTACTGTTACCGAACCAAATTCAGGTGAAAATTAAAGTCCACCAGGTGAAGAAGGGGTCAAATATATCGTGAGAACTTCTAAAAAATTTTACTTTGAGAACTTTTACAGAAAATGGTAAATTGGAATTTTGAGTATGGTTGCTTTGAATGGGTGTTGTTCTTATTTTGTTGATGAAGGAATGTCTAGCAAAACATAAATGGTACAAGAAATTAAGAATTCAACTGAAGACAGCTCCAAGTACTATTTCTTAATATATGCTCTCCACACAGATATAACAATTAGGGAAGTTTTATGTTGGGCTCTTAAGAAATGTTGGTGCAATTTGATGGTGGAATTGAATTCGGCAAGCGCCATTAGTTTATGAAAAACTGAATAGGATTTGGATTGAACTGTGTTTACAATTTGTTATACAGAATAAGGAAGAGAAATGACATGCAATGCCGAAATGAAGAAAAGGGATTGCATTGATGAACAAGAAAAAATAATGTTGGACCAATGAATTCCACCAAAAGCCATACAATTCCCCAAAATTATGTAAATTGTAATCATATAAATTCATGAAAGTTAAATAGAATTTTTTACAAATTCTCAAAATTTTCACATGATTTATATAAAATCTTGTAAAATTCCATAAATCCATCATTTTAAAAAACTTATTCAAAATTCTGTAAAATTATAATTGACTATACCCCCTTAGTCTATTGTCAAAGACCATAGCAAATTTTGGTGTATCCATTCGCTGTCTGAACAAAGATGTTATTTAGATTTGGATTAATCCTATATGTACATAATTTAATTCTGGATATTTTTTCTTCCATAGTCTAATTTTTTCTTTATTGAACAGAAGAATTTCTGCTATTCGTTCTCCAGTGCAATTAGCATTGTGTTACTACTAAATTGTTGAAAAACTCTTCCAGAAAATATTTTAAATTTTGATAATTTATAAATGTATTATTTTTTTTAATTAAATGTATAGTTTTTTCCAAGACTTCAATTTGTTCTTCAGAAAAAAGCTACTCTTTCTCCTATTACGTCTTTTAGAGTTATATTTTGATTTTCTTCTTCTAAGCTATGTTGTTCTATAAAGTTTTGTTACTCATTCATCATGAAGACTTGTTCATCTTCATTTGAACTATCTTTTTCTTAAGAAGAGATCTCAAAGTCGATATCTTCTATAGCAGAGATTACTTCTCCATATAGAATTCCTAGCTCTTGTTTTCCAAGAGTCTTAATCATCTTTTTAGCACTCTTTACCTTTTTTTTTGGGACATTGAGGTGCTACATGACATTCTTCATTGCAGATAAGACATCTGCGTATTTTCTTAGAATTTTTGGAAGAAGTATTTTAGTTAAATTTCTTTCCTTTCACACATATTTTTTACCTTTTGAAAATTTAAATTGTTTTCTCATAGGTTCCCATTTAAATCTTTTCTTTTAAAATATTTTTTAGGTGTGTAACAGAAAAATTTTCTAATTTTCTTTCAAAATTTTATCACATCATTTTTTACCAATATTTTTATTGGCTTGATTCTTAACTTGCTTCTTTAATTTTATAGATTAGCAACGTTTTATTATCAACCTAAGGACGTAGTTTATTCTAAATCTTAGAGTATCCATTTTATTCGCTTTGATTAACCATGTGGATATCATTTTATTGTTAATTCATCCTATGATGAGGGAAGCTTATGAAAGAACTGATTTAACCAGTGTTTGTTAGCAGATGGTTCTAACATAGAGTAATATTTCTTAAATACTTTTGTATAAATATCAAATTGACAGATATTACACATATATTGATAGGACCCGCTCCTAAAACGCTTTGATATTCGTGATCAATATTGCTTTCATCTGAAAAACGATATGAAACTCTGAAACTACCTTTGACACATGTCAGATAAGGGATACTCGTACTGCCTTATTGCACATGCAACGGCTTGAAGGGTCACCAAAACCAAGAAAATGCCTCGACCAACAACTCTTTCGCAGTCGAGTGCAGAAATTTTTCATTCCAACTAGTGAGCTTGGATTGCAAACTATCAATAACATGGGAAACACATCTTTCGCTTACTTTGTTGAGTTAACATTGGCGGATCCAAATAGTTCTCATGAAACACCACTAGTTGAATACCTAGCATGTCAGAGAATAACTGCTAATATATGATATCAGTGTTAGGGCTGAAACATGTGGCGAAATTCTCAATATTAATATGCTGCCCTAACATCTTTTCACATAAATGAAGAATATGTAGCAAATTATAACATTTGGATAGATGAACAAAATACAAGGCTATCGTCATTGAAGAACATATGTGTCAAAGATGGGGCCCAAGGTGCTATTTTGATGCCATGTATACTTCCCCTTCTTTGAGCCTAAGACCTCGTTTGGGATTGAACCGATCAAAGATGGTCATATTAAGCTTCATTAAATAAAAATTAAATAAGACACTGTAGATACACATTGCATAATTATTCTGATCCACCCGTCAGCAAACCCAAGACATTTCATCATATGTACCATAAATAACCACTCAACACGATCATAATCATTGGACATGTCCAACTTTAAAATCATCTTCTTCAACTCACTTTCTCCATGGAATTTAATAACATGCACACTATCAAAAACACTCACTTTCTCCATGGAATTTAATAACATGCACACTATCAAAAGCTTCCATTACGTTATCAGCAATCAATCTAGCATGAACAAATTCACTCTAAAATTTTGAGATAACCTCCAACATGATGAATTAGAGACAACTGACAATAGCATTTGCCACAAAATTTTATAACACCATGGAAAAACTGATTGGCCTTAATATCGTAAATTTTGTCGACCAAGCGACTTTTGGTATAAGTGTAATTTGATGCTTCTCACACTCCTTAATCCATTTGAAATTTCCAGACAAACCTTGGGAACTTCACCTGTTGTAAACCAATATCCTTGATGGAGCAACCCTAACATAGCGCCAACACCTGCCGCTTTGGTTGGGGATGTTGGAGAAAATACTAGAATGGAGATAATAACTCAATCCACACACACACACACAAAAGATAAATATGCAAGGAAATAAAAGAGTAAGGAATAGAGAACACTAGAGATAACGTGGTTCAGCAAATGTCTACGTCCATGCGGCAACAACAACAAGAATCTCCACTAATAAAATTAGGGGTACAAAGTGATGAACAATTTCAAGAACACTACATGAAGGATGACCTCTCTCACACACTTGTTTTGTTACCTACACTACAACACTCAACACTCTCAACTTTGAGTGGGCACTTTTCACTCTCTACTTGGAGGAAAATGTTTCTCTTGGATGAGATTTATGGAATGAGCAAATGACCTCTCCTTATATAGGCCAAGGAGAACCCATCTAGATGTCTTTATTAATGTTCCATCCACCTACCTACTTCATTTATGGATCTTCTACCTACTTCCTTCATGAACCTTCTACATGCATATTGGATTCATGCACTTTAGGATTAATCTAGTATCACTTGTATGTTCTAGATAAGCCCAAATATTTTGGAAGCCTAAATACCTTTTTTGGATATATTTTAATGTTAGGCCTATATATTTTACAATCTCCCCCTCCAGACCAAGTAGGTAAAAAACGAGGTAACTTACACTTTAAGTCTATTCCAACATATTTGCTGCAATACTCCAACTCCTTCTGTCCAAAACCCTTGACAACGAAGCAAGCCTTGACCTTTGTCAACTGCTCATTCTTGTCCCTCTTCAACTTGAATACCCACTTATTTTTTAGTGCTCTTCTACCTTTAGGAAGCTCCACCAACTCATAGGTGTCATTCTTCAATAAAGACTCCATCTCATACTTCATTGCTAGCATCCACTTATCATTGTCTATATGAGTCTTTGCCTCCTCAAAATTTTCAAGCTCTTCATCTTCAGTCAGCATAATGTTTCTGGAATACGAGTCATTAGCATCACTGGTCACGAGAATATACTACAAAGAAGGATACTTGGTATTCAGCTTTGGCACTCTGTTTGATTTACGAACTGGTACTTGGGGTAGTCTCTGGTTGTTCCCCTCAGTTTGGCTCCCCCTGATTAGGATCCCCCTAACCATGATCCTTCTGACCATCTTCTTTAGGTTTAGACACTATCTCAGAACCTATTGCTTCAACCATATCAGGAACATCTTCATGTATAACCTTTTGAGTTCTGCCACTGGGTTTTTGTTGAAACTGTGATGAAGCATAGGTGAGCTGCCCAGCATTCTTAACTTTCCCCTTATCAAGATCTGCCACAGTCTGATCCTCAAAGAAGTGTACATTTTTGCCTCTGAATAGCTTGTTGGTCTTCGAATCCCACATATGGCAACCCATTTCTTCATTACCGTACCCGAGAAACATGCACAGTGTGCCTTTGTCATTTATCTTCAATCTTTTTTTGTCGAATACACATGTAAATGATTTGCACCCAAACACTCTCAAGTATGAATATGAAGTGCTTCTACCGGTCCATACGCCTTCGGGAGTCTCAAAGTTCAATGGTACACTTTGTGATATATTGATAAGGTAACAAGAGGCTGACATAGCTTCGGCCCAAAAACGCTTTGATAGATTGGATATCTTCAACATGCACCTGACCTTCTCTAGAATGGTGATGTTCATCCTCTCAGCTACACGTCGTGGGGTGCTAGGAATTGTCTTCTCATGCCTAATGCCATACTTTGAACACGAATCTCTGAAACTTGTTCAAAGTGTACTCTCTGCCATTGTGACGACAAATACATTTGAGGGATCTCCCAGTCTCCTTCTCCGCCATGGCATGGAACTACTTGATGGTTTGGAATACCTGGCCTTTTGTGAAGTATCATCAATAAAGGTGACAAAATACCTATTACCACCTAGTGATTCAACTTCCATAGGCCCACAAACATCAGAATGTGCTAAGTCTAATATATTTTGTTTTCTTATGAAGGTGACAGAAAAACTAACTTGATGTTGCTTGCCATATAAACAATAATCACAAGAGTTTAGTAAGGTACCTTTGGGAAAGGGAATGAGAGACTTCTTTTCCAAAACTTGCAATCCTTTCACACTCATGTGGCCTAACCTTTTGTGTCATAGATTTGGTGAAGAATCGTCCATGATATTCAACTCTCATTTGTAAATCTTGCCATATGTCTTGTAGAGGGTGCAACACAACTTCCCTCTAGAAACCACTAGCGATCCCTTGGTAAGCCTCCATTTTTTATCACCTCCATGATGATGGAACCCTTGTTGATCAAGCACGCCGATTGAAATTAGATTGAGACATAAACCAAGAACATGTCTCACATATTTCAATAATAGCTTGTTTCCTAAATCGATCTCGAACCAAACATCAATGATTCCTGAAATATTAGAGTAGCTATCATTACCTATCTTTACTTCCCTAAAGTCTCTAGCTAAATATGTGGTGAAGAACTCTGAGTTGGACGTGGCATGGAAAGATGCTCCAGAATCAACTGCCCATGAAATGCTTTTATCTTCATCGGCATGTTGGCATTCACCATCGAAGGACAACAACTCACATACTTGACCGGACACAGTAGTGGCGGTATTGACTGTCTCCTTCTTCTTTTAGTATATAGAGCCATCTTTCCCATCCCCCTTGTTATTCTTTAGTCTGTTGCAATTCTTCATCATATGGCCATAGAGATTACAATTATGGCACCTTCCACTGAATCGTGTTCTAGAAAGGCTTGCACTCCTTCCGTGATCTCGACTGGGACCTTTACTCTTGCTCCTTTCTCTATTCTGGGCCACAAATACTTGGCTATTAGAACTTGAGGACTTCATCCTAGTCTCTTAATTTAACATGTTATCTTTAACATTATCCATAGATAACACACCATTAGGAGCAGAGTTACTTATAGTAATGAAAAAGGTCTCCCAGCTATCAGGCAATAATCCAAGAAGCAACAACGCTTAAAGCTCATCTGCGATCTTCATGTCCATCGTGTCCAATTGATTGACAATGCTTTGGAAGTTTTTGAGGTGCTTGGTCACCCTTACGTCCTCCTTATACTTCATATTCACAAACTCCTTGATGAGAAATGCTTTCTTGGAGGAGGTCTTCTGCTTGAACAATGACTCCAACTTCAACCAAAGAGCATGGGTGTTGGTCTCGTTGGACACATGGTGGAACACACTATCATCCACTCATTCACGAATGTGACCAATAGCCTTGTGGTTCAACTTCTTCCATTCGGCATCTCCCATATTTTTCAGCTTGCCTTCCTCTCCTTCTTTGGGCTCATGTAAATCCTTGCACTAGAGAATGTTCTCTATTCTTGACTTCCAAGTAATCAAATTGGAATGGTTGAGTTGAACCATGGTACTTCTTGAGCCTTCCATTCTAACTATCCACGAACCTGGAGCACTGATACCACTCTTGGGGAAGGTAGTAGAATGAAAATAATAACTCAATATATTCACAAAAAAGGATAAATATGCAAGGAAATAAAAGAGTAAGGAATATAGTACACCAGATATAACGTGGTTTGGCAAGCGCCTACGACCAAGGGGCAACAACAACAAGAACCTCCACTAATGAAATTAGGGGTACAAAGAGATGCACAACTTCAATAACACTACTTGAAGGAAATCCTCTCTCACATACTTGTTTTTTTTATCTACACTCCAACACTCAACACTCTCAACTTGAAGTTGACACTTTCACTCTCTACTCGGAGGAAGATGTTTCTCTTGGATGAGATTTATGGAATGAGCAAGTTACCTCTCCTTATATAGGGCAAGGACAAACCATCTAGATGTCTTCATTAATGCTCCATCCACTACCTACTTCATTTATGGATCTTCTACCTACTTCCTTCATTAACCTTCTACATGCATCTTGGATTCATGCACTTTAGGATTAATCTAGAATCACTTGTATGTTCTAGATAAGCCCAAAAATTATGGAAGCCCAAATACCTTTTGTAGATATATTTTAATGTTGGGCCTGGATATTTTACAAGGGACATACTAAACACAGTGCTTACTAAGTCTTCTCGAAGGAAAGGTGTCAATAGAGAAGTATTTTGCGCAGCCGTGATCTTAGGTTGGACATCATAAAACCAAACCCTTCATGTGGATTCGAACCACAATTAGACATAAATATCTCAGTAAAATAATAAGAGAAAAATGTCCCATAATCTCCACCATTGAGCACCACTGGTGGTTATTGTTCCATGTTGCTTTATAAAGTTTTTTCAGTCACGCTGTTTTGTAATACCATGGAAATATTTGGTGTTCCTATCGCCATGTTTCATCCAACTGATGTGAGATCTTTGTTTCCAATAGATTTCCTTCTTCTATAATAAGGGGTCTAACTTCCGGTGCATCTCAAGGTGGCAATCACGTCTAAGTTGCATATCTCTATGTGAGGGTATGTTATCATCAAGTTTACATTATATAATTCAAAATTTTGCTGTCAGGTTTCCCATCGTATTTTTATGACACATTGGAAGGGAGGATTGACATGCGGCAAGGTGACTAAATTGAATCATAAGCAATCCACACATCATGCATAACCTCTTTGATGCCCTCTATAATAGTTAATAGCTCATCGAACTAGAATCTATTTGAGTGACGACTCTGTCCATGCATCATTTCGAAGCCAATTAAGATTTTCATATGGTCAGATGCCATAGAATTTAGGTGGTGGGAGATCATCCCAGGAGACTCCATCTTCATCTCATCATTGACAGTGCCTTATCAAGTTGCAATTTTACATTACCTTCCCCTTGCTAGCCGTTCTTTCATGTGTTCTTGTACCACTTGAATTGCAATGAATTCAATCCATAGTCATTTAGAGCCTTCTTATAGAATTTTTGAGATGTGGGCCTCTCCCCACCATTAACAACCTCATTGAAGTCCCTTGTGACCATCCAAGGCCCTTCAAAACCATTGGCAGCGCATCTCAATAACCGCTACGATTGTGAGTGTTGTTATGTGATAGGATTGCTATGGAGCCTTATAAACCTGAAACTCGTATTTCTCGAACTTTTTATCCAAAAATCAATATGACATAGGGAAAAGGAACGTAGCTTGACCTCCACTCCACTAAGCTATATAAGAAAGAGACCTCTACTAATATCACCTCTGTCTACACAATATCCTCTTCACGCCCAAACTTCGTTTCACTACATACATTTTTGTTGTAGTCTTCTTTGTTTCATAATGGATACAACACCAGGAATCTTATATTTCACTACCTATTTCAAGGCTCGAATCGTTCGAAGACTATGAAGACCTCGAATGTTCCAACATAATATACTCATGGCTCATGATGAGCTCAAATGTCAAAGCCCATCATGGATATAGAAACATGCTAACTGCCATATTTTCCCCTTACCCGAGACCTTGAAGAAAACCCACCTAACATGGTGGTGGACAACAGAGAATGGTTTTTCTTTTGGGGAGAACCATTGAGTTTTTGTGCAGCACCCACCTTGAAACCACATCTCAGTCCCATCCCATTTTTTGGTAGAACGGAGTAATTCCCTATCACGCTCTCAATCACAATACCACTCGGCTGAGGATCCTTCTTAGACTATCTGGTACTATGACTAGTCACCTCACTAGCTGCCTGATTCACTAGTAGCTCCACCTTATCAATAACAGCAATTTCTTCACCATGTGTGTGATCGATGCTCATATCCTTTCTCACACCAAACTCCTCCACATGAACTGGAGTTGATGGACAAACATCATTATGTAACTTACAATGTTTATTTCCACACGGATGGTCTCCCCATCCCCGGAGTTTACCAAGAACTCCCAAAATGTGTGCTCAAAAGAGTGAATTGTCGTGAAAGGTATAACAACATTGTTGATATTTTGGATGTGATTAGGTTAGGTTTATGAGTGAGAAATGGTTTGGGAAATGTTATCACACAAACACAAATTTATTTTTTACAATGAAGGAGTACAAAGATTGGACTTAGAGCTTTCTTAGTGAACTCTTCACTCTTATCTTTCTCCTTACTCTTTTCACTCCATTTGTTCCTTACTTCACACTCTTTCTTTCTCTCTTACATTCATTCATGCACTCACTCTTTCTCTCATTCATTCATACATTACATCACTACCTCTATTTATAGAGGTTGCATGACCACCTAAGCTAAGTCTTCTAGATAATTCTAGTTAATTATCAATAATCATTATTCTTACCACCTTATGGCTTGTTTTTAGAACTCTTTTCATCTTACTAATATATTGTCGAAATTCTCTAGCATATTTTAGTATCATCTTGATGCTTCTTGATTTCTCTAGAATTCTCTAGAATTGTGTAGCATCTTCTACACAAGTGTGCATTACTTTCAACACTCCTCCTTAATGCATATTTGTGATTCTTGAACTTGTGCTATAGTATCTAAAACTCTTGTCTCGAAAGTATCTCTGTGTTGTTGTCTTCGTTGCTTCGGCTTCTCGATGGTTGTGGCACTTGCTTCTTGTAGTCTCCATTCATCTTGGAACATTATGATCTCCTCATTTTTGTACGAGCCTTCTCGATGGTTGTGTTAGTGTTTAAGAAAATCACTGGGAGGTGACTTGGCACAATGCCAAGTGGATTTCCAAGTGGCAAGTGACAAGTGTGAAATGTGTGAATGTGTGATTCAATGTAACCATGTGAGTGTGTGTGCATTCTGTTAGTGAATGTAAGTGTGTGAGAGTGGTGCATTGAATGAAAAACAGCAAAGGAAGTGTGAGTGTGTGACTTGTAAAGTTGCTGAGGTGTGCTGATGTCACACTAAGCTTCTAACCGTTTCATAGTGACTGTGTGAGTGTGGAATACACAGGTATATGTGTATGGCTAATGCAGAATACAATCTAATGAGAAAAAGAAAGGAAACTCAGTAGGTAGTGCTATTTCTACACTGAGAAATCACAAAGAATTAAGCACCATCTCATTCAAACAATTTCACAAACACTTGGTGTGCAAAGTCACTCAATACAATCATCAATCTCATTTCTATAGTTTCAATCACCAGAATTACAGAGAAAAAGAAGTTCCTAATCTATTCTAGCCTAATCCAATCGAGCTAGTCTCAATACATCAGCTAGGGAATAGAAGGATTGAGGAGTGTACCTGTTAAGTTGGTTGAGCTTGCCTCTGAATTTCTTTCTTGTGTTCTTGGTTGATGTGTTGCATCCTGCAAGTTCCCTTGGATCCCTGGAGTGCCACTGCTAACATGGTATCAGAGCAGTAAGATCTACTGTCTCTGGGGCGTGGTGAAGCTGTGAAGAAGAAGCTGCATGGTTGCTTGTGAATCAAGGCACGATGGCTGGAACTGGTGGTGATCCTAAGCTACCTGTTTTCACATGAATCAACTATGATTTCTGGAATATCAAGATGAAAACAGCATTTAAAGCAACTGACCTATGGAAGATTGTTAATCAAGGGGTACCAGATGTGGAGTATGATAGTGATGATGAAGAGGTGGAAACTGCACATACCAAGGCAGATGAGATCAAAAATACCAAAGCCTTGAATCTGATCCAAAATGCAGTCTCTGAAGAAATTTTCCCTAGGATTTCAAATGAAGAAAGTGCTACGAAGGCCTGGGATATTCTGAAACAAGAATTCAGAGGGGATCCTAAGGTAAGGGCAGTTAAACTTCAATCACTAAGGAGGGATTTTGTGTATACTAGGATGAGAAGTGATGAAACATTTTCAGCATACTTGTCTTGGCTATATGGAGTAGTAAACTAGATGAAAACCTATGGAGAAACCTTAACTGAAAAACGTTTAGCTCATAAAATACTCATTAGCTTAACAAAATTCTATGACTCAATTGTTTCTATCCTAGAAGAGACAAGAGATTTAGACACTGTTAGTGTTGAAAGCATCACTGCATCTATAAGGGCTTTTGATCAAAGGTTGGAGATGCATGATGATAGTGAAGTAGAGAAATCATTCTCTAGCATGAGTATGCAAAACCAGTACAGAGGTCATTCTGGAGAAACTCAAGGAGGATACAAGAAGAGGTTTCCAAGTAAAAACTGGAGTTTCAACAAGAATCGTTTTGGTGCTAAGGATAAACAGGAATCTGAAGCTTAGAAGGGTGAAGAGAATGACACTAAACTAACCTGCAAGACCTGTGACGGAAAGCACTTTGGTTCCTGCTGGACCAAGAACAAATTCAAGTGTTTTAAGTGTGGAAAGCTGGGCCATATTGCTAAAGACTGCAGAGTTAAGCAGGATGCACATGTGGCACAGCAGGTGAATGAACTAGAGAAGAAAATAGAGGGAAATATGTTCTATGCATGTCACTCAGCTTCAATTGAGAAGAATGTTGAAGTTTGGTACCTTGATAGTGGTTGTAGCAACCATATGACAAGTTATGAATCCCTACTGTCTGATATTGACAGGACATTGAATGTGAAGGAGAAAATGGGAATAGGTGATCTGGTTCAAGCTGCTGGAAAGGGGTCTTTGCTAGTTTAGACTAGCCAAAGTAACAAGTACATCAGAGATGTTATGCTTGTACCTGGTTTGGATGAGAATTTACTCAGTGTGGGACAAATGATTGAGCATGGATACTATCTAGTGTGTATTAAGATATAGAAATGAAGCACAAGATTGCAAGGGTTCCTATGACAGGGAGCAGATGTTTTAAGTTGTCCCTGGATTATGGTTTTCATGTGGCTAGGAAGGCTAAAGCAAAGGAGGATTTGGAGCTGTGGCACAGAAGATATGGCCATCTGAATCACTCCAGTCTTCAGATGTTAAGTCAAAAAGATATGGTGGTTGGACTACCAAAGTTGGTTGGGGACAAATTTTTGTGTGAAGGGTGTATCACAGGGAAGTTTCATGTGACTCCATTTGACACTGAAGAAGCATGGAGGGCCTCAATACCATTAGAACTCATACATTCAGATGTATGTGGGCCAATGCAAACAGAAACCTTTGGTGGTAATCTCTATTTCCTTACTTTTATAGATGACCATACAAGAATGTGTTGGATCTATTTTCTTAGACACGAGGCAGGAGTGCTAAATGTGTTTAAGTTTAAAGCTACTGTTGAGCTGCAAAGTGGATTCAAAGTGAAGAAGCTAAGAAGTGATATGGGAGGAGAGTACACATCAAATGTTTTCCAGGAGTTCTGTGATGAACATGGAATAGAGATGCAACTAACTGTTGTTTACTCTCCTCAGCAAAATGATGTTCCTGAGAGAAAGAATAGGACAATTGTAGAGATGGCAAAGTCCATACTACACAATAAGAAGCTACCCTATGAGTTTTGGGGTGAGGCAGTGAGCACTACAGTATACATCCTCAACAGAAGTCCTACCAAGGCTGTGTAAGGGAAGACACCTTTTGAGAAGTTCTCAAGGAGAAGGCAAGGTGTCTTACACCTGAAAGTATTTGGAAGTGTATGCTATCTGCATATTCCAAAACAGAAAAGACAGAAACTAGATGAATCAGGAGAAAAAAGGATATTTGTAGGATATGGGAGTTGTGAAAAGGGTTATAGAGTCTACAACCTAGCAACAAAGAAGGTGGTGATATCCAGGAGTGTGATATTTAATGAATAATGGTGCTGGGATTGGAGAGGAGACTCAGGTTCTCAGACTTATGTTCAAAAGCCAATGAACTTAGAAGAAGCACAGGCAAGTCCTGAAGTGTCTTTCCAATTCTCAGAACTCAAGCCCAAGCAGTGGAGCAGGTTCTAGTCCTAGTTCTAGTACTAGTTCAAGATTAAGTCACACAACATGTTTAGAATCCAGAGGGGAGACCAGTGAGAGTACCAGTGATACTCCCGTGAGATTGAGAAGTCTCAGTGACATTTATACTAGATGTCACATGAGTGTCATAGAACCTGAAATTTTCAGTGAAGCCGAAGCCTCTCAAAACACAGCATGGAAGAAGGCAATGGAAGCTGAAATGTTGATGATTGAAAAGAATGACACTTGGGAATTAACTGATAGGCCACTTGAAAAGCTTGTTATTGGAGTTAAGTGGATATAAAAAACAAAGTTAAACCTGGATGGATCTGTTCAGAAGCATAAGGCAAGACTTGTAGCTATGGGGTATGCTCAGAAACCAGGGGTTGATTTCAATGAAAATTTTGCCCCTGTGGCAAGGTTGGATACTATCAGAACCCTAATTGCCCTAGCAGCACAGAAAGAATGGAAATTGTTCCAACTTGATGTGAAATCTGCTTTCTTAAATGGTGTATTAGAAGAGGAAGTGTATGTTGATCAACCTAAGGGGTATGAAGTAAAGGGCAGTGAAGAGAAGGTTTACAGGTTAAGGAAGGCTTTCTATGGGCTCAAGCAAGCACCACGGGCCTGGTATTGGGAGATTGATGCTCATTTGCTAAAGTGTGGTTTTGAGAGAAGCACCAGTGAGGCTACTCTGTATTTGAAGGGCAAGAAGGGTGAAGGAACTCTCATTGTGTCTATCTATGTAGATGATATTGTCTACACAGGAGAAGTGAAGAGTTGATGTCTGTTTTCAAGCAAGATATGATGAGCAGTTATGAGATGACAGACTTGGGTTTACTGCATCATTTCCTAGGGATGGGGGTCCTGCAATCCAGTAGTGGAATCTACATACATCAAAGGAAGTATGCAGAGACTTTGCTAAAGAAATTTGGCCTATAAGGATGTAAACCAGTAGGCACTCCTCTAGCTACAAATGACGTGTTACAACGAGAAGATGGAAGTGAAGGGGCAGATGAACAACTATACAGGTAGATTGTGGGAAGTCTATTGTATTTGACAGCAACCAGACCTGATATTATGTTTGCAGCAATTCTATTATCTAGATTTATGCACAACCCCACAAGAAAACATCTTGGCACAACAAGAAGGATATTGAGGTATATGCAGGGGACTTTAGACTAGGGTTTGGAGTACAAGAAAAGGAAAACAGCAACCTTGATTGGTTTCTATGATAGTGACTGGGGAGGGTCACTGGATGATAGTAAGAGCATTTCTGAGTATGCTTTTACTTTCGGAAGTGGCATTTTCTCATGGACATCAATTAAACAGACAAGTGTAGCCCTATCTACTGCAGAGGTTGAGTATGTCAGTGCCTCTGAGGCAACAACTTAGGCCATATGGCTCAGGTTTGTGTTGTAGGATTTTTTGGTGAAGAACAACTAAACCCTACAACTCTTATGTGTGATAGTATGTCTGCTATAGCTATGGCTAGAAATCCAGTGTTCCATCAAAGGACTAAACACATCAGTAGGAAATTTCATTTTAACAGGGAAGCACTACAGAATGGGGAGATCATGATTCAATACTGCAACACTGAAGAACAGATTGCAGATATCTTTACTATGACTCTACCTAAGCCTAGATTTTGCTACCTAAGAAAATTGATGGGGGTGATTCTAGTGATTGGCTTAGGAGGGGCTGTTAGTGTTTAAGCAAATCACTGGGAGGTGACTTGGCAGAATGCCAAGTGGATTGCCAAGTGGCAAGTGACAAGTGTGAAATGTGTGAGTGTGTGATTCAATGTAACCGTGTGAGTGTGTGTGCATTCTGTTAGTGAATGTAAGTGTGTGAGAGTGGTGCATTGAATGAAAAACAATAAAGGAAGTGTAAGTGTGTGACTTGTAAAGTTGCTGAGGTGTGCTGAGGTCACACTAAGCTTCTAACCGTTTCACAGTGACTGTGTGAGTGTGGAATACACGGGTATATGTGTATGGCTAATGCAGAATACAATCTAATGAGAAAAGGAAAGGGAACTCAGTAGGTAGTGTTATTTCTACACTGGGAAATTACAAAGATTTAAGCACCATCTCATTCAAACAATTTCACAAACACTTGGTGTGCACATTCATTCAATACAATCATCAATCTCATTTCTATAGTTTCAATCACCAGAATTACAAAGAAGAAGAAGTTCCTAATCTATTCTAGCCTAATCCAATCGAGCTAGTCTCGATACATCAGCTAGGGAATAGAAGGATTGAGGAGTGTACCTGTTAAGTTGGTTGAGCTTGCCTCTGAATTTCTTTCCTGTGTTCTTGGTCGATGTGTTGCATCCTGCAAATTTCCCTGGATCCCTGGAGTGCCACTGCTAACAGGTTGGACGTGACTTTTGATGAGATTGAAGTTAGTGGTAAGAAATGTGGCTTAGGAATAAAGTCGTTGGGCCAAATGGGCGAACTCTGTAGAGCTTTGGAAGATTGTGGGCTAACTATGATGCCTTTCAAGGGCACAATTTACTTGGATTAATAGGTGGAAGGGTGATGGATAGGTTTCGATGAGGCTTGACCATGTTGTGGTCAATGAGCATTTTTATGTATATTTTTTTCTTTGTAGGGTGATGGATAGGTTTAGAAGAGGATGGGTTTCAAGAGTTCATTTTCGAGGGATGGGAGGAGGAACGACGGTCTGTTCTTTCTCAAATATCAAATTGTGAAACAAAACTGCACGCACGAGGCAGTGAGGTGGTTAGCCATATTTCAGAACGAATCAAACAGTTATAAGCACAACTTGACAACCTCAAAGACAGAGTTAGAATGCCGTCTTGACAATGATATTGATGTTTTGAGAGCTAAGGAGGAGCTCTTGTGGAGGCAACAGTCTAGAGTGAATTGGATGCGGGACGCCGATCACAACGCCATGTTTTTCCACCAGTTTGCGAAAAGGAGGGGTAAGTGAAATTTTCTTAATGGTGTCTATAATTCACATCAGCATTGGTCTTCCTCTAATGATATGTGATAAGGGCATTTCAATACTGTTATAAACTTATAATAGGTCGTTTAAGTCAAATGAGGTTGCTGATGTTGGTGATGCAGTGGGGGCAGTCCGGTCCGGTCGGTGTTATTAATTACTAAAATGATTATCCATGTAAGCCTTATTATCATGCAGAGGTATAAGGGGCCCTTTTTTTAGTACGTTCCCAACCAAAGCTCAAGAGGTGGATGAGATGCCTACACTTTTCTATCGAAAGTACTGGGCGACGATGCGAGATGAGGTTGTTGCCTTCTGTATGTTAGTGTTAAATGATGGGGTGAGTGTCCGAGTGGTCAATCATATGCTCATGGCTTTAATCCCAAAAATTGACTAGCCATCACAAATAACTGACTTGTTTTACATTGAGTTATTTATAACATTATTTCCAAAGCTATTGTAAGCAGATTAATTACTGACAATATTATAGAAGCGATTGAGAGAGTATTCAAGAAATAAATAGGCGAGGAGGTAGTAAGTTATAAAGGATGATTTTGAAATTGGAAATGTCTAAGGCTTACGACTGGGTGGAATGGAGGTATCTTGAAGCTATGTTGAGGAAACTTGGTTTCGCAGATAAGGTAGTAAAATTATTATTGGATTGTGCGTCAACTGTTGCTACTCCATCGAGGCGAGAGGCCAGGCCACGGGGAACATCTCCCCTACTAGGTGATTGCGCCAAAGGGTCCCCCTATCTCCCTTTTTATTCCTAATTTGTGCAGAAGGTTTCTCAGCATTACTATCTATGGCTCAAAATCATAAACTCATTCATGGATTTTTTGTGGCTTTTGGGGCGCCTCGTATCTCTCACATATTTTTTTCCCAATGACAGTTTGTTGTTTTGTAGTGCCTAACTAGCTAAATGTCAGGAACTGCTAATGGTGGTGCGTAAGTATGAATGAGCATCAGTTAATATATTTTTATAAGTCCGTAGCTTGTTTTAGCCCTAATGCTCACCCAATTATGATTCGTTTGATCTCAGTTATGCTTGGAGTCCAAGTGGTTTAGTGCCACAAAAAATACCTTGGTCTCCTAACGGTTACTTCTTGGAACAAGAGGAGGACGTTTGGGAAGGTTCAGGATGCGTTGAGGAGTCGTTTCACTAGTTGGAGTGCTAAATTATCGTGAGTAGCAAGGAAAGAGGTGTTGGTTAAAGATGTGGCACAACCGCTTCTTACCTATTTTATGAGTGTATTCCTATTCATCGATCCCTGTACTAGGATCTCTCTACTGAAATAACTCGTTATTGGTGGGGGAAAGAGGGTCAGTGGAGTATTCACTAGTTGAGTTGGCAAAAGCTAGGTTGTGCAAAATCGAAAGGATGTCTAGGTTTCAAGAACTTCGAAGCATTTAACCAAGCCATGGTGGCCCAACAAGCATGGAGACTAATGGAGCATCCTCAGTCTTTGGTGCTTCAAATTTTTGAAAGCTGGATACTATCCGAATAAAGACCTTATGGAGGCGGAATTGGAATCAGCCCCTTCCTTAGCGTGGAGATCTATAATTTGGGGAAGGGAGATCATTGAGAAAGGCTTGGTATTGTAGGTTGGGAACGGGGGAGTCCATAAGTGTTTTTCATCATAAGTGGATTATGAGACTCATGAGTTTCAAGCCCATCCTTAATATGGGGCTTCCTACTGCAACTATCATTTCCTATCAGATCAAGCCAAGTGGGGGTGAAATTTGGAGTTACTGCAATCCGTTTTTTTTTTTTTTGTCAGAGGGATGTACATGCGATATGTAGCATTGTGCTACCAACCCCTGTCAGGTTTGTGGATGGAAGGTATTTGTTTTATTGAAAAATGGTAAGTATTCCATAAAATTTGGCTATTATATGGTCCCTGGCCATGCAGGGAGCGATATGTGAGTGATGAAGGGGGTCCTCACCTACGCATACTGCTTTAATTTGGAAGAAACTATGGGGACTACGGCTCCCGAATAAATTGAAGATGTTTTCTTGGAGAGCCAGTTTAGAAATATTGCCTACCTATCATAATCTTGTAAAAAAAAAAAAAAACGATCGTTCATTCCGATCTATGTTTTAGATGCGGCAGGGGATAGAAATTTGCGTACCATGCTTTGTAGGGTTGCAAAATGAGCCAGAAGATGTGGAGATTTACATGCCTTCCACTTGATCGTTTCCCTTCTAGGGGCAGTTTTATGGATCTTTTTACTGGAGTATGAGTTACCTTTCAATTGGTGATTTAGAGTGCTTTGTTTTTCTATGTTGGTAGGTGTGTAGTTGTCGTAATAAGCATTTGCACATCTATCATGCATAGAGGCTAAAAAAGAGTGCTAAGAAGCAGGAACATAAGGGAAGCTGATGGTTTTTCAGTTTTGGCAGTAGAGATGGAACCTATTCGAGTAAGCTACTGTTAATACAACGCCTTCCACTCGAAATGGTGACTATAGAAACTGATTCATGGGATGCCATTTTGACTAGTCAAGACGCATCTCAAGACTAGAGTACAATGAGACAACTGGTGGTCGAGATTGCCGGCCTGATGAGGGAGCTGCAGTTCCCAAATCAACAGTTGATGTTCTGTTCTAAGGCTGCTAAGAAAGGATGAAATCCGAGGTGAAAACGACATGGGTGCAAGCAGCACCACCTTGATTAGTTTCAATTTTAGAGCAGGATATAGAGATGGATCAGCTTTAGTTCTCATTTTATTTTGATTGGAGATAGAGTACTCTTTTTTCCTCACTGAATTTTCTCGGATTAGCTAGATTTTAAAATTAGGGTTTGTTGAAGCGTTAAATGTTCCAACTGTCAATTATTCGTCGTCCAATCACCAAGTGACGCGTGTCCTTCTTCGTAACCTGTCAACTTAAGTAAATCGTGAGTTCTCCGTTAGTACGGGCACCGGTGTGGTGCCGGCCTAAGGTTCTCCGATGGTCAAGTCAGTAACGTTGTTCGTTAGAGGAAACGGTAAATGGCAAGTTCGGTAGAGTAATAGTGAATAGTCAATATTAGTTATCTTTATTGGGAAATGTGTACATCTTATGTATGGGTAGGTAGGATGTTCAATTCTCATAGTTTCAATGTGGGACAAACATTCCTCGATTTGCATGCTGACACGTTACGCAGATCGAGGGTGGATAGACCTCCATGTGGCATCCCGCACTGAGCCCGGTATTGGGACTGTGTAAGTACGATGGTTTTGGGCCTTGGACGGAGTCTGAGCTTTAAGTATACGACTTAGTGGGTCTGGTCAGATATGGTGTCAACAGAAGTCCCCCAAGTCCTTGACTGAGGTGGAATTTCTCGGTCGAGGGCTTGTCTCATTCTCCCAGACCTTGGTGGGAAGTATACCGGTAGTCCCCCAAGTCCTCTGGCGGGAGAGTCCGCCGAGACAGTCTCGGTCACCACGAAGAAGTGCAAAGTGGTCGGTCTTTTGAGAAGGTGTCTTGGCGGAGCCGATGTGGTCGATCAAGTTCTTTATAGGCGGTCGGTGGTGGTACCATGGTCGTTGATGAGGGTCAGCCCTTAGTTGTCTTGGTAATAGCGATGTGTCTCTCTCGGCGTGGAGTTTATCCTGGGTCGGTGGCGAGGTCAAGGGCCTGCAGAGAGTTGCGAGTACCGAGCGGTGTACGGGGCTCGGTGAGGAGCGCAGGGAGGTCGGTGGTGGAGTGAGGGAGGACGGTTCGGCTCCCTCGACTGGATGGTTGACACGTGTCGGTAAGATCGATTGGTCGCGACACGTGTCGGCCACTGGGAGGGGTGACGTCTCGTAGTCGGTGCACCAATTTCTATAAATATGAGGAGGTTTCACCGATTTGCTCACTTTGTTTTTTTGAGAAAATTGGGAAAACTCTGTCGAACTAGAAAGGTGATTTCCGATCAGCTCTCGGTAGTGGTGCTTACGGTGGTTGCGTTTCTCGACCAACAATCCTCCGTGAAAAAACGCGGTAAGCATTCTTTAAGTCCAGTTTTTTTATTAAAGTAGGAGTTTGTGAAGAACTCGACATGAACTTGGTGAAGTTTGTGGTCAGATCGTCGTAGGCCCGAGTCGGTCTTCTAAGTTTTGTTTTTTTTTCTTTTTGTGTAGATGTTTGTCGATAGTGACTCGGTATCCGAGGATAAGTACTACGACTCACAAGGCGGTGAGTCATCAGGTAGTAGTGTGCAGGTTCTCATTCCCATCTCCGGGAGTGAGGACAAGGCCCACTCGGCCTAGACACACAATAAGGCACACTCGGTGCACAGTACGGCCGAGTCATTCGGGAGAAAACCGGAGACTTGTGCATAGGTTGAGATGACCTATAGGTCGGGCGGTGGCAACCTCTTGGTGTACGCCAAGACAATAGTCAAGGTGGGTGTTCACCGAGTGTTGAAGCTGGCCCACGGCCGAGACAAAGGCGCAGTGCGGTTGAACAAGAAGAAACCGACCAGTGATGAGTCGGTCTTAGATGTCGTTCTGATTGAACGGGCCGCCTTCACTGTTGATGAAATAGTCAACAAGAAGACTGAGAAGGGCTTGATGAAGATGAGGATCCACTTCGGCGTTCCTGAATCGGTGACGATGAGGCTGCCGACAAGAGAGGAGAGACCAAGTAACCCTCCGACTGGTATGGCGTTGTTCTATACCGAGCTGATGCACCATGGGGTGAGGTTGCCCTTGCACCCCTGGTTGCGGAGGATGGTGGAGAAAATGGGGGTGGCACTCGGTCAGCTCAATCCAAACGTTTGGATCGTGCTCTGCACCCTCTACATGGCCTTCCGTTGGGCTGAGCAGCCTGAGCCGACCTTTTCCCAGCTCATGTACCTGTATGAGTTTGGGTTTCAGCAACACAGCACCGGTAGGTCTTCGTCCGTCATAGCAAGAAGAGCAAACGGGGGGAGTTCATCCTGGACATACCGACCTCCCAGAAGTCGTACAAGACTAAGTTCTGTCTGGTCAGTGGTAACTGGGAAGGGAACACCGAGTGACCTCCGATACCGTCCAAATTTCAAACTCAAGGTGGATAGTTGTAGCATAGGCCGACCATTTCTTGTAATTGTTTTGTTGCTTTGATTTTGTATGCCAAGTATGGTGATAATGGCTAACCAGTTTCTCGGTGTGCAGGTTTGTTCCCCGAAGAAAAGATCTCTGTGGAAGAGAAGTCCATTGTTCACCAAGTGAGAGAGATTTTGGACGACCTGAATTGGAACCGCCGCATCCTTCGGTTGCTTGGATTTCAGTACAAATTTGGTTTAATCGAAACCGATGAGGGTAGGTGTTTTTGTGTTGGTTGTTTTTTTATAGGCTGACCAATTGCTCAGCGTTTCAGCAGGTAAGAAAAGTGAAAAGAAAACCGACATAACCTTTTGTATCAATTCCCACAGATGGCGCCAAACTGTTGAAGCGTTAAATGTTCCAACTGTCGATTACTCGTCGTCCAATCACCAAGTGACGCGTGTCCTTCCTCGTAACCTGTCAACTTAAGTGAATCGCGGATTCTCCGTTAGTATGGGCACCGGTGTGGTGCCGACCTAAGGTTCTCCGACAGTCAAGTTAGTAGCGTTGTTTGTAAAAGAAAACAGTAAATGGTAAGTTCGGTAAAGTAACAGTGAATAGTCAATATTAGTTACCTTTATTGGGAAATGTGTACCCCTTATGTATGGGTAGGTAGGATGTTTAATTCCCATAGTTTCGATGTGGGACAAACACTCCTCGATTTGCGTGTTTACACGTGTTACGCAGATCAATGGTGGATAGACCTCCACTGCCCAAACGGGCTTCCAGAGTACGCAAGGATCGATGGAGGAGGTGTGCGATGTCCCAGTCTCTGCTGCAGTCGCACCCGGAATCAACCTGAAAGGCATTAAAAACAAAAGCTGTGAGTGGACGAAAATAAGTAAGTTTATTAACACATTTCGTAAGACATTTATGCCCTCCATTAAAAACGTATGCATGCCAAGAAAACCAATAACCAAAACCTTTGCTCAACAAGGCATTAGGTCCTTAGCCCAAAACCGTAAACCATAAATCCAACCGAAAAACCATTTCATAGATCCAATAGTTCATATTTACCACATTACCATAACCGGCATCCCAGATGCCTAGCGTCCCAGACGCCTGACGTCCCAGATGACATATTTCACAGTATAACCATAAGCTACGCGTGCTGCCCGGGGTCTCAATCCCGAGTCCAATCCCCGAACCCAGTCCGGGTACAGCATCCCAGATGCCTTTCGTCCAGACGCTCGACGTCCCAGACGCCCAATCATAGCAATCCTGCTCCGAAGTCACTATACAGTCCGGTAGCTCAACACAATGACCCCTCGCAGGCAATGCACCGTGATTTCCCCAGTGTCCCAGACACCTGGAGGAGACCTTCACATATTCTCGTATCAAGATGGTATATGGAAAACAGTTTTATTAAATGATTTCACAACATCTCAATGGGTCCTGCCCGAAATCTCCATAAAACATCACAATTCCATTTAGGGTCCCTGACCCGAAATCACGTTTATGAAACCAACTGGGCCTCATGCCCGATTCTGTAAATCACTGGACCAACGGCCCAAATTCATAAATCAATTGGGGCCCTGGCCCGATAATATAACTCAAATGGGTCTCAGCCCGATTTCGTAAATAACTGGGCCCTTGGCCCGATTTCATAAAGCAATTGGGCCCTTGGCCCGATTACGTAACTCAATTGGACTCCAAGTCCGAGGTTTCCAAAACAATTGGGCCTCATGCCCGAGTTTCTCTTTCCAATTTCAAAACCATTTCATGAAATCATATCCAAGGTCTTATGTAACGACCCGTCCCGAATTCCTAGATTAGATTAGTGACTAATCACGATTAGTGAGGTTAATCGGTGATTAGTTAGGCAAAATCGGACGAACGATGCAAAATGACCGTTTTGCCCCTAGCGTGGGTAAAACACTGACTTTCTTTTCGGGCGGTCAAACATACATTGACCGATGACCGTGACGTAGTTTGTGACGTCACGAGTTCATAGACAAGTGGTACGTTCAATTCCGACGTTCGAGGAGGAAGTTATGACGTTCGGAAGTTTAGGGGCATTTGAGTAATTTTGGTTAAAAAGAGGCAAATGTTGACTTTTTGACCGGGATGTCCGATGGCCGAGGGCCGAGGACCATTACGTAGATCAGGAAGGTATGAATCCGTAGGCAGGCAGCACGTCGAATTCGGACGTTCGCCGGAGAAGTTACGGTTCACGGAAGTTCAAGTGGACTATTGCACGAATTAGGAAGCGAGGGACTTTTGGACTGAAGTGGGGCCCAGATATTTTTGTACTGCCCAATGGATGAGTGGCAAGTGTCACTCATCCACTGGACAACCTTTTACATTCATGCACCCACCATTCCCTTCATCGATCATTCATCCTCCATTTGCTTTCCAACCCAAAAACCCGATCCACCCTTCACCCCAAATACCAAACCCTTGAACCCAAATGATACCTGAGAGAACAGAGAGGGAGGAGAGGACCGGTGGATGATGGTTACTGGCCAAGGGCACGCCGCCGTGGACGGCGGAGCCATGAACCCGAGAAGGAACTCGGTAAGGCCCAATTTTCATTTTAATTCAATTTTTGCATTAGGGCCCGTTTTGGATGGTTTGGTTGAGATTATTAAGATGTTAGGAGAGTGAGGGGACCGTTTTTTACGGCAGTGAAGGGCGGTGCTGCCCTGGGGATAATCGGAAAACTTAGACCGATTAGGGGAGGATTGAACGGAAGGGTTTTGTAGGGTTTTTCTTAGTTTTCTTCATTGGATTGGATAGGAAACTTGAAAATAGGATTAATGGAATTAAAATGGAAGCAAACTAACCAAAAACGACGAGGGAAAACACCTGGACCGGTCATGCCGGTCTAGTTCGGTTCGAACTAGGTGGACCGGCTGGTTCACCTGAGGAAGAAGAAGACTGTGCAGGGCGGGTGAAGCCCACGCGCAGTATCTTCTAGGGGCACGTACGGGCGCGTGACGTGTTCTTTGGGTAAGTGTTCAACATATGAAATCATCTATTCGATGTAACGAATATTTTGGGACTGGTCTCGTGTCAATCGGACACCGTCTCGATATGTTTCGGGGCATCGGAACTTTTAGGGTCGGTTTAAAAATAGTTAAAAGTTCGAGAAAATTACGGGGCTTTAATGGGAGGTTAATTAAGTAATTAGTAACCTTTTATTACGATTTGGACAGGTTCGGGAGTTCCGGTGATGGTGATTGGCTCGGGAGAGCCGTATGGCACGCAAATCGAGGCGGCAGCTCGGACGGTCTGGAGTGGACCTTGGTTTTCTTAATTGGTCCATGCATAAATGTTTATTATATGTTTTAATACATGTTGGATAATGACATGGGTGCATTTGTGTGTGGTTACGTATAAGCACGTATTTCGAGGTTTCGGCTTTATACGGGTCGGTATTTCCTTATTGGTTTTAATGAATTGGATTTGGATTTCAAAAGGATAAACTCGGGTATGAGACCCATTTGGTTTTGTCTCGGGCATATGACCTCAGATATCGAGCACGGTGCCTAGCTGATGTCCTATGTTCGAGCACGAGACCTAGGTTACTTTACGATTTTGATTTCAGGTCAGGGAACCTTAATTGGATTTCCCGGTTCATGACGGTTTATGGGAACCGGCATGAACCCTTGTGATGGTATCGTGGTTCATGACGGATTATGGGGACCGGCTTGAACCCTGGTTATGTTATTACGGTACATGACGGTTTATGGGAACCGGCATGTTACCTCGGTTATGTTATTATGGTACATCACGGTTTATGGGAACCGGCATGTTACCCTGGTTATGTTATTACCGTATATGACAGTTTATGGGAACCGGCATGTTACCTTGGTTATGGATATTATGGATCATGACGGTTCAGGGGAACCGGGCATGGATATTGTGTTATGTATATATATGTTCATATACCTTCCTTTACTTCTATTATCTCCTCAGGGGAGGGTCGTTGGCCTGGGTGGACCCCGGAGTAGTCACGGAGCACCGACTGAGTGGAGTCACCCCTTATTGGGTTTCTTACTCTTAGGAAGGCTATGGTTACTATTACCTCGAGTAGGATCAGTGGTCTGCGGACATTGACCTTGAGTTTGAGAAGACTTGGATTGAGACTCGGGTAGCACGCGTGTAGCTTTGGATACCGTGACAAGATTGGTTATGTGACTTATATGTATATATGATATATGGATGTGATCTGTGGTGTGCACAGGTGTGCACAGGATTGAGCAGTGGCTCGTGTATTTGGTTTCAGTATGTTTATGGTTATGGGCTGAGTCCCTCATTGGTTTTCTTATGGATTTGGGCAGTGGCCCGTATGGTCGATTTCATGGTGGTCCTTTCGACCTTGGTTATTTCTGATTTGGGCTTAGTTCCCACATGTGGTCCATTTGGTTAAATGGTTTTCGAATGCATGCATGCTTTTTAGTGAAGGGTACAAATGTCTTCTTATGAAATGTTTTTATAAACTGGTTGTTTTGTCCACTCACAGCTTTTAATGTTTTGACTGCCCTTCAGGTTGACGTCGGATGTGGACTGTAGCAGAGACCGAGATATCACATACCTCCACCGGATCCTGGTGTACTCTGATGGCCCGGGAGGGCAAAGGTCAGAAATATTCCTTGTCTGACACTTCGTGTCAGACGAGAGCAGTGTCATCCCGCACTAATCCCGGGGGGATTGGGATGGGTCCTGTCAACGTGGTATCAGAGCGGGGTTGTCTCTATTCGAGCAACCGTGGAGCTCTTGGAATGTACGCAAGTCGAGGATGTGATATCTCAAGTGGCTACAGTTCGTGATCAACCTGATAGTTAGGGTGCCGGTACGATAGTTAGTAGGATGGAATCGTGGAATGTCTTGGTTCGGTACTCGATGTCGAGGTTGCCATAGTTCTGTCAGGGTTGACAGTGTGGGACCCTACGGAAGGATTTACGTATTCGTACGTTAGCATTTTGATCGTGAGACGGTTAGTTGGGATCGAGACGGTTAGTTGGGATCGTCTTTCACGATGTCGTAGGATTGGTTCCGACGATAGTTTGGTGTTGTGACCATCCGATGATCGGATTTGGTTGAGTTAAATGGATTTACTACTTATGGCAGTTAACAGTCAGATTCGTGGAATCCTAGTTGGATTGACGATAGGGTTGGATTGACGTCTTTACAATGTCCAGACCGCGGGGTCGGTCAGATTATTGATTATACTACCTTATGCAGTTGGGTTCAATGGAACTCTAGGTGCGATTGTGAAACCCTACCTTGAGTGTATGGTTCGGAAATGTGAGTTAACGAGTGGTTTGACTTGGACGACTATTCGGATTTGGATTCGTTAGTCGGTTTAGTCATATCATCTTATGTTGGGATTGCACTCTACAATCGAGGTTGTACTTATCGGTTAGACCTAGTTGGTTGTCGTGCTACTTTGGTTGTGATGGATTGTTGGTACAACTAAGGTCTTGGGCGACCTGGTAGACGACATTTGGTTTAGTTAAGTTTCGACTGGTTAGAGTTTGATTTGGACAAGTTATCAGGGTTGGTACTTATCGATGGAATCCCAAAGCGGGGATACGGAGTAGTTTGTACGATTGATTGATTCCGTTGGATGCGAATCTCGATCGTGATGTCTGGTATTTCGATCTGCACGAGTCTGTGGCAGGCGCTATTACCGAGAGTGGTTGTAGTTACGGTTGTTGGGAATCGGGGACGTTTCCTTTTCTCATATGAGTTATCAGGGTGACTGTACTCAGAGTTGTTGGGTACGAGGGAGGCAGAGTTTTTCCTATTCGAGCAGTGGTACGGGGTCGTCGCTCGGTATGAGCGGAGATCCAAGGTTGTCAGTTTTGCACATGGTGTGCCGATGCTGATATTGATAATAGTGTTGATGATAGTGCGTTGATGCTGGTACTAGTGCTGGTGCTGGTGCCAGTGATTGTGATGACGATGAGTTACGAGTCGAGGTGTGACTCTGTCGTGATGGGCATATGTTTGGTATTTGTGTTCCGGGGGTGGATCACTGATAGTGATAGACTGGATAGGATCTAGCAGTAGTTGGGACTTGAGGTGACGAGTGAAATGCGGGTATTCGCATTGGTAATGGATATTTCGAATTCATTAGGGTGACTTATCAGATTCTACCATGATTGTTGATGATAGATGAGGTTGGTGATGTAGATGAGGTTGGTGATGTAGACGTTGTTGGTTGCCACTAGTACACTGATCGTGTATTGTTTGGTGGACCCGTGGTTTGTCTTGGGTAATCAGGTGGAGTAAGTACTTCTTATTCTCTACTTGGTGGAAGACGATGTTGGGTTAAGTGACGTGGTGAGTGCAGCGAGTTTTGGTTGCATTCGCGTAGGATGGATTTTGTTGTCATTATCTTGGATCATCCTTGATTTTCCTCGGTGGAATGACAAGGATCGATACGAGGTAAGTGGAGAGAACCCACAATCTCGACGTGTCTCGTCGTTGACTGATCTGTTTCGATGTGGGATTTGGTTGAGGAATTTGGACGTCGTGACGATCAGGGATCGTGACGTCTATGGTCGGTTGACGTAGAGATGGATCTAGATCGTGATCTTGATGATCCAGACATGTGGAGAGTTTATCAATCTTACTTGGATAGTTTGAGTTGAGGATGTTGGGAATGAACTTCTTTTCGAAGTGAATCCCGTACGATATATTACGCCCGAGTAAGTGTTCGACGAGATCAGATTTTGTCAGTCTTGGATGTGTTGATATTGGGATTGGCTTCCCTAGGAACTCAATCGAACTTATTGAGGTAATCGTTTGAACAGGTATCCGATAGGTTTGGTTATAGTGCGTCTCGGTAGACGTGAATGAGATTTCGAGTTTTGGAATCGGATTTCTGGATGACGATTCAGGATTTGATTTTGGAACTTGACAGCGGATTTTTGGATTTGGGTTTTGGAATTGGATTCTAGGTGACGATTCAGGATTTGATTCTGGAGCTTGACAATGGATTTCCTTTTATGGATTTGGGTTCGGAATGGTTATTCCAAATGCTAGCTTACGGAATGATTATTTCGGATTCGGATTTGGACATGGTTATGGATTTGATTTCTGGGTTCTGGATTCGGGATTTCTTACGAAATTGCGGATTCGGATTCGGATTTGAAAATAGTTGATGGGTAGATGTACGTACCTTGTACGTTGTTCGAGGTACGATACTGGGCAGACTTGTCGTGTCTGGTGACGGTATATAGGTTATGTCAGGGGTACATTGGTGAGTGTGTTGGTAGTCGGCTTAGTTCCGATACGATTGGATGAGTCGAGGACGTGGATACTGTGCAGTGGGTCATAGTATTTCTGGTGGGTCTAGTTACACACAGGTCGTGTGAGGGTTGGTAAATGTAAACTCAAGTTGAGTAAGTTGTTGGTTAGTGTAACCACAAATGGGTATAGTGTTAGTTTTCGACTAGCGACTGTCAAGTGGTGACAGATTGTCGGGATGTGTCAACGTGGATCGTTGAGTGTGGTCTGATGACTCCTAGAGGGAGCAGACGTCAGGATAGTTAGTGGTGGAGAAAGGAACCGTCTAGTTGGTTGTGTCAGCGACTCGGTAGATTTGACAAGTGGTGTCAATTCGGGACGTATGGCTACTATCATTCGACGTGGTCGAGTGTAGTCGATACGACATGAGTATTAGTGGTACGTCTGGTTGCAGACGAGTATCGTTCTGGTTAGTGGGTGTACGAGTGTACACGAGTTTCGGTGTCGATTCTACTTTCCACGGGGTGGATGTGGAATCAGGATAGTAGGAATTTCGAGAGCGAAACTAAATTAAGGAGGGAGGAACGGTTGGATATAGGTCGGTTGGAATGGTTGGATTTAGGTCGGTTGGAATTTGGAGGATGAAATTAATTAAGGAGGGAAGGTTGTAACGACCCGTCCCGAATTCCTAGATTAGATGAGTGACTAATCATGATTAGTGAGGTTAATCGGTGATTAGTTAGGCGAAATCGGACGTACGATGCAAAATGATCGTTTTGCCCCTAGCGTGGGTAAAACATTGACTTTTCCTTCGGGCGGTCAAACAGACTTTGACCGATGACCGTGACGTAGTTCGTGATGTCACAAGTTCATAGACAGGTGGTACGTTCAATTTCGACGTTCGAGGAGGAAGTTATGACCTTCGGAAGTTTAGGGGCATTTGAGTAATTTTGGTTAAAAAGAGGCAAATGTTGACTTTTTGACTGGGATGTCCAATGGCCGAGGACCGAGGACCATTGCGTAGATCGGGACGATACGAATCTATAGGCAGGCGGCACGTCGAATTCGGACGTTCGACGGCGAAGTTACGGTTCACGGAAGTTCAAGTGCACTATTGCACGAATTAGGAAGCGAGGGACTTTTGGACTGAAGTGGGGCCCAGATATTTCTGTGCTGCCCAATGGATGAGTGACAAGTGTCACTCATCCACTGGACAACCTTTTACATTCAAGCACCCACCATTCCCTTCATCGATCATTCATCCTCCATTTGCTTTCCAACCCAAAAATCTGATCCACCCTTTACCCCAAATACCAAACCCTTGACCCCAGATGATACCTGAGAGAACAGAGAGGGAGGAGAGGACCGGTGGACGATGGTGACTGACCAAGGGCACGCCGCCGTGGACGGCGGAGCCATGAACCCGAGAAGGAACTCGGTAAGGCTCCATTTTCATTTTAATTCAATTTTTACATTAGGGCCCGTTTTGGATGGTTTGGTTGAGATTATTAAGATGTTAGGAGAGTGAGGGGACCGTTTTTTATGGCTGTGAAGGGCGGTACTGCCCTGGGGATAATCGGAAAACTTAGACCGATTAGGGGAGGATTGAACGGACTAGTTTTGTAGGGTTTTTCTTAGTTTTCTTCATTGGATTGGATAGGAAACTTGAAAATAGGATTAATGGAATTAAAATGGAAGCAAACAGACCAAAAATGACGAGGGAAAACACCTGGACCGGTCAGGCTGGTCCGGTTCGGTTCGAACCAGGGGGACCGGCTAGTTCACCTGAGGAAGAAGAAGAATGTGCAGGGCGCGTGAATCCCACGCGCAGTCTCTTCTAAGGGCTCGTTCCGGCGCGTGACGTGTTCTTTGGGGAAGTGTTCAACATATGAAATCATTTATTCGATGTAACGAACATTTTGGGACTGGTCTCGTGTCAATCAGACACCGTCTCGATATGTTTCGGGGCATCGGAAGGTTTAGGGTCGGTTTAAAAATAGCTAAAAGTTCAGGAAAATTACGGGGCTTTAGTGGGAGGTTAATTAAGTATTTAGTAACCTTCTATTACGATTTGGACAGGTTCAGGAGTCCCGATGATGGTGATTGGCTCGGGAGAGCCGTATGGCACGTAAATCGAGGCGATAGCTCGGACGGTATGTGAGTGGACCTTGACTTTCTAAATTGGTGCATGCATAAATGTTTATTATATGTTTTAATACATGTTCGATAATGCCATGGGTGCATTTGTATGTGGTTACGTATAAGCACGTATTTCGAGGTTTCGGCTTTATACGGTGCTTATACGGGTCGGTATTTCCTTAATTGTTTTAAGGAATTCGATTTGGATTTCAAAAGGATAAACTCGGGTATGAGACCCATTTGGTTTTGTCTCGGGCATATGACCTCAGATATCGGGCACGGTGCCCAGCTGATGTCCTATGTTCGGGCACGAGACCCAGGTTACTTTACGGTTTTGATTTCAGGTCAGGGAACCTTAAATGGATTTCCCGGTTCATGACGGTTTATGGGAACCGGCATGAACCCTTGTGATGGTATCGTGGTTCATGATGGATTATGGGGACCGGTATGAACCCTGGTTATGTTATTACGGTACATGACGGTTTATAGGAACCGGCATGTTACCTCGGTTATGTTATTATGGTACATCACGGTTTATGGGAACCGGCATGTTACCCTGGTTATGTTATTACGGTACATGACGGTTTATGGGAACCGGCATGTTACCTGGATTATGGATATTATGGATCATGACGGTTCAGGGGAACTGGGCATGGATATTGTGTTATGTATATATATTTTCATATACCTTCCTTTACTTCTATTATCTCCTCCGGGGAGGGTCGTTGGCCTAGGTGGACCCCGGAGTAGTCATGGAGCATCGACTGAGTGGAGTCACCCCCCAGTTGAGTTCCTTACTCTCAGGAAGGCTATAGTTACTATTACCTCGAATAGGATCAGTGGTCTGCGGACATTGACCTTGAGTTTGAGAAGACTCGGATTGAGACCCGGGTAGCACGCACGTAGCTTTGGATAACGGAACAGGGTTGGGTGTGTGACTTATATGTATATATGATATATGGATGTGATATGTGGTGTGCACAGGTGTGCACAGAATTGAGCAGTGGCTCGTGTATTTGGATTCAGTACGTTTATGGTTATGGGCTGAGTCCCTTATTGGTTTTCTTATGGACTTGGGCAGTGGCCCATATTGTTGATTTCATGGTTGTCCTTTCGACCTTGGTTATTTCTGATTTGGGCTTAGTTCCCACATGTGGTCCATTTGGTTAAATGGTTTTCGAATGCATGCATGCTTTTTATTGAAGGGTACAAATGTCTTCTTATGAAATGTTTTTATAAACTGGTTGTTTTGTCCACTCACAGCTTTTAATGTTTTGCCTGCCCTTCAGGTTGACGTCAGATGTGGACTGTAGCAGAGACCGAGATATCACATACCTCCAACGGATCATGGCGTATTCTGATGGCCCAAGAGGGCAAAGGTCGGAAATATCCCTTGTCTGACACTTCGTGTCAGACGGGAGCAGGGTCATCCCGCACTAATCCCGAGGGGATTGGGATGGGTCATGTCATCTTAAGTATGGAAAATCAATGTAAAACTAGAAAAACCTCGATTTACGTGCAAGCACGTAAATCGCCTCGAAATACGTGAAACCGTATAATTTACCAATATCCAAATCAACATCATACAATCACAATCATGATCCATATAAAAACAGTTAAGCATGCATAGAATTTATAAAACCAAAGTCCACTCACAGACCGTTTAACCATGCGCCTCGATAGGAGCGCCATCGGCCTTCCCTAGCCATACCACTATCACTGGGACTCCCAATCCTGTCCAAATCACATTAGAGGGTCACTAACCTCTTCATTAAAAGTATTGCTTTGTGTCTAATTAAGGTTCTGAGACCTCAAATATGTAAGAACTCACCTTAATCCAGACAATTCGAAGTCGAACATTGAAGAATAGACGAACACTGTTCATTCACCATTCTCGAGAAATTTCGATTGGTTTCTTGAAATTGATCCACTCAGAGGCTTCATAGGGTCCGTATAAGCTTGATTCTCACGTCATCCCTTTAACCCTTCCAAATTCACGACTCAAGCTCGATTTTTCGTTTCTGTAACCAAGTCCGTTCGAAGCCAAAACAACATCAATTTACCTCCTTCTTGCACTGGAACGACTGGAATTGATCCTAGAGAACAAAATGAAACATCAATTTGCCTTGGGCTGGCCCAAAACCTCGAATTGAAAATTTGAATTTGTTTAACACAGTTTCGGGTTTTCTGGGTGAACTTCCCCTCAGTCTCCCCATTTTCCTCTCCATTTGTTTCTCTCATCACTCCACATTTCCAGCAACGATTTCCACATTTCAAACCATTCAGTCACTCGTGATCTGATCAATATTCCCAATTGCATAAACAATTCCTCAGTCCAGTGCACTCTGTTCCCCACATGGAACTCACAACAGTATCAATGGTGTCCACTACTTCAAATTCATTTAACAATTCCTTCCCCCATGTTACTAACAATACTAAACAATTCTTGGACAGATCACACAAGTCATCCACTCAGTTCAACAAGGCTCCAACTCACAGCTGTTCAAAATAAACCGCCAAAATTACCATTTTTCCCTCGCTTGGCACATTACCAAAATGTCCCTCATGCATCTAGACCCATAACTTGGTCATTCGAACTTCGATTTACGCGTGCCCCCTGTCTACGGACTCAGGGCATCGAGACCTTCCCAATGGTCCTTGGTCCTCGGTCATCCGGCCTCCCAATCGAAAAGTCAACATATTCCCCATTTTCGTCCAAATTTCGAAAATGCCCTTGAACTTCCGAACGTCATAACTTATTCCTCGAATGTCGGAATCGAACGTGCCACTTTTATATGAACTCGTGACGTTCTGAACTACGTCACGGTCATCGGTCAAAGTCCATTTAACAGCCCAATCAAAAAGTCAACATTTTGCCCACGCCCAGGGGCAAAACAGTGATTTTGCACAATTCGTCCGACTTCACTCAAATAATCCCAGATTAGTCATTCGAAATCATAATTGAATAATATTAAATCCCGATACTCGGGACGGGTCGTTACAACCTTCCCCACTTAAATAATTTCGTCCTCGAAATTCCAACTTTTCTTATTCCACATCCACCTCGTGGAAAAACAATTTGGTCTCAGAACACGTGTACACTTGTACACCCACTAACTAGAACAACATTTGTCTGTACCCAGACATCCCATCACAGTTTTACGTCATATCGACTACACTCGACCACCTCGAGTGAATAAAATCACTTGATCCGCGTTAAAATCGCTTAACAATTAAGCTGGCTCCTTCAGCTAGACGGTTCCTCTCCATTGCTAATACATCCTTACATCTGCTCCCATTGGTAGTCACCAAATCCCACTTGTCAGTCCACGCTGACACTACCAGCCAAACTGTCACCACTAAGCTTTACCACCCTAGTAAAGCTCCAACCATCGACTAATCAGTGACATCACCCCATACTGCCACTCACTCAAAGTAGCGTAAGATCAACCACATGATCTCATTTCGCAGGGCAAGCCCAATCCTGCGACATATATTAATCTCAATGTCCATAACCGCCAACTCCGTCAGCGAACCATGACTCTGGAAATATCTCGGCGTGATAACATCACACAAGGCTACTCGTAGTTACACTGACTACCAACTCACTCATCCTGAGTGTACGTATACCGTCAACTTACTCAATCAAGTGGTGTAACTGGAACACATTGAATGCCAGCCCAGCAGTGATCACACATCTCAATACTAGGGTTCCACTAGCCATCCATGGCTAAGAGTACCTGCTCATACAATCACTGAACCCGACAAAATCACTCTGCTCAGCGCACAGTATCCAATGTCCAGTCCACAATCACAACCAAACAAATGATATCGGAACCAAGTCGATTACCAACATGTTTAATCACACACCACGAGTATATCCCATGTACCGTCACTAGGCACCACTCAGCCTATCCAATATCGATCCTCGTACAACGTACCTTGTACGTACATCTATCAATCAATCCGCCTACAACCACCTAGGTCGTGTTAAAACACGTTCTAATTACTCTAGAGTCCATCTGTCAGATTCTGTACCAGACAGATCAAAACTCCGACCCAATATCCATTTCCAAATCCGAATCCAAAATCATTATTTCGTAAGCTAGCATTGGAATAACCATTCCGCACCCAAATCTGAAAATCCACTTTCGAGCTCCGAAATCGAGTCCTGAATCGTCACCCAGAAATTCGATTCCAAAACCCGAAATCTCGTTCACGTCTACCGAGACGTACCAAGACCGATCCTATCGGTTACCTGCTCAAAACACTCGATTGACTTCATAGGGAATCCAATCCCAATATCCACACGTCTAAGGTTGAAAGGATTCCGACCACTTCGGAAACCTACTCACCCCGAGTAACAAAACATATGGGACTCATTTCGAAAAGAGTTTAGTCCCTACATCCTCAACTCAAACATCCAAGTAAGAGTGATAAACTCTCCACCTATCTGGATCATCAAGATCACGATCCAGATCCATCACTACGTCATCCAACAAGTAACATCACGATCCTAGATCGTCACCATGTCCAATGTCCACAACATCACAATTCAGATCCACCTAGGATCCACACATGCTCACGTAGCTAACAATCCATCTGAAAACTGATCGTAGGGTCTTACACCCTCTTTGAATCCTTCGTTAAATTTCCTTAGGTGGACTAATGACCTCGATTTTCCCCACCAAATCCAGAATTATACACAACTCTTTGTGTCCAATTACCCAAGGTCAATCATGAGTCCACCAACCAATACACGCTCAACGTACTGGTAACAATAATCAATGTCTGCCAGGGCAGAAAATAAGAAGTAAACCCCAATGACTTCAGGATACCTACCACCAATGAGGAAACGAGCACTCCTCTCATCCCTCAATCACAACTCGCCTCGGAGCTAAGGTTCCAACCGTGTTGGAAACTGACATGCTCCCAATGAGATGTCAAGTCCAACCACTGGACTGCCCACATCCTCACCTTTACAAGTTCAACACTCGGTTTTCCAAGTTATTCACAATTACAAAATTCCACCTCAACACCACCAATGATTTTCCCCGACTTTTCCAATTTCAATAATTTCCTTGTACTTTCTGAGGATATCAGAAATATGCAATCTTACCAATCTCGGAGTTGACAACAACTCCCCAAATCCACTAATTCTCATGACACAGGAGACGTCACCCCAAGATTCCTCAAGTCTCAATCATACCTTTTTATCCATTCATCACTTGTCATCTCATAACTGTTGGGACTTATCCCAACACGTCACAACCTTTACTGGATCCCATCCAGTCCATGACTTAATCATTACCAAACCTCAAATACGGAACATATGTCCAGCATGACGGAATCACACCCCAACTCGTGGCTCATCGTCATCACAATCACCGATACCAGCACCAGCGCTAGTACCAGAACCAACACACTATCAACCAAACTAGTATCAACACAAAAGTACCAACATACAAACATCCACGCTAGCACACCGTGTGCAATTCTGACAACCATGGATCTCCACTCATACCGAACGACGATCTCGTACCTCTACTCGAACCCCACAACTATGGGTACCACCAATCTGACAATCCATACATCAGGATAATGAACGCTCCTTGAACGTCCCCCAATTCTCAAGTACTGCAACCACACTAAATACCCTCGATAGCCAGTCATCTCCACACGACTGTCGACCAACAGTCATCACCATCGAGATTCGTATCCACGCATCACACTAATACCCGGTCTAACTCGGGATTCCATATTTATCTCGTAACCGTATCCGTAGATCGAATCCCATAATTCTAACTAGACTCACTAGAGTCATCCACATGGTCATCCACGACCTCAGCCGCTCGTCGCAGCACAAGTTCTCATTTAAAGTTCACTTTTCCAGTCCATCAATTATAAATTAGGGTTTCACAGTCACACCCTACGGTTCCTCTGAACCCCACTGCTCTCTGCAGTATAATCCATAACCTGACCGACTTCGCGGTCCTGACATCGTATAGACATCAAATCCAATCCTACCATCAACTCAATGTGGGTTCCACCACTAAGGTCATCGGCTAACTCCGAGGTACCCACATCCCTCACCCTAGCAATCACTACTAGGGTTCACATTTTTAGACCATTACTCAAATGAGGTTCCTCGAACCCCGTTGCGCACAGCAACAAAACAATCTAATATCACATGACCGACCGACGGTCCCACATTACCAGTTCATCACAAACAACCCCACTTGGGTCGAAACACGTTAACGCACGGCGTATCGGGCCAAACACACTATATCCACTATTCAAATCCAAAAACTATCTATCAGGTTGACAACAAAACTGCAGCCCAAAAAGACATCACACCATCGACCTGCGCGCACAAAAAGAGCAAACCTGGCTCTGATACCACTTGACACGACCCATCCCAATCCCCCGGGGATTACCGTGGAATGTGTCATGCTCTCGTCTGTCACGAAGTGTCAGACAAGGGATAACCTGATGCCACTGCCCAAACGGGCTTACAGAGTGCGCAAGGATCGATGGAGGAGGTGTGCGATGTCCCAGTCTCTACTGCAGTCGCACCCGAATCAACCTGAAGGGCATTAAAAACAAAAGCTGTGAGTGGACGAAAATAAGTAAGTTTATTAACACATTTCATAAGACATTTATACCCTCCATTAAAAACGTATGCATGCCACGAAAATCAATAACCAAAACATTTGCTCAACAAGGCATTAGGGCCTTAGCCCAAAACCGTAAACCATAAATCCAACCGAAAACCATTTCATAGATCCAATAGTTCATATTTACCACATTACCATAACCGGCATCCCAGATGCCTAGCGTCCCAGACGCCTGACGTCCCAGACGATATATTTCACTGTATAACCACAAGCTACGCGTGCTGCTCGGGGTCTCAATCTCGAGTCCAATCCTCGAACCCAGTCCGGGTACAGCATCCCAGATGCCTTGCGTCCAGACGCTCGACGTCCCAGACGCCCAATCATAGCAATCCTGCTCCGGAGTCACTATACGGTTCGGTAGCTCCGCACAATGACCCCTCGCAGGCAATGCACCGTGATTTCCCCAGTGTCCCAGACACCTGGAGGAGACCATCACATATTCTCGTATCAAGATGGTATATGGAAAACAGTTTTATTAAATCATTTCACAACATCTCAATGGGTCCTGCCCGAAATCTCTATAAAACATCACAATTCCATTTAGGGTCCCTGACCCGAAATCACGTTTATGAAACCAACTAGGCCTCATGCTCGATTCTGTAAATCACTGGCCCACGACCCAAATTCATAAATCAATTGGGCCCCTGGAACTCACAACAGTATCAATGGTGTCCACTACTTCAAATTCATTTAACAATTCCTCCCCCCATGTTACTAACAATACTAAACAATTCTTGGACAGGTCACACAAGTCATCCACTCAGTTAAACAAGGCTCCAACTCACGGCTGTTCAAAATCAACAGCCAAAATTACCATTTTGCCCTCGCTTGGCAAATTACCAAAATGCCCCTCACGCATCTAGACCCGTAACTTGGTCATCCGAACTCCGATTGACGCGTGTCGCCGGTCTACGGACCCAAGGCATCGAGACCTTCCCAACGGTCCTCGGTTCTCAGCCATCGGGCCTCCCGATCGAAAAGTCAACATATTCCCCCTTTTCGTCCAAATTACAAAAATGTCATTGAACTTCCGAACGTCATAACTTCTTCCTCGAATGTCGGAATCGAATGTGACACCTATCTATGAACTCGTGACGTCCCGAACTACCTCACGGTCATCGGTCAAAGTCCATTTGACAACTCAATCAAAAAGTCAACATTTTGCCCACGCCTAGGGGCAAAACGATCATTTTGCACAATTCGTCTGACTTCACTCAACTAATCCCAGATTAGTCATTCTAAATCATAATTGAATAATATTAAATCAAGATACTCGGGACAAGTCGTTACACTGTCGACAAGAGAGGAGAGACCAAGTAACCCTCCGACCGGTATGGCGTTGTTCTATACCGAGCTGATGCACCATGGGGTGAGGTTGCCCTTGCACCCCTGGTTGCGGAGGATGGTGGAGAAAATGGGGGTGGCACTCGGTCAGCTCAATCCAAACATTTGGATCGTGCTCTGCACCCTCTACACGGCCTTCTGTTGGGCCGAGCAGCTTGAGCCGACCTTTGCCCAGCTCATGTACCTGTATGAGTTTGGGTTTCAGCAACACAGCACATGGTAGGTCTTCGTCCGTCATAGAAAGAAGAGCAAACGGGGGGAGTTCATCCTGGACATACCGACCTCCCAGAAGTCGTACAAGACTAAGTTCTGTCTAGTCAGTGGTAACTGGGAAGGGAACACCGAGAGACCTCCGACACCGTCCAAATTTCAAACTCAAGGTGGATAGTTGTAGCATAGGCCGACCATTTCTTGTAATTGTTTTGTTGCTTTGATTTTGTATGCCAAGTATGGTGATAATGGCTAACCAGTTTCTCGGTGTGCAGGTTTGTTCCCCGAAGAAGATATCTCTGTGGAAGAGAAGTCCATTGTTCACCGAGTGAGAGAGATTTTGGACGACCTGAATCAGAACCGACGCATCCTTCGGTTGCTTGGATTTCAATACAAAGTTGGTTTAATCGACACCGACGAGGGTGCGTGTTTTTTGTGGTGGTTGGTTTTTTTTATAGGCTGACCAATTGCTCGGTGTTTCAGCAGGTAAGAAAAGTGAAAAGAAAACCGACATAACCTTTGTATTAATTCCTACAGATGGCGCCAAACTGTTGAAGCGTTAAATGTTCCAACTGTCGATTACTCGTCGTCCAATCACCAAGTGACGCGTGTCCTTCCTCGTAACCTGTCAACTTAAGTGAATCGCGGATTCTCCCCATTAGTATGGGCACCGGTGTGGTGCCGACCTAAGGTTCTCCGACAGTTAAGTTAGTAACGTTGTTTGTAAGAGAAAACGGTAAATGGTAAGTTCGGTAGAGTAACAGTGAATAGTCAATATTAATTACCTTTATTGGGAAATGTGTACCCCTTATGTATGGGTAGGTAGGATGTTTAATTCCCATAGTTTCGATGTGGGACAAACACTCCTCGATTTGCGTGTTTACACGTGTTACGCAGATCAATGGTGGATAGACCTCCACGTGGCATCCCGCACTGGGTCAGGTGTTGGGACTGTGTAAGTACGGTGATTTTGAGCCTTGGACGACGTCTGTGCTTTAAGTATACGGCTCAGTGAGTCTGGTCAGATATTAACAGAGTTTTAATGAGACCTTGAGAAGTTTTATTGCCCCTATTTTATAGTTCTTTTGTAGCATCCTCCTTTTATCAACAAAATCTTCATTCTAATCCCTTCCCCCCTCCCCTCCCCCCAAAAAGGATTCTCAAAGGGCTGGTATCAAAAATCTCATTTAGTGCAAAAAAATTTAGAGATTAGTCCAGATTCATGACGGAAAAAATTATTCTACTTCCATTTTCAGTACATACGACATATCCAACGTTTTTGAAATATCTGACATAGTTACGACTCACCATACCCAGCATTTTGATCATGTGTGTTTCTGTAAATATTGTACCAAGCTCAAATGCTACAACAGTTTATCAAAGCATGCTTCTAAATTACATCGAATCAATTTCTTATAATCAAATAGGATTTTTCATTTTTTACACGATGTCATCAAACGCCAGAAGTCCACAGGAAAGAAAATGCCAGGGCATACCTCATTGTAAAATTTATGACACCAGGTCGCAGACAACATCCAATACAATTTTAAATTCAATAACCTACACTGGGAACCAAACTATCCATCATCTTTAAGCCAGGGTACGAGCCCATGGTGCCAAGAAGAAGCGTAGACATAATTCATTGTCCGAACAGAAGCAGAGAGACACACAGGTAATCCTATCCTGATTTAAAATCCACTTTTAGAAAATAACAAACAAGTAGAAGATAATGGTGACCGAAGGTTTCCTTGAGCCTCTACGAAATGCTCCGTACATACTGGTCAAGGGCTGTATTGAATAGCTCACACCTGCAAGGAAAAATTACTCTGGAATTCAAAAACTAGCTTCATTTATGTGAAAACCTTACAGCGGCAAGGACGTAACCAGATGGTGACTTTACTGTTGAACGTGGTATCAAATCACATAAAGCAATCACGGAGCAAGTCCTAGTTGTGAGACAAAAACAAAATGGCTTCTCTAGTATTATGAAATTACTGAATCGGGTATTCACTAAGTGCCTAAGCCGCCTAGTGACCAAAAAACTAATTCAACACAGCTATGCAAGGAAACAAAACAAAAGAGGTCCCAATGAAACAAAATTTACAGAAAAACTACCAATAATAGTAATAACATGATAAATATGCCTCATATGAACAAGAAATTACTTATGGTGTGTTTCGATGAGGGACTTCGTAGAACCAAGGGATTTAGCCTAATGAAATAGAAGAGCGCTACAAAACATTTGATAGAGGAATTGAAAATGACTCGAGGCAATGCGTCTAGAATTAATTTAGAAATACCTACGTCAAGGAAGGCACAATGATATCCTTTGTTTAGTGTTCTTATTATGCTCATGTAGTGCATTTTCAATCCCTTAATTCAATTTTTTGCAGTGCACTTCTTACTTAGGTATCCTAAAACCCCTTTGTACAAAGTAATCCCTTATCAAACAGTAGATATTATAGTTCAAACGTCAAAGATTAGGCTTTATAATGCAACACAAGAGTGAGGACACAGTTTCTCTATGCTTAATTGCTTCTTTTAATTTTTGTTACTTGACTGAAAATGAGATGGATCAGTGTGATACAACCACCCGTGAAATCGATAATACATATTCAAGCAGTTGGGATGGAAATCTATGGAACATTTCAATATGAAAATTGAACATTTGGTAGACTACAATGATGAGAACTTAAACAGTTACCTGATTGGAGTTCCAGGAGTGTAGAGCGGATTCTTGACGACGTATTCGACATACAAGTTGTAAATGTACTTCAAAGATTCTCTCAAATCACTAGTCCTAGGATGAGTCACCAAGATAATCTGCACGATGAAGAATATAACCACACATAACTACAACTTTCTAAGCTAAGAACAAATTCGTGTTCAAGAAAAAAAGGGGAAATTGAGAAAGCTAACCGACCTTAATGCCAGAAGGGGATTCCATGAAAGTGAGCTTGTAGGTATTGGTGCGGAAGCTGTGGAAGGAACAGCCTTGACCTGGCAGCTGAGGGACGCCGAGGTTGGCTTTCTCCGGGGTGGTGGGGTCCATTTTGGCGGTGAGGGACTTGAGCGAGAAGAGAAGACCGAACATGAGCTTGTGATCTTGCTGTTGGTTTAGCGTGTGAAGTGGTCGGTTCCATTCACGATAGAGCAAGCAAACGCCGTTCCTGTTGAATACGTACATCATGTGCCCGTTGTTCCCCGACGCCGGCAGCGACGGGCTTATCTCTGCTCCACCGAAGAATTGCATATCTTTCACCAAATTTCAAATTCCGAAATTAAAATGTAACCGTACTAACCGACCAAACTTCACGAACCCAATCGACGCCCTCTCACAGACACGAACAAGCTCAGAATTTTGAGATGAGCGCTACTGGTAGGAAGAGTTCGTCAGATCGTTAAATTCGATCACTGAGGTCTGAAGCCGACTTAGCTGGATCGCCAAGATTGGGCTTTATGTCCCCCTATGTTCATACTATTATAGCGCGACAAAAACTCTGGCAGCATAAAAGCCCAACAACATGCAAATCATTGGGCACAACGGGCCCTAAGACCATGCTTCACAACATAACCCACCTGTGAAGTCAACATTTCTTGACAGCTGACAGCATAACCCATCTATGAACTAACATTTTGAAAAATGTTGGACATGTTGTAAATAGTTTAATATATATGGTTATTCATGTAAGAGTAGTTACGTGTCGTTTGCATTGAATTGGACTAAACCCAGGCTGCTGGGCCTACTAGGTTGATTGGATTTGGGTCTACAGAGCCTATTATAAATCCTGAAGTCTTTATTAATTGTTTATAGATGAGATTTCCTAAAGCATTACATGTAATCATTTATCCCAAGTTGATTATCTCACTGAAGAGAACCATGAAATCTATGGCAGCTATGAAAGACCGATTTTATCGATAAAGAACATCCCATTACTTGAAGCCAACGCATTGCCTGAAGCAAACATTGTTGCATATCGCGATATAAACCCCTATTATCAGGATTAGCGCAAGGTACGCGTGATCAAGGTTCGCATAATGAGTATTGCACTCCCTCGGTCCTACATGCTTGACATGAAATGAACATTCATCTAGCCAATCGCACCAAAATCAAAATAGGAAAAATCTATGTAATAAATGTAAAGGAACAAATCATTGGACCCCCACTTACCGTGCATCAGTGCAAGTTGCAAATGAATATCACGCTAGAACTTGAGAAACCAATTTAGTCGGATGATCGGTTTTCTCACATAAGAATTAGGCATATCTTGTGGGGAAGTTTGATGCATGGCTGGTAGTGCTATTATGCAAACTATAAAAACGTGTTGCCTACTCATACTTCTGTGACAAACCATATTAGGCCAATCCAACTTGATTGAGGGTCATGGCAAAGCCAATTTGATGTTGTCCAATTACACTCAATTTACCATTAATAAGACCTTATATTTTTCACATTCTGGAAAACTGTACTTGAAATTTAAGAATATTCAAGCTAATGGTTATCATGTTGAAACCCTAAGGAAAAGTGAGTGCAATACATTTGCATAACTTCCACTTAGTATGGCTAGAAAAATATATTGGAGAAGCTAGCTAGGAACTAGATAAAAGCTAGACAAATGTTAGCCAAGAACCAGCCAAAAGCTAGCCAGAAGCTAACTAGTCTGAACAACTGCTTGTTATGGCATGCTAGATTGGTACATCCATGTAAAGGTAATGATGTGTCGTATCCTCAATTCATTACATGGGCATCCTCAATTACTATGCTAAGTGTGCTCGCTTGAAAAGTTCAATATTAGACCATCATATGCAAAGATGAGTAGTGATAACTTTTTTTCTTGTAAATAATACAAGGAAAAATTTGTGGATCTATCCCACCACCATACAGACCATTTAAATATTTCATGGTTTTGGTTGATGCATCAATATGGTAGTCACATGTTACACAATTATCCACACACAATATTTTATTTGTTAAATTCCTCGCCCATATTATTAAATTGAGGGCCCCACCACCTAGATTATCTTATATAGTCTATAAGACTTGATAATGCTAGAGCGTATACTTCTAAATATTTTAATGATTATTGTATGTCCTTTGAGATTGATGTTGAACATTCAGCTCCCCATGTTCACACTAGAATGGTCTCGTAGAAATACTCATTAACCGTGGTAATGCGCACCAAGCTTCCAGTTTTTGCATGGGCCTGTGCAATTTTACATGCATCGATATTGGTCCGATTTAGGCCTATTACCACCAACTCTTATTTCAAATTAGAGCTGATGAGTTGGCACGAACATGAAATTTCCTACATATGCATCTTTGGGTGTGCAGCTTACGTGTCAATTGCACTGTCATAGCGTACAAGATTGAGTCCTCAACCTAGGATGGTCATGTATGTTGGTTATGAATCCAACTCCATTATGTGTCATTTAGAGCCCTTGATAGGCGATATCTTTATCTCTAGATTTATAGACCATTACTTTGATGAGACAGTCTTCCCACCATTCGGTGGAAAATAAGAAAAACGTTTTCGAAGAATGACATGAAATGCGAAATGTCGCCATTGTGTCACATCTTGATCCCCGAACAGCACAATGAGAGAATAAAGTGCGGAGAATTCTAGATCTACAAAGTATAGCAAATAACATGCCAGAAAATTTCTCTAATCTAGATAAAGTGACGAGATCACATATATCTACTGTAAATGTGCTTGCAAAGATAGATGTCCATGAAAGATGAGTCATCCCAGATGGATGAGGTACATCCATGGCAGCTAGCCAGTCATATGTCTCTACCAAAAGCGAGGTAGATTAATAGGTTCAAAAGATTTTCATCCCTGAAAAATGATAAATATGGCACAATCGAATCCCTTGTGATAGGACTCATCCACAATTTACTCAAAAATTATACTGATTTTGCTCCCGTTTGACAACCATTTAAAATTTACCATAACTTACTTATAATTATAGTTAGACAAGTGATATCTCCAATTCATCCATGTCGATATTTTACTAGATTAATCAAATTAAACTCACCCTTGTGGAGTTACCGCCTACGTCCAACCCACTAACCCCGTCAAGTAGTGAGAACTGTCATTTGACTCCTCTTGAGCATTAGCTCACTAAATGATTATATTGAATTATATATAACAGTTTTAGAAAAATTTATTCATCATAAAATTACCATTAACATCATGCTCTCATCACCTCGTATCTATCATTGTCATTCTTTACCATCGCATCATCACATGTATCATCATATCATCTCAACACAACATAACATCATATATGATATCATGTCATCATCATCTTAATATAATCACACACCTACAATCACATGGCCATCATACATCATACATCATACATTCATCATCACAATATCATCATATATAATTACATTGTTATCATATATAAGGTAGTTTTGTATATTCATTCAAGGAAAACCTTCTCACATAAACAATAGTCAAATCCTTCTTTTTATTACTTTCATAAGCTTACCATTTATCAGAATTATAATAATCAATTTATTAATTATCCAAATATGATTATAGTCTTAAAAAAAGATTAACATTCTAAATGTGCACGATTGAATAATCACATACTTTAAATCATATCCTTGATTACATATGTCCAATTTCATTTTTAGGTTTTATTGCTCAAATTAATCGTCCAATTTAACCTTACTTAATTTCCTCAAATTATTCAATAGTAAACTTGAATTCAAAACATACACAATATAAACATACATCTAAAACTACACCCTAATGATATCCAAATAATACGAAAATTATACCATCAAACTCAAAATTTCAAGATAAGATAAAGATTTTTCGTCTTGACAGAAACCTCAGACACTGTAATGACCCAACCCGTAATCACGAGATTACCAGGAGATTAGCGCGAATAATCGGAATTAGTCGAGGTAAAATGATGATTTTTCCCGGAAAATATTAACTTTTGACCTAAGAGGTTATTTACATGTTGACCGAGGTTTACTGCGTAGATCGAGGGATTACGATAACCTAGACAGGCATCACGTCGAATTTGGATGTCGAACGATGATCTTACGGATCACGGAAGGTTTTGGGCGATTTTTATGGTGCATGCACTTTGAGAAAAGTAGACCTTGGTTTGTTTGTTAGTGTGACACAAAAGTATCTATATAGGGACCATAAGATGAGTGACAAGTGTCACCCACCCTATGTCCCTCACCTATTCATCATTCAAACTCCTTAATATCTCATTTTTGAAACACACACCCGAAACCACACCATTCCCCCCATTTCCTCCTTTCAACTTCATTTGTTGCTGGTTGAGGTACATAGAGAGTGTAAGTGAGTCGTGAGAGGCTGAGAGAGACGATGGAGGCGGCGGAGCCACAGTGGGTGGCTAGAAAACCCGAAAACCCAGGTAAACCTTGAACCCTTTAAACTTGAACTTGAGTTTTAGGATTTTCGGATGCTTAGAGTAGTAACTGAAGCATTGGCTGTGTTCTATGAGTCCTTGTGAGTACCTAGAGCCAAAAATCAGAGGAAATGGACGCTGGAATCGCCCTATGTATAAGCTCGAAGTTAGGTCATGAGAGTTGAGCTTGGATGAAGGCTCCACAGTTATGATTTGTCAATTTAAAGCTCAAAGAATCGTTCCTGGTAAAAGACGAGTCAATTTGTGGAAAATGGAGATAAGAGGCTGAGAAATGAGGGAGAGCGAACTGGATTGGCATTCTGGTTGAATAACCCGTTACAGTGGTTTAGGTCGATCCGGCAAGAGGAAGACGATGATGCCATAGCATGCCACATCATCTTGTCAGGCCACGTGGTAAACTAGGGTTGGTGCCACATGGCGAGTTGTCAATGACTGTCAATGCTAATGTGGCACATGCTGACGACATCAATGATGACATCAGTGACTTCAACAGACCGTGGAATTTGTTGGGTTGTGCCACATGGCACGTTGTCAGATGTCAGGTTGTGAGACTGACATTGGCAGGTGACGCTAGTAGTGACGTCAGCGTTAACCGACATTGACCAGCATTGTCCGGCGTGTGGGCACAAATTTTGAGATAAAACTGATCCTATTCAAAATGTTTCTACTTTCTGAATCTAATGGTGGTGGTTTCAGTTCGATCGGAGATCGTTTGGTTGGGGTTTTGGAGGTTTTTCTCCTCAGAAAGCATGCTCGGGACGCGTTTTCAGTTCCGAGGTTTTTGAGGGTTTATTATATGGATTTGTATGGATTTTTAGTGACCCTTGGATATGACTTTGACAAGTCTGGACTTCCCGGAGGTTTCAGATTGTCTTACAGCTCGTGTTTCGAGCAAGCGGCGGCACGTGTGAGTGGACATTTTATATGGTTTTTTTATAGATTTATAATGAGAATTTCTTGATGATTGATTACAAATGATTCATGTGGATTTCTTGGGAAATTTAAGAATATTTAAGAGTGATATTAAAACCTTTTACAAGGAAATTGGGCTTATTAAACTCCAGATCCTTAACGAGCTGTGGGAAATGTTTTCATACTTATTATGAAATTCTTTTATATGAATTTGATGATGATTGATGGGCTTGGATTTTTATATAGTTTTATTGAATATTTAATGGCTTTTTTTTACGAGGCTTGGTTGAGTTGTGGTTTTGGTCTTAGGCCGAGATGTTGGTGTATGGTTTACATTGTGATGTTGATAGGGATATGTGATTCCTCGGAATTTGTGACCATTGTGATGATTATGATGATGTTTAGAAGATGTGTGATGATTGTCATGATGTGACTATGATATGATGTGATGCGATTAATGAATCTCCTCAGGACAGTCTCGAATGTTGAGCTGGGCTTCGTCTTTCTCGAGACTAATATTGAGATGCATAGTCTCAGACGTCGAGTTGGACTCCACATTCTCGAGACTTGTATCAAACGTCAAGCATGGGGCTCCATTAGGTCTTGAGATTAGGACTGTGGCTTAGACGTCCAGTTCGAGACTTCGTTAGTTCCTGAGCAGGTCCACATTCGGATGCCTAGTCTGGGACTCCGTCTTTTCCGAGTGATGTTTGTCTACCGATATTGTATATTAACATGACGATACAGCTTGCAGACATCGAAGATGGGTCCGTTGATATGGTTGTGTTGGCAGGTTTGCTTTAGTGTGGCTTGGGTTTGACTTTCTATGGGGATAGGTTTGGAATTTCCAGTTTTTCTAGTTACTGCACGTATTTTGAGATTGATATTTTATTCGTAAATTCAATGCATGCATAGCTTTGTTAAACGGAGTGTTTAATAATTGATTGCGGAAAATATTTTTTTCCAAACCTTTGTTTTCGTCCACTCATACTTTTTATTGGTTTTGGCATCCTCCAGGTTAATCGCGGACGCGAGCTGTATAAATGCTAAGGCATCACCGTGAGTTTGTACTCTGATTATTCTGGTTAGTAGGTGGTATTATCCCTAGTCTGACACGTGGTTAGGATGTTGATTTAATCCTGAGGGTATCAAGGTCATTTTACAAGGTCGTGCCCAAAGATTGAAATATCAATTTCGACAGATATATCGCTTGCCAAATTTATGGATATTTCACTCGATATATCAATATTGATATCGATATTGTTTACGATCAATAAAAATGACGAAAATTTAGTCTAAAAGTTGGAAATTTTTAATGAAACTTTGGGCAATTTAAGTACCCAATAATGATTATATAAGACTAATAAAAACTATATAATGACTTTGATATAATAAATATATGATGAATAATATGATACAGTATGGTTATTACAATGACTAATAATATAAAATTTTAAACATAAACAGAAATTGAAGTGAATTACTATAATTGAATGTTAATATAGTTAAAAATATAATAATAATAATAATAATAATAATAATAATAATAATAATAATAATAATAGATATTCATAATGATATACTAGTATTTAATAATAATAAAATTCTTTTTTTAACCAAATAATAATAATAGATAACGACTGACAGGACCGCCCCCGAAAGGGGGATCGATAACCGTGCCCGGTCCTGCTCCCGTCTGGCAAGTCGACTGAAAAACCCAAGTTACCCTCAGTACGTGCCAGACCAAGGATAACCACACATGCTTACTCATGCCTCCGCCTCTCGAACAACCTCGATCAATGCGCCACGACCTGGAGGGTCAATAAAAACCAAAAGGTGTGAGTGGACAAAAATAAATCAGTTTGTAAAAACAGTTACCAACAGACGTTTTTACCCTCCGCGTAAAACCAATGCATGCATACAAAAGCCATTTCGCAATCGGTTAAGATTTTCCACATAAGAAAAACTGTGTATCAAATTTCAACATAAGGAAAAACTCGTATGAACCTCAAAACCATTTTTCCTTTCTCAACCATCGGGTCTTAGCCCGCAATCATAAACACCGGGCCTCAGCCCAAAACCACGAATCAAAACCAAATGCACAACATGATCCAAAACCATCAACCATATACCGGGCCACTGCCCAACTCAACCGAAACATCAGAAATCATCAATAAATCACAAGTCAATCATTTTGCTGGATATCAAGTGCGCCCGAGTCTTTAAACTCAAAACCATGCGCATAAACAGGCCTTCCCGGGATATCAATGAGTCTTTAAACTCAAAACATAATCAATAGGCCTCGGGGGTACCACAGTAACCGAGTCTTTAAACTCACGAGTCTTTAAACTCATTAAGGGCCCTCCCCCGTCATCAATTAACCGAGTCTTTAAACTCAAAACGTGCTCCAGCAATAGCACCCGGGTCTTTAAACCCAAAACAGTTTTCAACGGGTTTTTAAACCCCAAAACAGTTATCAATCACAACAACGTGGGATCCATCCCAAAATCACATTTTTCACAACAGGACCCATGGTCCGAGTTTCCACATTCAAATTCCCAAACCTTACTTCACAAAACATGTTCAAATCATCATTAAACACGGGGCATGCACAATCATAGCAAATCACTTTATTAAATCCTTTTTCATTCCCGAATTCGAATTCGCAATAATGATTCCGTAAGCCGACATCCGGAAGCATCATCCCGAACCCAAACCAAGAATCCGTTTTTTTCGAAAACCGAAATCTCGTAAATCAAAGTTACTTTTGTGCCCCGAGCATCAAGCCCGAAATCACCTTTCTCAAATCCATTTTAATTCTTAGAAATCACTTCTTTCTCAAATCTCATTTTCAACACATCAAAACCACAACCATAATCACTAAAATCACGATCCAAGCAAAACATACTCAAAACCCATTTTTAAAATCCTCAAAATCACAAGTCTCATTTTAATTCCCCGATTCAAATATCAACAGTGATCAAATTACAATAACTCGATATCTCGTAAAACGTGCAAATCCGGAACGTTCTCGAAAAGCGTGTCAAAATCGTAAATCACACTCGCAAATCATAAACAACCTTCTTAAATCATTTTACACCTTCATATAACTTCTTTCATTAAACCATCATTAAGCACACGAGTGACCATAGTCTCGAAATACATGTAATCTCACAGGTATAGTAAAAATACGTATAAATATGGGAATCGAATACGTATAAATACGGAAATCATAATCATAAAATCATAGAAATAATTTATGCATGCATTAAATTTTGAAAGCAACGTCCACTCACACACCGTCCAATAGGGCTCGGTTTTACGCCGCACGCGGTTCCGTAATTTCCGATATTTTCCAGAAATTCCAAATCCTGTTCGAAAATATACTTTAGTGTCACTAAGGGCTTACATAACAGCATACTAATTTCCCATATTTTTCTGGGAATTAATCATTAATTACAAACGTAATAGAAATCTTCGGACCCTCGGAACCACATCGAAACGGTGTCCGATAATTTCGAAACCAACGCTAAAATGTTCGTTACATTGTATAGGACAAAAGTCGTGTTGAACTCACCTTGAAATTCGGGTCCACGCGCCGCAACAAGCGGCTGCGCGTGGCACTCATGCGCCTGCTATAGTAAAGGCTACAGTCATCGTCCTCACCCGACTCGCAGCTAAACGGGTCCTTTAACCCGCGTATCAACCCGGTTCAATCCCTGCGAATCTCAAGTTATTTTCTTCAATTGTTTCAGTCTAAGGCATCGTCATGAATCTAATCAGGGGTCTGTGACTTTAATTTCACTATACATTACCTTAATCTGTCAAATCCAGCTGGCGTTTCCGATGAACCTTCGATCACCGCTCAAACTTGGAAGTTCACCAATTCTCCTCATTCTCCTTCAATTGCTCGAACCAGAAGCTTCGCAGGGCTACCAGAAACCTGCCCTCGATCTCAATTGCGAGCTCGAAACCGTCTAAGCATTCCAACCCAACTGAAATCTCACAAGCTGATCTCAAGAGCCGTCTGGGCTCTCCTCTTCACCATTTCCTTCACTGTCGATCCCGTTCGACTCGTTTGGACGTCTAGAAGATCAAACTCACCTCTGATTCCATCAATTTGCCGCCCAGATCAAAATTTGATTTCAAGTTGTAAATGAGGTCTTCGGGCGGTTTCAGTGCTCCTGGGGGCTTCCTTCCCGATTCTCCCTTTTCTCCCACTCGAATTCCTCCCTCAGAAATCCCTTACCAGTACGCATTGCCTCTCCATTTGATCTGGGGAAGGTCGATCACGCTTAAAGTGGTCTGGTCTCTGTTTTTTCCTTTTCGCCGCCGTCGTCCTCCAAACTTCCACCGCCAGTTCACCGTCCTCAGCCTCACATAGAGGTTCGAATGACTTCTCCCATGTCTTTGCGTCTCTACTTCTCACTCGGTCGAATTAATCACCGAAGGGTGCTCTGCTCAATACTCAGGAGATTAAACATGGCTGCTCGGTTCTTCATGGTCCCAGGGCACGCCTGCCTCCCATTCAAAGCACATACCAGCACCCATGCCCTGCCTAACCGTCCACAATTCACTAACATACTCACACACTCTGATCAAGGAAAATTAAACAAAATACCAGCCCAGTGCTCTCTGCCCCCCACAAGAACTCAGAACCATTAACAATGGCGCCCGTACAGATCACCCAACACGCCAGTTCCCCACTCAACAACCACTAACCCAATTCTTTAAGCTATTTAGCTAAACAATGCATAAATCTGGTTTAAACAAATCAATTGAGCAGGTCACTCACGGCATGGGAAGCCAGACTCTGTTTTCACGGCAATCAAACCGTTCCCCTGCTCAACAAATTACCATTTTTCCCTTCTATGCAAAATTACCAAAATGCCCCTCACCATCCGTGACCCGTAAGTTGGTCATTCGATGTCCGTTTGACGCGTGCCGCCTGTCGTTGTACTCAGGGCATCGAGACCATCCTAACGGTCCTTGGTCCTCGGCCATCGGACCTCCCAGTCAAAAAGTCAACATTTTCCACCTTTTCGTCCAAATTACGAAAATGCCCTTGGACTTCTGAATGTCATAACTTTCACCACGAACGTCGGAATCGAACGTGCCTCCTGCCTATGAACTCGTGACGTCCCAAACTACGTCACGGTCATTGGTCAAAGTGCATTTGACTGCCCGAATTAAAAGTCAACGTTTTACCCACAACTAGGGGCAAAACGGCCATTTTGCATCGTTCGTCCGATTCCACCCAACTAATCACCGATTAACCCTCATTAATCACGATCAATTACTAATCTAATCCCGAATTCCGAGATGGGTCGTTACAACAACGTACTAATTTTCTAATTTAGTACTAATAGTAATAATAAGTAATATAATAATAATAGAAAATAATTAATAAAAAAGATTGGAAAACCTTTCTCCATAACCAGAAAAGAAAAAAATAATCATATTAGAAGAGTATCACATCAAAAAGATTAGACGTGTAGACGTTGCTCTTTGTTTTTTATTTTTTTATTTTTTTACAGAAGAGGATTAGAGGACATGTGGCTCTTTGATGTTTCATCCTCTCCATTTAATCAAAAATCCTGAAGCTTTTTTCTCTCCCTGATTGCTATATTCATTGTTCCTTCCCCTTTGTAACCAGTGACACCAACCAGTACCATCACCCTCAAAATTGACCACCATCGAGTGCCCCAACAACACCAAACAAACCCCATCTTCGAGACAGACTCTCCCTGCCTTCAACAACACCCGACCCTCGCCTTAGGATGAGTTACGGAGGAGAAAAATCAGAAAACTTCCTCTGGCTCCGTCGCAGTTTCTAATCGAAATATCCTCGAATATCAGTCGATTTCGCCGATAATCCTCGATATTTCAAGAAATCAACGATATTCGGAGAATGAATTTCTTTCCCCCTGTTTAGATGCCGATCCATGAAAATTCCGATATATCCTTGGAAATTTCAGTGATATTGCCGATTTTTACTTCCATGGTCGTGTCAGAAGGGAGTAGATCCTCCCAAGCTAGACGAGGGTGATTACGGGGAGGGTCTTGTTAACTTGGTATCAGAGCACTAGGTTGCTCTATTTGGGAATCTCACTCTAGGTGTGTAAGATAGTTTTGTTACTGATGTGATGCCTCTACGACGAGAACCCCGTCATTAGCCTAGTAAAGAGGATAAGGATAGAAAATTTAAGGAGAATGGACCTTGGATTGGTTCTGTTAGGCATTGGATGGCGGGCTTCAGTGGGGTTGGACCCCAAGAAGGGCCGATTTTTTTGTGGGCCCAGCGGCTTGAAGCTGTGGACTCACTGGTTGATTGGATCACAAGATAGTGATTTCTTGGAGTTATGACCGATGGTCGGTCAGTAGAGGTTGTTGATGACCCTAGTTCGAGAACAGTTGAACGAAATTACCAAGGAAGTGGCACATGTGGATCATATTCCGTGGTGATCGATCAGTGGATCACACACTTGAACGGATCGTACGGGCGATGGGTTATCCTTGTGAGCGTATGATACTGATAGAAATTTGCTTCTCGGATTGGTCTGCACAGGGCTAGTGGTAGACGTTGCTTTTTATGGATTTTGATGTGGCTACCGAGACTTTCATACCTCACATTTTCCCCTATTTTTATCAAGAAGCCCTAGAGCTAGGGCTCCTGATTTCGATGCAGAGGTATATGATTGTTATAAGCAGAAATTTCTGGATCTGGCTCGGTTCGCATTGGGTGCTACGGCGATTAAGGCAACAAGGCATCGTCGGTTTGCGTCGAGTCTTGGGAGCCAGACTCGAGTGATGGTGCTGGAGGGGATTCACCACATTCCGGATTAAATTGAATGTGGTATTTTAGATGGAGATAAGTTTGATGGAATTCCAGCAGCGAACAAATGTTTCCGACTAACGCCGAGGGCGTCAAGAGTATGCATTTTCTAGGGATCTTTGAAGAGGAACACTTCTAGCTTCAAGTCTTCAAATCGTGTGATTGCAGTGGTCGATGAGTGGGATGGAGATGGCCGCTTAAGATATCAATATTTTTCTAGACCAGTGGACTACACCTGAAGTAGAGACATGTGTTTTGTCTTGCCTTGGCTTGGATGCATGAGTATTGGTGGAATACATACCCACACACCTTATCACTCTTTTTGACTAGGAGTTGATCCCACTGGATGGGGACACGAGTATCAGTACTCTGACCGATACGATGCTCAGGGCTAGTTCGGAGATTTGAGACCGTTTGATATGGGTAGGAAGTTTTTGACAGTAAGACAGATTGGATTCCTTTGGATATTTATATGATTTGGACGTGATTCTAAGGACGATTTGGTGGACTACCCATTACACCTCTGTTGAGTGCTTGAAGAACCAGTTTTATTTGGTAATCCTAACTACTTCTTACGAGAGTTAGTTTGGCGTTGGAAGCCTAGAAGTTATCACAAAATAGTTGTTAAGGATATTGAACTTGTGTTATAATGTCCCCGGATAACACGGTGAGCTTGGGGCAATAGCGGTTATGCAGTAGTCTCCGGATGCGTTGTCGTAGGATTTACGTGTTGCCACCTAAGGAGGAGGTTTCAGATACTTAATTCATTTTGCAACCACCGCGTCGAATGGTACTGATAGAATTGAGAGAATTGAGGGTTCCGCTGCAGGATTTAGCGCAGTTGGGGTTCGTTTGACTTATGATGTATTCTTGGAAGCGTTTAGTGACCCTTCTTCATTTGCATGTTACCTCTGGATTCCAGGGATGTATAAGCTTGTAAAAGTTGAACTTGTGGATGAGTACTATGATTGTGGGGAATATAGGGGATTCTCTACAGTAGCTATCAACATATATTATTGGTTGGTGAAGGAGAATTCTCTTTTTCTACTTCTTTGGAAAGACCTTCTGGGTATGCCTACAACATGGTTACAAATTCTCTCGTTTTGATGGTCGTTTAAGGACTTTGCACCTAGACTGCGGGCCAAGTTTGAATGACTTGAGGAACAGAGGGTACTTGGTGTTGCATGGCGTTGATGTGTACAGCGTGAAGTTGTATTCAAATCCTTATTGGATAAACTGGGATATCATTAGTTTAGGATCAAGGAATTGGATATTCCTATAACCGCTTTTGGACCTGATATGGGCATTATGAGTTGTGGATCGTACCATTTGGTTGACTAATGCCTCAACGACATTGATGGACTTGATGCACCGAGTCTGTGGGATAATTTTGGAAATTATGTTATGCGGAATATCTTGACGTGTCCAAGGAGTGCAAGGGCATGTGTTGAATACCAAAACCTAGTAGTGATTGCCCTTAGGGAAAGTAGTGGTATGGCCAATTGAACAAGTATCAGTTTTGTTGGACTAGTGTTGGTTTCTTGGTCATGATTTGATTGTTGAGATGATTTGTGTGAGCATGGTTCTCAAGAATTGGGAAACGATTGACTACTGCTCTAGTTTGACTATCTTGGACGATAATGGAGGTTTTGGAGATGACAGTAATGCATCGATACACGAGTTTAGATGGTGCACTTGTGTTTCATGTGAAGGTTTTTGCTTATGCAGCTAGGTGGTTGAGATGTCTTGAGATGACCTAGTTTACCCATGTTTGGGAGCTTGTCATAGTTTATAGAAGAGTTTGTCTCATTATCTCCTGGGGAGATATACAGGATCTTTATAGCTCATCCGAGCCTTATGTGTTAGTACTTTAGTGGGAGTTGAACTCAAGGCACATGAGATAGTTAGAGCTGTTTGATTGACGAGGACGGTACATTTGAGCATCATTTAGGAAAAAAGGAATATGGTAGCCGATGCTTTGAGTAGGTTGTTTTCAGGCTAGTTATTTGTTTTGCATACTGCTCATCTGCATTCGATATTGGAGCTCTGGATGAAGAGGGTTATGCTGGAGGTAGACGAATGTGGAATGTTATTGGAAAGTGTTCCTATGAGACCTTTATGACTGGATTAGAGGTTTACAACACAGCTTCAGGATCCGACCCTTTACATTATTAGGATGGGGGTTGAGGTAAGTAATTGACGAGACTTTTCACTCATGATTGGTACGTATTGGTAGTCGTAAATCAGTTGACCTTTGGAGTTAACCAAGAGTTGGATTGGTTAGTGAACTGTACGGTTTGTCTTCGGAGTTCTCAGGGAGTACGTTTTGGACATGTCTCAAGTGTTGGTCAGGTGACCAGGAGAACTCGGTGAGGATTTTGAGATTAGTGTAAGTTTTTTTGAATCTGGGATTGGAGGGATAAGGTCCAGTTTCGGGCCATAATTGGCATAGTAGCCATATGATAATCAAATTAGATCCGAGGTTGACAGTTTATTGAGATATTAGGTCCAGATGTCGAATACTTTGCGCTAGAGGATATAGGCAATAGAGGAATCAGGACTAGGGTCATCAATTGATTTGTTGTACGGGCTTGGAGCTCTGAGCCATGGTTGTTGGCAAAAGGAACCTAATACTACTGATTTGTGCTTCTCTCGACCAGAGTAAGTATTCAATGTGGTCAAAATACCCTCTAGATGAGTGAGATTCCAGATTGGGACTCGAGAGGAATCAGGATCATAGAGTTGGTCTCTTGGTGAATCGAAGTACCAAAAGAAGACTCTAGTAAGAGTCGAATTTTGGTAGAAAACTTGGATGGAAATAGTGAAGTTGATGGGTTACCTGACATGACCACACCCAATTATACCACAAAAAGACCATCAGGCCTTGCTTCCATCTGAAAAATCCCTTGTCAAATAAGGCATACACGCATAACCCGCTAATTCATTTCTCCACATCTCGAGCCTCGATCTCTGTGTAGCATCCCTGAAGGGTTACAAACCCAAGAAAAAGAGTGAGTGGACAAAAGAAATAGGTTAAAAAATATAATTTGAAAACATTCAACTTTTACCCTCCGTTTTCCAAAACCATGAATGCATACAAAAACCATTTTACTCCGATTGACATGAAACACAATATATATTTCGAAATACGTGAAGAAAGTCCTTAACTCAATAGTCACATTAATCCAACTAAATCTAGAAAAGTAGACATAACCATCAACACAATGTCACCCATGAAACCACTTCCCCACTGGCAGGCACACCACAACATACATTACATCTCACAAGCCATCACATCAATCCACACAATCAACCATAACCAACATCATCACAGAACACGCATATAGTCAATTCATCATCAATACACAAGCATCACACAAATCACCATATGCACCACATTATTCATCATAGGCACCACAACGATCATCATACCAATCATCATATCTCAAGTACACTACCGGTATACAATATAATTAGGAACTAGAGCCATACTCGACGTCCGAGTGCCGCTGACTTGGGAACTAGAGTCTTGCTCAACGTCCGAGTCATCACAAAAACACAAGACCGGAATATCCACATGGGACCATATCATTATCATAATTATAGTCACTAGTCTCAAGATCTGGAGCCCTCGGCTCGATGGCTGAGACCCTCATCCAACAAGCATATCGAGGAACACTTATTCACATCACAATAAGCACAAAACCGCCTTCCAAAACTCAATAATGCATCAGGATATAACATACCCAATTTCCTCGAAAAATATAAAATATTACTTTAATATTCACCAAGGTTCCAAAATCCATGTAAAAACTCAACAACCAAAATCACCATCATCTTCATCTCAATCATAAACTAAAACCATAATCAGAATTTCGGGCCTAAGCCCCAAACACAACCTAAACGCCACATCTCGTAAAACGTGCCATTAAGGTTACTTTTGTAAAAACCGTTCAGAAAATCCGATGAAAATTATAAGTATTCTAAATCATGTTATTTCATACCATAATCCATATTCCATTCAAACCACATTCAAAATTGACCCAAAACGGAATTTACGAAAATCCTCGAAAAACACGTACTAAAATATTCAGAAAAACACCAAAATTCCGATAAAATTCCCAATCATTCCAAGACCACCAAATCACATAAAAACACATTTAAATCATGTAAGTATGCATGCATAAGAGTTTAGGGAAATAAAGTCCACTCACACACCTTCGAATCGTAGAACTCACCTTTGCACATATTTCCGTAATATTTGAGAATGTCACTTCCTGCCAAAATTCACATCTACGTGTTACAATTCATATCAAATAACACCTATTTTAATCCTATAATTTTTCGCGATTTTTAAATGTATTTAAAATGCACCATAAACCTTTGGACACTCAAAACTACCCTGAAACAGTGTCCGATCGATTCAAAACCTATGCCATTAGGTTCATAACATCGAATAATCAAACTTTCATGTTGCACGCAAATTGAAAACATGTACCACAGGCCCCCATGCGTCAGCCAAAGTGGCTGCGCGTGGGATTCACGCGCCAGCTACAGTAACAAGGCTCAGGTACTGTTCATCATCCCTATTACCCGAACCGGTCCTATCTTGCTTGTTTTTCACCGGTTTTCAAATCTAATTCGAACAATCTACTCTCAATCGACCCAAGAAGAGATCTTTAATCACAAAACATCTAAAACGAACTTCGACGTTTCTAGTTTGAAGTATCACTTCCACGGCCATGGAGTCTATGTTTAGTCCAACACCTTTCCCACGTCAAAACTCACAGTTTTCTTTACTTATAACTCCAAAAAGTCTCCAGAAAGCAAATAGGATAGCTAAATCCAGGTTTTATGGCCCAAAACCATGAACAGCCCGATGAACATCTCACGGGTTCCATGGTTTCCATCACCCTTTTTCTACCAAGTTTCTTACTCAATCCACTCCTTTTCTCATCTAATGTTTTGCTCTCTTCTCCCTTTTTCTCAACTTCCCTTCTCTTCCCTATTTTTTTCTTCATTTTCTCTCTTGGTTCCTCTCGGTTGATCCACCCCAAAGACATACAAAACACACACACCTAATACAATATACAGCGTACACACACAATCCAGGGCGGTGGCAACAATTCTAGGGGATAGGGACACTTGTCCCTGCCTAATTGAACCAACACAAAAATCTCCCATTGAAATTACCAAACTACCCCTCTAAGCAAGAATTACTAAATGCCCTTATACGATTTAGACCCAAAATGTAATCGTCCAATCTCCGTTTTAGGCATGCCTTCTATCAACGTACTCGGGAGATCGAGACCTTCTAAGAACGTTCCCGGAATCGCCAAAAATCATCCCGATAAAAATTCAACCTTAAAACTTCGAGGGTAAAATGGTTAATTCACTCCGATTTTTTTTTGATTTTACCCTTATTGAAGGTCCGAGTCCTTACATTACCGACTGGTCACGATAGTTCATCGTGGATGTTGTTGATGGTTGAGACTTCCTGGTGGAAAGGGACTTAGTATTACTCAGTGGCAGCAACAATGTCAGATTGGGTTCTGAGTTACACCTGTGTGGTGGCAGGTGAGGTTGACAAATGTCGATGCTTCGAGCGAGGCTTGTGAGTTGAGCTTTGGAGTTCCCGTGGCAGTTTAACCCCTTACTTCTTGGGTACGGACATTGAGGATGAACTGAGATTCAGCGTTGACTGTTGGATTAGAGTTGACATTGGGGGACGTTATGTTCTTTTGTGTACTGTGGATGTATTATAGATGTGGACTTGCACATGGGAGCCTCGGGTTGGAGACGGTATTGGATTTCCACAGTTTTGGACATGGGTCGTGGGCATTTCAAGGATGAAATTCTCTAAAGGGATTGTAGATTGTAATGACCTAACCCCTAATCACGAGGTTACTAGGAGATTAGCGCAAATAATTGGGATTAGTCGAGGTAAAATGACAATTTTTACGGTGCACGCACTTCGAGCAAAATAGACCTTTGTTTGTTTGTTAGTGGGACCCAAAAATATCTATATATAGACCATAGGATGAGTGACAAGTGTCACCCACCCTATGCCCCTCACATCTTCATCATTCAAACTCCACACTCTCTTATTTTTGAAACACACTCCCGAAAACCACCCCATTTCATCGTTTCATCTTCATCTGTTGCTGGTTTAGGTACATAGAGAGTGTGAGTGAGTCGTGAGAAGGTGATAGAGACGATGGAGGTGGCGGAGACAAGGTGGCTGGCTGGAAAACCCGAAAACCCAAGTAAACCGTGAACCCTTAAAACTTGAATTCGAGTTTTAGGATTTTCGGATGCTTAGAGTAGTAACTGAAGCATTGGTTGTGTTTTGTGAGTCCTTGTGAGTACTTAGAGACAAAATAAGAGGATATAGACGCTGGAATCGCCCTAGGAATGAGCTCGAAGTTAGGCCGTGAGAGTCGAGCATGGCTAGAGGCTCTACATGTATGATTTCTAAATTTGAAGCTCAAAGGACTGTTCGTGGGTGAGAGACGAGTCGATTGATGGAAAATAGAGAGAAGAGGTTGAGAAATGAGGGAGAACAGACAGGGTTGGCATTCAGGTCGAATGACCCGTTATACTGGTCCAGGTCGACCCAGCGAGAGGAAGATGATAATGTTGTGGTAGGCCACGTGGCAGACCAGGGTTAGTGCCACATGACGAGTTGTCAGAGATTGTCAGTGTTGACTGGCATTGACAAAATGTTGACTGGCGCGTGGGGGTGCGTCGACATAAATTTCGAGGTCAAACTGGTCTTATTTGAAAGGTTTCTACATTTTGTATCCATTGGTGGTGATTTTAGGTCGATCAAAGATCGCTTGGTTGGGGTTTTGAGGTTTTTCTCCTCAAGAAGAGTGTTCGGGGACGCGTTTTCGATTCCGAGATTTTTGAGGGTCTATTTTATAGAATTATATGGGTTTATTGAGATTGGCTTATATAGTGACCCTCAGATATAACTTTGACTGGCCCGGACATCCCGGAGGCTTGAGATTGGCTTATAGCTCGTGTTTCAAGCAAGCAACGGTACGTGTGAGTGGACTTTTGTTTTCCTAACTCTATGCATGCATTTTTATATGGGTTTTTATTGATTTATAATGAAAAATCCTTGATGATTGGTTACATATGATTCATATGGATTTCTTGGGAATTTTTAAGAATATTTAAGAAAAATGATATTAAAACATTTTGCGAAGAAATTGGGTTTATTAAACTCCAGATCCTTAATGAGTTGTGGGAAATAATTTCATACTTATTATGAAATTCTTTTATATGAATTTGATGATGATTTATGGCCTTGGATTTTTATATAATTTTATTGAATATTTAATGGCTTGTTTTACGAGGCTTGGTTGAGTTATGGTTTTGGGCTTAGGCCGGGATGTTGGTGTGTGGTTTACATTGTGATGTTGATAGGGATATGTGGTTCCTTAGTATTTGTGATCATGATTATGATGATGATGTTTAGATGATGTGTGTTGATTGTGATTATGTGACTATGATATGATGTGATGTGATTGATGACCTTCCTCAAGATAGTCTCAGACGCCAAGCTGGGGTCCATCTTTCCCTAGACTGATATTGTGATGCATAATCTCGGAGGTCGAGCTGGGCTCTGTCATTCCCGAGACTTGTCTTAGATGTCTAGTCTGGGGCTCTATTAGTTCCTGAGACTAGGACCGTGATTCAGATGTTGAGTCTGAGACTCCATTAGTTCCTGAGCCAGTCCACACTGGGACGTTGAGTCTGGGATTTCGTCTTTCCCTAGTCATGTTCGCCTACAGCTTGCGGACATCGAGGATGGGTCCGTTGATATGGTTGTGTTAGCAGGTTTTCTTTGGTGTGGCTTGAGTTTGACTTTCTATTGGACAGGTTTGGAATTTCCGATTTTTCTAGTTACTGCACGTATTTTGAGATTGAAGTTTTATTTGTAAATTCAATGAATGCATAGCTTTGTTAATGGAAGGGTTCAATAATTGATTTAGGAAAATGATTTTTCCAAAACTTTGTTTTTGTCCACTTACATTTTTTATTGGTTTTGACGCCTTCCAGGTTGATTGCGGACGCGAGCTGTATAAAGGCTGGGGCATCACGGTGAGTGCGTACTCTGATTATTCTGGTTAATAGATGGTAGTATCCCTGGTATGCCATGTGGTTAGGATTTTGATTTAATCCTGAGGGTAATAAGGTCTTTTTATAAGGTCGTGTTAGACAGGAGTCGATCCTCCCACGCTAGTCGAGGGCGATTACGGGGAGGGTCATATTAGACACCGTTGTACACACCTTCATGCCTGCTGAAAATCCTATGTGTGTGGAGACCACGCGCTGCTATGGTGTCACCATCTTTCTCTCGCCGGGTTTTCACGTCGAGTTGTTCGACTTGGCATCTTGACTCGATTGTAACTCCATCATTTTCCACCATTTCATGTTTTTCTAACGTCCAATTTTATCTAAACAACATGAGGAGAGGATCAATGGACTCAAAGTAGGGAAACCTTACCTCGAAACTTAGCCTGAAGCACTAGTGCTTCGACCATGATTTCTCAAGCATTACTCCCTTTTTTGCATCCAAACATACTCCCTTTTGGCCCAAAATGACCCTGGGAACTCAAGTAATTGCCTAGTATCCCTAGATAAACACTAGGAGGATTCAGAATTGTTGGATGGTCCATGACCATCCTTTGCGCCTCACGGGTTTGAGTTTTGAGATCATCTAATGCACCTTTCTCGTCTCATTTTCTTCCTTTCATCATGATCTCCCTCTTTCCTTCTTCCTTCCCGCTATGTTTTCCTTTCTTTCTCCCACCCCTCTTGTTTTTCTTATTTATCTCATATTTTCACTATTTTCGACCATTCTCCCCCCGAACCTAATCATACGCGCACGCACACACACACACACACACACACACACACACACACATACACACACACACACACACACACACACACACACACACACACACACACACACACACACACACACACACACACACACACACACACACACACACACCTAGCTAAGTCAATGGCAGAGAAAGGGAGGGAAAAATAGAGAAAAATCAAGGGTATTCTAGGCCCCTCTTGTAAAATTACAAGAATGTCCTTGGTAGCAAAATTACCATATTCCCCTTAGTCATTTTTGAACCATATCAAACCTATTTGAGCTCTTATTTTAGCATACCGTCTGTCTATGGATTCAGAAGTTTGAGACCTTCATAACGGTCTTCGTAGAACATCTAAAAAATGTCTAGGTCAAAAGGTCAACTTTTTACCTTCAAGGGTAAGATCGTCATTTTTTATTTCCATTTTTCCAAATTTAAGTTTTCTTGAATTTTCGAGTTGTTACAACCTACTCTTTTTAAAACAAATTTCGTCCTCAAAATTTTAGAACAAATCAATCTTATTTCCATCCTCAAATTGGAAAACTGAGTTTCTCAAAAAGTAATCAACCTGCCGATATCTTCTTCTTATTAATTTCAACTTGATTTAGACATAAACAATTTTGAGATCTCATATTCAGGAACACAAAAGTACCATACATAACTTATATCCTACCAGTCTATAACCAAGCACATCCAATTTATAACTCAAGAGTCAACCACATCACACAACAGCACTACCGGTAGTAAGCCACTCGAGATCTGGAGCTCAGCTCGACATCCAAATGTAACCTCACTTAGGATCTAGATCCCTGCTCGACGTCCGAGTGATCAAAATACCAGTCTCGGGATTTGGAGCCCAGCTCGGCGTCTGAGACTAACTATCACAGTACTAGTCTCAGGAGACTAACCAATCACTACTGAATCAGGATCTGGAGTCTAACTTGACGTCCGAGTCGTTAGCCCACAATATCAGTCTTAGGAAATGAGTTTTATCTCAACGTTTGAGACTGACCACTACTCGGGAAACAACATCTGTCCATAACAACAATAATACAAATTTCTAGATACCTATATTTATAATATAAATTCCTCAAAATCAAATTCACATTTACAACATATATTCATTTCTTAATAAACCAAATCATCATTTTCAAAATTTGAGTCTAAGCTTGACATAATTTTCATAAACCTCGTAAAACGTATACTCTCAAAAATCATCAAAAATCAATTGAAAACCAAATTCAAATCATTATCAAATAAATCAAAAATCTTAACTCTCGATTGAAGTCGAACACAAATTTCAACATGGACTTTAGTCCAAGCAATATTTACGATAAATCTCATAACATGTGCACTTCAAATAGTTCGATAAAGTTATTAAAAAGTATTTTAAAATCATAATCAAACCAACATCATGTAATAAAACAATTAAAAATATGCTATGCTCAAAGCTCATATCTCAGACATAAAATATTCAATACCTATGCTCTAATACCAAGTTGATATGACTCATCCTCAATTTACTTAAAAATCATTTTTTGTCCTGCTCCCGTCTGACAAGCATTTCAAATTTACCAAAATTTACTTATACTTCTTCTCAGAAAAGGGATATCTCCAATTTTATCCGTGTCCATATCTTACTAGATTAATCAAATTAAACCCACCCTTGTGGGGTTACCACCCACGAGCAACCCACTAACCTTGTCAAGTAGTGAGAACTGTCATTTGACTCATCTCGAACATGAGTTCACTAAATGATTATATTGAATTATACATAACAGTTTTTAAAACGTTTATTCATCATAAAATTACCATTAACATCACGTCCTCATCACCTCGTATCATATCATTGCCATGTTTTATCATCGCATCATCATATGTATCATCATATCATCTCATCACAACATAACATCATATATGATATCAAAACAACATCATATCATCATATTAATAGAAGCACACACCCACAATCACATGACCATCATACATCATACATCATACATCATACATTCATCATCACATTATCATCATATATAATTACATTGTTATCATGTATACGGTAGTTTTGTATATTAACTTAAAGAAAACCTTCTCACATAAACAATAGTCAAATCCTTCTTTTTATCACTTTCATAAGCTTACCATTTATCACAATTATAATCATCAATTTCTTAATTATCCAAATATGTTTATGGCCAAATCCTTTTAAAAAAATGATTAACATTATAAATGTGCACAATAGTATAATTACATACTTTAAACCATATCCTTGATTACATATTTCCAATTTCGTTTTTATGTTTTATTACTGAAATGAAACATCCAATTTAACCTTATCTAATTTTCTCAAATTATTCAAAAGTAAACTTGAATTTAAAACATACACAATATAATTATAAACATAGCATAAACATACATCCAAACTACACCCTAATGATATCCAAATAATTCGAAAATTATATCATCAAATTTAGAATTTCAAGAAGAAGATTTTTTGTGTTGACAGCAACCGTAGACACCGCCGCACATGCCCTCACGCCCCGCCAAAAGGCCTCTACGCATGGAGGCCACACGCTGCTACAGTGTCGCCATCTTGCTCTCACCGGGTCTACAACTCATGTTGTTTGAACCGACGTCTTGACCCATTGAAACTCCAATATTTTCCCACCATTTAACATTTTTCTAAAGCCCAATTTTATAAACAACATGAGGAGAGGATCTATGGACTCAAAGTACGGAAACCTTACCTTGAAACTTTTCCCAAAGCACCAATCCTTCGACTATGATTTTTCAGTAATTACAATGGCTTTTTCAGCATCCAAACTTATGCTCTTTTGGCCCAAAATGACCCTGGAACTCAAATCACTGTGACGACCCGTCCCTAGTTTTTAGGATTAATTAAGACTAATTACGGATTAGTAGCGCTAATCGGGGATTAGCCGAGGATTAACGGACGTTCAGGGCGAAATTATGATTTTGCCCCTAAACGAGGGCGAAAAGTTGGCTTTTGACCTGGGAGGTCCGATGGCCGAGGGTTGATAACCGTGACGTAGATCGGGACGTCATGAGTCCGTAGACAGGGGGCACGTCGAAATCGAACGTTCGACGGGAAAGTTAAGGTTCAAGGAAGTTCCGAGGAACTATTTCACGTTTTACGAGATGGGGGACTTTTGGCATCAAGTGGGCCCAGATCTTTTCCCCAGGTCCAATGGATGAGTGACAAGTGTCACCCATCCATTGATTCCCTTACACAGACACATGCATATCCATTCCTTCCTTTCCTGTTCGATCTTTCCCACCAAACCCAAACCCAGTTAACCCCAAATCCAAACCCTTCCCATCTACATCCATCTGAGGCTAGGAGAGGAGCTGAGGATGAGTGCTGGACCAAGAGAGGAGGTGGCCGGCTGCTGGACCGCCGTGGATGGCAGTGGAATGCACGGCAAAGCTAAAACCCGAACCCTTTTATGTTTTTGAATTTGGATTCTTGGGTTTTAGACGTTAGGGAGGCTAGATGTTGATTAGGAAGTGTTTAGAAGGTTGATAGGATGATTAGGAAGTAGATTTGGACGGTGGAAAGAGGCTGTATGACCTGGAACGGCGGCTGGGAGAAATTCGGTGGCCGTCCACCGAATTTGGTTTCCGGCCAAGTTGAACCAAATCGACCTTCCTAGTACATTTTTAGGGACCGTAGGAATATATTGGGACCCTTAGTTTTGAGTTTGGGCCCTTGGTAATACCGTAAACAGAGGTTGAAAGTTTGCGTTTAAAATGGGTTATTGAACCCATGGATTTTAGGATTGTTTTCCAGGTTTTGATTGAATAAAATGATTCCTATGATAGATTAGAGAAGATTGGTGGAAAGAGGGAAGAAAAAGGAGGGAAAATGAATAATTTACAAGGTTGGACCACTCACGTCTGTCCAGTTGGACTGGCCGAACTTCCGAATCGGTCGGACCTGCCGTCGCGAGGATAGGGACGGTCACTGTAACGGCACGTGGCTCCCACATGCAGGGACTTATGTCGGCTCGTGTGGGCATGTAGCCCAATTTCTAAGGAAGGTTCCAACATTTGAAATCATCTATTCAATGTAACGAACATTTTGGGACTGGTTTCGAGTCAATCGGACATCGTTTCGATATAGTTCGGGATGTCCGAAGGTTTAGGATCGACTTTAAAAATAATTAAATAATTCCGGAAAATTGTGGGACTTTAATGAGGGGTTATTTAAGTAGTTAGTGACCCTCTATTACGATTTGGAAAGGTTCAAGAACCCCAGAGACGGCGATTGGCTCGGGAAAGGCATATGACACGCATATCGAGGCGCGACTTTGGGCGGTCTGTGAGTGGACCTTTCTTTCTAAATTGATGCATACATAAATTTTTTATATGTGTTTGAGAACATGTTTTGTGATTCCATGAGTGCATTTGTTTGTGGTTTTTTCGTATTTACGTATTTGCACGTATTTTGAAGTTTTCAGTTTTATACGATGCATATACATGCTATGCTTTCTATATTGGTTTGATGAAACAATTTCATATTTGGAAAACATGGAATCGGGTATAAGACCCATTTGGTTGGAAACTACTGGACTTGGAGTCCATTTGATTGGATGATAAATCGGGCTAGAGGCCCATTTGAGTTATACGATTGGGCTGGGGGCCCAATTGGTTTACGAATTCGGGATTGAGGCCCAATTGATTATGATATCGGGCTGGAGGCCCAGTTATGTTTTATAAAGGTGATTTCGGGTCGGGGACCCATATATGGATTTATGATGGTTTTACAGAAAACTCGGGTGTGGCCCTATGAATGGTTTCGAAATGATTTGAAATGGTTTTCCGTATACCATCCTATTGAACGGATACCCTCCAGACGTCTTAGTATCCTGGAGTGGCGGGTTTTCCCCTCCAGACGTCTCGTAGTATCCTGGAGTAGTCATGGGACAATTGCCTGCGACGGGTCATTGCATGGAACGACCGGTCCTTATAGTGACTCAGGAGCAAGGGTTGCTAGAGGTTAAAACCTCCCCCCCAGGGAGGGTCATTGACCTGCGAGTCATTGATCTGGGTGGACCCTGGGGAGACTTGGGATTTGAGACCCCGGGTAGCACGCGTAGCTTATAACCGTGACAAGTGTGATTGTGACATCTCGAATGTCAGGCATCAGGGATGCCGAGGATTGGTGTTTTGGGCTGAGACCCACATGTATTGGTTTTGGGCTGAGCCCCACGTGATTTGGTATTGGGCTGAGTTCCCATATGGTTTGAATTATGGATTTGGGCATTGGCCCGTATAATTGGTTTGATTCACGGTTTGGGTTAAGGCCCTAATGGTTTCATTTTGATAAATGGTTTTCAAATGCATGCATGATTTTTAATGAAGGGCATAAATCTTCTTTTCGTGAAATGTTTTTATAAATCCTTTGTTTTGTCCACTCACAGCTTTTCGTGGTTTTAATGTCTTTCAGGTTGATTGTGGATGCGGGCTGTACCGGAGACCAAGACATCACACTCCTCCTCTGGATCCTGACATACTCTAGAAGCCCGGTGGGGCAAAGTCGGAATTTCCCTTGTTTGACACTTCGTGTCAGACAAGATTAGGCGCGTCCCGCGTTAATTGAGGGGGGATTTGGGACGGGTCCTGACACTAACCGCCTAGTATCCCTAGTTAAACACTGAGAGGATTCATAATTGTTTGATGGTCAAGGACCATCCTTTGAGCCTCACGAGTTTAAGTTATAAGATCATCAAGCCTACCCTTCTCGTCTCATTTTCTTCCTTTCATTGTGATCTCCCTCTTTCCTTCTTCCTTCCCACTCTGCTTTCCTTTCTTTCTCCCATCCCTCTCATTTTTCTTCTTTATTTTTTTATTTTCACTCTTTTCTTGCATTCTCCCCCTAAACCTAATGGTACGCGCGCACACACACACATGTATACCTAAGCTAGGTCGATGGAAAAGAAAGAAAAGTCTAGAGTATTCTTGGCCCCTCTTGTAAAATTATCAAAATGTCTTTGGTAACAAAATTACAGTATTACCCCTACTCACTTTTGACTCATATCGAACCTATTCGAGCATTGATTTTAGTAAACCACCAGTCTATGAATTTAGGAGTCCGAGACTTTCATAATGATCTTCACAAAACATCTAAAAAATGTTTAGGTCAAAAAATCAACTTTTTACCTTCAAGGGCAAGATCATCATTTTTCATTTCTATTTTTCCAAATTTACTTTTTTTTTTTTCGAATTTTCAGGTCTTTACACCTTAGTTATTTTAATATTAATTTATCTATCTCATGGGATAATTAAAGATTATGGGTCAGTCCTAGAAGAGACGATGTTGGAAGACAATCAAACTTCTGAATCCACTCCCGAGAATAGAGAGATCTTAGTAAATTATACATGCTGATGTGAGATATGGAACCATAATGCTATTATCATTGATGCTATATTTATATTTTCGGTAGTTACCGAAATAATAACCAGTGATGAAATCGAACCTCACTTTGTTGATTAATGAATGCCAACATAGAGAAAACTAGCCAAAATGAAAAGAAGCAATCCATGTCGAATTAGATTCCTTGATAAAAAGGGAGGTGTTTAGACCTGTCACTCCCACGCCTCCCTATGTTAAACTTGTAGAATTTAAATGGGTAGATGTAAGGAAAAGTAATGAGAAAGATGATATTGTGAGATACCCATCTTATTTAGTGGTGCAAGGATTTTCTCAATACCTTGTGATTGATCATGAGGAGACATATTCTCTCGTAATGGCCGTAATAACATTCCGCTACCTTATGAGTTTAATAGTTTCTAAAAAATTAAGTATAGAACTTATGGATATGAATTTTCTCACAACATATCTCTCCGGGGATTTGGATACCCAAAAATGTATAAAGTCCTTGGAGGATTTAAGATACCTAATGCGAATAGTTTCAGACCACGGAACACGCTGTTCATTCGTTTGAGGTATTTACTCTACGAACTGAAACAATCTAGATTGATATAACTATCTAAGTGAATATTAGATCAGGATGTGATATGCGAATAATGAACTATGTCCATGCTTGTTTATTAAGAAAATAAGTTACTCGGTTTCTGTTGATTGGTACTCTAGAAGATATCAAAGAAATAGCTAAACACTTGAAGGTATAATTTCAAATGAAAGATCTTGGGGAACGAACTTTTATCCCAGCCTGGAGCTCAAGCACTGTGCATAATGAGATTTCAGTCCATCAATCGAATTACATCCAGAAGATGTTGAGAGACTTAATGATGATAAAGCAAAACCTTTAAGCACGCCCATAATCGTCCGTTTTCTAGATCCTAAGAAGGGCTTGAGGTTGAGGGCTAACTTTTTGGGGTTAGTTTTGTCCACTAAAGGTTTCTATGGTTTTTCTTACCCTCCATGTTGTTTGTGATAAGGGCTAACTGGGGTTGGAGCATTATCCTTTGAACAACGCACTCTCTTTTACTAGAGTAGGATTTCGGTTATCTAGTGCTTTGTATGACCTTTATTTTCAAACTCTATTTAATGATTGACATGTGGATGATATCCCTTGTCTGACATTATTGCATATGTATTTTGAACTAAGAGTATTTTCAATATTTTAAGTGTTTGTGTTAGACGGGAATAAGCCTTTTTCACGAGTATCGAGGTAATTCCGAGGAGAGTCCTATCAGAGGAAGTATCCCGAAGCACACTAAGTATTTTCAAGTATATTGAGTATCCTGAAGCATACAGAGTATCTTGGAGTATATCAAGTATTCCGAAGTATATTGAGTATCGTGTACTCTTTTGTCCTACTACTAGAGTTATTTTGTCTCATTGGATTTTGTCACCTCGCTAGATTTTAACGATGAACACTTTTGGTATAGTCATCCAATTAAGACTGCATCCTGATATTGCCACGATTCAACTCATATGCATGTACTCAACTTTTTCCTTCGACCACGAGTTTTTCCCAGTTGATTTACTAGGAAAGGTTTTGGTAAAGTAACTTTAATGTATCCTATCCCATAAGCGTATTATCTGCTCATTATCCAGGATAAATAGCTTCAGCTACCTCCGAAGATTCATATGCGACTACTCCTTGTCCACCTCATTGCACTCTTTTTTGTTCAACTATGGCAGTCATTATCGCACGTGGTTTTTATTATCTGACCAAATTTTAACGAGACAACACATAGATGTGTAACCAAGAGACACTTTTAGATAAAATATTCAGAGAGTTATATATAGTTTAATATATATGGCTATCTATGTAAAAGTATTTTTGTCATTTGTATTGTACCCTAAACCATGCGGCTATATTTGGTACGCCGTATAAGAAACTGGATAGGATAATATAATACGAAGTTAGTGTTTGATACCGCTCGTATTAATTAGCCACTGTATAAATTAATATGATTGGGTGTTTTTATACGATCCAAACACGCTAAAATAATACTCTCTAAGTTATTCGTATTAAATAGTCGGATGACTAATAATCTTGAAAATAATAATAATAATAATAATAATAATAATAATAATAATAATAATAGTTTAAAATCAAATTTAAATGAATATAAATAATAATATATAAATAATTAATTATGATAAATAATAAAAAAATAATAATAATGTACATAATTAATATTTATATATAAATATTTCATATCAACTAAAATAAAATCATTTGTTCAATATAATATAATTGGTATTTTAATCCGATTGAGCACCAAACGTCGGACTAAATAGTCATTTTATACATTGGACAGATTAGTCTATCCAATTGAAATAGTCAGTACAATACGGTGTATTTAATGAAACATCCACGTATAAGTGAATTATTTGAATAATGACATACTTTTTCTCTTTGCCTCCAGAGCAACACAGCTTTATATGTGATCAGACTCACAAGACAAATTATATAGTTTACAATTCACACAGTAAATAAATATGTAAAACCCACAACCAAAAATAGAATCCATATGTAACTTGCAAATGATAAGATCTCCCTATTATTTTCCAAAACAAAAATATAAAGGAGATTATATGGTTTACTATTCACACACTAAATATACATGTAAAACCCACCAACACAAATAAGACCCATATGTAACTTGCGAATGATACGATCACCCTACCGTTTTCCAAAATAAAAATACGAGGAACGGATGAAGTAAAAAACATTAATTCGCTTCAATTTCAACGTGTATTTATATAAGCTTGTTACCACCTTCGGAATATGCTCGGAGGCAATAGATGATGATGAACTATGTTGATGCAAGAAATGGATCAACCTACTCCTGCCTCGCTGAGCTTCCTTCGCGATCCCCTCCGAAATATTGTGGCCTGCACAGGAAGAGGGTAAACGCAAAGGGACACCGGTGTGATGCCAGCCGAACAGTCTCCGATGCCTAAGTCAGTTAGGTAGAAGGGTACTGTTGTAATTTAGACAGCGTGAGGGCAAGATTGTCATTACCTTTTGGAGGGGGATGCCCTTGTATTTATAGTAGCATTGAATGTGTTTGTTGGTGTTTGTCAATGTGGGATAAATGTTGCTGCCTCTAGGAGTTTGACAGGTGTCCTGTGGTGGTCCCGGATAGCATTTATGACTTGTCAGTAAGCCTTGCCGACCAGATTTGGTCTTCCTATGTCGTTCTTGGCTTTGTTAGCGTAATCTGAGACTTGCCTGGGACTGGTGGAGCAGGAGCAGGTCAGATTGGTTCGGGATTTTGACCAGGCCGACCAGTTTAGGTACGAACAGAAGTCCCCCAAGTCGTTGACTGAGGTGGATTGCCTCGGTTGAGGGCTTGTATTATGCTTGTCGGCCTGTTCTGGTGCGTAGTATGCTAGTCCCCAGTCCCCCAAGCCCTTGACAGAGGAGAAAAACCGAAGGATGGGAGTGTAAAACTGGCGTTGGACGGGTGTAAGTGGGTGGCCGATCGGCCTAGGGGTACCCTGCAGGCCGACCACCTTGATCGACCAGCCTGCGCAGGACCTTACACGATGAGGTGACCGATCGGCCTAGGGGGTACCCTGAAGGCCGATCACATGTCCCTTGGTGCCAAGGTGAAGGATGTCACCTTGGTCGGTCAGCTTGCGCAGGACCTTGCACGATGAGGTGACCGATCGGCCTAGGGGGTACCCTGAAGGCCGATCACATGTCACTTGGTGCCAAGGTGAAGGATGTCACCTTGGTCGGTCAGCTTGCGCAGGACCTTGCACGATGAGGTGACCGATCGGCCTAGGGGGTACCCTGAAGGCCGATCACATGTCACTTGGTGCCAAGGTGAAGGATGTCACCTTGGTCGGTCAGCTTGCGCAGGACCTTGCACGATGTGGTGACCGATCGGCCTCGGAGGTACCGTGAAGGCCGATCACATGTCACTTGGTGCCAAGGTGAAGGATGTCACCTTGGTCGGTCAGCTTGCGCAGGACCTTGCACGATGAGGTGACCGATCGGCCTAGGGGGTACCCTGAAGGCCGATCACATGTCACTTGGTGCCAAGGTGAAGGATGTCACCTTGGTCGGTCAGCTTGCGCAGGACCTTACATCACCTTGTAGTGCGGTTTAAATGCGCGTGCAAATCGAGGTGACCCTTCCGCTTATCGAGGTCGAGGTGACGGTTGGGCTGGTCGACCATGGTAATAACGGCTAGTTTTTTAACCATGGTTAGAATTGGCTAGTATAAAAGGAGTGGAGCCAAGTTCACTTTTTACTTTGTGCGTCCAAGTGAATTGTGAGTGTTCGTGAGAGAAGTACAAAGGCGATTTCCGGCGAGGCAAGGCGATTTCCGAACAAGCTTCACGGCGGTGCTCACGGCGACTTCCAAGTAAAACACGGTACGTAAACTTTTGACCTTGTGATTTGGATTTAAAGTTTGTCTTTTGCAAGAACATGGGATGAACACATATGCATGTTTGTCCCGTGGTTTCTAGATCCGATAGGTCGGCCAGTAAGGAGAGTCGCGTTGTTTCCCATTCTTAGGAGGGTTTTTTTTTATATATTTGTAGATGGTGTCTGAAGATTCTCAAGGCACGGACGCCCGGTCTGGAAATGCCTTCGAGGATGATTCAACGGATTCGGCCGCTTCTGACACACGGTTGAAGACGAGTGGATCGGCTTCAACTTCAGGGACATCTCGGCCAGAGGTGAATCTGAGGTCGCAGGCCGAGGAAGATAGGGATCTGGAGGAGGAGCTTGAAAAAGCTTTTGCCCAGATTCCAGACGAGGCTGTTTCGGCCATTGGTGAGGCCGAACGGTTGATCGTTGATGTAGATTCGGTGGGGCAGACCGATGTTTTTGAAGGCATTCCCCTTGTATCAGGCCGGTCGAGAGAAAAAGAAGCTGTGGGGACAAGCGATCAAGATGCGACATCCAGGCCGATGTTGATTGAGATTGATGTGGATAATGCAATGAAGCAGGTGACCGTTGCGACATCCGTCTATCACATTGATCGTCAGCTGAGTACGATCAAATGGGATGATATTCAGGCGTACCGAGAAGCGTTTCACGTGCCCGATTCAGTTGTGATGTGGCTGATTGGGGATAGCGACATGCCGAGTGATCCTCCGGAGCCGTGGATGACCTTCCATCCGGACGTCTTCACGCATGGGGTCATCCTGCCCCTCCATCCTTGGGTGCAAAGGATGGTTGCCCAGGTTGGGGTGGCCATCGGTCAAATTAACCCCAACACCTGGATTGCCCTGACAGGTGTGTACACGGCCTTCAAGCTGGCCAGGAAAGGAGAGCCGTCCTGGGGGCACATAAATTACCTCTACCAGTTTAGAAGGGATAAAACGGGGTGGATTTATGTGGAGGCTCGAGATAGGAAGACCCGGGGGCCGTTCATATGGGACATGCCCACATCGCAAAAGGCATGGAAACATCGTTTTGTGTTGGTTTGTGGAGACTGGGAGGGGTCCTACCTAACCGACCAAGATAGGAGAATTCCGAGGAATTATCAGTCAAAAGGTGTGACTAGTGTTAGGTTTGGAGGTCGGCTAGGGATTGTTGTTTGTTTGTTTTTTTTTTGTAGGCCGTGGCTAATGTGTCTTTGTTTTTTTGCAGAGGTGTTCAAGTGTCCTAGCGTGACCGACCAGGAAAAAGCTGACTGTGTGGAACTGTTCGAGAGGCTTGACCGAACAGAAAGGAGTAGGGATTTCTTGCGACTTCCCCAGAATTTGCTGAAGGTCGGCTTGATATCGGAACTTCGTAAGTATCGACTCACCATGCCGTGTGAAAGTGTTGGCTGGCCTGGATAAGTGACCGTTGTTTTTTTTTTTGTGCAGCTCCTCCGGACTACGTGCTTGCTGCGGCCACCCAGTGCTCGAATCGAATGGTTAAGATTTAAGAGATAATGAAGCAGGCCGAGGATGCGAAGGCCGAGGCTCAGAAAGCTGGGGCGTCATCCAGAGTGGACTTCAGGCAGCCGCTGAAGACAAAGTCTTCGGCCCGAGTGAAACCGAGGCTGCGGATAGCCGGGGGGTCCAGTCAAGCCGGGGAACAGCCGGCAACGGATGTGGATGAAGCGGCGCTGGAGCCCCTTGAGCCCTTATTCTCAAGTCCCCCTGCGTCGGTCGATGAAAAGAGGAAGGCGACGCTCGGCAGTTCTCCGGTCGTCATCGAAATTGATGATGCGGCCGAGCAGAGGAGAAAGTTCGTGGCCGAGGCTCGACTGAAGAAGAAAAAGAAGCTGGCCGAGAGGAAGGAAAACAGGGATGACGAGGAGCCGGCCGAGAAAAAACGGCAGAAGAGGCAGGCCGAGGTGGAGACCCTAGAACAGGTGAGGAACATGGTCGTTCCGTCGCAGACCTCCCTGTTGGCTGGCCGACAGGTGCCGAAGAAGCTGAAAAGGCCGACGCTAGACTCGTCGATCAAGTCATATTTCGTCAATGTGGAAGGGGAGCCGGACTTGATCAGGACGACTGAGGTGGATGACAGCTGGCGGCATCTGAGCACGGCCTTTCACCCCTCGCAGCTGGACTTTATGAACACGGTGGTCCGGGGGTCCCAATATGAGTTGGGTGAAATAGCCGAAGTTCAGCCGAGGGACTTTGCCGACCGTTGTGACAAGACCATGCGGCTTGGCTCTCATGTGAGTTTCTGTTTGGTGGTGCCCCCTTTTTTGTTGTTATTATTTTATGTTTTTGGGACTAACGCGGCCTGTGATTTGTGCAGTTTCTTGGAGAAGTGTTCTCGACCTTCCGCCATGCCAGCAACCTCAGGCAGCAAGCCTTGGATATGAAACGGGAAGTGGAAGGGAGGGAGCACGCCTTGGCCGGCAATCAAAGACTGTTCAACCAGGCGCTCGAGGCCAAAGCGGAGCTTGAGCTGAAGGTAAAGGCCCTGGAGGTGGAAACAGCTGCGAGGGCCGAAGAGGCTAGGCGGGTTCAAGCCGAGTTGGAAGAATCCAGGGCAAGGTTGGCTGAGCAGGAGTCGGCCAATGCGAGACTAGCCGAGCAGTTGATCTCGGCCAAGAAGGTGGGGATAGAGGAATATAAGGCTTCTCAGGAATGTGAGAAGACCTTCATGAAGTTCGGGGCTGCCTTGGAGGATGGCTTCTACAAGAAGTTGTTGCTGTCTAACCCGGGGGTCTCCATTGCCTTCCCTTGGCTCAAGTCCCCGCCGAGGGTTGAGGATTACCTGGATGATGACGGGAATCCTCTGCCCGATGAAGAAGAGGATCTGGAGTCCGATGAGGCCGACCAAGCTGAGGCCGAGAAGATAGGCAGTCCGCATGCCGAAGATGAAGAAACGACCGAGCTGGGTGGCGACGGCCAGTAGTATATGGCGCATTCTAAATCTCATTATAATTTGGCTTAGGCCTGTGTAATGTGACCTTAGTTTTAATAAACAGATATTTTGGCAACTGATGTGTTTGGATTTGAAATAAGCACCAAGTGTGTCAGACTAAGACCATAATTGGGGGCTGTAGGCTTGGTAAGTCGGCCACTAATGGCCGATGGTACCCGTCAGTTTTAGAACATAGACCGGGAAAGTACGCCTTGGGAAGGTTTGTAACAAAACTTGAATCGATCACTTGATGAAAGTTATTCATAGATCAGTCTGGGTATGCCAGAACATGTTTACAAAAAATGGTCGTGGGCCGTGCGCCTTGCGGCGTTTTACAACAACCTATCTGTAGTAGTACTTGAGATGGTCCACGTTCCAGGGATGTGGAAGTGTCTTCCCTTCGGAATTTTGCAGCTCGTAAGTCCCTTCTCGGCAGACTCTTGCCACGGTGTATGGTCCTTCCTAGTTTGGGGCAAAGGTGCCGGCTGCCTTGTCCCTGGTGCCATTGTTAACTTTGCGGAGGACCAAGTCCCCTACCCTGAAACTCCTGTGTCGGACCCTCGAGTCGTAGTATCTAGCAACACGCCGCTTGTAGGCCATGTTCTTCAGGTTAGCTTGGTCTCGCCATTCCTCAACTAGATCGAGGTTGAGGGCAATCTGCTGATCGTTGGTGTCCGGATCGTACGAGATGACACGGTATGATGTTTCTCCGATCTCCACGGGGATCACGGCCTCTGACCCAAAAGCTAGGGCAAAGGGCGTTTCGTTTGTGGCCGTTTTGTATGAAGTACGGTGCGACTAAAGGACGTCGTTGATTATGTCTGCCCATTTGCCCTTGTCTTCGTCCAGGCGCTTTTTCAGGTTGTACTTGATATTTTTATTGACGGCCTCCACTTGGCCGTTGGACTGGGGGTGTGCAGGGGATGCGAAGAGAAGCTGTATACCGTATGTTTGGCAGAATGCCTTGAAGCGATTGCAGTCGAACTGTTTCCCGTTATCGGTCACGATGGTGTGTGGGATCCCGAAGCGGCAAATGATGTTCTGATATATGAATAATTCGATCTGCGCTGCTGTGATGGACGCGAGGGGCTTCGCCTCCGCCCATTTGGTAAAATAGTCTACTGCCACCACAGCGAAGTTTACCCTGCCTTTGCCCGTAGGCATTGGCCCGATGAGGTCGAGGCCCCACTGCGAGAATGGCCATGGGCTCATCATGGAAGTGAGGGGTTCGGCTGGCAAGTGAGGGATCTGGGCGTGTCGCTGACACCTGTCGCATTGCTGTGTGAGGGCAGTGGCATCTGCGAGCATTGTTGGCCAGAAGTATCCCTGGCGGAATGCCTTGTGTGCCAAAGTGCGTGCGCCCGAATGGTCTCCGCATATGCCTTCGTGCATTTCTCGGAGAACGTAGTCTCCTTGTTCCGGCGTGAGGCACTTTAGCAGCGGGGTGGTGAATCCTCGCTTATACAGATGATCATGCTGAAGGTGTAGCGAGTGGCCTGCCGCCTGACCTTCTTGGCCTCCAGCCTGTCTTCGGGGAGAGAGCCATCATGTAGGTAGGCCCTGATGGGGTCCATCCATGTCGGGCTGGTGTTGATGGTGTATACAGGGTTCGGTCTGGTGCTAGGCCTGTGTTGGACTTCGACTAAAACTTGTCTCCCTTCTTTGTCATCAAGTGAGGATGCCAGTCGAGCCAGGGCATCGGCATGGCCGTTTTCCGATCGTGGGATCTTTGCAACCTCAAAGTTCGTGAACGACCCAAGTAGTTGCCTGGCGAGGGCCAAGTAGAGAGTCATGGATGCGTCCTTGGCCTCGAAATTGTCGTTGATCTGGCTGACGACTAGTTGGGAGTCGCTGAAAATGCGTAGTTGTTGGGCCACCATGTCTCTGGCGAGACGTAGGCCAGCCAGTAGAGCCTCGTATTCTGCCTCGTTGTTGGATGCTCGGAAGCTGAACCTTATAGCGTACTCTAGCTTGACTTGGTCGGGGGAGGTGAGTACTAAGCCGGCCCCCGATCCGTTGTGGCAGGCTGAACCGTCGACGAACAGCGTCCAATAGGGCCGGGTGGGGTCGATGCCAGAGGTAGATGGTTCTTCCCCTTCCCTGGCGGGAAGATTCTGCCTGCTGGTATCCTCAGGCGGCATGCACTGGGTGGGTTGGTAAGAGTAATCGGCGACGAAGTCAGCCACTGCTTGTCCCTTTTCGGCAGTCTTTGCCACATAGTTAATGTCGAACTCGCTGAGCTCAATTGCCCACTTAATCAGTCTGGCCGAGACGTCGGGTTTCTGGAGGACCTGCCGGAGAGGTTTATTAGTGACGACCTTGATTTCGTGTGCCTGAAAGTATGGGCGCAGTCGCCGTGCCGTTACAACCAGTGCAAATGCCAGCTTCTCCAAGTCGGGGTATCTTGTTTCTGCGTCTTGCAGAGCCTTGCTAACGTAGTAGACCGGGTTCTCGGCACCTGCCCTCCGGGTGACGAGGACTGAGCTCACTGCGGAGGCGGATACTGATAGGTAAAGGAAAAGGTGTTCCCCCATCTCTGGTCGGGTTAAGAGCGGTGCGCTGCTCATGTACCGCTTGAGCTCCACGAATGCCTTGCTGCACTCGTCCGTCCAGTTGACCCTTTTTCCCTTGCTTTTCAATGCCTTAAAGAAAGGAGTGCACTTATCCGTCGCCTTGGATATGAATCTTGTGAGGGCTGCTACTCACCCTGTGAGGCTCTGGATGTCCTTGTGTGTCTGAGGGGGTTGCATGTCCATGATAGCCTTGATTTTTTCAGGGTTGGCCTCGATTCCTCTCTGACTGATCATGTACCCTAGAAACTTGTCCGAACCCACGCCGAAAACGCACTTGGCGGGGTTGAGACGCATCTTGTAGTGTTTGAGGACCTTGAACATTCTGGCCAGGTTAGGAACGTGTTCGCCTGCTGTCCTGCTTTTTACAAGCATGTCATCCACGTATACCTCCATGGTTTTGCCAATCTGGTCGGCAAACATGAAGTTAACAAGGCGTTGATAAGTTGCCCCTGCATTCTTCAGGCCAAAAGGCATGACATTATAACAATAGACTCCCAAGTTGGTCCGGAAGCTTGTGTGGATCTGGTCGTCCGGATTCATTAGTATCTGATTGTAGCCCGAATAGGCGTCCATGAAACTGAGCAACTCATGTCCCGCCGTAGCGTCCACCAGCATGTCGATTTTGGGAAGTGGGAAGTTGTCCTTCGGACATGCCTTGTTTAAGTCCGTGAAATCGATACACATTCTCCAGAGTCCCGTAGGTTTCTTGACTAGGACCACGTTGGCGACCCATGCAGCGTATATGGCCTTTCGGACGAAGTGGATCGTGCTGAGCTTCGTGATTTCCGCCTGCATGGCCATTTGCCTTTCCGCATCATAGCTTCGTTGCTTCTGGGCGACTGGCCTGAAGGTGGGATCGATGGTGAGCCGGTGGCAGATCACCTCGGCGGAAATGCCGGGCATGTCCGCATAGGACCATGCAAACACTTCAGCATTGTCCTGGAGGAACTGGATGAGTTCGGAGCGGATGTCGGGCCTGAGTTTCGAGCCGATTCGAACCTGGCGGTCCCCGTGTTCACTGGAAAGAGGGATTGTCTCTGTCTCTTCCACCGGCTCCGCATGTGGCGTGTGAGCCAAGTCGCGGGGGTCTTCCGGGGGGCTGTCCCTGAGCTTTTCTATGTATCCTGCCTCCATAGGGTCGTCACCGAGTGCCGATTTGGTGACCGTGAGCGTCTCTGTTGTCTCGGTCGGCCTCCGGTTGGTTTTAGTCAGAGAGGTGGCATAACACGTCCGGGCTGAGAGCTGGTCTCCCTGTACCTGGCCCGGCCCCAAAGGTGTTGGGAATTTCATAAGCAGGAGGTGAGTGGATACGATGGCTCGTATCTGGTTGAGCAGGCCCCGACCGAGGATCGCGTTGTAAGCTGTTGGACAATCGACCACAAGGAAAGTAGTCAGTGTGGTGGTGGTGAGGGGCTCGGAGCCCATGGTGATTGGTAAAGTGATAATCCCCCGGGGGAGGACTGAATCTCCTGAAAAACCAAGAAGGGGTGTGACCTTGCAGTCTAACTCTTTATCGTTCAAACCCATTCTCTGAAAAGCATCCCAAAAAAGTACGTTGACCGAACTGCCGGTGTCGACGAGAATGCGACCTACGTCGCAGTTTGATATTAGCGCCCGGACGATGAGGGGATCGTCATGGGGAAAAACGATGCCCCGCTCCTCCTCCTCCGAGAAGCCGATAGGTTTCCATCCGGTCCTTGCGATCTTGCCGGGTCGGCTGGCGCCGATGCTGAGTACCTGGCTGGATTGCGAAGCCCTGTTGAAACTCTTCCTGGCCCGGTTTGAGGTGACGGGGGAAGATAAGGTCGGGCCTCCACTGATGGTGTTGATCTGAAGGCGCGCCGGGGCGGCCTGTGCTCGGGTCACAAATTGATCGAGTCTGCCATCGCGGACTAGCTGTTCGACTATGTCCTTGAAGGAGATGCATTCCTCAATGGTGTGCCCATTGTACTTGTGGTACTGGCAAAATGCCTCCTTGTTGGTGACGGGTCGGTAGTTTGGGTTTCTTGGCTTGGGCTTCGGGATCATCTCCTCCACACTCAATAGGACATTGTCGAGCGTCGTGTTTAGGATCGTGTATGTTTCGAACCGGCGTCTGGGGCCTGCGCCCTCTGCTACCAATCCTCTGCCTTCCTGGGGGTTCCCGCGGTGAAAGTCGCGGTCGTTGCGACCTGAACGTCCCCGCTTCTCCTGATTGCGAGAATCAAAGTGAAGCTTCCTCTTCCCGGTCTCGGATCGACTGTCGTCGTGACCATGGGAGTTTTGTTGAGCCCTTCCCGAGCTTGTGGTTGGGGGGTTGGGCTGAGTGACTCTGCTCTCCTTCGGAGGAGTGTGGAAGAACTCGGCCTTCGCATGGATGCTGGCCCTTCTCATAAGTTCGGCATAGCTTCCCCACTCTTCCGTATGGGCCGCGTATTTGAAAGGAGACTCTTTGAGACCGCTCCGAAAGGCATTGAATGCGGCCTTGTCGTCTGTATCCTGGCAGCGGGAGTACTCTAAGCTAAACCTTGCGGCATATTTTTGGAGGGTCTCGTCCTCCCTCTGCCTGATGGAGAACAGATCGTCTGTGGACACGAGCCTGATTGTTTGGATCATGAACTGACTTAAGAATGTAGAGTGTAGATCCTCAAGGGAATCGATCGTGCCTGGCGGCAGACGGTAGAACCAGTTCAAGGCCGCGTCGGTGAGGGTGGAGCTGAAAATGAGGCACTGTTGTCTTCCGAGGCATCGCGGTATGCCAAGGAAGAAGTGTAGTTGTTCCAGTGGGTGTTGGGGTCTCCTTTCCCGGTGTACAGGGCAATCTTGAGGGGTTTGACTCCAGTTCTGTGACGGGAGCGGAGGAGCCTTTCCGAGAAAGGACCGGGGTTGGCCTTCTTCAAGGCTAGCACCTTGCTCCTATCTTCCTTCGCTTCCAAGGCACGTACTCTTTTCAGGAGGGCCTCAATCTCTGCGCTCTGACCGCTGGGCAGTTGGGTAGGAGTCTCATTCGGCCGTCGGCCCTTGTCCTGGCGGACCCTTGCTTCTCTACCTTGGGAGTAACTACCGGCCGTTGAGTCGGTCTCGTCCGGACGCTCCCCTGAGTGGGTTTCGCTCTTCTTGGTTGTCTGGAAACCTCTGTCCCTCGGCCCGTGGTCCGGGTGTTCCGTGGCGACCTGGCGGTCGGTTGAGCCGTGATGCCGCACTAACGAGGTCCGTTCATCTGACGTTTCGTAGGAGAGCCTAGCTGGCACGACTTGGCGTTCTTCCAGCAGCTGTCGGGCATCGCGGTAGATCTTGGTTCCTGAGGGCCCTGCCCCCGTTGGTTGGATGAGGAGGCGACCGGAGGAAGCAGGGTTCGGCCTTTGCTGTCTCCGCGGCTGATCCGATGACCTCTCGACTACAAGGTGTGCAGCGTGTGGCCTGTCAGCCTGTCTCTCCTCGACCCGTAAGTGGTCGGCCAATTCCCCTCCCGGTTGCCCCTCGCGCTGGGACATCCTCACGAGGGCAACCGTGTTTGCGTACTGCTCCGTTAGGAGTTGGTTCTTCGCGTCGATTTTGGCATTGTGGGCCTTCAGCGCGGCCACCTCGCGCATTAAGTCGTCCAGAGTCTGCCGGTAGGCATCTGGGACGCTCCCGGTTGCGTTTCCCCTAGTGAAGGGGGTGTGATTGAGCTCTCCTTCGTCTCGTTCGTCCGACATGACCTTTGGTACGACTCGGGACGGCTGATCTGGTGAGAGAGCGTGGGCTGTTGTTTCAGATTCCCACAGACGGCGCCAATCTGTTGATGCAAGAAATGGATCAACCTACTCCTGCCTCGCTGAGCTTCCTTCGCGATCCCCTCCGAAATATTGTGGCCTGCACAGGAAGAGGGTAAACGCAAAGGGACACCGGTGTGATGCCGGCCGAACAGTCTCCGATGCCTAAGTCAGTTAGGTAGAAGGGTACTGTTGTAATTTAGACAGCGTGAGGGCAAGATTGTCATTACCTTTTGGAGGGGGATGCCCTTGTATTTATAGTAACATTGAATGTGTTTGTTGGTGTTTGTCAATGTGGGATAAATGTTGCTGCCTCTAGGAGTTTGACAGGTGTCCTGTGGTGGTCCCGGATAACATTTATGACTTGTCAGTAAGCCTTGCCGACCAGATTTGGTCTTCCTATGTCGTTCTTGGCTTTGTTAGCGTAATCTGAGACTTGCCTGGGACTGGTGGAGCAGGAGCAGGTCAGATTGGTTCGGGATTTTGACCAGGCCGACCAGTTTAGGTACGAACAAACTAAAAGGTAACACCGTACAAAAAATATATAAGTTAATAAAAGTTACTGAATTCAGTTTCACCTCTGAACAGAAAAAATTAAAGAAGTCGATAAAACAAGAATTTGATTAAAAACCCAGGACACGCTTGTGATAATAAAGTTTTGCAGGTGGGGCAGAATACACATGAAAGAAAAGCAAGCAACTAAAGTTTATATAAAGCAATTCTGGTTGATTTCAAACAAAAGAAAAGGCATCCAAACAGCCAGAGAAGAGAACGCAATTCCATCAGACTAATTGGAAAACTAGTCATTGTCCACCAAACAAAATCAACTCTCTCCAATAGGTTACAGGCAAGGCATATCCAACAACTAGGGCAACAGCAGCCGCCGGCAGGCACCCTAGTATTCCCATTTCTTCATCTCCATGCCATCAGGCGCGCTTCCTTCGACCTTCTTGTTTCCCACTTCTTTCCAGTTCGTTGAGAGCACCGTCCCGTTTGACTCCGCCTGTACAAACATCACAATGCGATAAGTGAGTCAATGTGATTAGTGCCTAATTGATACTGAACCTTGCATAATCGTTAAACAATGACATGCAGTAATCTTACGAAAGATTTTCTCATGGCTCTTCTTGTGTCTTCATCTGCATCCTTGTATATGTCTTGGAAAAACTTGTTCAAAGCTGCATCACCATCGAGCTTCTCATCTTTTTCCTGGAATCACAACACCGAGTGAGTTTCCATGCACTCACCCCCTACAAGAATATTGTCAACAAACTAAGTGGATTACTAGCATACCTCCTTTTTCACTTGAGCTTCCAGCTTATCCCAGTCTACCCTTTTTGGCTTTGAGGATGGGTAAGGTGGCCTTGGAGCCCCGGTAACTGTAAACAGTTGCATCATTTAGAGCTATTTTCTTAAGGGTGAGGGAGCATATCCCACATGGGATGCACTCTATTCTAATTTTAAAAAGTGGGTCACCAAAATTAACCTACCCAGAGTACTGACCCTTACTGGAAGGGGGTTATCCTTGCTGAATTCAAGAGACGTCCAGTGTAATGGATCAGCTTTCACTAGGTGAATTTCAATTTTGGTGGACAAAACATCAAATCTGCACTTTTCAGGTCTTATCTGTTTGCAAAAACCAAACCCAACGGTTATTTTCTCATCTAAAAATGGCAGGCATGAAATGAGTGCCTTCTGTCATCCATATAAAATTATTAAATGGCTCAAAGCAACACCAGTTATTCAGGGTAGATTATATGAAAAGGATCATTTCTTTAATATTCTTTATATACCCTGATTAACAAACAAATATACTCAGAAACATAGAATTGGTACAATACCTTTCCAAATAAGCGAGGCTGAAAATGATATGTATCTTCACCGGCAACATCAATCATAACGCTTAGCTGAAAAAACGAATAAAAAAACTCAAGCAGCCATACAACTTGAACCAAAACATCCAGGTGAACAATTATTACCATGTATAATCTAGACAACTATAAAACCAAATAAACAAAAATACTAAGAACAAACATTGGATCGATGTGAATCTTACTATTTGTTCACCAAAGTCAACGTGAACATCTTTGGCTGGTACGCCCTTTGCAAATACTGTAACAACCACTTCTTCTGGCTTCTGGTAGAATTCATGCCTGCGTAAATTGTAACATTATGGAAAAATAAAATTAACAAGAATTGCACATAGAAAGTTCTGGTAATGCTCTTGAAAACATGAAGACCAAAATACTTCTAACCTGTACTTTGGTTTGACAGATGTTATGGCCACCTGATTAGGAGTACTCACTGGCTCAATGTCTTTCGAAGATATAACACTCTCTACAATGGGTTTGTCCAATGACTGATTTGATAGAACTCCAGTTTCCTCTGGTTTGACATGAAACAGCCAATCAATAAGAAAAAATTCAATTCCATTATGGTAAAATGATTTCCATGCATGTTTCTACATTCCAAGAACAAAATCCAATACCATTATATACGAAAGGTGAAGATCTTATCATAAGAAACAAAAGCCCTTTTCCATAAAACTGATAGGTGTAATCTTGTAACAAGTAAAGAACGCACCTGCAATGCACTCATCACACTCTTCTATCAACTTAGCAAATCTGGTCTCCTGTGGGGCCAAAGAAGCACCAATTTCCAAGGCTGCTTTTGCAGTCTGATATTCCTCAAGCTTAAGGCAGGCAATTCTATGACCGAAAATAGAAAAGAAAAAAGTTCGTAAATTTTGTAAATAAGGAAAAGAAAAACAATGAGGGATTACCTCAAATTTGGCATGTATTATATTAACCAGTCCAGAACACAACTGAGCACCGGGAAACTACCCAAAATAATGTGTCATGAACTATATACGCTATATCAAAGTCACGAACCCTTCAATGTTTCGGGCATGGAAAAAACTTTCAAAGCCCCAAAATATTTAGATAGTATTCAAGACCTTTCAATTTTGCAAACTGAAACTCCATAATGATTGCTATTATTGTATAGATTTTCTAGATGAAGATTACGAGCATGAACAAAATTTAACACCTCTTATTGAGAGGAAAGTGCAGTTTTTCAGGTGAAATCAACAATGAAAAAGTTAAATTGCATGTAATGTTGCAATTCAGCCCCAAAAATTCAAATAACCCCTTTATAGTTTAAAAAATAAATAGGTTGCTCAAACGAAAAAAAAAATATGGGAATGTGTTGTGTGTTCATCATACTCACCCTTTGCGCAAGTAGGATTTAGATAATGATGGGTCCAACTGAATTGCCCTGGTTGCATCCGCAACAGCCTCTGAAATGAAAACCGAAAAATAGAAAACAGATAATTTATTAGAGAAATGAAGAATTCCCGAAGAATTCCAATGAATTCTTAGTTCGACCATTTTCTCCATTTTTTTGCTGGACTTTCTTGGGAATCATACAAGGAACAAAGCAGAGGGTGAAATTGCAAGAGAATAAGGGCGATACCAGTGAGATTGTTGGATTTGATGTTGGCCTGGGCACGGTCAGAGTATAGCTCGGCATTTTGAGGGCTGAGAGCGATGGCCTGGGTGTAGAGGTCAACGGCCAACTCGAAATGGTCGTCGATAAACGCCTCTTTGGCCCTCTTTTCGAGATCGGAAGCCATGGCGAAGCAGAGGGTGACCGAGTCTGAGTCTTTGAGGGAGGAAGATGGAAGAGTCTAGAAAGAGTAGAGAGAAGCGAGAAGAGGGATTGAGAATAAGATTGACTTGCGGTGGCAAATGAAGAATAATATATTTTTATATATTTGCTCGCTCATTATAATATAGCTCTTGTCATTCGGCCAGGTCAGGCAAGTCCGGTCTAAATTTTTTGAATTTGGGCCGGATTGAGTTGAGTTTAGTAAATAATTTTTTAATTTATGGGCTGAATAAGGCGGGCTTACTTACATATATAAAGGCCTTGGGCTTTATCGGGCCGAGTTTTTATCGGACTTTTTGGGTCGGACCTACTAAGCACATTTGGACTAGACTTAAGTGGGCTTTTACAATAAACTATTTATCAAATTTTAAAGTTACAAAATAATATATGCATATGAAAAAAAATATTAATAATGAAAAAAAAATACACAAGGGTGCAAAAACGTGCCTCGTTAAAATCTTATCTTAAAAATCCTAACAAAACTGCTCAATAGTACCCAACTAGAGGGAAGAATAGGAAGTGAAAGTAAGCGTAAAGGGAAGAATGAGTTGAGAGATAAGAGAGATTGTGTTGAGTGAGTGTGGGTTTGTGAGATACTGAGATATGAGTTTTGAACTTTAAGAGTCGGGAGAGAGATAATGCAGTTAGTGTGGAGAATCGGAATATGGAAAGGGTTAGGGTTGAGTGAAATTTATTTAAGTAGGTGGACATAGGGTTAGCTGGTTAGGGTTTGTATTGGGTATTGGGTATTGCCCATTGAGTTTTCTAAAATAAATTAGGTGGACTTGGGGTTGAGATTTGAGTTTGGGCTGAAATATTAATATTCAAAATGGTTAGGTATTAATTCTTAAATAATAAGAATTTTATATATTCGGGCTTATGAGTCGTATTTATATGGGCGGGTAGGGATGGGCTTACTGGGCTTTATCGAGTTTGGGCCTATCGGATTTGAACACCATAAGTCTAAGCCAAGCCCGTTAACTCTCGGGCCGGGCCGGCCCACGGCCTATAGCGGGTCGAGCCAGGCTTTTGTCCACCGGGCCTATCGGGCCTTCATAAGCCCTGGGCCAAATGGTGAGGGCTATTATAATCCTACAGAACAGATGAGGGAAACACTTTTACGAGTCTTTCTAAAATGTCTTCGTCTCTTACTTATTTGGGCTTCAGCCCCTATCGATATCTCTTTTTAAAAAATATAAAAATAAAAATTACCTTCAATCTTCAATTTCTAACATACGATTATGCGGTATTTCTACTACTTAGTTGGAGATATCTTCATTTGTTTTCTTAGTCATTTTTTATTTTACTTGGCTTAAATAGGATATTTCAATCCATAGTTTCGCCTATATTTACTAAGGCATGAGTATAGTGAATTTAATACGCATTTCTTCTATCACAGAATTTCGATTTTTTGGAGATGCTCATTTGTTCCTAGTCGCTTTTGATTTTATTCTGATAATGATGTGACAAAATTTTGTTTGTCCATTTCACGATTTTGAGATTAAATTAGAACTATCGACTCATATTGTACATAGTTCTCTAATATAATTTTTCTTCGCTTGTAAAAAAATCAATTTTGACTCATATAAATAGAAAAGACAAGATGGTGTATATTGAGTTCGATATTTATAATTAGTCTATTGTGTAAACTAACTTAAATTTCTCAATTCCTAATTTTCTGTTCTATATAAAAAAGAAATTTATTTAATTGTTACCAAAAAATTTATTTCACGGGAATTTTATGATTTGATGACTCCAAACTCAAATGGAGATTAAATGTTTGATGAAAAGACTTTGATCTTGGAAAGTGCATTACTAAGAAGAACCAAACAGGAAAGCAAGTTCTTGTATTTTTGTTGTTCCATTCCATGTTTCTGATTTTGTTTATTCCGATCTCTGAAGATGCGTTAGCATGAATCTATCTGTCACACATTGCAAATAAGATCTTCTAATTTCTATAGAAATGAAAGCTTAATTCAGCTACAAAATCAAAGCTTTGACCTCTCTCAAAATATCAACTCATTTAGAACCAGGAGGCTTTGAATTTTGATGTCTCCAGCAAAAGTCACCAAGCTGTTTGAAGTAAACTGTTTGAAAGAAACTTGCTTTCGCCTTCTTTCAGTATGTAGCACCGTCCTTGAAAGAAGGCGTCCGTGTTCACAGCCCAATTACCAAATTGGGTCTTCAAGATGACCTCTATTTTAGCAACAATTTTTTGTCTTTCTGTTCAAACTGTTTTGGCGTTGAACCTGCACGCCACGTTTTCGATGAAATGCGTGACAGAGATGTTGTGTCCTAGACTGGAATGCTTTCTGTTTATGTTAAGAATGGACAATGTGGTAAGGCCCTTGAATTCCTCGATCCAGTGATTGTTTCTAGGCGGTGCCCTAATGAGCTTACTCTATCAACGTCATGCTCATCATTGGGAGAATTTGGTTATGGGACTCACATTTATACATATATGATAAAGCTTAGGTTTGAGTCAAATCTGTTTCTAGGCAGCAATATGATTTATCTATATGCCAAGTGTGGTTTTATTGATGAGGCTTGTAAGATATTTAGAGATATGGAGAATGGTGACACTGTTTCTTGGACTACAATCATCTCTTCATTGGTCCAAGCTCAACAGTGGTGCCAAGCACTGAGCCACTGCGGGGATATGATATATGCCCGGTTCATCCAAATGTGTTCACTTCTGTGAACCTTTTTGCAGCGGCGTGTTGCCTTGGCTTGAATTATGGGAAATTACTCCATTGCTATTTGATAAGAATTGGAATGAGGCTGAATCTGTTTGAAGGCGGCCCTTGTTAATATGTACTGGAAATGCCAGAGGATGGAAGATGCTATAAATGTATTAAATAAATACCTGAATCTGATGTGTTGCTGCGGACCTCTATTATTTCTTGCTTCACAGAAAATTTGAGATTCGCGGAGGCTACTGCTGCATGGCGTGAGGTGGATGTCTTTGAGCACCAAATAATTTCACATACTCCAGTATACTCAAGGCTTCCTCAGCAGTTGCATCACTAGAATTGGGAAAACATATCCACTCGCGGGTGATCAAGACTGGGTTGGAGGATGATACTTATACCGGAGGTGCACAAATAGATATGTAAATGAAATATTCTGACCTCGTAGAAGTTGCTTAGCTAGTGTTTAGGGATATTGTCTTGCTGAGTGTCTATCAGTTGGACTTCTTTTATTACGAGTCTAGCTAAGCACGTTTTTGAGCTTAAAAAATTCAGTCTCTTGTAGAAATGCAAGAAGTAGGAGTTGAGACAAATTCCTTAAATTTCTATCGCATTCTTCGTGCCTGTGGTACGGTAGTCGAACACAAAAACTCCATGGACATAATTAAAAGCAAAGCTAAGAGCGACATAGCTGTTGGGAAAGCTCTTGTGGATGCTTATGCTGCACTGGGAAGGCTATGAAGCATGGGCTGTGTGATTAGCTCGTTGAGCCGTAGAGAAGTTATCTCATACATGAGTTTAGCTCAAAGAAAGAATCAGATAGTTAGGTATGAAGTGGCTAGTAGATGTATAATTCACATGTACATGGACGATGTTAAGATGGATGAATTTAGCCTGGCTAGCTTCTTATCTGCATCAGCTGGATTAGGAACAATGGAGATTAGGAAGCAACTTCATTTCTATTCTGTCAAAGCTGGTTTAGGCAGTTGGGTATAAGTTGCAAATTCCTGGGTAAATTTTTATAGGAAATTCGGATGCACAGATAATGCATACAGATCTTTTTGGGAGATTTCTAAGCCGGATATTGTATCATGGAACAGGTTGATTTCTGGATTAGCATCAATTGGGAAAATCTTCTCTTCCCCATCCTCCTTTGATGACATGAGGTTGTTGGATTAAAGTCTGATTCCATTGCATTCAAGTTAGTGCTTTTTGTTTTCAGCCATGGTGATTTTGTTGAATAGGCTTTGAGTGTTTTCGGTCAATGAGAGAAAAAGTATGGTATAGTTCCACAACTGGATCATTATGCCTATTGGTTGATCTCCTTGGCTGGGGGCTCAACTTGAGGATGCCATGGAAGTGATCACGACCATGCCTTTCAATCCAGATGCCTCGATTTACAAGACATATTAGCTTCCTGTAGGAAGGGTGAGTGTTCTTGTGAGGCTGCAGGTAAATTGCAGCAGAAGCAAAAATTTCAGAATTTAGTTTGTCATAATCAACCCATAGCTTATTCTCAATATATGACATGCATGAATAAGTTGAGGGTTATAGAAGGGATGTCTTTGTTAGAATGTTTCCAATGCTTAGAAAAATTTGATACCTGAATCTGTGTTGTCTTTTATCTGGTTGTTTTTCAATACAAACTGAAAGTAGGAATCATAAACCCACATCAAAGAGATTTCCCTGATTCACATGAATCACAGTTATGCATTTGTGTGATCGAGACCCAAGAAATTGAACCACGCGCAGTTCGTGAAGGTAAAAGCTAACTTTGTATTACATTACAATGCTCATTTCCAATCAGAAAATAAGAAAATAAACATAGTTTTGGTAACAACACGAGTGTAGATTATTGGAAATTTCAATCATCCCTCCCATACTTGAAATTTATACAGCCTGCCAAGCAGGCTCACAGTAATCAATAACAATAAGCAGGAGAATTAAAGAAAATAAAAACACAGATTCAAATTGCAATCCAAAGTCACTAGGAGTACGTGTACATGTCGGGGAGCCGCGCTACTCCTTGATTCTGATCCAATTGAGGTGACTTTAGTGTCATCCAACTTTGGTTCTTTTGTATTAAGACCCTCCAGCATTTTGTAGAACCCCTCAGGAAGGGGACCAGGTCAGTGCAGAGGAACATGTTTATCTTTAGGCGTTTAGGGTCTTAGTGCTTTAATATTTAAACATTTTTATTAGAGGTAGAAGCCTAAGGCTTAGCTTAATTCTAAAGGTACTAGGATTAGTTTTCCTATTTTATCTTTGGTAGGATTCTTCCTATTTTATTAGGTTTAGATCTTTATATAAACCCTCATTGTCGACCCTAGAAATTAAGGAGACTTTTTTATATTGAATAAAAATTGTGGAGCTTTGCTTCTCTTAAAGTTTGTGTGATACAACCTAACCCCAAGTGTGATGCCTAGAACTACGAGTGATTCCTAGAAATTCATTGGTGTGATATCAATGGAACCTATCCAATTACGGGTGCGACCCTGGAGTGATTCTAAACCCTAGCTACTAATTTTGTTCTTGTGTTTTCTATATTTTCCTTCTAATAAGTTACTGTTTTCTATTACTCGGTTCTATCCTACATTCCAGGCCCTACTTGCTAGTTCTATTCTTGTATTTTCGCTAGTTTTATTCTTGTATTTTCTATAATTTGCTTTCGCTAAGTTATTGTTTTCTATTACTCGGTTCTGTCCTACATCAAATTTGGTATCAGAGCGCTCGACCTTTGTATGTCCATAATTCATAATGATTGGACATATCCATCAAATATAGACACAAAACAGATAGTACAACTCCTAAAGGACTTGTCATGATAAGTTGCTAGAATTAAAGTCATGTTGCAAATGCATTTTGAACTTGCAGGCCTTCGTCGTGATAGAGACCATGAAAAAATTATGACTCTGGTAGAGACATGAATGATATAGGCAAACAAAGAAAAAACTTTCGTAAACCATATCCCAGTGAAAATTTTATGAGGCTAATAACAATTGATGCATTATTAGTTAGTGTGAGAGAGAGTTTCTAGCTCATGTGAGACGTGCTAGACAAGGAAAATTTCAAGATAACAATACCGTGGAAAATTTAGTAGCACAACCAACAGATCAGGAATCACTACTAATCTTGGTTCAACCCACAATAGAGGAAGTATCCGTTCAATTGGATAAGCAAGTTCCAGCTTTACAAGTGATTGAGCAAGCTTCTATTTGTGCACTGATTTTGCCACTGATTGGTGTTCTTTTTATTTAAGAAAGCAATAATGTTCGCTTGATTCCTCCTAGGACCTGTCAGCTTGTGACGATACAAAATTTGAAAGATAACTTTTGTCATGCTAGGAACATTGCATTACCATATATCATTAACAACAAGGAAGTAATTGAAATCCAAGACAGCCCTAGTTTCGTTCATGACAATTATCCGTTTGATGTTGGTTAACCAATGATATCCAAGCTTCTCACTTAACTCGTCGAAGTTGAGTTCTTCAACCGTGAGAGAATAATGCAAAATTATCAAGGGTATTTTACTCTTTAGGTGTTTTGGGTTTTAGTGTTTTAATATTTAAAAGTTTTTATTAGACAGAGATGCCTAAAGCTTAGTTAGCTTAATTCTAAAGGTACTAGGATTAGTTTTCCTATTTTATCTCTGGTAGGATTCTTCCTATTTTATTAGGTTTAGATCTTTATATAGAAGATTCAAAAGCCAAAGCTTAATAAGTTTTCATGTAATTTAAGATGGTATGTTCTTTTAACACTAACACACTCATCAACAGTACAAACTTCTATTTTTTTTTATAGAAATGAAGTTCTTAAAGCTTTTGTGGTGTTCCTCATGAAATTTCAAAAGAAATATGTCAGGGTTGTCTCTATCCACCGGAAATTCGACTTCTGTTAAGAAAACAAACGTGTGTGGAATACTTTTCTTGTTATTATTGAACAAGTGTTGTACGACACATATACCGTAAGGCAGATGTCAAGATCCACCATTCTAGGACTAGGTAAGGCATGTAACTAATTATAGAAGGTTGGGATAGTCAATGCCCTAATTACATAGGATCAAATACCCTAACTATATGAGATCGTATCCTTGATTTCATTACTCCCCCTCAAGTTGGAGTGGATGTTAATGACACCCAACTTGAGTAACAATATTGAGAATTGATTCGAGCTTAATTAGTTGGTAAACAAGTCAGCATGCTGTTCATTTCTTCAAATGTGTATTGCCTTGATGTCTCTTTTTTGCACCTTCTCACGTACAACATGGCAGTCGATTTTAATGTGCTTCGTCCATTTGTGAAAAAACAGGATTCGAAGCTATGTGTATGGTAGCTTGGTTATCGCAAAACAACTTTATTGGTTGTACATGTTGTGTAACAACCCGTACCTTCAGGAAGGGTATAAATGTAATTTTGTAAAAGGTTTGTATAACGGACGATTTTGCCCTTGTGAATAGTGTGTCAAAAGTTGACTTTTTGATTTACAGGTTGGATGAGTGTTGACCATTGACCGTGACATAGCTTAGGACGTCACGAGTCCGTAGACAGGTGGCATGTCCGATTTGGACAATCGGAGAAAAAGTTATGACGTTCGGAAGATTAAAGGCGTTACCGTAAT